>OX621164.1:1893015-2493015 GCA_951640195.1 Porpolomopsis calyptriformis
TCGTTAGGATCCGGGCCAAGGACGTCGAGCCTCGCGTCCGCCATCCGCACTTGGGAGTAATTTGGGTTTCGACGTTGGAACACAAAATGTTCTAGATGACTCACAGCGATCGTCGTTGTTTCCTTGGGACAACGCGGGTGTCAGCTCCTCTGTCATAGGTGTCACGGTTGGTCCTCCCTCTGAAGGGAATGGCAGAGCGAGCGTGGGTCGAGCCGAGCTCAAACTCCGATCACTAGACAGTCCCTTCAGCCGACAAGAAAGTTCTTACACAGCTAGCCAAATGGGCAGTGCCACGAGGAAAACCGGCTTTTCGCCCATGGCTTTTGGGAGCCAGGCTCAATTAGTCGGAGAGGATTTTACATTCAACGGTGAAAATCCTATCGCCATATTAGATAGCGATCTGACATAACTTTAGTTCCCGCCGACGATCCTGCTGCACTCGAGTTCCAACAGGGCATCAACCTGGCCACTCTCGAAAGAAATTCTTTCAATTTTTTAGAGTCTGTTCCATTGCTACGCCGGGTCATCGAAACTAACATTGCTATTTGCTTAGATATGCCAAGATGCAATATCAGACCCTTCCGAGTTCTTCTGCTTTTACCTTTGAAGATATTGTCCCTAAATCGACCAGCACTCGTCATGTTGCTGCCGCCGCCTTTTATCATTGCCTTGGTGCGTAATACGATTCTGATTCGGCCTTTTCTCCCCGCTGGATTATATCCTTACTTGATAGTATTGGCCACCAAAGACCTTATTCGCCTTCAACAAAGGGACGCTTACGGCGCCGTTGCTATCGTGATTGTGTAGACCGATTGTAAACCTGCTAAAAGATGCATAGAGATACGCCCATTATTTCGGCTGTATCGCACACCCACCACTTGTTATAGACTAATTAATGCAAAGTGATGAGATTCATCATCCAAGTTGGAGCGCTTCAAGTCAAGTATCTTGCAAGATACTGGACAACACTCGGGGACGGTTGCAACCGTCGACGACGGAACCCGAGAACCCAATCACAACATAAAACGGCTCCGGGAACAATAATGCGCGTAGGAATACATCTAATGCATTGAACGCGGGACGGTTACATGAATAGTATATGGTTGCTTGCAGAGTACAAAATCTGAAAGAATTGCCCAACTCATTACGTAAAACAGAGGAATTGATGATAGCTCACAAGACTCACGGTGAGGCAGATTTTCATACATCCTGTTTTGACTATAGCCGTGCCCGCACCGACAATGAAACAAATCTCGATAGTGTTCAGTATGACCCTTTAGTTCCTCTGAAAACCCAAATTTCCTTTCGTGATCCAAATCCAAAGAGGCCTCTTCTCGCCATAGGGACTGTGGTCTGTAGATGGTAACCCATAACGGCGATCTCCCTTAACACGTGAGCAATGAAGAGGCTTTTGCTTATCTCGAATCCTAACGATACATGTTAATAAGCAACAGAACAAGGAAGAATAAACATTCACCTCCAAGTCCATTCTTTTTGATCTCGATTGTAAGCACATTATCTTCACTAACCCGATCGGATGCAATTTTTCGAGGTAGAATCGCCTTTAGGTTCGCGCCAATGCTTTCGGAAATCATAGGCGGAGGATTGATCAAAGTCACCCGATGCCCAGAAGTGGAAAAATGCGCTAGAAAGAAATCTGCTGCTAGATCGGGTGGTGCCATAGTAAAGACCAGTTGGGGCGGCTTTAATACCAAAAACAAGTTTGAGTGCTGGAATGTCTCTCTAATTTATCATAGGCAATTGGCACGAACTGGATTTCCAGAATTTAGAGAGGCAAGATAGGCGTAACCCTACGCAGCCAGAATGTGATTATTATGGCCACCAGCACTGCAGAAAGAAATCACAATTACCCGCTTTGCCAAAAGACTGAATAGTCTAGTGATGATCTCCCAAGCCCTAGGTAAAGTGGATTTAAAGGGAATGGGTGTAGCAGGTCGAGATATTTTGCTTACATGATGGCGTCTTGCCCTTTGCTACTCCACGGATCTCTCGAGAAGAGCACATGCCATGCCTCACCGCGAAATTCATTGGATTCGACACCAGGAGGCCACAGAGGAAACAACTCCTGCTTGAGTTCATCCAGGGCATCTGGACGCGTGAGATTTTCCACCAAGAGTTCGTTAGTCCCCCGAAATGTTATGAAAATATGATCTAATACGAGATCAGGATTGAGACGAGGTAAAACACGAGCGCCACAGACATGAGACGAAAGAGGTCTTGGGATTCGATGTCGATCGCTGACGCGACAGAGGTACCCCTGATTTTGGGCCTGAGTTTGTTCGCTGCCTAGTTAGAGGTACGTTACTGCTTGTATCAGGTCTCTTCATGGCAGACCTTCTGGGAGCTGTAGCGGACAGATGCTTGGGTCGAGGCATCCGAGCAGTTGGTCCCCCGGCAGAAGTGGAGGGGATCTGCATGGGCAAATCATTGTAGGTTGGGAATGGTGTCGATTGAGGACGCATTGTGTAATATGGACCGAAACCTGGCGGGACATTGCTTTGTCCTGAATACCCTGGATGGGGTGGGTACGGTTGGTTGAAATAGGGATAACCTTGTTGGCTGTACGCGGTTTGCATACTGCTTAGAGAATAAGCGCTCCTGGGTTGGAAAGTGTGACTTATTTATGAAAGAGGTGACTCTCCCCCTCACTCCCTTCTGTGATGGAGGAGATATGCCTTTACTCACCGGGCGGTACAGCGGTCGGAACCTCGTGTGGAATCCACGAACCACGATGGGTAAGCGGAAGGGCAGAGGTGAGGTCACGTGGTTATCACGCTAATTTAAGTCAATCGATAAAAACCATCTTATTTAATAATTCTATGGCATCAACATTTTTCACCTGGCTGCGCTCACCAGCGTCGAGGGAATACTTCTTCAGTTAGTGTTCTTTTTTGTGTATGCGGTCTCCTTGAACGATTCCATAGGCACACATTTTTGGGGACCAGTCAGTTCTACGTGGCAGTATTTCCTTGTTAATAAATACTTGATATCAGGCCGCAAATTGGGGTCTTCCCCTCGCCGCTCTCACCGATTTACACAAGGATGAAGAAGTTATTTCTGGCCCAATGACAAGTGCTTTGACGTGTTACTCGTGAAGTATTCCATTATTTCTTCATCTATTGTGGCTCAACGATCTTATTCGTAGCCTGGTGTTCATGCGTTTCGGTATGTCGACTGCATACTGTGTTAGTTGAGCATCATCCCTCAGCATCCGTTATCCTTAGCCTGGCGAGTGCAACCCCGAAATTACCTCCTCTTTGCGTGTCACTTGACAAACGCGACAGCACAATCGGTGCAAGGTGTCCGATTCGTGAATTATTGGTACAACGGGGGAAAAGAGAAGAAGCTCAGCACAGCACTGTCTCTCAACGACACTGTGGAGGGGGTGCAGGATAAGGTTAACCACTCTTCCTCCGGAGCGCGACAAAAGACCAAGTAAAGTGAGCTTCTGTGATACTAGTTCATAATACACATTAAATAATGATTGTCGGTTTAGATGCTTAACGTACACCACAGATGCTAACTTTTACCAAAATCCATCATCAGCTTCATTGCCACCTGTTTTCTTCTTCGTCCCTTTGCTTTGGGCTAGAATTTGCTTTTCGTACATCTCTGCAACCTTGGTACAGCCTTAAATAATCACATCACCGATTTCCGTGAAGAACCTCACCTGTTCAGGCCCCGTTGCGTCATCTGCAGACTTGTCATCCCTAACGCGAAGGAAACGAGGAAAACGAAGAGATATCCCTCTATCCTCTACCTTTAGGGGCATCAACAATATGACAAATAACATATGGGAGAGACTCACCAGGCCTTGTGCAGCAGTGTACACAGGACTCAGACTCAGATCAGCTGTCAGCACTTCCCAGACGATCTTCGGCTCGAACCAAATGTCGGGCTTAGCCGCTCCAACTCTTATATCTCCACGAACTTTGACCATTTCTAGCGGTTTCAGTACGTCGTAATGCGACTGTAACGCTTCCTCGCTGAAGCCTGTCCCAATTTTACAGATGGTTTGGAATTCTTCAGAGTCGCTGTCATAACAAGCTAAGAGGAATGCGCCGTAGACGTTCGTCCGTTTACCCTTGCCGTAGTATCCTCCAACTACGACGAGATCGAGGGAGTCCCCGACGCCAGCAAGATAATCTTTTTTTAGCTTTCGAATAAACAAGGATGAGCGTGTTTCTATGCATGACTACATTGCAACTTGCCTTGAGCCAGTTGACACTCCGTCGGCTGGGTTCATAAAAGCTGGCATCGCCATCTAGCATTTTGACCATAAGTCCTTCACATCCATCTCTAACACTTTCCTCCAAGAAACTTTGAATCTCGTCCGTCGTATCGTTATCCGAAAACTTGGCAAATTCAAACTCCCCGGGCACAACCTTGAAATGCTTTCGTAACAGGTCCCTTCGTTCATTAAGCGATTTTTTCAGCAAAGGCTGCAAGGATGTCAACACGCGGCTATAGGCACGGAATCTTGGGTACGCACATCCCCGTTGAGATACAGAAGATCGAAAGCGAATAGACAGACGCGAATCTGAATGTCCTCTACTTTGACATCCTTGCGCTTTCGTTTGCTTAGTTCCTGGAAAGGCATCAATTTGCCGGTTGTCTGGTCGATAGCGACAGCTTCCGCGTCCAGGACAAAAGATACTGTAGTATCTCCGATGCACTGCGCTCGTGGGATCGATCAACCGTTAACCCGCTTATACCTAAGTGGCTTACGCGAGGGAGCTGCTCAACGAGATCGGGGAATTTTTTGCTCATGTCCTCGGAATTTCGGCTGAAGATACTGACCGAACCATCTTCTAGTTTGTGTACCTTTGAGGAAGTCAGTCAGTACTTCGAAAGACTAAACGAGAGGCCACGACTTATCACCTGAGCACGCTCGCCGTCATACTTGTACTCGGAGGTGAAGCGTCGATTCTCGAATCGGTCAAGGACTTCGCCAATAGCTTTTGTAGGCTTAGCGAGCATCGGTTTTAAAGGGACACCTGGTGTTAATTTGCACTTTTGGGGTAGGCCAGCAATCCCTACTTCCAGTAGGGCGGGGATGACCATGTCGTATGATGGTAGTTCGCTACGAAGCGATGTTGATATTTAATGGTAGCCAAGAATCGTTCAGTTGAACAGACAAACCTATACACCGCCTTGATCACGCTCACAGCCTCTTCCAATCTAGTGGCCAACTTATCATTGCTCCATTTCCTGCCACCTTGAATGCACGATCAGTCCAGAGAGCTGATCCCACAGAAAATGGTTTTTACCTCGTTCCTTCTCTGCCAAGATTACAGCATGTGCAAGCGCAACCAGTACAGAGCGCTCTGCGTTGCCAATTCTGAGTTTTCCCTCCAAGCTGCGCACAATGTACTTGGCCTCCAAGCCTTGACAAGAAGCAAGAAGTCTTGTGATGATAGATACCTTTTTTGCTTGTGACTGTAAAGGAAACATGTTGGTGGTGTACAACAACCAGAAAATGCATGTCGGTGGCTAACAGAATGGCCTGAACTGAGAGCAATGTCTCGAAGACTTGAGAATACAAAAGGAACTGTTAAGGGCTTTGGCTTGAGGAGGGTTTTCTGGTTGTTCTTGGACGTCTGATGTAGATCCCTTGGTATCTTTCGATGGGTAGTATCATTCGGGGACAAGCTCACCATCGCTACCAGTCCCAAGTCACCTTCCTTCTTGAGATCAGCCTTCACAGTCCCGATGCTTCTACCCGTTGATTCTCCAATGGCCTTGATGAGGAGACTTTCTCCAATGCCCAGTTCCACTCCGACATAATCTGGACATAGCTACAATAACTTAGACATCTAGTCAACTGATAAGAACGTTTCGCGTACTCGGTTGATACAAAGATAGACGGCCTGGAGGAGTGACTTTGTGTCTCCTTTGGCACTTCTTTGGATAACAAGGATAAGAAAGGCTGTGAGTAACGCGGTCTTTTCCAAGCGCTTCGTCGTGGCTTCAATCAAGTTGAAGGTTTTTGTAAGTGCTGCGTACGGAACACTTGGTTGAAACATAAGAAGTCAATACAAATCCTTCATGACAGAAACATACGGGTCGCCAGGCTTCCAACCACCGTTAACATCGACTTTATCCATCCTTGACAAAGCCGCTTCTGCACTAAAGAATCCCTTGTGAGATGAGTTGAAAACTCTAAGGAAGAGTCACACTTTTTCGAGGCCACTTTCTCATCCAATTCTTGGTCATCCTCTTCATCGTGGTCCTTTTCGTCGTGATCCTTTTCGTCACTCTCATCAGCACCGCCAGTAGGTGCTCCATCATCTCCCCCGATACCTTCCACTTGTTCTATGGCTTTGACCTTGGCTGGGTGATGACTAGGGTCGTCTTCATCTGAATCGATCACTCTGCGCCTCTTCAACTTGGATCTGACCGACGAGTCTAAACATGGTTGATCCAGCCAGATGGAATAGAGCATAACGACGAGCTCTTACCGACCATGGGGGATATTGATTCCTTGCGCTTGGAAGTTTCAGCTGAGAGTCAGGTCATAATGCCGTTTTGCATATAGGTGCAATGCCTCAAACCAATTGGTTTTGTCGTTTCCTGTGCGTCACTTGGATCCTTAGAGCTTGGTTTGGTCGTCTTTCGTCCCCACATCTCCTTGAGACTGGACTGCTGGGCAGGGTCTGGCTTCACGGTCTTTGGCATTTCAAAAAACTTTCCTACGCGAAAGTAAATCCCTGTCTCCGGTGATTTTCGGAGACTCACCTAGGGTTTGCTGACGACCCATAGACGTTGACAAGACGCGCTGGACGCGTGACACAAACATACGCAAAGTTATCACGCGCCAATAATTATGTAATAAACGGTTCTGACGGTAAATGCCGAACTGTATAGTTCCTCGGGAAGTGGCTTGCCTCCCCTCCCAAGACACATTTATCGATGGCGGAACAGGTATGCTTACTGATCTCGGAATGTCCTGGCTCTCACCGCAATGTTTAGATTGAAAAGGCTTTTCAAAAACAACACTTGTTCCAGAATGCCAAAGCACGAGGTGTGTTTTACACTTAGTTTACAGGCTGGGCGCCTGAATAATGTGGGACAGGTGGAAAGAAAGTGGTGACGAAAGAGAGAAGGTGGTATAAAGATGTCGGCCTTGGCTTTAAAACCCCACAAGAGGCCATCAACGGCACGTACATTGGTTCGTTTCGGATTTCACAACTTTTCCAGAACAGAGACGGCTGATTGCTTGCTGGGATAGACAAGAAATGCCCATTCGCAGGCGACGTTTCCATCCGTGGCCGGATTCTGACTGGCAAGGTTGTCTCCACAAAAATGACCCGCACCGCCATCATCCGGCGCGATTACCTCCATTATATTCCAAAATACAGTGCGTATAAAGAGCCGGTTGCTAGCTCGGGCTCACTTGGTTGATAGATCGGTATGAGAAGAGGCATAAAAATATGGCCGTACACGTCTCGCCTGCCTTTCGTGTTGAACTCGGTGACACGGTAACCGTCGGTATGCTGGACTTAACCGGCCATCTGGTTGCATCGATCCTGATGTGCCTTTGTAGGTCAATGCCGACCACTCTCAAAAACAGTCCGATTCAATGTGTTGCGGGTGTCGAAGAACAAGGCGGCAGCAAAGTCGTTTTCAAAGTTCTAGAGATCGCGTTCTTCATTCTTTTACTTCATTCCAATTTCCATAATTGTTTTACGAGTGACCAAACAAACCTCCACAATGAGCACAGCATTTTCTCGTTCAGTCTCTTCTCCCGTTGGTTTCATTTTTACCATTCAAATCATTCAAGCTGGCTCCCACTCTTCTTTCCGTATTCACCTCTAGGCTAACGAAATCCAGGCCGCAATCTCCTCAGCCAGGCCTGCCTTCGTCCCAGACCTCTATGGGCCAACAAACCTCCAAAAAGATCAGGAAGGGTTCGAAGGACAAGGAGAAAGATGCCACCGACTCTCCTCCCGATCTTCTTGTTGATTACACCAGTGAGGATTTATCCCATAGCACTCCCTCCCTCACACCACTCTCCTCAGTCCCAGATTCTTCTGTCTCACCAAACTCATTGAATGGAACCCCTTCGATAAACGTTTCCGATCCCGAAGGCATTCCTATCTCACCTAATGCGAGTGCCTCTCGCATACAATCGCCCCCGCAGCCGATGCCTACTCCAGACATTTCACATGACCACCAGTCATCTCCTCTAACCGGTTCCTCTCCGGCATCGCTTCCACCATCGTCGCCTAGTTACTTACCCGCGTCTCTCGATGTCCTCCCGACTCAAACCATCCTAACCAACCCTGCCGCACAACTCTTCCCAGGATCTGTGGTTTCCAACGCCGCCTTTGGAGGCGAGTCAATTGGAAATGGATCATGGAAAGAAAAGTTGAAGCAGCTCGACGTCGATGATATGATCCAGAGACTGCTAGATGTTGGCTATACTGGGAAAGTCAGCAAATCCTTGTGCTTGAAAAATACTGAGATTCTCGCTATCTGCCATGCTGCTCGTGAAGTTTTTCTCATCCAACCCACCCTGATCGAACTGTCTCCTCCAGTGAAGATCGTTGGCGACGTACATGGACAATACTCAGACCTTATACGATTGTTTGAGATGTGTGGGTTCCCCCCCGCCGCCAACTATCTTTTCCTTGGCGACTATGTCGACAGAGGAAAGCAAAGTCTTGAAACCATCCTACTCCTATTATGCTACAAGATCAAGTACCCGGAGAACTTCTTCCTTTTGCGAGGAAACCATGAATGTGCCAATGTTACACGGGGCAAGTTCAATTGTAGCTGTATGATGCCATTGCATTAACCTCCTTCCCAGTTTATGGCTTTTATGATGAATGTAAACGACGAAGCAACATCAAGACTTGGAGGACATTTGTTGACGTTTTCAACTGTTTGCCTATTGCCGCCATCGTAGCATCCAAAATATTCTGTGTACACGGCGGCCTCTCACCTTCCCTTCATTCAATGGATGACATCAAGCGCATCCAGCGGCCGACAGATGTGCCTGATTTCGGTCTCTTGAATGATCTGCTGTGGTCTGATCCATCAGATACAGCCCTAGACTGGGAGGACAATGAACGAGGTGTCAGTTATTGCTTCGGAAAGGGCATTATCAACGATTTCCTTGGACGATATGACATGGACCTGATCTGTCGGGCACATATGGTTGTAGAGGACGGCTACGAGTTTTGGAACGATCGGACGCTAGTGACTGTTTTCAGTGCTCCTAATTATTGCGGCGGTACGTCAACACTTTCTCCGGCATTCCGATTTTGACTTCTTTGCAGAATTTGATAATTACGGCGCATGCATGAGGTCATCTATCTTTCTCCTTCATTCTTTATACCTAAACTCACGCCTTGACAGTGTATCTGAAGAACTGCTGTGCGCTTTTGAGCTGCTTAAGCCCCTGGATGGAGCCGCGTTACGGAAGGAGATGACGAAGGCCAGGCGGAAGAGGTGGGCATATTCCTCATTCCGTGACTCGTGATTCTCGAGATATTGACTACTCGATATTCAAGCTTAATGGCAACGGCAACTTGACCTGGAGGCCTCGATCCAGCGACGAGAGCTACATGAGTAAGGTAATCGTAATCGCTCTGATATATTTCTGGTACAAGGCGCGGTTCCTTTGGTGGCTTTGGTTGCTGTCGTGCTGTGCAAAAAGAGTGACTCGTGGTATGACCAATGTTCCAACTTTACTTTCCATCGATCACATTGTTCTTCTGTGCTTCCCCGCATCGTTCATCTTCACCTTCTGCACCCACCGGCTCTTTCCCACTCTTTGGTCTGAATGACTTTAAATTATCATCCTTCTTTGTAACACTATCACTTTCGCCCGCAGGTGCGCTTCCCCGTTCACTTTTGGTCAGTAGGTCGCTCTCTAAGTTACTGCCACCTTCCGCTCGATGTTGTATTCAAACGGTGGCTTCTTGTTCAGCTCTGTATCTCTTGTCACACTATTTTATTCAAGACAACGCCCCTTTAACAAAGTGTATGTTGCTCGGATCACCATGAGAGTGTGGAATAGTAGTCTAATCATCTGTTGAACATGTCATATACCAGCACACCAAAAGCAGCAACAATGACACCAGACCCGACCAAGCCCCAGACGGTGACTGCTCCAATTCCACCGCCAATTGAAACATCCACGAAAAAGACAAGGACGATAGTGAGCAGATTCCCAACGGAAGTAATGATCGGACCCCATACTCCTAAGAGAATCTGGAAAGCCTCAACAAGGGTCAATAATAATGGGCGAATGTACTTACCATAAAACCGGCGTTGAATACAACACCGCCTAGGGTAATACCCACAATTGCAAGGACTGTTGTAATGTTGGATGGTAACGCGAAGGGTTCTATGTCGAAATAGTGGAGAAAAGGAAGAGGAATCCATAATGTGACCAATGTGCAGAAGCCAATGGCGGATGTCAACAAATTGGGATGGAGGCCAAATGGCGGGGGATAAACCATATCCTGGAGGCCTCCGTCGGGTACTTCGTGCGGAGCACCTGCTTGTTGTTCTTCGGACGCAGGAATCTGAGCATAAAGTCCTTCAGATGCCAGTTCTGGATCCGAGGGCAGAGCGACATATTTTTTGTACATGACTTGATAGAGAGCGTAGTTAATAGATGCAAGCAGTGTCAGGATGTCTCCGATTAGCGGCGCCTTCGGTTTCGTCAGCGTTGGAGGCCTATAAACGGACGACGCTTCGAGAAGGGACTTGTCCGAAGGTGTTGACGTGCTTCCGCCGTATACGACGCCAATAACGCCCAACGTAGCGATTAGAACCGCTACCAGTCTGAGAGGTTCCCATTTGAGTCTAAAAACCTTCACGGTGATTAAATATGCAAAAAAAGCGTTTGTGTTCCATATGGCTGTCACGTCACTAATTCTACACAATATTTGTCAGGAAGGATCGAATGAGGGATAAACTCGGTTACTTACGACGCTAGTGTTACAGATACAAACCATAGCAATGCAGGAAGAGAAATTCCGGCTGTCAAGGCTACAACGAGACCTAAGAACTTTCGTCGTGGAAATGAGGATAGATGGGATTCAGTTGGTGACAAGTGCTGAGTGATGGCATACGAAAGACCGGCCAAGAGTGAACGAGCGGATGATTTCTTTGTCCAAACCAAAATAAGCAGGTGTATTGGGAAAATGATCGCGAAGGAGGAGTGAACGATATAGCTAGGTAAAAAATGTAAGCCAAAATGATCTTGGCCCAGGCAACGCAACTTACAATAGAAAAAATGGTTGTCGAAAGTGGAGGACGGTTTGCACGTACTACGAATGAGGGTTGGATAAAAATACAACTTGATAGCAAGATAGCCTAACCTGAGTTAGCTCACTCTCGGTCACGAAAGCCAGAAGAGCTACGACGAAGAGTATGGCTGCCCATCTGCCGCCGAGCGCTGGAGTCATGTCATATCTAGCGTTCATCCGAGTGCGATGGCGTAAAATATTTGATGAAAAAATGAAGTTGAAATCCACGTCTCGAGGATGATCTGGGCATGCAGCGCTTGCAGTTGGTTGTTAGCTAAGTATCGGGCTGTGGCAAGGCCACATGTTTGTCAATTTCGAATATGGACGGACACGTGACTCAAACCCATTGCCTCCTCGTGACACGTGACGTAAAGCGTCACGCTCATATTTACAGTCACACTTATGCTCTTTGACGATATCCAACGACTTAGCGAACTGCATCCGAAACCTGCCCAGATCCGCTTCCAGTATGGAACAGCTGGATTCAGAACGATGTACGTCCTTGCTATAGGATAGAGACAATCTCAAACTCGGTGATCCATCAGTGGAAGTCTCCTCGATTCTGTCTTATTCAGGGTGGGCATCGTCGCTGGTCTTCGGAGCAAAAAATTGGATGGAAAGACCATCGGTGTCATGGTGACGGCATCGCATAATCCTGAAGTGGTGCGTCACTCAGTCTCGCCATTGACAGATCCTTAACTTATTCTCTATTTTAACATAAGGACAACGGTGTGAAGCTTGTTGACCCACGGGGAGAGATGTTGGAAACCTCCTGGGAGGCACATACCACTACGCTTGCGAACGCATCCACATCCCAAGATTTTCTCAAGGCCATCCAGGACCTCGTGCAAGCGACGAAAATTGATCTGTCAAAACCTGCAAGAGTTGTTTACGCGCGAGACACCCGCCCATCGGGTGTCGGATTAGTTTCCGCTCTAGAAGATGGTTTGAGTGCCATTGGCGCGGAAGGGCGCAATGCTGGTGTCACGACCACACCTATCCTTCATTATCTTGTCAGGTCAATCAATACGAAGGGGACTAAAGAAGCTTATGGAGATGACTCGGAGGAAGGGTACTTCACAAAACTTAGTGCAGCATACAAAAGACTGGTGGTAAGAACTGCCAATGATAACCATCCCAACCTCTCAAAGATTTCCAATAATATAGGCCGGAAGAGCAACACCTCCGCCTCTGGTCGTCGATTGTGCAAATGGAGTTGGCGCTTTTGCTGCCGCCACACTCTCCGAATACCTTGGGAATACTCTTCCCATTATCCTTGAGAATACCGCCACAACCACCACTGGTGCATTAAACAATGGTTGTGGAGCGGACTATATCAAAACGTCCCAAAGGCTCCCTCCTTCGCTGGTATCTCATATGAAGGCTGGCCAGCGGGGGTGTAGTCTTGATGGCGATGCCGACCGTTTGATCTACTTTTATCTGGATGAACGAAGCCAGTTTCATCTGCTGGACGGAGATAAAATTGCGGCTCTTGTAGCAACCTTTATCGTCGAGCTTGTCAAGAACGCTGGCCTTGAGAACCAGATCAAGGTTGGTGTCATTCAAACCGCTTACGCCAATGGTGCTTCCACGAAATACCTGGCAGATGTAGGTTGATAGGACATTGGCATGATCAATATCTCATTCTTGGAGTTAGCGTCTCCCAGTGAGATGCGTATCCACAGGTGTGAAGCATCTTCACCATGCCGCCGAACACTACAACATTGGCGTTTACTTTGAAGCGAATGGCCACGGCACCGTTCTCTTTTCACAAGCTACTCAGGATTACCTTGCTGCTTATCAGCCATCCATCCCTGCTCAATCGACCGCCCTTGGCCATCTCACAAATCTGATACAGCTCATCAACCAGACCGTCGGAGATGCCCTGTCTGACATGCTGCTCGTCGAACTCGTTCTGTCGCACAAGTCGTACAGCGGCCTTGAGTGGGATTCTCTCTACGCTGACTTGCCTAATCGACTCGTGAAGGTTGTAGTTAGAGACAGGAATGCTTTCAGGACAAAGGACGCTGAACGCCGCTTGGTTAGCCCACCTGGACTCCAGCCCAAAATCGAAGACCTCTCTCGCAGATATGAAGGCGGGAGGTCCTTTGTGAGACCCAGTGGCACCGAGGATGTAGTCAGAGTTTACGCTGAAGCTGTTATTAAACCACAAGCTGATGGTTCGTAGACGCTTCTCATAGCATAATTTACAGACTGATTGTTTTTTTTAATCACAGAACTTGCCTTTCGAGTTGCGGGAATGGTGTATGATGATGCTGGGGGGGACCCTAAACTACGTCCCAAGGAGTTTATATGACGGAAAGATAAAAATTCAGCAGAAATTGGTTTTACATGTACTTTCACCCCATTGGAAAATGGAAATATGGCTTGTCTTGATTCATCTTTACTTGTGGTGCAGAGACAACCTCTTGCCACTAATCGCCGGTGAATGCCGCGCTTGCCATGTCTGACCCGAGGTTTACCAGACTCACCACTGACCCTCGATTCCGTCGTCCGCGCCGCCAGCGCTCAAAAATCGCTGTCGACGATCGGTTTAAAGAAATTTTCGATCAGGGAAAGGGACAGCGCGAGCGACCAAAAACGGGTTCGTTGTTTTCCCGGTTCATATTTTACTGCTCATCCAAAAACAAGCTCGAAGTATAGACAAGTATGGACGCGTTTTGCCAGATAACAATGATCGAGACAATCTGCGCCGATTTTATTCAACCGGGACCCATGATGGGAAAGCTTTGCTCAACGAATTCCCTGCTGTGCCTGATTTCGCGCGAGGAGAGATTCTCCTTGAGTCATCAGACGAGGATGACGGTGAGAGGGACGATGCCACTGGACAAAAGGGAGTAACTCCCCACGAACCGGGACCCTCGAAGTTACTCCCTGCACACGCTGAGATCGACTTGGACGAAAACGATTTCGCAGACTTGGATGCACAAGCGGCTGCCTACAGCAGAAATTTGCCAGCTGAGGACGATCAGCAGGAGGGTACGAAAACTCGTCGTCTTGCGGTGGTAAACCTTGATTGGGACCACGTAAGAGCGAGTCATTTGTTCAAGATTTTTTCGTCTCTCGTATCACCCACGGCGCCTATGGTCCCCTCCACTCCCCCCACTAATTCCAAAGGCGATCCGCTCTCACGAGGTGGTTCAATTAACGTCGTGCGGGGGAAAATACTCAGTGTTAGTGTTTACCCTAGCCAGCTGGGAAAAGAGTGGTTGAGTCGAGAAGAGAAAGAGGGCCCTCCGATTGAGCTTTTCGGGAAGAAAAGTCAAGTTAATGAGGAAGAGGTAAACGAACAAAATATCTACGAGGAAGGGGACGAAAATGAATGCGACGAGGATGCGTTGAGAAATTATCAGCTCATGCGTTTGCGGTCAGAGTCGCCCTAATCCGCTACGTCCTAACTGATGGGTCGGATTCTCAGATACTATTACGCGATCGTAACTTGCGATACAGCGAAAGCTGCTTCGCACATCTACTCGGAGATGCAAGGGACCGAACTTGAGCGCTCCGCTAATGTGTTCGAATTAAGCTTTGTCCCCGATGATATGACGTTCGACGACATCCCTCGGTATGTGGACGTCTTCATAGATATCATTTTTCCAATCTGACGATCACAGAGACGAAGCAACAGAAGATCAACCTTTCACCTACAAGGCCACTGATTTTGTGACAGCCGTCAGAAGCTTTCATCTTTCATTCGGAAGCTTTGCATTTATTACAATTTATCCAACAGGCCTTACGTCACTCTAAAGTGAAACTCACCTGGGACGAGGATGATCCTGAGCGAAATCAGATTACTCGGCGTACCCTCACCCGTCGGGAAATCGAGGAAGCCGACTTCAAGGCCTATCTCGCTTCCTCAACATCTGGATCTGATTCGGAAGCGGATCAGTTTAGTGGGAACGCTGAACCGCGAAGCAACGACGAGAAATCTGTTTCACGAAGCAAACTACGTGCACTCCTTCTTGGTAGTGGAGACGAGGAACTGCCTGAGGGGTGGGGTAAGGATGGAGGCGATGATAAGAGTGACGTGGATATGGAGATTACGTTCATGCCTGCGTTGGATACAGCGAAAGGGGATAGAGACGAGACTACACTGGAGAAGTATCAGAAGAAAGTGAAGGAAAAAAGGAAGAGAAGGAAGGATAGAGCCAGCGAGAAAAGTGGGAAGACAACTGAAGCGAGGGAGGAGGTCAAAGACGACTTCTTTGACACCGAAGGAGAAGAAACAGGGACGGAGAATCTACATGTTCGGCCTGGAGAGAAAACAGCGGAGGGTGGAAGGGACTCGAATGCCACCACTCGTATCCCCACTACTGCCGAAGAATTGGAGCTACTGATTGCTTCGGACCAGCCCGATGCGGAGCCCGCGCACTTTAGTCTAAAGTCTATCTTAAAAGACGAGAGGGGGGCAAAGCTCAAGGGAAGAAAGAGGAGGAAGATGGGGAAAGGCTTGGAGGTAGACGAGACTCGGGATGACTTTGTAATCAATCTCAAAGACGATCGCTTCAAGTCTCTTCATGAAGACCACCAGTTCGCCATTGATCCAAGTAACCCTCAGTAGGTTTATTCTCGTTTATTCTCTTACTTATACCTCATATACATTATTTATTCAGCTTCAAGAAGACGAAGAACATGGTTGCACTTTTGCAGGAACGGGCCAGGATGGCGAGACATCACCAGGAATTTTCGGAAACAGCATCCCCGAAGAAGGGTGATGTTGAAGGAGCGAGGAACTTGCTTACCCTGGTCCAGAGTGTAAAACAAAAGAGTGCGGCTGCCCAGCAACCGGGTACCGGTAAAAGACGGAGGGTGTGAGATTTATTTGTTGGTCGAAAATACAGCAGTACACATTGTCTATTTCGTTGTTGAAGTAAAATTTGTCAAGATTACGGAGATCGCAAACGTGAAAGTGGGTATTATTTGGGCACTCGGTCCCGGGCAACGTTATTTGAATGTTGTACAAGATGAAGCAACGAGGATTCGAAGACACACAGGTCGGGAGCGACGACGTTTCCGAGACACGAACGGTTGTAGTATTTAGGGGGGCCAGGACGCTACCTTAGGAAATTTTTGCCTTTGAAAAATCGAGTTCGGGGTGGGCGGCCTGGAATTTCTTGAGAGCCTGGAAAGCAGCCACTGAGACTTTCAAAATGCGCGAAGTAGAGGGGCTCTCACCTCCATTTTTTTCAACTCGTCCGAAGTTGGCTTGCCCATTTGCTAGAATAGGAGGGTGAGAAGCAAGCGTGACCTGATCTTTTCCAGGTATACTAACTTTCTGTTGGTTATCAAACTAAACCCGTGTCACGCATTAGCACGCATTAATTAACGACGCTGAGATTGGGGTATTCATACCATCATCTTTTCTACCATGCCCCTGTGGCGAGAAATCAATAAGGTCCGAGAGTGTAATAGCACCACCAACCTGGTTTCTCCATCAAGATCACTAAGCTTGCTGTTTCCGGGTTCGATCTTTCGTGTATCGATTTTAGGATGATGCGTCAGAACATTCTCCCACCACTGCATCTTGTTGATTTTTTCAAGATGAATGTGGACGGCCTCTTGGTCCTCTATAATAGGTCAGAAAAAAGTAAAAAGAAATACGTGAACAGTCACCCACCGATAGTCCATGTGCTCTCTTCGACTTTAATCTCTTGACAGAGTTCACCATCCAGAATCTTATCCTGCCCTTTCAAACCAACACTAAGCTGCTTTTTGTGGATAACAACGATAAGATCCTTTCCCCGCGTCCCTTTTGGAACGGGAACTACAAGATCAAGTTCTCCTAATTCTTGCCTCCATTGGTAAGGCAAAGCTGGCAAGTCATATGCAAAGATGAGAAGAATGGCACACCGGATCAAGATTTCTCATACCAGCCTGTTCTTCAGCTTCTCGTGCTCTATCGGCTTTATCGCGCATTTCCCTCTCTTCCTTAGAGAGTTTGTCGTAATCATCGTCTGAAGCCATCGGTTATTTGGGGACAGACAACGGTGGGCCAGGCGCGATTGTTTGTCAATGTTTCCGTCCCTCCTCATTCCCCGCGACTCAGGACTCAATGGCAAGCGCAGATGTCTGGTCGGATTTTGAGGTATGCCACCCCCTACCTTAAAAACAACACAAAAATAAATCGAGATTTTTGAGCAGGCAATAAAGTATAACGTCAAACACAATAGGGTAGACAGGCTCAAGCAAATACTCACCGGATTGAATGAAGAGTGTGCAACTTCGTTTTTCAAATCTGGAAGAAAACAAGAGATCGTAGATCGGATAGTCGCTCAATTGGATAGCTGGAGACAGACGAACAACGCCGATAAATGGGTCAAAGCGAGGGCGGTCATATATCAAGTCAGAACCACTGGAATGTAAGTAAATGCGAAGACCAGCATTCCGTCCTTGTGTACCATATCCTTTACGTGGCACAGGATGAAGATCTCGTTTCCGGATCACGCTGACCGAGATATAGTTATAGTCCGAACGCGATAACCGCTAACCCGGCGACCCTCCCTCCGTCTACAACTGCTCCCAACTCCTACTCGCCCATCAATGCTATCAAACCTGTTAATTATCATGCTCCGCCAGGCCCGAGCCCAGTTGGTCGTTATGGTCCATACTCCCCACCTCGTAAACCCCCAATATTACCAGCCGCTTCAACGTCTAACGCACCTAAGCCAGGTAGGCACCTGTGGCATCAAGTTTCTTAATCCTTCTTTACATCTCTTCCAGAAATACGTTTCAAGCCATCTCCATTCGTTCATATCGATAGGATGGTTTCGCAAGTCGTAGAGTGTCCAGGTTGGACTCGTTTACCCAGATTTCTGACATTTGACCTTATATTTTCTTCAGAGTCTACAAGTGCAACTGATCGCCGACAACAAGTGATGACTTTCACTCTCAACAATGACGACGTCACGAAGCTCAAGTATAACAGGTAATGTCAACGTCTGCCACCTTGTTTGTATTCCTAGATTACCCTCTATATAGCTCGAAATACCAGCTCCGTCTGTTTTGCACATCATCAGTATTCTACTCTTCAAGTTTGTTCAGAAACCACACATCGCTATGCCCTATCGAGTTTCCTCCGACCTGCGAAGTTCGTGTTAACGGCGTCCAGCTAACCGCGAACTTGAAAGGACTGAAAAAAAAGCCTGGCACAGCGCCTCCGCCCGACTTGGGCAAGTCTGCGCGGATCGGCACAATTCCAAATCGGGTGGAGATGGTATACGTGAACAGCCAACAACCTATTCAACCTAAAGTACGTTCTGTCGTTTTATTAGTCTATATTCGATACTGAGAGAGCGTTTGGAAGAAATTTTATCTTGCTGTTATGCTTGTTGAGATAACGACTGTTGATCAACTTGTGGACAGGTTGAAAAAAGGTAAATACCGGAGCAGTGGTGACGTGCGAGTTCAAAGTGAGACCAAATGCAGAAATCTCGTCGTTTCCTTTTTTATTGATGCCCATCACCAGTGACGAAATGTAAGTCTGAGGATGATGATATCATTGCTGGGCCGCAAAAGATGTCGTTGAAATGTCCAGTATGCTCTCCCCTCCCATTGCGCTTGAATTTCCTAATTCTGGCGAATCATAGTTAAGCTTCATGCGAGTCAAGACGCCATGTCGTTCGGTGCTTTGCGTGCACTCGCAGTGTTTTGACGCAACATCGTGGTTGTCAATGATGGAACAGACCACTACATTCTTGTGTCCCGTTTGCGAAAAAGTGTTGAATTACGATGATCTGATCGTCGACGGGTGCGTGGCTTCATTTTGTTTGTATTCCATTTCTGATGGTAAAGGTGCTTTAGATATTTTGATGAGATACTAAACCAGACTCCCGAGAGCGTTGAAGATGTGACAGTCGAGGCCGATGGCGAGTGGCACACTGCTGATGGCCAGTATGGATCTGTAGATTGGAAAACTTCTCACCCACCATCGGCGACTGTCGAAAGGTCAACACCTCGTAAAGCCTCCGTTGCTAAAACCCCGCCGGTCGCCCCGAAACATGTTGTGGCTCAGGATGAGAACGACCCGGAGATTGTGGTGCTTGATTCAGACGACGAAGACGAAGGTTGGGTGAAAAGAGAACTGTCACCGTCCTTCGGACGGAGTTCCTCGTTGTCTGGACATCGGTCTAATGACAGTGCCCTGGGACTGCAGCCACAAAATGTGATTGATTTGACGCTGGAGTCTGACGACGACGAACCACCCGTACCGAGGCCAGTGGAGAAGAGGAAAGCCACCGATGCTGGAATGTCCCCCACAGAACAAATTTGGAAGAAGGGACGTCAGACTCACGAGCCATCCCTGGCACTGCCTTTGACGAATGGGCATGTCACAGACGCTGGCCCGAGCAACTTCGACGGTAATGCGTATCTTCAGTATCCGAATCATCCCCACGATACTCATATCACGACTCACGCGCCCCCTATCGAGACCTCCCCCGGACAATACCTTAATTCATATTCTGGGCTCGGCCACCCTGCTATGTATCACTATCCTGCACCAGGGACTCCAATGACGAGCAACCCGACTCTATCTCTCAGTCGTAGTCCTTACATGTCCCGGGTCAACACTCGATGGCCAGGCACATAATAATAAACTTTTACGAGTCTGACTAGTTTAATATCTCTTCCCTGTATCATGCAGCAATAAAACGTATTTCATGTGAAGCGGAGATACAAGTTCCGGCTCAGCCCGAAATCCTCAAAAAAAATTTTCCGTCCCGTCTAATAACCCGCTCACTTTCTCCCTACCTTATTTTATCAAAAATGGCCGAGAAACAGAGAGTAAAAGGCCCTAAAGACTTTGCCGGTTCGTTCATTACACTTTATATCGAGTCGTCCGCGTTGCCTTGACCGTTGTCGTTGGCAGTTGATTTCCTTATGGGTGGTGTCTCCGCTGTACGTGGCCAACTTGGCCGTCGTAGATTTTCTTTCTCGATACTGAGCATATACTAGGCCGTTGCAAAAACCAGCGCGGCCCCCATTGAGCGAATCAAACTTCTTGTTCAGAATCAGGATGAAATGGTGATTGGTGTATCGAACCCTTATTGAAGCAGATCTCACATGTACGTAGATCAAACAAGGCCGGCTAGCTTCTCCGTACAAGGGAATCACTGATGCCTTTGCCCGCACATACCGAGAGGAGGGTCCTCTCTCGTTGTGGAGAGGCAACACCGCAAACGTCATCCGATACTTCCCCACGCAAGCATTGAACTTTGCCTTCAGTTCGTCTTTTCTTTGCCGCATACTTTGTGCTTATATCCATCATAGAGGACTACTTCAAGTCATTGTTCGGCTTTAAAAAGTCTGATGGCTATTGGAAATGGTTTGGTGGCAATGTCGCCTCTGGTGGCGCCGCTGGCGCTTCATCATTACTTTTCGTCTACTCTCTGGACTATGCTCGAACTCGTTTGGCTAATGATGCCAAGTCCGCCAAGGGTGGAGGAGCACGGCAGTTCAATGGGCTCGTTGATGTCTACCGAAAGACTCTTGCCTCTGATGGTCTCATTGGTCTGTACCGTGGTTTTGTTCCGTCGGTCGTTGGTATCATCGTCTATCGTGGTCTGTACTTTGGTGTATACGACTCTCTTAGTACGTGCATTCCGTGTCCTCTTGATCTTCTTATTGATGGTGTTTATAGAGCCTGTTGTTCTGGTGGGCGCCCTTCAGGGCTCTTTCTTGGCTTCTTTCGGTCTCGGCTGGGGTGTTACAATTGGTGCTGGTCTTGCCTCATATCCTTTAGACACCATTCGGTATGTGGTCAAGATTTAGTCTACTCAAGATACACTGACGGTTCGCCAGTCGTCGCATGATGATGACTTCAGGCTCGGGAGTCAACTACAAGTCTATGTTCGACGCTGGGTCTCAGGTTTGTGTGGTTGAACTTGTTGAGACTTGTGTTCTATAATACACATTTCCATCCAGATAATCAGAAAAGAAGGCACAAAATCGCTTTTCAAAGGCGCCGGTGCCAATATTCTTCGCAGTGTCGCAGGGGCTGGTGTACTATCCCTTTACGACAAGCTTCAAGAGGTACTATTCGGAAAAGTTTACTCTGGTGGTACGTAGAATATTTGTTATCGGTCAGAAGCAGTGTTGACAACTTTGCTCATTTAGGATCTGGATAAAAGTGACAGAGTATACCACGGGCGACAAGTTTTCTATGCCGTCTTCCCTTGCACGGGCCATGAACCTTTATAGATTTTCATTTTTTATTGTCGTCTCCTGTGAGGTATTGGAAGACCATACCTTATTAAAATCGTTTTACCGACTGGTATCCTGGATGAATGAGTACCTCGGCTTATAAATAATTCTTAGACCATGCGCTCTCTTCATTGACAGATGCAATGTACACAGTATGGCGAAGATTGGCTCTAACACGAACATCGCTGTACCTCCATTCACGTACGGCTTCCACACATGCCATCTCCCTACGGCCATACCAGGAGGCTTGTCTGGATGCTTGCACCCACGCCCTTGGCTCTGGTGTCTCTCGTATCGGGGTTTCTTTGCCAACTGGCTCTGGCAAGACGATTGTGTTTATATCGCTCTTGGCTCGCATACCACCTCCACGCTCAAACTTGAGAGCGGCGCGTTCTCTGATCATTGTAAATAGCATTGAGCTTGCAAGGCAGACTGCGGCACAAACTGAGAAGCTTTTCCCAAACTGGACTGTGGAGATTGAGCAGGGTGCGAAGCACAAGGCGTCTGGATTGGCAGATATGTATGCGTTTTCAACTGTCTCTGGAGGTCCCGAATCGTCCGCTGACCCAAACGCGAATTATTTTTTCTCGAATGACTTTTCTGCCATAAAAAGTACTATTGCAACATATCAAACACTCCTTCAGGCTGAACGATTGGCCAAGTTTGATGCTCGCACATTGAAAGCAATCATAGTTGATGAGGCTCATCATGCCGCTGCACCCTCGTACGCACGCGATTTTTTTATGATCATCCGTTTATACGTTTCTCCCTGTAGCTATCGCCGCCTCCTTTCTCATTTTCATGCTGGAATACGAAGCCCTGATCCAATTCACGAACCCCCTGAGCTCGCCCATACCATCCCTCTGATTGGTTTTTCTGCAACCTTCAGTCGTCATGATGGACTCGCCCTAGGATCAATCTTTGAACGCATAGTATATCACCACGACTTCTTGGATATGATCAAAGACCAGTGGTTCGTAATGATGCTGCTCCCTGAAGGTGCTCTTAGTGAATCTGCACAGGCTTTGTGATGTTCGATTCACGGCCGTCCGTGCCAACATCAAATTGGACACCGTCACCATGAATTCTCGGACAGGGGATTTCAATACCGCCAGCCTTGCGCAAGTTATAAACACTGAAACAATAAATAATCTAGTTGTGCAGACATGGCTCGACAGAGCAGGTGTTTTCGTCATTTCCTGTGCTATTCTTCAATCGGTTCTCAATTTTTCCGCAGCTACACGAAAATCTACTCTCATATTTTGCGTCAACCTCGCCCATGTACGACAACTGACAAATGCTTTCCGAGCATTTGGTATCGATGCCCGATACATCTATTCAAAAACACCTGCTTCAGAACGCAAGGCTTTGCTGGCCTCTTTCAAGTCTGGTACATATCCCGTTCTAGTGAATTGTGGTTCGTATTGTAATCATCTATCTGAAGCACTGTTCTAATCACGAGCCCACTGTTAGCTATCTTAACTGAGGGTGCGGACATACCCAACGTTGATTGTGTGGTTATTGCACGTCCAACCCGTTCTAGGAATCTATTCTCTCAAATGGTGTGTACAATATAGCTTGCCGATCCAAGTTTACACCCAGATTACTTCCTGTAGATCGGTCGAGGGATGAGGCGCTCTCCTTCCACAAATAAAGAGGACTGTCGGATCATAGACTTCGTCGACAGTACCAGTCGTGTCTCAGGTATCATCTGCACGCCAACCTTATTTGGTCTTGATCCCTCAGAAATAGATATTGATGGTAATTAATTACCAGCGAATTATTCCTCTACTAAGCCTTCCCTTTCAGACGAGACGACGGAATCGCTGGCGATAAGGGCCTCGGAGCTTCTCGCATTAGATAGACCAGACGATGTTTCCGCTCCCAAATCAGTCACATACATTGATTATGAGAACCCCTTCTCTCTGGTCAGTCGGTCTTCGGGAGCACCGCACGTTGCTGTACTGAGCAATTTTGCTTGGGTGGGATGTGGGGGGGATGTTTATGTTCTTGACTGTCTTGGCAAAGGTCACGTCCGCATCGAGCCTGTTGATGGAGAGCAAGGCGGGTACACGATTACTGTGTCATTATCCTCTCAATGATCTGGAATTAGACAGTGAAAGGCACTTCCAGGCCTGGTTCGCGCCGGCAATGATTGATAAATCCACCTCGAAAGCCCTCAGGATTTCACCCTTCAAACGCCGCAGAAAGATTCTCACAGCTGAGGATTTGGGGAATGCTGTCAAGGGCTGTGATTCCTATGTCAAATCAAAAGTAGTATTCGGGCCACTGGCCTTAGGGTATGTCGAGCTATTGTCGCCTTCTTTAGATTGACGGTTGACATCTTCGCAGTTTGCTTCGATCTGCGCGCTGGAGGAAAGATCCTGCCTCAGAGCAACAAAAAAGTTTCGTAGCCAAACGTTGGAGAAAACGAAATGTCAATCTAGATTCTGACCCCAATGTTTCCGTTGAGCAAAGGGTAGACAAGTTAACAAAAGGCGAAGCGGCAAACATCATCACACGCTTGAAACATGGTGCACAGGTGCTGGTTATCAAATCGTAGAGATTACAAGAATTCACGCCATTTTTCCAGGGACGATACGAAAAGAAGGCGAAGGAGGATATTAGTGCGACCAAGGCAATATTGCGGGAACAGCGTCGCAAAGCCCGCGAGGTCGTTCAGGTCGGTCCCTTGCTAACCGACGATCTACCGCATGCCATCTTCCCGACCACGCCGTGAGATGATTATTATATTCCTACCTGGTGGAGTTGTGGGGAGACAGCATGAACACTTTGTAAAGTCATTGCTGCGCCTCTTTGGGCAGCATCAATTGCTTTTCCCAATTTCGCGGGATGTAGGAAGGTTCCCGGGTCCTGAATTAGACTGGCCAGCAGTACCCCTACAAGCGTGTCACCAGCCCCCGTCACGTTGACTACGTTGTCCACTATTGGGGGAGGGAAATGTTGCAGCACCAGCATCTCTTTGGACGATCCCCCATGCGCAACCACGTATCGACGAGAAGGGTTGCTGCTCTCTTTAGACCACGGCGAAGCCTCGATATCTTGCCCCGAAATACGTAGACCAACAAGGACGCCACGCTCCCCGCATTTTACTACTAGATTTTGGAAGAAAGGCAGGAGATTGACAGCCATCTGTGCTACTCCGTCTTCGACAAGAAACGACAGCGTCCCTTTCGACGAATCCTGTTCTGAAACATTCAGCTTCGTGAGCTGGTTCAGGTCCGTGCGGTATTCGAACCCAAGGGAGAAGTCGTCGATCACACTCCACCAGCCAGCGCGAGCAGTGAGATCGACAGCATCTGACCGTATCATTTGGTATAGATGTACCATTTCCGGAAGATTTGGGGATGCAAACGTAATCGGAGAACGCTTCGCAGCCACCTCGTCGAAACAGGCCGACAATGCCAGGATAATAGCTGTTGATTTGACAACTGAAGTTGGCTCGCTAAAGGGGGCATCAATAAAGGAATCATCAAGCAAAGGGTTGAACCAACAAAAACACTAAGATACTTGTCAGGGGGTCATGAACGACAGAGAGGATGTTATGCCTACCATTGATTTGATTATCACTGCAATGTTTAACCACAGATTTGAGAACCTCGGGGGATAGGTTGCCGTCAAGAGCAACTATTTGTGGATGATAGTTTTGGATTTGTTGAATAACCTGCGTAACCTTTTAGAATCGATGACTGCCACGAGCTGATAATCCTAACCAACCATAGCTTCCTTCATTGATTTCATAATGATCATATCAGCCACACCGCCAACCAGGCTACCAGTGTGATCAAGGACCATGTTGGACATGGCAGTTTTCTTGGGACACGGTGACAATCCATCAGATCTCATACCCAACTGCTGTGTGCTTTCAACGAGCCAGCGTCCGAAAACATCATTGCCAATGGGTGACAACAATACCGTGGCAGATGGTAATCCCTGGGCGACTAGCATTCGATGGGCAGCCTCAGCGATGTTTCGAGCCACGCCTCCCAATGTCAGCGCGATTGTTCCAGGGGAAGTGGACTGCGAACCCAAAGAGGACTTGTCCACACCCTGAAGGAACTCGGCTCGGGCTGAGATGTCAAGGGCTGTCGAGCCAATCACAACCAACTGAGCTGGTGGCTACACGACATTTTCATATCACCATTGTCCTAAATACGAAAGTTGGTCTACTGACCGCAGAAGTAAAGCATTCCGTTTTGCGAGTGATTGGAATGGCTTGTACATCGTCAAAGAGTGGCTTCTTTTCGTTTCCGTCAGGATGTCAAGGCGTCTAGGGTTTGGGAACAGTCGAACTACTTACATGGCATCGCTCGTTTGCCAGCTTAGCATATTGCACAGCAATCTGGCCACCTTCGAAATCACCGTGAGGACGAAGAACACAATATAGATGATATATCGTCGATATTCACCCACTAGTGCGGTATTCTGTATGAGGGCAATATCTGACGGGAGTAAGAGGATTTAGAACAAAACGCTCAAAATGCACAACTCACTGTTGGTCAAGGACTCTCCGCTTGTTAATTCCCCAACACGTTTGAGAAGCCAAGGTGTGACATCTTTGCCGCTTTTACTGACACCATTTCCTTCTGCTTCAGAAACGGCTTGCTCAATAGCCTTTTCTATTTTTTGACCAATGCCATCATATTCTCTGGGTATAGGCACACCAAACAAAACGCCAGTTGTCATTCCGAGTTGCCACTGCGTAACTGAGAAGAGCAATTGAGTGAAAACGAGTATACCAAATGGCGGGGCTCATACGCAAGATTCGCGCGGCAGCTTGTGGGTCATCGACTCTCCATGGGGCCTAACGATGTCAAACGACACGAGCAGGAGTAGTAGATGGATCGCAGACCTTGAAACCACTTCGTGAACTAAAAAAAGCAGGGAAATCGTCCGTCAGGCCATATGATAAAACGGGAACCCCGAGTGTTTCCTATTCGAACAAGTGAACCAAATTAATTAGATGGACGTTTGCTATCGGAAAGGTGAGATGCCTGCAAGATATTCGAGGGTCCTAAATTGAAACAGAATGACACCTTTTCCATCGTCGCACAAATAATGCTGACCTTCCAATGTCCAAAATAGATTTAACACCAGCCGAAACGAGTCCCACTGGGCATCGGGCTAGTTCATGCAAATCGGCGGAAATGTCCATCGCTTTAAGGATTTGTCTGAGAAGCCTTACCCAGAAGGGTATCGAAAGTTACATACAGTCGTGACCACCACGATGAACACCACCCAGGCTGGAGTTCAGGAAGGTCATCATACTAGATAAGAATATCAGGTCGGTTCGCGTACCCTCCTGTGGCGAAAATCTGGGGAAGGCATCCTATGAGACGCGTGTACTTTCCAAACGATTTAGAGATACTCACTTTAATTCCTGCCAAAGCAGCGAATATCATGGTAGCACTGCACGTTGTTCCTCCGTCCCTTTTCATAGATAAAACTGGCCCAATATCTCGCCTTGATACCTTCGCAGCCGATTGTATCTTTGCCAGTCGCTCGAGCTCTGCTGGTTCAAGACCGATCTTGATGCGACCACCTATGATACCAATGGTGGCAGGGATGCTTCCTGTGCTTCTCACTATCTTTTCCAAGGATTGAGCGGTTTCTAGACTAGTTGGGTAAGGCATGCCGTGGGTGACGATGGCAGTCTCCAAAGCCACGACGGGTTGCAGAGAACAAAGAGCTTCTTTGACCTCCGGGTGAATATCGAGAGGTGCATTACGGTAGACGGCCAAGGCGCTGAGTCCCCTGAATGGGGATGTGAAGAGACGAGTAGATTTGGTTTTGTAGAGGGCGGTAATCATGATGAACAGATCAGAACTTGCAAATCACTTCCATGTCCTTGGTGCAATCTGCCTCGGTCGAAGCCTCACTTGAAACGCCTCAGGGTGTCTGTGTCTTGACTTTCGAGCACCTAAACGTTGACAAGATTCGCAATTCTGTTGCGAACGACGGAGCTGGGGCGACGGTAATGTTCGTGGGGACAACCCGTAACTCTTTTCAAGGTATGAACATTTTGCCACAAAATATGTGATGATCCAAGTATCCCACCATCAGGGAAAACGGTCACTCATTTGGAGTACCAGGCATACAGCAAGTTAGCTATCAAAACCATGGCAGAGATTTTGCGGGTGTCCTGGGATAGATGTTCGGGCCAGGATCCTGAAGCTGACCCGATACACTCGCTAACACACTGCGCTATCCACCACCGCCTAGGAACTGTCCCGGTTGGGGAACCATCCATAGTGATTGCTGTCTCTGCGCCGCATCGCAAAGCTGCGTTTGTTACCTGTGAGACGATCCTCGAGGAGGTGAAACAAAAGGTTCAGATATGGAAGAGGGAGTATTACGAGGGAGGTAGAGAGGAGGAAGCAGAATGGAAGGAGAACAACTAGCGGGAAGAATATGGCCTTGTGTGACCGCGACAGGAGTGCTGGACGACACGAGTTAGAGTTATTTCGGGAAAGCGCCGAATGCTATCAACTCCTTACCCATTGGGCTAGTCAACCTTCCACCCTTTCGCGACTATATCATCTTCACTACTGACGAGTAATTCGACGGACCAAATAACCAGCGTGACGAAGATGTTCATCCATCGCCACCAAATCTGGGAAGAATGATCGAGCACTGAAACGGTGGTCACGACGCGAAGAAGGCTTGACAGAATCGAACTCACGAAGCAGGTGAGAATAGACAGTGACGAAAATCGATTGTCGGTACGTTAGAAGAATACGTGTCAGGGTTGAGGTCTAAACAAGGGAGTCAGAAAAGAAACAGTAAGAGGGGTAAAATCTGCCTACGGGCCGCCCATTCCACCCACTGTCATCATCATCTTCTGTCTCCCAACTATCGGCTCCAATGGTGGGTAAAACGCGTGAAGCAAGGTGCAAGATGCCGAGCCGATACAGAAGGGCAACAAGCACTGGGTTAGGCAAGGTGTTGGTCACGAAATTCACAAGTGCCTGGAGGTGAGGAAGGATATTCGGGAGAAGGGGTGCGCTAGCCGGAAAAAATGTTACGATTGAAGGTGTGAGGTGGAGAAGATGCATTACTATGACGATGAAGGATCCGAGAAGGATTTCTGGTCGAAACCACACAGCCACACGTTATAAGCGATAAAGAGAGCCAGGCCAGAGCACTCTACGATGTTCGTGCGTCGCAAAACAAGACCAATAAAGGTCAAAAAGATGAAAGCCGTTAGTGCCACGCCGAAAAGCGTGGCTGATAATGGCGTAGCCGCAGCCGCAGCATACGACTTTGGACAAACAAGAGTGAGCTCGTGAATATCTTTGAACGGACAAGCACTGACGACGACGATCCACCAAGCCGAGGTCACATAAGCAGCGGCCGTGGCAATGAGAAGAGCGAATTGATAAACCTCGCCCTCGCCAACAATTCGTTTTCCCTCTTGACCCAACTTTTGCACAACCAACAAACTCGACAGACCTTCCATGAATATGAACAGAGGACCCGAGAAGGTCAGAATTTTACCCCACCACTCGGCTGCGGTCATCAAGGCAGGGTGTACGGATTGGGAGAAGACGTTAAAGCAGACGAGGAGCAAAAATGGGTACATCGGTAACTGCAAAAGAGAAAGCACGTTTGAATCGTAGAACAGATGGAGAGTGCCATGGATGAACGAATGGATGTCGAGCAAGAGGGAAAGCAGCAAAAAAGCATGTTTAGACAAGGTCACCAGGGTCAGTGGCAAAAAGAGGACAATCTGCAGGGCCGCAGAGAGCCTTAGAAGAAAATGAGAATGGATTCGGTTCGGAAAAATAGTCTGAAGCGTACCTTGCAGTGCTTGAGGCTACGATCCAGAAGATGAACAGGTTCATGAATGCATGAATGCCTTGGCCAGTCCTTTTGGGCAATCAACGACGCGCGAGGGTTAGGTTAGGGTTTTTCCATGCTCATTGAACGTCCACCACGAACCGCGATCAATGGCGAATCCTTTCAGCGACCTACCTGCAAGCTCGGGTGGTGATCCCGTCACTCACCAGCGTCAGGCAGTGTCTAGACCACCAGACACCGTCGTAGACCTTACCACGCTCCAGAACGCCAGTCGCGTTCTCCATGATCTGTTTCTTAAAGATTCGCAGATTATCCCAGATCTCGGGGATACTCTGTGTGCTCGTATGTTCTGACTTTTACCGTTCAGACTCGTTTCGATAACCGGATTCTAGCTGGTGGTCAATCTTCTGCTTCATACACTGTCCCCGTCGACGACTATCGGGTACCTTTCCAGAAGAGACGGCTGGTTGGTATTCCCGAAGGCTTATTTCAATACTACAATCGTGAGTGCTTCTTCCTATCATCCATGAGTTGATAAGACGGGAATGCCACAGGCACGAGTGTTACATCTCATATGGGATTAATCCCAGAGATCGAACGAGTGTGGATAACCATTGACCATAAACTGTTTCTCTGGGACTATATCGATGGGTACGAAACATAATCTGTGTCGATCCCTCTATTTTACACTTCCCGCAGCCAGGAAATAAGCTCGTTTGTTGACCAACCGGATGTGATCTCTCATGTCGCTGTTGTCAAACCCAAACCGAACGTGTTTATTGACGAAATATCGTATATTTTGGTCATCTGCACCCCCGTTTCCGTAATTCTCTTAGGGTTGTCCGCGCCGCCACTGTCTGGACCAGAGAAACACGCCCGCCAGGAAATTCGTCTGTACGCCACCGATATGTCTGCGACAACGGACGTCGAAATGACTGCGGTAGTCGGTACACAAGACGGTCGCATTTTTATGTGTGGCTCCCAAGATGGAAATTTGTATGAGCTCCATTATCAGGAGAACGAATCCTGGTTCGGCAAACGGGTGCAACTAATCAACCACTCCGTAAGTGGGGTTCAAAGCTTCTTTCCCAAGCTTGCGTCCACCAGCTTGGACGGTCGGTGCTTTTTCGGCTTTTATATTTGTGCTGTTTTATCCTCATTCGAACGTACCGACAGATCGAATCATTTCAGTTGTTTCTGATATTCAAAGAAACTGCTTCTATACGCTCACGGCAAAAAACCACATATCAGTGTACAAACCTCAGGGTGACAAATCAGTACAGCATGTTCAGACCATTTCAGGCCTTTACAGGATGGCACAGGAGAAGGCTCCAGGTTCTCCAGCACTTACTCCCCAAAACTTCCAAATCGTTGGACTTCACGTTGTTGACCCATCCGAATCTCGTAGCGGTATTCAACTTCTTGCTATTACTACCAATGGCATTCGGCTCTACTTTTCCCCCTCTGTCTCCTCCTACAATTACTCTTATGGCAGCTCATTTCGGCCCTTGCAGCTCGTTCATGTTAGACTGCCTCCACCGAACCTTCGCCACCCAGATGAGTTGTTGTCCAAGTATCGGCTACCGCCCGCTGTCTACGGTGCAAGTCGTGTCCCTCCACAACCATCACGACCGTATATTGTTTCTGCGCTCGAATATGGTTGCTATTGCGAAGGCCTGACCATAGCCGCACAGCAAGGGGACTCTGATGGGACGGACTTTATTCTCTGCATGTCACCCGATCTCACACGGATCGGCTCTCTCGGTCAATTGCCTGCACCGCAGTCTCCCGACCTGGTCAAACACTATTCAAGTGTGTCGTATGTAGGCGCGCCAGGCCCTCCTCGTCCACCACTAACAGAGTATGCTACCCTTCTTGCAATCCCTGGTCGGACGTGGGCTATGGCACCAGTCCCCTCAAGGCTCTCATTCCCCACTGCATCTCCATCGCCATCTACTATGAATGAACTCGCTACCCAGTTCAATGAGCCACCAGCGCAATTCATGATTCTGACCAATGTTGGGCTCACCTTCCTCGCGAAGAGACGGGCCGTGGACTACCTGAAAGCTGTCATTGAGGAAGTGCAGTCTGAAGGAAATGTACAACCCATTATTGAATTCAGGGACAGGTAGAGTGCTCGTCGGCCTCTCCCAGGTAAACTAATTATAAACTCGTCACCTCTCTTTAGCTTCGGTCGAGATCAGACATGTTCAATGCTGCTCGCTCTTGCCAGTGGCAATACCTTTTTGGACATCGGAGATGGGACTGGGCTACACCATACTACTATAAGTACAATCAGTCCTGAGATTGCTGTTGTAGCCAAGCAGGCATTTTACGACTTCGGGGAAAGGCCAATTTGGGCTGAGAGAGTGACCTATGGCACAGGTGGGTCTAACATTGGCATAATCTAACGTCATTAATTAATTGTGAACAGGCGATGCTCAAGGGACCATCATCTATAGTGGTCGACGGGAAGGATTTGCTCTTTATTTGTCACGGCTGCTACGGCCACTCTGGCAATCCAAACTTACTAAGCCCGGGTAAGCGTGTAATGATTATTACAGTGAAGGGTGCAAGCTTACCCCACGATGAAGATCGCTAGGTCTGCAAGAGTCGAATTTATCCGATGATAGGCTAGTCAATGTACAAAAGAACCTCTATGCCTTGAAGGATTTCCTGGAGAAAAACCCTCATCTCTTCCATTCATCTCCAGGTGATACTGCCGGTGCTCGCGCAGCCCCAGGGAATGAACAGGAAGCATGGAAGGTGTGCCTCCTATTGAATCTGTCCTGATAACCAATCCAATATTATATTAGGCAGAACAAAGATCCGTTCAACAGCTTCAAGCACTTCTTAATAGAAGTGTAGAAGCTATCTCTTTCATCTTGCTGTTGAATGATTATAAACTGGGAGAGCTAATAGCTCAGTAGGTTTCCTTACGCCATGTCCACGGGTACTCATTGACTATCCTCTCCAGGTGTGAATCTGAAGTTCAGAGATTGATCGGTACTTTCACATTCGAAGATCTCATCACCACTCAAGACGGCATAACGGCTTCACGAGCGCTCGTTAATGTTGTTATCGATCAGCAGATTGGTCAGCAAATTAGCGTAAGCTGTTGTCTTGTCTCCCAACGTTCAACTTTCCATCCATCAGCGACAGGTTGATACTATCAGTGAAGTTTTACAGCAGAGATGCGGATCATTTTGCAGCACCGATGATGTCATGTTGTATAAGGTGGGGTTATCATGTTTCTCGATGTTCTGTTATTTACATCTCCTAGGCCAAGGAAAACGTACGAAAAGCCATTGAAACCCGAAGTCCTATTGAACGACAAAATTGGCTGGGTGAATCGCTGCGGTATACATCAGCATTTACCAGAGATATATCAGACCCTTATTCGCTTTCATTTAGTCTTTTCGTCAAAGGCGCTCGGATCCTAGAATTTGATAGTCTCCGTCAAGTTTGTGGTGACTATCAGCAACTACACTATGCTAAAGGTGACTTCTTCTTTAAGGACAATTCATGCAATTGACATGCTGTTAAGGTGCCGTTGAACTCCCTCTCAAGTGTGCGGATGTAATGGATGCAGACCATGCTGGACTTGAGTTTTGGTATGCCGGCTCACCCGCTAACGATCCACGGTCCGAGTTCTGCGAACGACGATTACAGTGCTATGACCTTGTCTTGGATTCATTGATAACATTTGAGGAGAAAGGTCCCACCCCCAAAATTGCTGGTATTGCTGACTTAACGGAGGTTGATAGTGAGGCTGCGCGTAGTCACGCGTATGAACTTGCTTTCTCCAGCGAGGATGAGATGTTCCACTCGAGTATGTATGACTGGCTTATCGATAGAGGGCTGGCGGATGAACTCCTGGAGGTTCGTTCAAAGTTTCCCCTGTCTATTCGCCTAGTAACATACTCCATAGATGCGGCCGGCTTTCCTGGAAGCACATTTGAGACGAGAGCCTGTGACTGCTACCAAGTGTCAACTTTTGTGGCAGTTTTATGTAAAAGACGGTCAACCTTTAAGAGCAGCCGAAGTGCTTGGGGCCCTTGCTGACTCTACCCAGTTAGTATCTCGTCTCTCTGTGGTGCCTGGAGATGTTTTAACCCGCATTCTCTGGTTACAGATTTGACCTCACGCTCACCACTCGGATAGAATATCTCACATTAGCAGTCGGCAACGCAAAATCACATCCGGTCTCTGTATCCGGCATGCACGAAACTGCTATCGCGTTCCTGAGCGATTTGGAAGAAAAATTAGACGTTGCGCAGGTGCAACTGGAAATATACAACTCACTACAGCATATGAAGAACACAGAGGAGGCTGGAGAGAAAGTGACACTTTTATCTAAGCGACTATTTACAATGTCTGAGGTAAGAAACCTCATATCCCTCTGAGATTGGTAGCATGCTGAGCTATTTAATGAACCAGCTATACCAGCTATATGCTGAGCCTTTCGACTTGCCAACAATGAAGCTCCTGTGTCTGCATGTGTCCGAGCATCGAGAAGAAAATTTGGTGCGACCAATCTGGAATAGAATATTTGAGGAAGGTGAGATATTTGTCGAATCGCATTCCGATCGTATGCCGACCCCAATCCTAGCAGCCCTGGTAGGGCCAAGCGATTCATTGGCCACTGCCGATAGAATAATCGCAAAAGTTGTGCCACTGGGGAAGCGGTTTTACCCGTCAGAGAGTGCTTTCCCACTGCGTGAGTGATCGACATCATCGAATTGTGGTTCGTTTATCAACTACTTTGGATCTCTAGGACATATCGCGACCCTTCTTGTGCGTTTCAGCCTGACCCACAAGGGTTCCCTCCCATTTGGTTGGGCCCCGCGACTTTTAGTGCAATGCGGTGTGCCATATACTGAAATCTGGGATGTTTTTCATGAGATGTATGAGTCTCAAGTATGCTACCCACTCTCAAAGCTATCCCTGTCGCTTTCTTAACGAATGGGCTCCCGTTTTAGGTTCCACCTTTCAATGTTCAAGCAAACGTTCAGGCTCTATCGTCTGATATCGCGGTTCTTCTCTCAGATTGGCTTGAAGAGGCGAGAAGACCTCAGTCTGTCGTTGGACGTGGGGAATTCCCTGTGGGTCGGATAGACTCAACTGTGGATCATTACCTTGCGGAGCTAGATCCGAGCAGAAAAGAGACACAAGAGACGTATAAGAGTATAAAACGCCTACTACGGAAATACTGGTAATGATGTTCTGCAAGGATGGCAGATAACCAAATAGTTTGGGAAAATATCTAACTTAACTGCGAGCAAGGTACATCAAGAGGATCTACAGCTTGGCAGAAAGGTTATACAGCCCAGCGCAAAGATCGGGTCAATGCCAGTGTCCTTATACAACCTCGAGGATGGCATCTTCGGCGCGTAAGAGCAACCATTTTGTCACACGTTCGGTCAACTTGTATACTTGGTATATTGCCCTATATTGTAGACGCATATAGATGAGGCTGGGGAACATGGACGCAATTGGACGGGTACTTGCTGGACTACACCAATAACAATGAGGACGATGATCAATAGACCCGCGATATCACGAGAATTGCCTCTTCTGTCACGGTTACTTCTGTAACGCGCCAGCCAGTGCACGGGCCCGAAGAAGGGCGCGGAGAGAAACATGTGGACGAGGGAAGCAGCACCTACTATCGGTAACCCAAGGATGAATCGACGGGTAAGTCGTTTAAAAAGGCCAGGGGGTGATTGAGGGGTTCTGGGCGCGAAAGAAGGGCGCTCGGGAAAGAGATATTTATCCATAAGACCGTCCTCGTCCAGCAGTATGCGAAGAGCCGCACGAATGAGGTCCATTACGAGGTCTATAGGGTTGAAGAAGAAATAATGATAGGATGGCTCCTCGACGGGTGCCAGGAAAAATGTGGCGAGGAATGAAGAGATAAAGACTATAATGGTGAATATGACAGCTGACAGCGCTCCAACGACGACTGTGGGAGTTAAATCTGAGGTGAACGACGGACGTACTGGGGCCGTCGATGCGTACCTGGATTCGTTGCGATGCCAAATGCGTAGGTTCGCGCGAAATAATAGTGATAATGGCATTGCGGGCACGAATAGAAGGCCTCTGGGGAAGTAGACTGATTTCTCCATCGTTGCAAGCATTTCACATGCACGAACTATCGTGAATTAGATTCGTTGGCTGTCCTGCTTTAGAGGGGGGCATTAAACGCACACTGATTGAGCCTTTGCACATACATGGGCGAATGAGTCTCCCAAGTTCGAATTCTGCTTCTGGACCGTCGAGACAGATGCGGCACTGCTTCTCATCGGCTTGCGAGTCTTCGGACATTTTCGATACACCAATTTCCAAAGCGTGAAGTCGAGGCGACTTGCGCAAGGCAAAGTGGCTTTGCGAGCTGGTCCCCGATCACGTGTGCAGACATCATTCGTGGATGGGCGACAATACGGGGCATGGCAGTCACATCCGGATTGCAGGGGCTATCGCAGGCATCGGAAGTGGTACGGTTTCCTTTCAAACATTACTTTTTTCCTGTGTTTTATATTTCCCTAGGTCTAACGAAGGTGTGTCCTCTCAAAATCTGACGTTTTACACATTTTTCTTTCTCTCAACGACAGTTAGGTGGCCGTCGGGCACGGGTATGTATGCTATCTTGATTTGTACGTTCTTTTATTCTTTTTGAACAATCCTTCCGGTATCAATCGATTGACGCGAGAAAACCTGTAGCAGTGAGTATCCTAATTCTAACCCGATCGCATGGGGCAACAAGCTTTGATACGATAAAGACCCGTATGCAATGTTGTCCATCCGGAACATATCGCGGAGCCATCGATGTCCTCCTCAAAACTGTCCGCAATGAAGTCTGTATTCACCTTCTTGGCTGAAAGAATTTCACGTGCGGATGCAGTTTTTTTTTTTTTTTCCCTCGTCCAGGGAATCTTGGCCCTTTACAAAGGCGCAACACCACCAGCGGTAGGCTGGGCTGCAATCGACTCTGTTCTCCTTGGTTCTCTACATAACTACCGTATTTTTTTATTGCAACACGGAATGACTGAAGGAGTCCCCGGTACGGACACAAAGCGGCTTACCCTCGCCGCGCATGGCATTGCCGGACTATTTGCTGGATTGACGAGGTGTGTTTATGGGGTCTCAGTCCCGGACATTTCCTAATTATATATTGGCCCGGTCGCATAGTGCGGTGGTGGCGACTCCGATCGAGCTACTGAAAGGTATGTTCTCTGTAGATAGACAAGGAACGATTTTGACGGTTACCCAAGTCAAGCTGCAGCTTCAGCTGCAAAGATCTACCGCCGACCGTCAATTCAAAAGCCCAATCGACTGCGCGCGCCAGATTGTCCGAGCGCACGGGGTTCTGGGGTTGTGGACGGGCTTCACTGGGAGCCTTGCATTCCGTAGTAATTTCTTTTGGATGTTTTTGTCATTTGAAGTGCGTTTGGCTGTGCTCGCTGGATTCAAGATTCACAGTTAATTTTGGCTTTAGTGGTTAATGCGTAACTTCTCGCGGTTGAAGGGTACGCCTTACGAGGTCAGATTTCGTACCGTCTGCCATCGACAGACGTTTGCAGTGACGATTTTTGGGCAGATAAATACTGGGACAGCTAACTTCCTTTCTGGTGGACTTGCCTCCTTCTCGTTTTGGGGAATTGGTATACCTGCAGATAATATCAAGAAGTATGCGAGAGCTTCTCGTTCTCTCTTGCGTGCTCCCGATACGCTGTCTTCTTAATTCCATTCATTCGATTTAGCCGAATGATGTCGCACCCTCTCCCTACCCCAGTATTCTCCTCTCATTCGACACCTGCCAAGGTCGCGCGGCCATCCTTCCTGTCGGTTGCCTGGCAGATATACGCGACCCATGGCCCTTCTGGGTTCTTCCGTGGTCTTACACCTACATTGCTGCGCGCGTTCCCTGTGAATGCGTGCGCGCTTTTTGTGTACGAGGGCTTGATGAGAAGCATGGGGGCTGAAAAGGTGTGGTACAGAGCATATTTACTGTGACTGGTTCTGACCCCGTCACCAGACAAGACACTAAACGCTCGCTCGCGGCTTATTCGCTGAGTTTGAACTCCGGCAACTTAGACTTTGACCGTTCATGCATCTAACCGTCGGAATGAAAACCGAAACGTAACGCTCGTGCACCGGCCCCGAACGGTTTGTGCCCGACTCTCGTTGTTCCGTTCGCACGCCACACGAGCGGGAAATGTGCCATGTCCAAAATTTTTTTTTTGTATTTAATTAACAGCCATAAAAATTTCATTTAACTCAATCGACAGGAAAAAAGCTACAGCGAACGTCGTTAACTACACAAAACCAAGTCCGTTTGATCCATATAATCATCGTACAGCGCGTTTCTTGTCATCGAAGAAATAGGCGGATCGTGACTCGCCAAGTTGTTGAGGCCAAGAACGAACAAAAGAAAGAAAAAATGAAGCAGTAAGCGTACAGTTACAGATAGCAACGCGAGAACTGGCTTGGCGGAAGATTGCATGGCCAGTGGCCCTTGGAGACAGCAGTCTCCCATTCCTCGGCGTGGGAACGGTAAAGATCGATCGCGGCGCGAGCATTTTCGAGCTGGATTTTCGTGATGGATCGCGAGTCAGAGAAGCGGAAGCAAAAAACGACACGAGCAACACAGTAGAAGCGAAAAACAAAAAAAACAATCTGTTGGCGCAAAATTAGCGGTGTACGTACAGAGTCTTGTTGTCCGTCTTGGCAGCGGCGGGCCATAAGGTGCCACATCAGGGTCTGCAACCCGACGAGTTGATTCGAGCGAAGAGCGTTGCGGAAGGGTTGGAAAAGCCCGACGTCCCTGGTGGCCACCGCGGGGTGAGGTATACCAAGGACTACGGGAGGGTCGAGGTGAGTTGAAGATTTCTGAACGCAGTGGTGCGCACCGGAAAGGTCATTCCACAGACTGTGGCCAACGAGTATGTTACTTTTGATGATATTCGCTACGTGCTGTTGGACGACATCGAACGGGACCGACTGGTCTGGGATAAGATCAGCAGCGATTCCGGTTCGGTATATGTAAAGACAGACTGGAGTGAAGATCGGTCGGTTTTAAACCGGTGGTTGGAGTGCGATAATCTGTGACGGGCAGGGTAGGTGCGACAAATACGTCCAACACCTTCTCGCCCAAGAAATTGACGATCGACACTCTCCTAAGCGAGGGTGAATGGAGAATACGGTGCGGGGAGGAGTGATCGACTTACGCGAGCATGGAGGTGCTCCCCCCGGGACCGACACCTACGTTCATGCAAGAAAGGGAGAAAAACTTGTCAGCGGACGGGATGGGGTACTTTGAGGCCATGGGAGTGGGGGAGGGGACGAAGGACGAAGGGGGGGAGGGGGGTAGGTTTTATGAACGATACGCATTTGGATAGTTTGCAGACGGTAGAACATGAAAGGCTACGACACGATCAGGTGCAAGAAAGCGCTCCGAGAGGAAAAGGTGACGTTGGGGGCAGCAAATTTGATCTAGAGCAGGACGGAGGGGAGTTGGGATCGGAGTGATGACAGGTTTTAGGTGGGAATCGTAGCGAGTACGGATTGGCGTTGGCAGGAAGACCGGGATTGGGGAAGTGAGAGGTACCGAGAACTGTGGAGGGCGGTGTGGGTGAACGTAAAAGCGAGTGGTCTAGACGATGAATGAGATGATCTGCGCGAAGATAGCTGGGTTTGTGGTCGAGGAGTGAATCACGATTTGAGCGGGATTAAATGATGGTGGTTAATGACTGACGGTAAATGTTCCAATCTGCTGTAATTTACGCCACATCGTGTCTATTCAAACCAACCTCTCGGCTCTCATTCCACAAATACGTTTCTTCATCATCCTCCACAGTCTCTCCTCCTTCCCTTTCTTCCTATATATCTTCTTATCTCCCAATCTCTTCATCCTCAATGGCTTCGGCCCGTCACTCCCCCCGATAACATCCTTTTCCGTTCTCCGCATCCCCCATTCACGTCCTGCCATTCGCTCAGCCTCCGCCACCTCCTCTGCAATGTCCAGCCGCCCTTCTTTCAAAGCTAACGATGCCACCCGTCTCCTCACCCGCCTGTCTTCCACTTCCATCCCCCACCGCACTTTAAATTTGCTGACTAATCTTCGTGCCATCGTCCCCGATTGCTTCGTATGTTTAAAGTGGCGGAGAAGCAGGAACACTGTCGTCGCATTCGGCCGCAGACATCGACAGAATCCCAGCAGTCTGTCCGTCGTCTCTTCCACAGAGCGATGTGCAGCAAGCCCCCGTCCTCTTTCGAATGCGATGTGAAGATGGATAATATCAAGACATTTTTGACTCCATCTCTCGTCCATCTCCGCCGGCAGTCCCTCCAAATATGATTCGGTAAGTTTCATGGCGGCATCCTTCTGATTTATGCGCAACATCATCTGCACAACCATATACACCGCTCTGGGCTGAACCTGACTCGCTTTCCGATCCGTCAAGTCGGGGAGATTTCCTACAAGTAACTCGAAACGAGCGGCGTCAGTAGCGAGGCGCTCTCCGAGCCTGTCCTTCCGCCCGCGCTTGCGAGCCCTGGGGGCACGTCGTTTCGCCGTTCCAAAAAATTCCAGCCAAATAGGCAAAGGCATTCGGCCGCTCCTTGGGTTGATACCACGCGGGTAGGTTAGAGCGAGGTGGTATCCACCTCCTTCCTTGCCAATGGCACGCATAACCTCCTTCCATGCGTCCATCCACCGGGAACGTAGTATCAACCAACGGAGCTCTAACTGCCACGTCTCGAGGTCTCCCAGCACGCCTTGAGCACGCATAAGGCATAAGAGCCGCTCCGCTGTCCTGAACGAGGAATGACGAAGGGCGAGGCCTACGAGAAAGTTGTACGACTTGGTAGAGTGGAGCGAAGGAAAGGATGCATGATACGAAACGAGACGTCGGAGGGTGAGTGGTGCGGTAGGGTGATATGACAGCAAATAGAGAAGGTTTTGATAGAGATTGGCTGCGGTGGCCGGTCTTGGTATTGGAGTTGTTCGGCGCGTGGTCAGAGTTGCTGGGGCGACTAATGTTGTCTCTTGCCAAGGAACGTGTTCTATGTAGCAGGGAAAATCTAGGGTCTCGTCGAATTGCATGTCCTTGTCCGAGAGAGAATCTACATCTATAAAGGTGGCGTTGACAAGTTGAAAGTCGTCTTTGTCGCATGGACTGCCTAGTGGCAGAGACATAGCGACAACGGGAGGCGTGCCAGAGGTCTGCTCCTGCAAGTTTGATGGTGAGGGCGGAGATGCTTGAGACAGCACGGTATCTTGTTCGCATCCTGTGATGGAACAAGTCTCTTCAGAAAGTGGGTGTCTGGAATCATAGCGTGACCCGATGAATGTTCGGCGCGATGGACACAATCAGAGAACAAAGCTCACAAAGATGAAAACTTGGCCCCTCTAACAACAGAGTTCATAAATTTTCTATTTCTGCCATCATCGGGTCGGCCAGCCGTCGTCAAAATCCATCGGACTCTCGACTTGCAAGAGACGTGCAACAATCCTGAAAGTGTTGCGGCGCCAGTAGATACAAGACGGATGGTGGGTGTAAGAATATGGGAAACTGCATAATGGGGCATGCATGGGTTTGAATTGTATCCGAACGGTACTTCAGAAAAGGCGTACTCGATAGCCTGGATTTTTTTGGATGGAGGCTGTTGCCATACATGCGCAAACAACCATTTTTGTTTCAACTCAGCGGCCCTGGACAGAGACAACATGGATTTTAACATTAGCAGCGCGATGCTATTACACATGCAGCCAGCAGACTGCAAAAGTGCACGGTTTTCCAGTGCTATTCATTTTTTCTGTTCCAGAAACATCAGTTTCCACTTTTATTGGTCGCCGGAATACCACCGCTGCAGCTATTCCATTTCGGCGCGCAAAATTGATAGACAGAGATAGTGTGTGCCTGATTTCAACCGAAAGAATGACCCTCTCCGTCCCGTATCATATCGGAGATAACAGTGATAATACACACCATTTCAATGAATCGGACGGACTTGTCAATCGGCTGCCTCGTGGCCTTTGAATACACCTGCCCTGACTTATCCCTGCGCGCTCATCCAATTCAAGTGCGGTGCGGATATCTTTCTTTTGGACGATACCGCCGGTGCCGCGGCCTGGCTGCTCACTCCGATCTATGAGAAGATGACATCACTCGATTATGCAGGATAAACGCACAACGGAATCCACCCACCATTCGGTCTACCTGTCTTTTCAGGATGAATGGAAAGATCAAAATGGGCACGGGCATGGGGCCATAGATTCTAGTGTGTTGCGAGAATCGAGACCAAGGGCCTGAGAAATTGGCCTCGTTTCACTGCCTTGCTTTTGGCAATGAACTTCCGAAGAAGCACCTATCTCAATTTCGAGGTGCCCTGTCCTTGATTTGATCCCATCGCATAGCGGTGTACAGGGTCTGTGATCTAAACGCATCTTTTAACCGTGAATACATATCGCCATTTTCCCTGTAAGATTCGGGGTGGTCGCTCGCAATCGCGCTCGGAGGATGGTGTTTAGATCGAGACTAGGTCTCTGTTGGGTTGAGAATGACCGACAACAACCGGGAGGCCAAGAATGGCACCATCTGTCATTATCAAAGATTGCCCAGACATTACTTATGGAGATAGATTGAAGAAATACGGCACTACCTTGATATGCTGGAAAAGTGCAGGTGAAGTGGTGTCTGTCTTGGTGTAAAGGGCCAAAAAATATACTCTGTCTGCAAGACGTCTTCTCCACCAAAGACTTTGACGTCAGTCCGTGCAATATTTGGCTTTGTTGAAGTTGGAAGTCGCTGGCAAATAAATGTAAACAATTAATATATGCTCTATTGCAACCAGCATCTGATATAGGCCAACCGAGTGGGGAAAATAGAGACAAAAAGCGTATCCAAAGGTGTTCCGAAATAACAGATTTACCAGAGAATTCTGCTCTATAACTCCTCCATCGCATGCCCCACTCGCCCAACCAACCACCCAACCTTGGCCACCCACATATCCCTCACCTCTCGCATCGCTCTGCCCCCATTCGATTCTTTATGTGTCGAGAATTCGTCCAAGCCTCTCTCCCATCCCCGCACCGTCTCAATTCCGAACATCCCACCCCTCTGGTTAACCTCCTTATCCACATGGTTTACCCAGGCCTTCCATTCCTCAGACAGACGCGGAAGGAGCAGGGGTCCAAGAGATGATTGGGTAAGTATGGGTTGAGAGAATACATGGTTGGTTAGTGCTGATAGAAAAAGGAATGTTTCGGAAGGATGCAATCCATCTTTGCGTTGCGAGAGAATGGCCAAGGAATGTGGTTGAGGAGCTGAGGGCGAATTCGAGCCGGATGGTGCCATTTGTGAGGTCGGGGCAGGAATGTAGGAAAAATATGGCAGATAAGACAGACAGGCAGCTACAAATTCGGTGATGTGAGGCCGGAGACGGGACAGTATGTACTCTTCTCGCATTCCGCCGTTTGGCCGATTGCCAAAGCTAGAGCCAAGACCAAATGAGGTTGTCGAGACACCAGGTTGCGAGAAGGAAGGCACGTTCGAGTAAGGATATGATTCACGGAGCTTCTTGACAGAATGGTTTAAAGCCTCGAGCGCGGCTTGAAGCGTTGGCCGAGGTATAAGAGAGATAATGGTTGACTTAAGGGAAGGTTGCTCGCGTAGAAGGGACGTCAGTAAAGGTAGAAGTGATTCTGGCGGTAAACTCGCTGCAAACATACCGGTAAGCAATAGCGGAGGAGCAAGAAAACAGAAAATCTACCTAATAGGTAGCCGACGTCAATATCATTCTCATCACCTCCGTCTGGTGGAAAGCCCTTATTGTCCTTGGTGGCTTTCGGTTCCCTGGTGTTGTTATTTGAGAGTGCGACACGAGCCCTCTTCGGCGCAACCTTCTTGACTCTCTCTGGTGTGGGACTCCGATCCATTTCGTCGTCTCGGGTGTGGGGCCTCCCATCATCATCTTCTGGTTCATGCCGCCTCTTCTGCACACGTTGAAGAGAAGTTTGATGCAAACTGGATGTGAGTTGATGCAGTGCACCCGGATGTGTATGTCCAGGAGTAGACGGCCACCCCACGACCATCGCGGAGGAAGTCGAAAGGGCAAAATCAAGGCCCAAAGGTGGCGGTGAATAACTGATTGGATGTGAGTGAATTGGGGGATGAACAGCGTTTGCCATTGTCGAGAACGGTGACTTTAGCAGACGTAGTCAAAGGGGAGCACGGTTCTGCCACGGCGCAAGCACGCTTCCTTTTTTCTGCCTGCCCTAAATGAAATACACGTGATCGGTTGATCTGGTCGAAAATTTCTTTTTTTTCATTTCGTTACCTTGAATTGAAATGGTGAGTACAGTACAGCTTGGCCGCGCCTTCGCTTTGACGAGACAGAATGAATCGCTACTTCGAAGCCCTAGAGCTTATGATCTCTTCATTATACCCAAATTTCTGAGCCACTATCTCATTTTACTCGGAGCAAACATCTCACCTTCCAACTTTACAGGCTTTCTTCAATGTCCCTTACCTTAATGGTCGGTGTCTTCTCATTTTCTCTGTCATGATGGAACGACATAGAAGTCAAGCCCTGATCTCCTCCATGGAGCGAGCGTTGATGAGCAACCATGCTAATTCTGATTGTTCTTTCGTGTATAATCGCAAGTTACTGACTGATCGTGTTTCATCCTCAGACTTGATCAATACTGCATGTCTTCGCCGGCTTTTGTGACTGGGTGAGGCCGCCTTCGGCGCTTCCTTACATGATTATTCCGTCCTTCTGACTCACATGATGATAAACGCGCCTTTTGCGATGTCTTCAACCATATGATACGCATGTCGTTAATCTTTATATTTCTCCGTGAGGTGCTGACTTCCCTTCTTTCCCTCACCCACCAGTACTTATTGCGTTGATCAATACTTGTCCATTAGCTCTCCAACCACATACATAGTTCAATCCTATAGAAACTAACTGGAGAATGTCCGTACAGCACAAATTAAGAAGTAACAGACTCATACTCCTGGTGATGAGTTGATCGTTAGCCCTGTAAAGAGATTAGTTTGTAAAGGTTGATCACAGCTTCATTCCATACCAGTGCTGACATACATATAGTTAGCACCATCGTTCTAGACTGGCACTTTAATTTACGACTCACCCTTGGCAATGATTATTCAGATTGGATGGGAAGCAGGAGAGATAGCGACACCAAGAACATGCTGCAGACTCAGGGTAGTCATCAAAAATCTAAGCAATACACGAAAGACTCACCCGCATAGGGATTGGATGTGTAAAAGTTACGAGCGAGTGTAACGTATAAAATAATTGCCAACGGTATGGCAATCAGTCTGAATCCCCACATGACGAACCGCCTCCTTGGCGAGTTAGTGATGACGGGGTAGAAAGTCGTTCCGACAAGTAACCCCATCAAGAAACCTCCTAGGTGAGCTACAGGACAAACGTCAGCACGACGGCAGTCACCAAGTTTCTTCGGCTTACCGAAATTGTCAATATCTGCAAAAAGATCAGCATTTCGCCTCAAGGATAAAAGAGGACAATGGCTCACAAGGAATGTATCCAATAGCGATACCGATAGCAAGCTCGATGGACATGTATACTAGCTGAGAAAGGGTGAACAACAAATGGCGGCGGGATTCGTTAGGTTCTTTACCCTTGACACAGGTCGGGTGTGATATCTCCAATGAGCAAACAGATCTACCCAGGTCACCTGTAAGAAATGCGATATGTATGAATCCATGGAAAAGCCACGAAGGTTGGACCCACGGCCACCGTTCCGAATATCGCTCCACTGGCCCCAACAGAGGGCATCCCCACAAGGGCAAAGTTGCCGCCCAGCACGTTCCCGAATATCCCTGCAGCAAAATAGGTAATGACAAAACCACCTGAGCCCATCTCCTTCTCAATCTATTGAAGGTTGTTACGATGTCAGCTTGAGCGGGGGAAAAAATGGAGACGCACTTGAGCTGACAAAATTAGCTGAGCAATCATGTTCAAAAGAATGTGAACCAGGCCAGCATGTAAGAAGATAGGCGTGATAAACCTGTGGTACAGTGTTACCTCCGACCGAGGTCACAAAAGAAGAATGACCAACCGAAACCATTGGTTTGGGGGACGGTCATGAAACCCTCCAAATCCGCAAATATCCTCTAGAGAGCATAGACTGACGGGGGGGTTGGCGGTATTATTCAAGCCTTTTATAAAGATTGAGTATTCAACCTTCCAAAAGCATCAATGGCCGAGTATATTCTACCTACATCCAAATTCAAGTGTTGCTGGTAGCCCCTCGACCGCCTTCATGCATGGAGGAAAACGCGCGCCCATGTTTATGAGAGCGCTTTGTGACGGGCCCAGCATAGGATTAACGACAGGCTACAGTAGGGATGAGACGAAAACATACACCGATCAGATTATAACATACCTTGAAAGAAAACGGGGAGCCCTGTGCTCGGGCATTGACCACCAACTCGTTGATGAAAACGCCAACCATAGCAGCAGTCAGGGCAAACACTGAACACGTTACGCATTGGTAGCAGAAGGCGTTAAAAATGAGACGGACTTGCCTACAACGGGGTATTTCTGTCGGCCAATCCCGCGTCTCTTGTCTTCTATTTGTTGTTCCAGAGGATACCTCCCAGCAGCCATGAATCTAACAAACGGTGAGGCCTCCCCCCCGATAGGCCTCGCACGATTAGGGTCGTAAGGATCAGAGTCGACATAGTCTAACGCCAGAATGAGTTACAACATGCACTGAGACGATGTTGGACTGATCATACCGAAATCGTCATAACCTTTGGGTTGTTCTACGTCGGCCGCATCGCGCGGCAGTGGCTTATTTTGTAGTTCGTAGTAAGACGGCTGACCTGTGTTGGAATAGAAGGAACGCCGGTCTCTGTATCCTGTACTCTCCACAATCGTAGAATCAGTTTCACCTTGGTCTTCGTTAATGCCTGAAGCCATTCTGAACCGGTGACTGTTGAATTCTCACCTCGCTGGTGGCCGTTGTCGTCATCGTCCATTGAGCGGTACGGCAGCCCGGTCATTGTTACGAAGTGGTGGTTAGATGTTGAGTGAGGCTGAGGCACAGCTTCACCATTCCAATTTTGTCATGCATTCTCGTCCGACACTCCGAGACGGGCGCTCGCACCCGAATACGAATGACCACACGCTGACGCGCCAGTTCAGTGTAAAGGGGTGGTAGTGAAATGATTGACGAGAATCATTCAAACTAAAGCTTGCTTCTCCGAGGAGCAGGCATTGCAAAAAAGAGAGATTGAAATGAAAAAGACATCGGAACAGTCTACATGTAGTGTTGTCTGGTTTGCGTAAATATACAAGATGAGTACAACTCTTGTCAGATGAAAGTGGTGCAAGAATAAGACGTGGTACCTGTACTCATTAGGAACTAAAGCCCTATTCCCTCCAGACTTGACCTTTTACGTCCGGAAAACTTCCGAGTCAGAGGAGTGATGTGTGGTGCAGCCCTGAGCGTGTCCTGGTAAGCATGTGGATCATCCGAGGGGTATGTTTGTTGTCCGTCGCTGCTGTCGCTATCACTGTCGTCCAATTCTACAGGCCTGACCCAGCGAGCGGCGGACCCGACACCATCCACCCACTTCAACATGTCCACACTTGCTTCCCTAAGTCTCCGATTCCGTGATCGCCATATCATGGCTTCTCGGCTTCGACTGGAACATCTCCGTGTTCCGTCCGCGACCTCAGATTTCTCCCCACCTTTGTGACCTGTCGAGAATAGCTTTTCTGGGAGAGCCGACAGCAGGCGAGGTTCCGAAGGGAGATGTAGCGGGAGCATGTATCGCGAATCCAGCAATTCGCCGAGAACATTTGGGGGTTTCGACGGCTCCCACGCTGACTTTTCTTGCCCCTTCTCAAATAGCATGTCGATAGTATTTGGTGGGATGTCTGAAGATGCTGTTGATATTGAAGGCGTAGGTTCCCGAGCGGCAGAAAAATCATTAATCGAGGATGAGACACTCCCTTCAAGGCCGGAATCACGGGTAGCAATCTGTTTGGTAACAATTAGACCAATACAACTAGAAAAAGAGAACGAATGACCTCCTTCCGGAGAGCTTCGACGCCCAATTTAACCCGGAGCCTTTCCCAATCCTTCTGTACTTGGCTAAGATACTGAATACACTCGTCGGTCATCCTTCCCTCATTGACTTCAAATTTGTAATCCCGCACAGCGCGTCGCATCTGCACGCCCAAAATTAGTTGTGATACATTTATAAATGACTCGGGCTGGCCTGCAGTGGATTGATGCTTTTTAGCCCTTGGATCGTGGCTACAAGATTTGGAAACTCTTGAATAGACGAAAGGCACTGCAGGTTTGGTGTGTAAAATGGACATGAAGAGAAGTGAAAGAGATGACATACCTGCAGCCAGTGTAGTAAATCTCTAACGGAGGAAAAATGGGATTGAACGCCCTTTGGTAACCCCATAACGTTAACCCATTCTTCTAGTGTACTGACATTCATGGCAATCTGTACCGCCTTCGAACTGAGATGCTGATTTAACCAAGCTCGTATTTATAGAATGAGGACCGTACCGGCATAAATATTTTTTGCGGGTAAGAATGCGATTGAATATTTCGCCTGGATGGGTTTGAGTAATCTTATGATATGGTGACCAACTGGGAGAGCCTACAGGATGTCCAATACAATACTTGCGACCACAGCTGGGCCGTCAGTACTGGGTTGATGTCTGAGAGCGTTAAAAATGTATGCAAAGTGGTCAGAAATGACGTAAGGTCAGCAGGCGATGGAGTAGGGGGGGCGTCTGGAAACAAGGATTGTAGAGGTGTTGTCGATGAACCAGAGCCTGCGCGAGAAAAGCTTTGCCTGAAGGAGGAGAAACTCATTGAGGTCGAATTTGATAGGGTGGACTCAACAGAAGGAGAAGGCGGTCTAATTGGATTTATAGATGGGGAAGCTGTACCGTTTCGCAAAGGAGAAGAATTCGCAGAGGTTGGATTGTTTGTCTTTCGCATGCTTGCAAATGGCCGCAGGAAGGACCACTCCGACTCGAACTGAACTGTCCCAAGTTCAGCCGATTGCGGAGCATAATCTAAGATGGCTGCGTCGAGAAGATGGTCTATTTTTCGTTCCGCAAATCGAATGATAAATACTAAAATGATGCTCAGTAGGATTGGACTAGAGTTTGGTTTGAGCCACTTGCCGAAGATTGAATTAATAACTTCCTCGATTATCTCGAATGAACCTAGCATTTTACAGGCTTCATTGATCGAATTGTCACACTGCATGAAATGAAGCCATAGTGTTGTGTTGTACAACCAAAAAACCAGGCAAGTGACGTCTTCGGCTCGGCTCTAGTGAATAAGTGTCTTATCGCCAAATAATATAAATTAGTACCCACAAAAAATGTCACCTCGATTGCGTCTGTAGCAGCAATGATGAGATCTTCAAGCCAAGTGTGGTCACATGTCAGCCCAGCAAACCGCGCAAGCAGATATAAAATATTGGCAGGTTGGGCATTTCGTAAGGAAGGTTGAAAATTAGTGATCAAAGAATCCAATATCTGGGGAAGTAACGGAGGTGAAAAGACAAGCATTGATGAATAATCGACTGGAGGTGTCTAGGCTACGGTTTAACATGTGTGAACTCGCTCGAGCTAATGCAACACTTACGAAAAGATCATCGTCATCATTGTCATCTTCGGAATCCGTCGAAGACGAATCCGAGTGTTCCTCAGGCCACCATCTGGGGTTGACGTCAAGGACCTTTATCATGTCATCGCGGACACGCTTTTGTCTGCCTTTCCGCTTGGAACGCTGTTCTAGTGACCTTCGTTTTGCCTCCATCCTTCCACCAGTCCAACCTTCGCCTCGCATGGCTTCCTCTAACAGCAGAGCAACGTCTTCGCGTCCCGGTAGAACTGAATAAGCGGTGATGATATCTAGGGCTGTCAGATTTCGGCGAGTTACGGCGAACGGCGAGCATCCATGGGTCATTAGATGTGATATCAAGGTTGGAGGAGAGAACAGAACGGCATGGTGAAGAGGGGTCCATCCGGCTACGAGAATGTGTCAAATTCGAAGTATATAAAGGAGATCGTTCGCACCCTTGTCGGGATTGGTATCTGCGCCTTGGGCGATCAGCAACCGAACACACTCTTCTCTTTCCACATCGCGTTCCGATTCTGCCCCGAAACCATGGATGACATGGGTGATTAACCCTACCCCGTCCTCATCACGAATGCTCAGGTCAATGCAAGCTTGAGCGTGACGATCGCCGAGGAGATATGATACTACGGAAAGATCTCCAAACACACAGGCACGAATCAGGCAATGGGCCACCAACTCGGTCTTTTGGGATGGAGAAAGCCCGGAATGCGGCGAAAGTAGAGGCGCAATATATCCAGGGGTTGGGTAGAGAGGGTGGAGATCCGGTTCTGGGGAGAGATCAAGTTGAGGTGAAGACATTTGTTGATAGAGCTAAGGGAACTCTGGGCGGTGGTCGGTCATTCACAAGGTTTCAGACCGCGGTTTTCAGAGATGATACATATCGCTTGGTCGGTTGTGAGACAGGGCGGTGGAGGGTGAAGAGGCTGACGATCGGCCTCATGCCTTAGATAAGAGCTCTCACGATCATGACATTTTCAGACAGCGGGCAAGGCTCGTTCTCGAGGGATGGTTCGGGGAGCGGGAGTGAAAGAAGCTCTCGTAACACGGAGGACGAAATTGCAGGAGGGAAGAGGGCGAAATCCAAGAAGACACTGAAGCGGAAACGTCGCGCTACCGAGCCTTCTGTCTTTGGAGCTGCACTGCACACGCTATTGAATACGGATACACCGACCACGTTGCCTCTGTCGCTGAAACCATCAATAGCGAAAGAACGGAATGATGAAAGATTGGAGGAGAGAGCGAAAAAAGTGGTGCGGATCGAAAGGAAAGAAAAAGAGGACAAGGGAAGGATAACGGATGTGATTGGAGGCTGGGGTGCCGAAAGCGAGAGAGTGCTACGGAAGGTTGCTCAGAGAGGCGGTGAGCTCTTTCGTCTGCCATCGCAGGACTGAATCCCGAGACAGACATCAAGTCGTCAAGCTTTTTAACACGATTCAACAGTCACACTCGACAGTAAGTAACGAGTCGAAGAGGAGGAGGGCGAAGAAGGATGGGCTCAAAGAAGGTAATCCAGCCTTTCTCAGAGTTTTAAATTTACTGAGGATCACGATCACTCCAGCGACCGTAAATCACGATGATTTCTTCGATATGATTCGGTCTGGTGTTGTCTCAACAGCCTAAATTTATACAGTCAACTCTGTGATAACCCATACCTGTGATAACCCATACTCTGTAATAACCCATAGGTTTTGCCTTTGACTAAACCTACAAAACACCCTATACTACCTCTCTCAAAACCCATACTCTGTAATAACCCATAGTTTTGGGTGTTAACAAAGGATGACAGAGTTGACTGTAGTTTTTTTTTTTTTTGGTGTGACCGGCCCTAAATCATCTGCCATTTAAAATTCGGCGATTGTTGTCCTCCTCCGTTGTTCATTATGGTTAGTACGTTGCACAAGGGCGTGAAAAGTCTTCACACTCATTCGACCTCTATCTTTGGAAGCCTCCGAAAATAATCGTTCGCAAGGAGGAATGGGAACGACGTCTGCACGAGGTGCAGGTCACGAAAAAGTGAGCCTCCCATTTTCTATCGTGCTCTCGGATGAACAACAAATGGGAATCTCTCTGAGTCCTGCGATGAACGAGCGAAGATATTGCATGTATTACCTGATCGTCTTCTTTCTCTTGTCTGATGCTCTTGCCACACTTACCGAGCGCTCTTTGTACTCGTCAGTGACTTGAACCGTCTGGTGATGGACTACCTCGTTATCGAAGGCTACAAGTCTGCCGCAGAGGAGTTCAGCCAGGAGGCAAACCTGACCCCTCCCGTTGATTTCGAGAGCATCGAAACCAGAATGGACATTCGGGAGGCACTTCAGCGCGGTGATGTAGAGGAAGCCATCACGAGAGTTAATGACCTGAACCCCGAGGTGAGCGGAGAGTTTTATATTCATTCATCTTGTGGGAACAAGGGATTATACGTTTCATGCACCACGCGTAGACCTTCGCGGTCCATGAAGATACCGGAAACTTCAGTCTTCAATATGATTCGTTCCCCGCATTTTCTGTCGCATTTTCGCCAAGGTCACTCACGTCCTTGCAATAGATTTTGGATACCAACCCAGCTCTGTACTTTCACATGCAACAACAGAAATTAATCGAATACATCCGACAAGGACGTACAGCCGAGGCACTCTCTTTCGCCCAGGAAGAGCTTGCCCCCCGTGGAGAAGAGAACCCCGAGTTTCTGACCGAACTCGAACAAACAATGGCCCTGCTCGCGTTTGAGTCCTCTCTGATGGCACCTCCGGAGATATCGGAACTGTTGTCACCGGCACAGAGAATGAAGACGGCCGGGGAGGTCAACGCAGCTATCCTCGAGAGTCTAAGTCAAGGAAAGGAGGTCAAACTTGTCGGTCTGCTGAAGCTGTTATACTGGGGGGAGTCGATGTTGGAGGAGCGGGCCGAGTTTCCAAAGGTGAGAGTTTGTTGTCCCCGCCGAAAATAACACCAACGTTCCCTCCAGGTCGACCTCAACGGTCTCTTTCTAGAGAGGGGAAAGGAAAAGGAAGAAACCGGATAACTGAGATGGTGACGTGCGCAGTAGTGTTTCTATGGGAGTCGGTATGATGAATTACACTCGTTTTCCTGCTGATGGATCGACCACGCTGGCACTACCGTATCCCAAGGTTGATTGTAGTACAGATTCATTTGTAAAATGTCAATTCTCATGGTCGCCATTATCATTCGTCAGCGACTTACCGTGACTGGTCGTGACACATTCATCCCCAGGTGACCCCAACGCTCTTGTATGTTCTGCCCTCTTCAGCAGCCTTCATCTCTGCTCGATTCCGTCCTCGAGCTCACCATCCTTTCCACATTGTATCGCTAACCAGTCGATCTATCCACCCACTCCTCCCGGTCCTCTCCATTGTCTGACCTGTTCTCAGATTTATCTAGTCAAATCATCATATTACCCATCTCATATTCACCACTCTACCCCATCTCAGACATGTCTGAGGACACAAAGTCGTCCGCCCCAAAGGCTCGCAGGCCTCTTCGCGTCGTCAATCCAGGTCCCGACTCCGGAAGCGATGACGATAAGCCACGGAAGTTCACCACCTACCCTAACCCTTCTTCCCAGTATCACCATTCTCTCTCCCGTCCTCCCACCCATGACTCCCACCCCGGTAGAATTTCTGTTTCACGCATAGCCACAAGTCTGCAAACCGAGACTATCCCTCTATATCTCCCTTCCAAATCGAATCCCAACCTATCTTCCCCCTCTAGCACCAGCTCCCATGCTGTGGCCTCAACTCCTCCTCCCATCACTCCACTTGCCGATTTACCTGTCGATCCCTCAACCCTAGAGCCATCTGTGATGCACAGCTCTACCGAACGCATCGATGGCCCGCCCTCCCGTTCTCACATACTCCATTCTCATCCTTATCATCGTAATGGCCACCAACTTCAGTCTCGCCCCCCAGCAAGCTCATCTCCTACTTTCAAACCCGTTCGTCCCAGTCTTAATTTCTGCCTTCACCAGCGTACTGATCTTCCCCCCAGTCACCGACATCCGCTCCCGAGACATATACCTCTCCCACCAATCCTGCTGCATCTGACAAGCTCCTAATCGTGGTGACCACTGACTCCGATCGATACATGACCGTGGACATCACCGATGCAAAGAATCCAGCTTGCATACGGGAACGGATCTTTGCCAAAGTCTGTGTTCTTCGTCGAGTGACCTCTCATATATTGATTTTGACAACTGCAGTTATGCGTGTGGGAAGAAGAGGACCAATCCAAATTTTCAATTTATCAAACAGAAATCGGTGCTTTCGCCATCGGAGAAGCCTTGACCGACCAGCGGTTGTTTGACCTCTGTCAAGAACAAGGCGACTCAAAAGGCTCTCTCAAGTTCTTTGTATCTCATTCTTCCGCCCCAGTCCACGAGGACCTCCCTCATCCCTCCATCTCTGTGTCGCCCACAGTCACTACTATCCCTCCCCCAATCCTTCCATCCGTTAGCGGTGTCTATGATACATTGCGACCCAACCGTCGCACCGGATCCAGACCGAGCAGCTTGTCCTCTGCTAGCGAAAAGTTTCACCCAGAGGTCTCTGCTGGCTACGAAGCATCCGTTTCCGACGATCTCGATAACGCTGAGCGAGATAGACCTGCTATTCGTCGGCCTCCACAACATCTCCCTGGGGGGAATCCCCCTCTTTCTCCTCACAACAACCGCCGACCCAGTGCCCAAATTCCTCGGTCGATATCTCCAATCTCCGCCTCTTTCATTTCTATGTCACCCCCTTCTGGCCAAATTACAGATCGCGCTTGGCCTCAATCGATTGAAAGTCCTCCCCTTCGTGACAGATATGGGAAGATTGTACCCACACCTCCGCCCCCGTTGTCCCCAGCTCATCACGACTGTATCGCAAAAGATGATAATAACATCACTTTTCCGACGAGGATACCCCACAATCGTACCGGTTCGGATCCCGCCGCTGAACGTGAGCACGTTCTGCGAGCCTCTGAACTACAGCAGGAACTCCCCCAAAGGCAATATCCCAAACAGTTTGAAGAGAATGGGAAATTTGGCAGACTGGGAGACGGCCTCGCGGGGAAACGCCAACAAATCGATCCCGACGATGACTTGGATCAGACAGGTCGCGCAGAGTCCTGGGTTGTGGTCCCTCGAGAAAGTTCCCCTCGGGTGAATCAGGACCAGCCTCTCGCCCCTCAAGAGGGATCGCGTTTCTCGCCACTCGGCAGACCATTCCGCCCACCTCCTAATCATAAATCGCCATCTTTTGTCCGTAACTTGGTCATTCCTCCTCTCCCCCGCCATCCTCCTCCACCTCCACCAGTTAGTTCAGGTGACTCTCGGAACTCTCCTCGTCAAGCTGGCCAAGCTGTCCCTCCGCATTGGACTGTGACATGGAAAAGCGCAGGTAAAGTGCCTCCAAAACCTATCTCCCCCTCCCCTGCGTCATCTAGCCACCCAACCAAACCTATAGATAAGTCCAAAAGCTTAGGCGACCTCAAGGGTTCAATGTTCAGCCACCATCCGGCCAGTTTGACACCTGGAGACCGCCGTGGTCTGAATCAGCTCCCTATGAGAGCTAACGGAAACAGTACTGGACTGTATCCTCCCAGCGACAGTTCCCGAGGGCGGGAACTCAATGCCGGATCTGGTCTGCCAAAGTCATTAGAGCCCCAGCGTGGCAACATGCGTACTCAAGCCTTTCCATCGATCTCTCAAGACTTCAACCAATGGGCACAGAATCCTTATGGTGGTCGTACATTCGTCTCCCCTCCTTTCGATCCACTTCAAAGACCACTATCTACCACTGGCGATGCGTTAAATGCTCCCTCGGCACAACAAATGCAGAACACGCAACCTTCCACCCAAGACGCGGACATTGTCCGACCTCCCCGAACCATACCTCCGAATCAACTTCCTCCTCCGCCAGTCAATCCTAGCAACAGATTCGCTCCCAACGCTATTCCGTCTCAGAGTGCAGAGGCTAAAGGGAATGATTCTTCTCGTCTGCCCCCCTACAGCCCTGCCAGTCCCCGATCCAATCTTCCTCGAGAAAGGCACGGTGGCTTTTCAGAAGCATCCTCGTCGACTGTTGGTAAAGCTCCACCTCGCGCAAGCTCCCACCAGGAAAAAGCCGAGGAATCCTCGATTCACGAGTCAACCTTGAGACAAGAAGATCATGGCTGGATCGTCCGAATGCTGGACGGCACCTCTACCAATGAGAGCACTCTGATACAAACGTCTACATCGGATAAATCTGTCTCTACTTTGACACTCACGGTCCCTTCAATCAAGCCTCAGTCTGGCGATTTGTCTTCGTTAACTGACCAACTGTCGCCTCCACCTGATGATGACTCTGAGAGTGATAGAGATCGCGGGACCTGGAAAAAACGACCCGAAGAACCAACTACGAGGCCAGCTTCGATAATGCGTAGTCCTAATCGCGGTCCGCCCCTGACAGTCCGGATCGAGAATGCTAGTCACTACCAAACGGCTTCGACGACCACCCATGGTTCTTCCAACCCGAATGTTTTGAAACCACCAGCTCCGCGGAAGCGTGGAGCGCGGGGAAGTACTTTTACGGACATGCGCGACTATACATGGGCACCCCGCCCACCACCTGAGGATGTTTACGAACGACTGGAGGAGTTCTTCCCTAATCATGATCTTGACAAGCCAGTTATTGAAGCCAGTTCTGGCGGAACGTCGCCCACAGCAGTCGATCATACTATGATCCCGCCGCCTCCTGTGAGTGACAAGTCGCGTGTCAAGAGCAAGAAATCCATCCGAATCGTTGCTGAAGAACACAAGAGGCGGATTGACCGCACGTCTCGAGCAGAATCGGCATCCATTTCCAATGTCCTGCGTAAGAGAAGTACGAAACTCTGGGGCAGCCGCCTCGAGGAGGTCTCCCCCGCGCAGGCAAGAGCTGGTCTCGCTGCGTCTTTGCCAGACTCGCCTTCTGGTGGACCCAAACGTGAGAACTTCAATTTGTCTGTGTTCATTTAAGCTAACATTTCACTAGCTATTTTCAAATGGGTTCGAGGCGAGCTCATCGGAAAAGGGACTTATGGTCGTGTTTATCTCGCGCTTAATGCTACAACGGGCGAGATGATTGCGGTCAAGCAAGTGGAGATGCCGCGGACAGCTAGCGACAAAAATGACTCCCGGCAAGAGACCGTTGTGCAAGCACTCAAGATAGAGAGTGAGACCCTGAAAGATTTGGATCACCCTAATATTGTGCAATATCTCGGATTTGAAGAAACTCCGAACTTTTTGAGCATGTTCGTTGAGCTTGTCACTCTGACCACGTCACTCGGCTGATTTCCTTCTGTCCAAAACAGCTTCTTGGAATACGTTCCAGGTGGATCTATCGGAAGCTGCCTACAAAAGCACGGAGCATTTGATGAAGACGTAACGAAATCATTCATGTCACAGATTTTAGGCGGCCTAGAATACTTGCATTCTAAAAACATTCTCCATCGGGTCAGCCTACTTATGAAATGGCATAGGAACATTCTCACTGATATCTTTATGTACAGGATCTGAAGGCGGACAATATTCTTGTTGAAACTTCCGGCGTGTGTAAAATATCGGACTTTGGAATCTCTAAACGGACAGACGATATCAGCGGAGGTGCTCATACGGCGATGCAAGGAACCGTCTTTTGGATGGCACCAGAAGTTCTCAATGCCCAAAAGAAAGGATACAACTTCAAGATAGATATCTGGAGCATCGGCTGCGTCATCCTGGAGATGTGGGCGGGTAGCCGACCTTGGGTTGGGGAGGATATGTATGCCGTCATGTACAAGGTCAGGCATCTCTTCTTGCCTGTGGAAGTTGAATTTGAGACTGACAAAATTTTGCATTTTCAGCTTTATCAAGCCCAATTGCCGCCACCGATACCCGAGGGGCTCACGTTGTCCGCCCTTGCTGACGATTTTAGGCTGAAATGTTTTGCGATGTGAGTGACTGTGAGCCTTCTCGCAACTGCCATCATGCTAAGTGCCCGTTGGTAGAAACCCAGAAGAGCGACCGACAGCGGCTCAACTACGAAGGCACCAGTATCTCGCCCTACCACCAGGCTGGGTGTTCAATGGCTTCAAATGATATACTAACTTTAGCGGACGATTCCCTATATCTCTCTCCATCGGTTTTATTGATGCACGTTCTACGCACACATCCATGTATGCTCCAAGATACTCACCCTTGTTACTATACACTGTTCTGTTCATTTTTTCTTCTCTCTTTGCCCTGTGCATTTATCCCAACCTGGTGTATCGCACTTTATGGAGTTTCTAATAATGGAGGACATTTCCTGAAAAGAGGGCTGTTGGAGTTTTCCTTACATACGCTTTATGGTACACCCCTTGGCGTTCAAATACGAAAGAAAGTTTTACGCCCTCGTCCACTGGCACTGAATATTCGACACTCTAACGGGCAGCGCCGCCTAGTAGGGGTCAGAATGAGGGTGAAGACCAAGAGGATCGGCAACGAACTTTCTCATCGTAATCCACCCAATCGCCATCTTCCAACTCAACCTCGAATGACGTTCCTTTCATCCCCTCACACTTCCAAGTACCCTGGAGAGATAGAGTTGTGACTAAGAGGGTATGAGATCAAAGGTTCGTACCATGGGGTCAAATCCTATAAATTCCAGACCTCGACAGTCAAGTGTGATCAGCGGACCAAAGTCGTCGATCTCCTTGTAAGGTTGAGGGGTGGTGATAAAGGTGGCGGAGCTTTCGCGTTTACAGACACATCGCCAGACGAAGTTGGCCAAGGATCCTTTTCCGAAAGAAAGTTCTCGTTTTTCCTGAGATTTATTTCAACTTTTGTTGACGGTCGATCACGGATGCGCACCAGACGGTTAAGTGAGACGAGTTTGGGATGAACCTCATTGCAGCTATTGCATTTGACCTAGCGGTGGCCAAGATATGGTAAGATGAGGATGATGATAAAAGTGTGCGGTTAGTACCTTGAAGAAGTAATCGAAATCGTCGAAAGCTGGCACTAGATTTGTAACATTTTCGAGATCGGCCTTGATTGAGAGGAGTAGATGCTATTGAAAGGTGAACAGAGGAGTGTGTGTGTTGTAATCGTCACTTACAACCATGATAAGCGTGTTACAAGTTATGTGACACTCTCAGTCACGATGCTATCAAAAATACCACTCCATTCGCTTTCCCGGGGCAGATTTTTTGCAACCTCATTATCCGCATCAATGCCCCGTCGACGGGCGAATAACCCCACGACAACACTGGGCCCAACCATAGAGGATATTGAAGAGGGATTGAACCTTGATTACGCGGAGGACGACACGTCTTCGCTGGGCCATCTCATGCTCCAAAAGCAACGCGAGCTTGTCCATTATCTTCGTCTCATCGAACACGAGATGCCCAAACTGGTCGGTGAGAGGTGTCCTTTTCCGATCGTTGCGCTCACTTTGCTAAACCGATTTTCAGCTTACCGGGAACCTTTTGTCCCGCCAACGCCTGCGGCTCCCTTGATTGTCCGCTCGCTAGATTATGGGGGGGAAGAGCACCCTGCAGGCGTCAAACGTGTTATTGTGGTGCCGATCAGCCAGTTGTCACTTCAGAGTGAGGACGCGATCCACAAGATCAAACTTCTTGCCGGCCCTCGTTGGACGCCTAACCCGCCTTCTGATGCCGGGGTAGGACCTCATGAACCGGGCAGGGAACATGGCTATATCAAAATTTCCTGCGAGGACTTTACTCATCCGGCGATGAACCTCAAATGGGCGAGCGACGCACTCGACCGGCTCATCGCAGAAGCCAATGTAACGTGTTTTGTTCTTCGGCGTGATGTGCCTGCAACTGAGTTTTGAGAGCAGAATTCGGAAAATACGTTCAGCTACGTGCCGATCGATACAAGGCATGTGGTTGCGAAGGCGCGGAAGGCGAAGAAAGGAGAGCACATCCGGAGCCGGATCGGTCGTCGAGCGTCGCTGAGGGACTTTCCAAAGGAGTGGCTACCGCCATAAAGATGTTGTATTTTTCATGGTATGATCGGCGTAGTCCGGTGATCATAACCCAACCGGTTGCTCAAAGCTACCAGCCTTGTTCTATAATTGTGCAGGTGGCATTACATCGAAATCACTCATGAGGGAATGAACGTGGATCGATCATAACATGGCAGCCACAGGCTAACACGTTTTTTTCTTGTTTTATCAGTACACAAGGGTTAGCACCTCAGCTTCGACCAGGCCACCGTCAAAGCGTGAGGAATATAAAAAACAATGATGTTTGCTTTTCAGTTTCCCAATCTACAAGCAAACTGTCATGTCATATATCGAGTCCTCTGATGCCCGGGCTGCGCTCATGGCTAAAATATATCAGTCGTGGTACCTGGCTGGTGAACTGCCCACGCCACCTTCAATAAAACGTCGCTCACACCGCCATTCACGCCGTCATTCACGCTCGTCGTCGCGGGTCTCGAAGCATCTTTCGAGCCCGGGATCTGGATCCGGAGTGAGCACAAGACACCAACCGTATCCCAGTCTGGGGAGGGGAGCGTTTATGAAGGATTTGAGGATACACCGGACGGCGGACGGGCGAATCGTTGGGGTGCCGATCGAACAACCGCCTTCGGGGAGGACTATTCACGACGCGGGCATTCCGCAGGCATCTGCTGCTCGGGCGAGACGACAGCGGGGGGTGGGCAATGCGAGCAGCGACGCGGTGGGAGGTCGGGTTGAGGGGGAGGACTTGCAGGGAGGGTGGGAGTGTGCTCTTACGATGGGACGGTATAGTCCACCGTTTGTGACAAGGGCGGATGTGTTGAAAGCGGATGAGATGTTTGAGATGTTCATCAACGTGAGTGAGTGCGCGGAATAGAAGAAGGTTCGTTAAATTAAACTTGTATCGTAGAAGATGGTAAAAGCCTCGGATTGAACACGTTGTTAGTGCCAGGTCAGGAAAGCGTGTGCAACCTGAACGATGAAGACGACTACGATGAAACCGTCAGCTTGGGTGAGTCGTTCAGCGTTCAAACAGGAACGAAACCGACCGACAACTTCCTAGTCACTGTTCTTACCCAAACCAAAAATTATTACGGAAGAAATTAACGCCACAAACAAATACGAAACCAAACAAATAGAAGACCTCAGCTCATTCCTCGTCCCCTCCATAAAAGTAAGGAACAAAAAAAAAAAAAAAAAAAAAAATTCATTTCATCCTCCTTCTGACCTCCATCTCTTTCCTAGATGACAGACTCTTACCAGTCCTCTCGCATGGGCGACTTTTCCCCAGCAGGTAACGGTTTCGTCAGTGGTTCCAATACCTCTCTCGGTCCATCAACCCATTCCGCTGCCCTTACTCCGGTCATCCGCAAAAAACTCATGGGATACGTCGGTTTTGCCAATCTTCCTAATCAAGTACACAGGAAGAGCGTCAGGAAGGGCTTCCAATTCACCGCCATGGTCGTCGGTTCGTTTTTTTTTTTCGCCTTATCACAAATCTCTCATCCTCGCCCCCCACAGGTGAATCCGGCTTGGGCAAGTCCACGCTCATAAACACTTTGTTCAACACCACCCTCTATCCTCCCAAGCAGCCCTTGCCTCCTGCCGCTGAGAGGCCCAAGACGGTCGCTATAGAAAGCATAGGCGCTGGTCCGTCCCCCTCTCGTCCCTTACCATCCCTCTCAAATCTCTTTCCCGTTTAGACATCGAGGAGAACGGCGTTCGTTTACGCTTGAACGTCGTTGACACCCCTGGCTTCGGCGACTTTGTCAACAACGACGAGAGGTACTCTCTCTCTCTCTCACCCCTCACTTCCCTCTCTAATCGTTCACTCAGCTGGAAGCCTATCGTAGAGAACATCGAATCCCGCTTTGATTCCTATCTCGAGCAGGAGAACCGCGTCAACCGGGCCAAGGTGGTTGACAACCGCGTTCATGCCTGTCTGTATTTCATCCAACCCACCGGTCACTCGTGAGTCCCCCGCAGTTTGTTGGCCCTTCCAACGACTAACGATCGCCATCAGCTTGAAGCAAATTGACATCGAGTTCATGCGCCGGCTCCATACTAAAGTCAATTTGATACCCATCATCGCCAAGGCGGATACCATGACCGAGGAAGAAGTCACAGACTTCAAGTTACGGGTCAGCCTTTTTCCGACTCGTGACCATCTTCATCAGTCTCACCTCACTTTTAGATTCTTTCCGACATCGCGCACCATAACATCCAGATTTTCCACGCTCCCCCGTACGATAACGAAGATGAAGAGACCTTCGCAGAGGCCGAAGAGATTATCAAGAAGATACCTTTCGCTGTCGTTGGCTCTGACAAGGTGGTTACCACACCAGATGGTCGTCGTGTACGCGGACGATCCTATCCCTGGGGTGTCGTAGAGGTGGACAATGAAGATCATTGCGACTTTGTCAAGCTCCGACAGATGCTCGTCCGCACGTACATGGAGGAATTAAGGGAACGCACTAACGATCTGCTCTATGAAAACTGGCGTACCGAAAAGCTTCTCACTATGGGTGTCGCCCAAGACTCCAGCGTCTTCAAGGAGATCAAGTAAGTTGGTTTCAGTCAAACGCTAGATGCCGTTATCTTATTTCCCCCCCCCCCCCCCCCAGCCCTGCAGCAAGACTGGCGGAGGAGCGCGTCTTGCACGAGGCCAAGCTTGCGAAGATGGAGGCAGAGATGAAGATGGTCTTCCAGCAGAAAGTGCAAGAGAAAGAGACCAAACTCAAGCAGTCCGAAGAGGAGCTCTATGCCCGGCACAAAGAAATGAAAGACGCTTTGGACAAGCAACGCACCGATCTCGAGGACAAGAAGAGGAAGATCGAAAGCGGCAGGCCGTTGACGCCAGAGAAAAACAGTGTAAGTTTCAAATTAGGGGAGTATGATGGAGCTGACGAAGCCCACACAGACTGGCAGGAGGAAAGGCTTCCTCCGTACTTAGCCGTCACCATCGTCGTCCTCGTCTTTATTACTGATGATTTTGCGTGCGAATTACTTGCCTGCCTTTTAGTTCTCTTGTTTTCTCCCCCTCCTCCCCCCCTTTTTCCCCCGTTTTATGTACACCGATTTCGTGTCTTGGTTGGTCGCGAACAACCCTCCACTCTTTTGCAACGATATGTGCTTCGCGTACTGTTCTCTCCCTTTAGTATGGATCCGCCGATTTCTTCTCGTTTTACGTGGAGTTTCCCCGTTCTCCACGACGACAATTATACTATATACCTTCCCAGTTAAAATGACCCGCTTGAGTCAGACGTGCCACTCTTCAACACACACACACCACCGACTTCAAACATGTCTGACATCCAAGCTCTGCTTTCCGCCCTCGACGTATTCTCTCGCGCCCCAGACAAGACCTCCCTCGAAACAGCAAACACCTGGCTCCAGGATTTCCAACACTCTGTAAAAATTTGCATTCATCTCCACCGGTCATTCTCTAACTCTCATCCTAGCCTGAGGCTTGGTCCACCTGCAATGTTCTCCTACTCTCCCCAGATGCGCCTCCTACCGCGAAACTGTTCGCCGCCCAGACCTTCAGATCAAAGGTCAGCACCGTTCAGTCCCATCGAATGGTCGCTAATATTATACCCAAAGATCACATTCGACCTCCATCAAGTCGATCCTTCCAACTTGCTTCCTCTCAGAGATACCCTTGTCGCGGCCTTGGAACAGCATCAGAGCGGTCCACGGACCATTATCGTTCAATTATCGCTCGCTCTCTCCGCTCTTGCATTGCAACTGCCCGGGTGGGACAACCCTGTCCAAAGCATGATTGACTTGTTTGGAAGAAATCCCGCAACCGTTCCGATTTTGTTGCAATTCTTAACCGTTCTACCAGAGGAGCTGAACGGTAACACCAAGATCCCAGTCACTGTCAGTGGCCCATCTCCTACCTTCAACTTACACAAACGTTCATTATCACCCAGGATGAAGAATACAAGGAAAGATCTGCTCTTATCTTAACGGCCAACTCGGAGAAGCTGTTGGATCTTTTATCTATGTACATGCATGCCACTGGTGCGTACGCGCCGCCGTCGATGTCGTATCAATTCATGTGATCCCCCCCCCCTAGGCGTTACACCTGCCGTCCAAGCTCAAATCTTCGGTTGTCTGCGTAGTTGGCTTGTGGCGGGTGAGGTATCTGCCACTGCTCTAGCCAAGACTCCCCTGTTCGCATTTGCATTCGACGCGCTTGCCTCTGATGATCTCTTTGACACTGCCGTTGATGTCATCTGCGAACTGATTCACGAGACTCAAGAGATCGACGAGAATAAGCCTGTCATCGAACTAATCGTCCCACGAGTTATCGCATTGAAGCCACTCCTTCAAGATCACCACGATGATGCTGAAAAAATCAGGGGATATGCTCGAGTTCTTGTTGAAGCCGGGGAAACCTACCGAATTTTGCTCCTGCAGCACACGGAAACATTCTTACCGATTGTGAAAGCAATAGGAGAGTGCGCTGCTTATCCCGACCTGGACATCGTCCCCATCACCTTCTCCTTCTGGATGCGACTGGCTCAAAGCATTGGCAAAAGGCCTTCGGTATCTCCCCTGCTTAAGGATGCGTACAGAGCGCTTATGGCTGTCATCATTCGGCACCTGCACTTCCCCTTAGACGTCAACGCTTTGGTCGGTCAGGAAGCTGAGAATTTTCGTTCATTCCGGCATGTCATGGGCGATACGCTCAAGGATTGCTGCTTCGTTCTTGGAACTAATACGTGCCTTCTCGCTGCCTATCAGCTTATCAGCTCCTCCCTGGCTCATCGTTCGGGCACTATTTCTTGGCAAGAAATCGAGGCCCCTTTATTTGCGTTGCGATCGATGGGAGCAGAAATTGATCCGATGGACAACATTGCTGTGCCCAAAATAATGGGTCTCCTTCCTTCCCTCCCCAATCACCCTCGAGTGCGATACGCCGCACTTCTCATCATCTCCAGATATACGGAATGGATCAATAACCACCCCGACTACATTCAGTTCCAATTACAGTACATCGCTGCTGGCTTCGAAGACAGAGATTACGAAGTCTGCGCAGCAGCCGGGCAGGCTTTGAAATATCTATGTCAGGATTGCAAGCAGGTGCGGTGTATTTTCAGATTTTTGATTAGTGATTGCCCTTTTAAACGTCATCTGCAGCATCTTGTGGAATACCTGCCAATGTTGCATACCTTCCTCAACACTACAGGCTCGCAGCTCGCGCAAGACGACCGACGTCAGATTTACGAAGCCATTGCCTACGTTATCTCTGCCATGCCCATGGAGCGTGCTGCCGAAACCCTGCGAACCTTCTCGCTGGATATCCTTTCTTTGGTTCACTCAATCGCAAATAATCCTGTTGTGGCTACCAAGGAGGAGATCATCGAGGTCTGCAGTAAGTTCGATACAACATAATTTCTGTGGTCGCTGTCAACCTACGATTTTCTTCAGATAGGCTGGAAAATCTGGAGGCCATGCTTCACGTTATCCAAACGTTTGGTGACGAGCTTCCAACTGCCTGCCAAAACACTTGTGAGGAAGCGTGGCCCGTTTTTGACGTTTTCCTCACAAAGTATGGGTCGGAGTATGACATTGCTGAGCGAACGACTCGAGTTCTCCGTCACGCTCTCTATCTGTTTGGATCCTCAGCCCTTCCTACAACTTCATCAGTTGTGACCAGGATGTCTATCGCTTTTGAAACCACGGGGTTCCCCAGTTACTTGTGGATTGCTGGAAAGGTTATCGGTAGGTTCGGGAATGAGGAGAACCCCGACCTCAGGGCGTCTTTCCGGGTACTTTACGAAAAGTCCACCACTAATATGGCAGCATTGCTTGAGGTAAAATCGTCCAGGGATATACCTGACGGTATGTCTTTGCTCTCGATCATGATGAGATCTCGACTAATTACCTCATCCAGTGCTAGATGACTATCTGCGGATGCTGTTACCATTGGCTCGCTTCGCGCCAGACATATTTTACCAATCCAATGCCTTCCCGGTGGCCTTCCGCGCTTCGATGGCCGCCCTGACTTTGGTCCAGACGGATATCGTTTTCGAGTCTCTGGAACTGGCTTGCGTCATCTTAACCCATGAGTCTCTATTGCCAACGCTTTCCCACCCTCCACCACCCAAGTTCCCCATTTACGCTGCCATCATAGAGAGCGTCATTGAGAAGGAAGGTTTCGAATTTGTGGGGTATCTTCTGACAGGATTAGTGGGAGATTTCCCGGAAGATGCGGTCACAACCGTGGTGTCTATCTTCCGAGCTCTCTCTGCCAGGTGGTCATCTCAACTCGTTTCCTGGTTGCCGGTCGTTTTGCAACAACTTCCAACCACCAGCGCATCTAATCAGGCCAAAACTGGTTTCTTGTCTGCAGTGACGAGGTTCGTACTTTTGATTCGCTTTCTTGTGAACCACGTTAAGTTGACCACCCAGCGCGATTGACACGAGACAATACGACAAGGTAAAATACGCTATCCTCGACCTGCATCGGGCTTCTAGAAAAGCTCGGGAGAGGCGACGGATCACACCTTTGGTGGACCAATGAATGGGCTGAGGTGGAGAAGTAATCTTTCGTGTAATTCCGTGTGATAAGTAGCTTATAGAAATATCAAGTTTTTTTTTTCTTGATCAAATTGGGGCCTAATACAGTAAGACAGCTGGCACTACCTCCTTCATAGATGTTTCGTCGCGTTGGGCAGTCATTGGTGTGCAGCAGTATGGATCTCGTTCACTTTGGATGCCTTCTCGCTGACTTGCTCTCTTTCGTAGTAGGACGCCGACCGTTCTCGCAGTCAGCTGCTCGATGGAGCTACGCTGACACTATTCAAAATCTTTTAATTCACAAGGATACCAAAGTTTTATGCCAGGGGTTTACTGGGAAGACGGTACGATGTTGTCTCTTAATGGCGGAGGAGGTCATCTTATGGTTTCTAGGGCACTTTTCATTCAAAGGAGGCACTTGCGTTCGGGACCAGGATGGTGGGCGGCGTGTCACCCAACAAGGCTGGCCAGATCCACCTCGGCCTTCCTGTATTTGGCACGGTTAGAGACGTAAGGTTCCAATCTGATTCGTGAACGATAACAGGTTCACGCTCCTTCGCGTTAGGCTGTGAGGGAAACGGAACCGGATGCGACCGTTCTGTATGTCCCACCGCCCACCGCCGCCGACGCCATCATCGAAGCTATAGAAAATGAGATTGGGTTGATTGTTTGCATCACGGAAGGCATCCCTCAGGCGGATGAGATCCGAGTTTGTGCACCTTCTTCGCTCGAGTTTTAATACACAACTCTACTTTCTTAGGTCATGAATGCCCTCAAAAGCCAGTCTAGATCGCGTCTCGTCGGTCCCAACTGTCCTGGGATTATCAATCCATTGGGCTGCAAGATCGGCATCCAGCCTGGCCATGTTCACAAACCTGGAAAGATTGGTGCGTCAAATTAAGTTGGCGGGTCGTGTCGACCTTTGACGGTCGTGTTAGGAATCGTCTCCCGGTCCGGTACATTGACCTACGAGGCAGTCGCCCAGACTACGGATGCTGGCTTGGGCCAGTCCCTTTGCGTAGGGATCGGGGGCGATCCTTTCCCGGGTACACAACACGTTGATGTTATCAAAGTCTTCCTCGAAGATCCCAACACGGAAGGTGAGGGATCTACTTCCTTATTGTCTTTTGCGCTAATTCTCGCGGTCAGGTATCGTTATTATTGGTGAGATCGGCGGGTCCATGGAAGAAGAAGCTGCTGAATATCTGGAAAAATTCAACAAAACGAGGAGCCATCCAAAGCCGGTGGTCGGGTTCATCGCTGGCCGCACCGCACCGCCTGGCAGACGCATGGGCCACGCAGGTGCGATTATTTCGGGTGGTAAAGGTACGAGCTAGCGGGTGGGATATCTCCTTCACCTCAACCGCTGACAATTTGTTCTTTCTCCAGGTGCTGCAGTAGACAAAGTGGCAGCTTTGGAGAGAGCTGGTGCTATAGTGACTGATAGTCCTGCGAAGATTGGGGAACAGATGCTGCAGGTTGGTTTTGCTCATCTAAGGACATTGCTATTGGCACCTAATCCCATTGATCAGGCCATGAAAGCAGCAGGTCTCATGTAGAGTACATTTGAGCTGCTGACGTAATCCAACTGTGATGTCTTTCACTCCATCCTCCCACTTCCAGGACGCCGCGTCCTACCTCTCCAGCGCGTCTCCTCCCTCCCATATCACGTCTGCAATTAAACTCGAGGTCGACACACACTCCTAAGTTGTCTCTTTGTTGTTCAGATCCTGACTTGTGGTTGTGCCACGGGCACATTGTTTCAAGCAGTTATATGGCCTGTTTAAATACCTCACTGTTTCACCTGCTCCAAGCACACCCCGTCCATCCATCCTGGACATAACTGCGCGGGCTAAATGGGACGTGTGGAATCTGACCGCCAAGACGTACCGACAGCGTGCTGCGGATGTTGAGAGTCGGTATCTGGAAATTGCACAAAGTTTGGGTTGGGTTCAGGGTGATGTGCGAGGTTCAGAGGACGGAAAGAGCGAGCGCGAGGATGGGTTGTATGATGAGAATGACGACGGGTCACATAGCGGAGGGATGTCGGGGATGGGAAACGCGGTCAGTGTTATGGTATCACCGACACTAGACGAAGACGAGCTACGGACGGTGCATGGACTTGCTCTCTCTAATGATGCAGAAGGTCTTGTCACCTATTTACAAGACACTCCCAATGCCAACATCAATAGTGTTGACGAATATGTGCGTTCCTCGTATCTTCCTTACACATTTGGTTCGCTTGACTTTCTTGTAGGGATATACGCCACTTCACTTGGCTTCTGACAGAGGAAACACCGCAGTTGTGCAAGTTTTGCTGGAAAATGGCGCCGATCCGCAACTGAAAGTGTGTTTTGTGACATACTAGCCTTTGACAGCAAACTCATACTCATACATAGGATCCGGACAACCTGACGGCATTGGAATTGGCACACATTGCTGGTCACGAGGATATCAAAAATGTCTTTGGAAAAGTATCATAGCCTTGACTGAATGAAATGCTTCACTACGTACAATGATGTCCAGCAGGGTCAGCGAGTTGTAGAACTGCCACCCCATGAATCAGTCCCTTTCTGTCGGCACCTAAGGTTAATCAACTTCCGGGGCTGGCGTTGGTGGACGTGAGGAAGACTTGGTATGATATTTGGAATCTGGTGGGATGATTTTGCCCTGCAATTGAGTCAATGTGTAGCACACCAATCGACTGGCGCTTGATAGGCAACCCACCTTTTCCAACAATTTTACCACAGACGAGCTAGGAATCGCGCCGACGCCTAGCCAGTACTTGATTCTATCCACGCTCCATTCCATTGTTTTCTGACCGAGTCGCAGAGAAGGATCGTAAATGCCCAACAATTCTGTCGGTTTCGCGTTCCGTCTCTTTCGTTGGTTGATGGCGACAAGGTGGAATATGCGATTGTTGCGACGGCCATGCATGGCCAGTCGAAGTCGCAGTGGCATTTTTTTTACGGATGCACGTGCTCACAAAATACGGTACGGTACAGAAGCGATGCTAAGATTCTTCGGGCCCAGCGCTCCCAGGTATCAGCTGCAGCATGAGGCCAAGTGAGCATTCCATCAGACGTGTGTCCATAACGCGCCGTACCATGCATATGTTGTTGCCGTTCAAAAGCGTCTGCGCAAGCTTCGTTCTTTTCTTCCCTTGAGGGGTGGTCTCGCTGTCAGAGACGGTGAGAGGGTAAGTGACGCCTAGAGTAAACCAATAACGTACTACTCCGTGACATCTTCTAACACCATATCTACGGGGGAGCAATCAGAACCGCGGCAGCAACGAACAGACGTCGAAAACGCACTGACGAAGTCATCAAAGCCCAAGAGCGTGCCGGTGAACTCACGCTCGCTCTTCATGATCACCCAAATACGCGAACCGATACATCTGTCAATTAATTCTGAATACAAGGTCAAGTCAGATGGCGCAGGTTGGTGAGGAACATTGTTCACCGAGCGGCAGAATCTGTGTGGCCATGATGTGTGTGGCGACAAGTGTAATAATATTCATAATATTCGTGGATTGATTTCAAACTATTGCGACCGTACAAAACAAAGATAGACCTCTGTATCGGCTTAGGGAATGATGGATGGATAACGAAAGATACACGACAAGCATTCACGATCACTGCGATTGGCCAAAACTGAAGCCTCCTTGCGGCGCGCTAACCTCGGTATGGAACTCAAAAAATAATAGATTCAGTCGCACCACCACGAAACCGAATGACGGTGCACTCACAGCGAAAACACCTGGATGATTCATACCAGGAGTAGTGATGGCTGCGTCTACCTCTTCCTCGTCAGGGAAGTATTTATCCATGATGTTGAACGCCTTCTTGTAAATCTCCAAGTTGTCATGCTCTTGAAGATTATGGATGGTGATCATGCCACCGGCTTCTTCGACAAACAGCGCATACTGGTTCACCGCACCAGGCCCAGCAGCTTGCTTGTCCATCTCTCCAATCTTCAGAATATTGTCCAATCCATCAAGTGCCACTTGAATAATCTTGTTATCCATCATCGTAAGCAGATCGCACAAAGGCTTGATGCAACCCTGGGACACAAGATAGCGGATCTGCGACGGCTCCTGCAGGCCACCGGAGGTTGCGTTGGAGATTGCCCAACAAGCTTCCTTTCTGGTCTTGAAATCGGCAACTTGGAGAATATTAATCAACGGTGGTATGATGTTTGCGTCGATTACCGCTTGGATCTGGGGGGGGGAGCCCGCCGTGATGTTCGAAATCGTCCAGCAAGCTTCCTTGCGAATGCCGTCCTTGGGCGATGAGAGCAAAGAGAGTAGGGCGGGCAGAGCGCCTGACGCGATAACGACTTGAGTTTGAAGGTCATCGCCAGTCACGATGTTTCCGACCGAGCGAAGGGCGGGAGTCTGAACGGAAGTCGAGTGGTGCATAAGTAGATCGACAAGCCGCCTGCATACTCCAGATTCGATGACCGCCTCGATCTTGTCGTTGGATCCATCCGAGAGATAAGAGATGGCCCAACAAGCATCAATCAAAATCTCGTCATCATGAGAATATATCAACTTCGTCAAGACGGTCAAGGCAGGGGAGATCTGGTAAAAGTTAACAAGGGCTGGAAGCGACAAGGTAACGATAAGGAACCAACCAATTCCCAATCCGGCTGAGGATTCTTGCCCCTACAAAAGTTGCTCAAGGTCCAAGTGGCATTCCTGAGCATGCTTAACTTATGCTGCTCGCTTAAGAGGGCCAACAAAGGTCTTAACGCGCCCTGCTGCAGTACATAATCTCGGCATAGAGGACTGTCACCAGCGATGTTCCCAAGGGCCCACACGGCCTGCTCGCGGACGTCGAGCACGGGAGACGAAAGAAGATTGATGAACTCGGGGACCGCTTGCGCGTTAATAACGACTTGGGTGTGTTCGGCAGTCCCGGATGCGATGTTAGTTAAAGCCCAGGCGGCCTCAAACTACATTAATAATGAGCCACAGGTCCGAAATAAGATCACATGGTGCCACTAAAACACTCACTTGAAGCATCGAGTGACCATGCTTCAGAAACTCCACAAAGCGAGGGACAACGCCACATTCAATGACGCGTTCGATAGGTGGGTTCTTCTCCTTTGACAAGAGCTTGCGAAACTTGGTTGTCGCGTCCAACTGACGTTCAGGGTCATCAGAAAAGATGGCAGACATCATCTCCTCGGCCAACTTTGGGATCAGCGCGTCAGAGGCGAGGGTGAGATCAAAAAGAAAGGAGGTAAACAGACAGGAAGATCCCACTGAACGCCAATATCATCATCGGATTCAGGACCGGACGATGGAAGCAGATTTCTTCTCTTTGCGATATTTTCCTCTCTCTTCTGACGCCGGATTTCAACCTGCTGCTCTTCCCGGCGACGCCTGAGGTCCTCTTGCTTCAGGCCACCTTTGTTCTTGAAAGCTGATGGGCTGGATGTCAGTGGGACTGCTAAAGAAAGGAGTGGAAGAGAAGGTACTTTGTCTACGATGATCCATAGTGCGAACGTTCGCTTCCATTACGGCCAACGATGGAGTCAACGAGCAAATGAGCGCGCTTATTCAACTCACCAGTGTTACACTCGTTACAACTCGGTCACGCCATCCCCGCGCTTTGACCAACGAGCAAATAATTAAATATGATATTACTCGAGTGCTAATCGATACCAAGTCCACTTCAGAAAAGCTTCCCGGAAGCATCGAAATTAAAATGACTGTAGAGAACCGCTCAGCGACAGCATGCCCATCCCGTGCTCTTCATCTGTCATTGTCGAACGGGTACTGATCACACCACGGTTAGAAACCTCTTCCTCAGATGGTGAATTTGAATGTACAAACCTCGAAAGATTCTGGCGGATCCGCATCAGGCGAACTCTCATCCACCGCGATGTGTGGTCCGGCAGGTGGACCATGAATGGCGTGCCCGTTACCGATCTGTGCAGGCCCTGCGTCTGTCGGTGGAGGGGCGAGAACCGTTGGGTTAAATTCGATGAATTCAGCCTCCTCATCAGGTTGGAGGTCGGCGAGAATTAAAATACCGCCCCCTCCCGCAAACTTCTCCGACGTCAGCCCCAACGTCGATATCGGTAGTTTACCCGATGAAGGGGTTGAGTCGACGCCCCTTGATGATACGGCACGTACTGGCTGGTACCTACTTTCGCTGGGGAAGGTAATATATGCAAGTTGTGCAGGTGTGACACGCGAAAAGTTGGGCAGTTTTTCCGACAACGGCTCAACTTTTCGAGGCGTTTTTGACGAGGACGCTGAAGTCTTGCCATCATCGGCCAGGTTGGAAATCGAGCCATTGATCGGTGAGATGTCACCATGCTTCGTGGATTGCGAGGGCTCATTCGAAGTCATCTCTATATCACCATCAGCTTCTTTCTTTGGCTCTACTTTCTCATCCTGGTAGCCCATTAGATCAGCTGAGGTTATATATACTTATCGTTCGACTCACCGTATCCATAAGATCCCCCTCAGCCGCCGCTTTCTTCTTATTTCTAGCCTTCACCTTGGCTGTCGTGGATAGCACGGCAGTAGCCACCTTGGATACAGCTTCCTTCTTTGGAGGTTTGGTTGGAGCAGGGTAAGCGAAGACGCTCGGTTTAGCATTTGATACAAATTCGAACTTCGGAGCCTACACCAATCAATCAGTCGGAATCAATGGAGACAGTCTCTGAGAAAGGCGTACTCTTAGATCATCGTTCAAACCGATAATCCCCGTCGGCTCGAAGCCCAAACATGCACAGTGCGCCAAAGGATACCAATACCAGAACTGACAGAAAAGAACCATACCGACGATTGCGCTGGTATTCCTGCTCCCGGCTCTACTCTGTAAACTAATGGTGACGTTTCTCCCTCCGGCATCAATCAAACCTTGGCCGATTGCAGCGCCGAACCGGGCCATAGGATCCTCATGCTTGTCGGAAACAACTTTGGTATATAGTGCTCGGGTAGTAGCCAGAGAAGGAGAAGATGCTTCGGACTGTTGGACTAGGATCATGCCTAACGCGATAAAGGCGCCTTGACGAACAAAATCAACACTATCTTTGGTCATGGGCTCCAAAATCTCGATCGCATCCTGAAAGAAATATTAGCAGCGTAAGATGATGTGCAATTAAATTAAATTACCTGGAGTCCCGTACCCGCGCAAGCGATGCCAAGCGCAAGTGTCGCACCGCAACGTACATGTGGATTGTAACTCTCGCTCAAGAGTTGTACGATACGGGGAACTTGCCCAGGATTTTTGAACAGTAAGAACGCCAGAGAAGTCACTGCCGCACGTCGGACATCATCAGAAGTGTCAGAAACGGCGATATGGAGCAGCTGCCGAACGGCATCGTTGTTTGATGTTCCCGCGTAAGCCAACGCCAAAGCGTACACTCCACCATATCGTAGAATGGGGTCCTAAAATAAGACATGTCAAAAGGTTCTGAGGTTGACCAGGTTATATCCGACGAACCTTTTCGGATACGAGTTGTTTTATGGTTTTATCCGCTTCCTCTTGTCTTCCATAGTATATGAAAGCAACACCCACGGCGAGGCCTCGGATAATCTTCTCGTGTTGGGTCTCGCGAGCATACGTAAGCATTTCGTCTGCACTGGTCTCATTCGCCGTGCCGAGCATAACCAGTCCCATAGCATACCCGGCGGCTTCACCAGCAACTGCTGAATCAGTGAAAAGCGTCTGCTTAAGGTCGTCGTAGGTCTCCGTATTCCGGCCGCCCATCCCAGAAACGCCAATAGCAAGAGCAGCTCCGTGCTGGACGATTTCACTTTGTGCCGCCTTCAGTGCGTTCCTCAAGTAATCTTCGACGGAACGTCCGCTCCCGCAACCGGCATTGATTAAACCCAGAGCGTAGAGAGCACCACCTTCAGAATACGCTGCACCTTGAATTTGGCTTTCCCCGCCAGCTTGGGGAAGATAAGGGCCTAGAATGGCCATTCCTTCTTCAAAGTAACCTTTATGGATAACTCCAAGCCCCGCCGTTGCCGAAAACTTGGACCAATTGGAAGCTAAACCGAGCCACTCTAGATTTTCCCGCAGGAAGATGTCCGAAGTCGTCCCAGAATGCATGAATGCATTCTGTAGGGTGAGAGCCGTGTGATATATAGATGATCGGGGTTCTAATGCATCCTAAATGAATATAGCAATTAGAGGAGAAAAACTATTGAGGAGCTGTAAATTTACCTTGGTGTTCTTGAGTATGAGCATGTCAACCTTGTTGTTACGCTTTAGAAATTCGAGGTACAATTTGATGGACTCCTGACCAGTGAGAATGTTTCGCAGTTTGTCGTAGATGTCCTTCGTTTTCTGGAGAGAAAATTAACAAGAGTTATTGGAACCGAAGTATCGCGTATTACCTCGCTACCTTCAGGAAGATCATTTCTGACACTTTCTAAAAAGTCTTGTGCACCTCCTTCAACAAGATCAAAGGCAAATTGGTACGCCAAGAGCTTCTCCTGGGGCACGAGAGAGATCAAGAGTGAGGATGTAAGGGAAGGGTCGCTAAGGGTGACGAGTAATCGAGTAAGCGAATGTAAGTGAGTGGATTGATTGTCGGTCGTGGGTCTGGGGAAGAGAGGGAGCAAGAAGTGGAGGACTTGGTGACGGTACGAGAGGGAGAAGTCGTTGTCGAGAATGGCATCCATGGCATAGGACAAAAGGGAGACGTCATGGGTTGTTTCGTAGATGTAGGATATGACATCCAGCCGGCGAGATTCAAGGGCAATTCCAATGGCCTGGAATGAAATTGGGGACGTGAGCAGAAAAGACCACGTTCATAAAGAGAGTTGCAACCTGTTTGTATTCACCCTCATCCAAGCATTGCTTAAAGATACCCTCGATGATAGCTTGGAGACGGGGATCGACCTTTTGGTCTTGACAACGTAATTGAACATATCGATCGATGGCCTTGGCTGCAGGAATGAAAAACAAATCAACGATTTGATATTCAGAGAAAGTTAGACGAGGTCACTCACAAATAACGGTTTCAACATATTCCTCTGCTCCGGGACTGCGAGTTTCTGCTTCGAACGCGCTTCCGGCACCAAGAGCGAAAGACAGAGCTTCGTCGTACTCTCCTAGGAAATAGTAAACTTTGCTTGCCAATAGAGCTGCTGAATCGCGAGCGTGTTTTAAAAGCTCGTCACTCTCGTACAGAGCCTCTCTAAAGCAAGGAGGTAGGGATGTGAACGACAAATATGCAGAGTGGCAGAACGACTTACATGAGTGCAATGTGTTCTGAAATTTCTGCCCAGAACTGGGGAACGAGCGGGCTTAATGCTTTCAAGGCATGTTGCTTGAAAACGGGATCTGGTTCGGACAACAAGGCGAGGACGCCAGCGGCAGAGGTTTGCGAGCGAGCGACCATTATTTTTTGGTGGACAAGAACAGCTTACGCGTCATCAACGCTTGCCCAAAAAAAATTTAATAATATTCGTATTTCAAGCGGAGATCAAATACATCCAGTTGCCATGTCCCTGCGTACGGTCGTGCGCTCGGCCTCGCGAGTTCGCTATTCTACCGCACCGACCGGTGTCAGTGACTATGTCACTCATCATGCACATTTGAGGGCCCATGCCAGGGGTATGTTCACACGTTTTTGAGCCTTCACTCACTCACCACACTATACTTCCATACTTCCCAGACACCACCAGTCTCTGGCGAAAGATAAGGTGCGTCCTGGATCACCATTGAAAGGATATTGTTCATCGCACTTTAGTTACTATGTTTGCTTCCCTGCCGGTCGGTCTGTCTTTCTCTCTTTCCTTTACCCCCAGCTAAACCGTCTGCAGTCGCCGTCTGCACTGCGTGGGTGTACAATGTGGAATCAGAACACGCCGCGCACCAGGAACACATCAAACATGAAAACGATGGTCATCTGCCCGAAATCCCGGACTATGAGTACATGAACAAGAGAGTGAAGCCATTCCCTTGGGGAATGAACTCTCTCTTTTATAACTCCCATGCATGTATTCCTCATTCTGTCTGTGGCCTTCATTTTTCGCTGATGGCCCGGATATAGGTAAACAAAAACATGGAGGAGTCCGAGTAGCACGTAGACAGGATAAATAAACGCCCGTGTTCAAGAGAGTGCGAAGGGAATACCGCAGAAAAATCACAGGATTACTGGTTGTCAATGCAGCAAATTTTCCCTCAAAAATCCAATGAAATTGTCGTAAAGTGTCGTTACATTACAGACCAGCTGCAATCGTATCGTGAAATCTAAAGAGCAAACCATGCCCCGACAATTGCTCCAATGATCATGCTGATCAGTCCACCAAGAGCAGACGACTGGGCCGAACTCTTCTTCTTTCCTTGCACCAACGTTATCCTGTTATGCTTGTTCTTCGGCTTGGGGTGTTTAATGGTAACAATCTTGACCTTGGGAGGAAGGTTGATTTTCTCTTGGATAACGGTCACCTCACCCGGAGCTATAAAGATATATGTATCAGACTGATAATGACTTCGTGGTCCTACTAACCAGTAGTTTTGACAAACTTGACATGGGCTTGATGCGCCGGAGGAGCGGGAGGGATAGGCGCAACATTCTGCGTGTGCTGCTTGTGGTGATGATGGCCGTGGTGATGATGGCCGTGGTGACGATGGCCGTGGTGGTGAGGGTAATGAGGACTTTCGGGAACCACTAAAAGCGAGAAATGTCAGAACAAATGTCACATCTCATGAAGAATACCCACTCCTGACTGGGGAAACTGAGCCCATGGGCATGGTCAGTCTTCTCGGAGAGGAAAAAAATGGTTCTGTTACACATACGCTGCTTGTCACGTTGCTCAAGATCCAGTTCTTCGCGGTTGGGGTGCTTGTGGTGGTGGTGGCGATGGGACGGTGTGGGTTTGACAGTGTACGTGGCACCAGCGATGGTGGTGGTTTGCCCGCTATCAGCCAGGGTGAGAATTGGGCCACCTGTGGGGGAGATCATGGTGATGGTCGCTCCATTTACAGCTGAAATGATGAAAATATTTAACAGGAAACTGAGAGTGAGAGGGATGTATTTACTGGTGACAGTGCTTGGGACTGGGTGCTTGTGGTGGTGCTTGTGCTTGTGGTGCTTGTGCTTGCGGTGGTTGTGCTTGCGGTGGTTCTTGCGGTTCTTGCCGTGCTTCTTGTGGTTGTGCGAAGCAGTTTGGGTAGGAACAACATAGGTCGCACCAGCAAACGTGGTTGTGTGCCCACTAGCCGCAAGAGTAATAGCCGATCCACCCTTGGACGAGATCACAGTGACGGTTTTCCCACCGATGGCTGAAATGATCAGAGAATTAGATGGGTATGTGGTGTGGTACTGAAGAGCATAATTACTTGTAGTAGCAGTAGCAACATTGCTATTTGACGAAGCAGTTGGGGTAGGAACGACAAAGGTCGCACCGCCGAACGTAGTTGTGCGCCCACTAGCGGCAAGAGTAATGGTTGATCCACCTTGGGAAGAGACCATGGTGACGGTTTTTCCACTGACGGCTGAAAATCAAGAATCAGATGGGTATGGGGTTACTGAAAAGGATAATTACTGATAGTAGTAGTCGCAATATTGCTCTTTGAGGAAGTAGTGGAAGTAGGAACAGTATATGTTGCACCGGCAAAGGTGGTCGTACGTCCGCTAGCTGCGAGGGTAATAGCGGGCCCACCAGAGGAAGAAACAACAGTTGCCTTGGCACCATTCAAAGCTGGAAGGTGTGGAGGTTAAAACGGAGGAAAGGAATTGACGGGAAATCCTTACAAGTGACATGGGTGTGGACCTTATGCTTATGTGTCGGAGATACCCTAGTGGAGGACGATGAGGCAGCAAAGACTGCGGAAATGAAGAGCAGGATCAAAAAGGAGAGTTTGAACATGATCGAGGCGTAAACGATTCAGAACGAGTGCAGAGGGCTGTTGATGCAAAGTAAAGCGAGGATAGAAAAAAAAAACGAAATTGGTTGAGGGATGGGGGGCTGCCAGAGCGAAGAAAAGCGAAAAAACGGGATGAACCGCATTTATAGTAAGCCGCATTGACGGCATGATCTTGGTGGTATCCATCCGACAGACATCAGCGTTTTGCCATCAGAGTGACAGGGGCATAGCCTCAGGACAAATGACGATTTCATGTGTTCAAAACACAGTCCAGGTACAGACCAGTAAAAATACTATCGCCGCAACGTCGATGGTCTTGGTTTTAGCAGAAGCATTCGAGGTGGAGGTTGCCATATAGCTCGTCGAGGTCGTTGTCGTCAAGGTGCCTGAGGACGTTATCATGAGCGTTCGGAGTAAAATCAAATAAAAAACGTGCTGCTGCTGGTTTCTGCCGGCACCGTGCTATTAGGGGTGCTCATCGGGGGGCTTGTGGTGGCTACACTCGTCGCCGGGAAGGTAGCAGCCTGCTCGATGCTGCTCAGCAAGGCTGCATCGGTGCTGAACTCGGAGAATACGTTGAATGTGCCGGACGACAGAGACAGCGATGCCCCGTTGGTTACCAAGGCAGTGTAAATGGCTTGGTATGAATCGTTAGTGACCAGCAAGGAAATTTGCATATGGCGGCTATTCACATGCTGGATACGTGCTCGTATTTACTAATTCTGTACCGGAGGAGGGTGAGTTTGGTTACCGGCTGTGCAATATGCATACCTTGACGTTTGTCCACACCAGCGGCATTAATGCCAACAGCAAGGAAAATGAAATAGAGATTAACGAACATGATGAGAGTATGGATTCAAGTTGGAATACGGATATCGAATGTGGAGCTTCTGCTTTATACTTTTCCTCTGCGGCTGACAAGCTTCGGGATGACGATCGGGCTACGATCCCAGCCGAAGAGAATAGAATCAGCCCCTGTGGATTATAGCGTAATCCACGCCCCAACAAACACCCCTCCGAGAACGCTAAACAATCCCACAAGCACAGCCGACGCGAACTCGAAAGGTTTTTCTCCAACGGCCGCATTCGCGTGCAGACTGGAGGCAGCAGAACTAATGGCTGCCGTTGCAGCCGTGTATTCAGATCCTCCGAACGAGGTCAGTTGGCCAGCCCCGCTCGTGGCGAGAGTTATCGCCTGGCCGCCTTCAGAAGTGATGATTGTGACCACCGATCCTCCGACGGCTGCGGACGACGATGAGGGCAACAGTTCAAGTGATCCGGATGGCGGACTCACAAGTGATTGTTTCAAACACGCCAGCTCCTTCAGACGTTACCTGGCTAAATATCGAAGCGACTGTAGCGCGGTTAGCGGTCGTCTCGTGTGAGTGGAGTACTTACTGTCAGAAGTGACTTGGCCATAGACAGACGTCACTGAGGTAAAGTCAATGCATAGAACCCAACAGGCGACAAGATACATGCCTTGACGGACCTCGACGTCGGACGCGTCCGCAATCAACGCCAACGCCAACGCCAACGCCAACACCAACACCGAACGTGAGAGGAAGGAAGAACGCATGATGATGACGTATTCAGTCGGACCGAATCGGATCAACCTTAATCTCACCCGTGGGAATTATTCGATCATGTCTCGTGCTATCATATCGCCTTCCGTCCTTGCCTCCGATTTTGGCCAATTGACCGCAGAATGTAGACGAATGGTAAAGGGCGGCGCAGAATGGCTCCATATGGGTACGTCTCGTTCGTAACCCGTATCACACAGCTCAACTGCGCTCAAAAGATGTCATGGACGGGTGAATATCACCTTTCTACGAATCATAACCAATGCTCAGTATACCATAGCCATTTTGTGCCCAACATTACAATCGGTCCGTGCTTGCTTTTGACCTCCATTAATTTGGTCTTTATCCCCGTCTACAAGGTCCCCCCGTCCTCGCATCCGTCTCCAAAACCATCCCAGGAATTTTCATGGATTGTCATATGATGGTCGCAGAACCAGAAAAGGTCAGTTCCCCTCTCGCCTCCAACCTCCCTCACTGATCCCTACCCAAGTGGGTGAATGACATAGCCGACGCCGGCGGCTCTCTCTACTGCTTTCACATTGAAGCAACCGGCATGTCCATCCCCTTGCCTGCCATCCTCTTCTCCCTAACCCAACATCCCGTCCCAAGCTGACCCTCTTTCCATCATTGACGCCATCCACAAAAGGAACATGAAAGCTGGCGTTGCTATATCTCCCGACACTCCCTCCACCGCCATCACGGATCAAGTAGCCGCAGTCGCAGACATGCTACTCGTCATGACTGTCTATCCAGGTCCCAGTTCCTACTTTCCTTTTCCCCCACAGTTGAATGCTCACACCCCCTGCACAGGCCGCGGAGGACAAAAGTTTTTGGACCGTTGCGTGCCCAAGGTGTCCGAGCTTCGTGCTCGGTTTCCTCATATAGATATCCAAGTCGACGGCGGCGTTGGCCTAAAGACAATCGATGCTTGCGCTGACGCGGGTCCGCACTCCTCCTGCATATTCTTTCTCCCCATCTCATCTCTCTCCATTCAGGAAGTAACGTTATCGTTGCCGGTACTGCCGTTTTCGGTGCGGATAGCCCCGAAAACGTCATTGCCAGTCTTAAATCAACAGTCACTACTGCGCTCGCCAGGCGAGAAATTTGATCTCGCTCTCTGCCTCACAACGTGCTCGACCATTATTGTTTCTATGATCTCCAGAACGCAAGTGTAGTCCCCTGCGAAAGCTCATAAAGTTAAATTAAAGTATGTAATACGTGATATCCGAATTATCCGTCATTGAAGAACGGGTGATAACATGCAACGGGAAGATGCATACATACATATATCACGACCAGACTCTAAGAACTCGGTCCATCAGTCCCCCGCCCCCTTCTAAACGGTAAAGGGTGCTGACCTACATCGCTCGTCTAGGCGAGGTGCATATTCATGCACCAACGATAATGATGATGATTTACCACTCAAACCATTCGCCGTACATATTCGGTCGCTCGCCCCGAATGTACGCCTCGAATGTCCTCTTCAGCACCGTCGCCCAGTCTAAATCTCGCTTGTCGTCCCTCAACTTATCCTCCGCAAACGAAACGGGTTCTCCATCGGCGGCGGCAGAAGCCCGAGCGGCGTGCTCGCCAGCTGAGAATCGAGGCCCGAGGTCCGGCCAGTTTCGCGATGGGTCAAAGGGTTTCCACCTGCAGCAGCGTTGAGCATCATGGCGCTCCGACGAAAGAATAGGGATTGACTGACCAGAAATTATGGAAATGATACGAATACGCGCCCCTGAAAAACCCATTAAACCCCAGTGCTTGCGGGGCAGCACTGTTCTGCAGTGGTGTATCAAAAAAGTCTGCAAATCTTACATTCCAAAATTGGTTCATCTCTCGGTCGGGAGGGGGGGGGGAAGGAAGAGGAGGGGGAGATACACCAACACTCACTCAAGGAAGAAGGGCTGAGGCGGGCGTTCCCGTTGGTAGAATTCCGTGTTCAGCCACGCCGAGTCAAACATCGCATCAGGAAGGCGGAGTAGCAAGCCTTCCACGTAGGCATCCTTCGTGTACCGCGATACAGTCATAGGATGAAAATCAAGACCGTTCTTCAGTGCTGTCCGAAACAAGAATGTCCCGAGGGCTGATCCCTTGTTTAAACGCAAAACGGCCGTGTTGTACTTTTCGAGCCGAGACCACCGATACGCAAAGGCACCCTTCCATCCCCAAAGTTCCTCCCAATCACGCAGAATGATGTTGTCAACATCAAGGTATATACCTCCAAACCGGTGACAAAGGATGAATCGCGCGAGGTCCGACAAGATGACGGAGAGGCGGTCGTAGGATGACGAAGATTTCGAGCCAGTGCGATTGAGCAAATCATCGTCATCCGGCTTGCCCTTCTTCGTTCCGGTGGGGGAAACGTTCGAGTGAATGGTTTCATTCTGACTGGATGTCGGGCGGGAAGACTCCGACTCCCGCTGTTTGTCCGCTGGAACGGAGATAATGTGTCCGCCAGAGTTAAATAGGGCTTCCTTGAATTGTCGCCATTCATCTTTGATCTCCGGTATTCCGTCTAATTGTTCTGTTGTGTTCCAAAGTTTAAATTGAATCACGTCCTTGAATCGAGGGTGCAAAAATGGTGACGCCCAAGGGTTGTTCTTTAGCTGCTCAAACATGTCGTGTGTTGCGGAAGGGTTTGGTACGGCTGCGGCCGGTCCAGGATTAATCCAAAGCCAAAATTGTGGTCGGCAGACGGGGGAATCCTGAGGATAGCTTTGAAGATGAAGCCCAAGGTTTTGTGTGTATAGGAAGGAAAGCAGCGCAAGGTAAGGTTTGTCCGTAAACGGCCCAGTCCAAAACATGTGGAACAACCGCGGGCTGTCTGGGTCGCAAAGTGACTCTGGAGACATTTGGTGGCGTACGGGTGCTGGCAAGAACACCTCGGTCTCGATCTCGGCGCCCTTCTTTCTGATCAAACCAGGTTCCGAGTCACCCTCGGGAAGTCTTTGCGTCCCAAACATGCGGCGATGTTCTTGAGATGTGGAATGGACCTCGGGTACTTCTGTGACATTCCCCGCGACGCCAACTTCCTGGTAAATGTAGTGCCAATCGGTCAACTTTGCTCTTCTCACTCTGTTTCCATTATCTAAACCTCCGCCGATGCGGAGGACTTCTAAACAATCCCGTACATACTAGGTGGGTGGGTGAGTGATGGGATAAGTCAGACATCGTGCATCAATATGATTCGGCCAACCTTTTGTTGAGAGAAATCACAATGGTCCATGATAATGTCCAAGTCTGCAATGCTGCCCGCAACTGGCCGAGGTGGATACGCGACGTTTGGAGGACGGCTTTGGAGATCCAAATAGACTCGCTTATGGCCAATGCCGACTGTATCAGTCTTAAACGGTCCTGGGGGTGGCTTGAACCGTGAAGGGATAGTAGGACCCTTGGACGGGGGTAGCCCTGGATTCATCGGCGACGAAGTTAGGCCTATTTGTTCTGGGACTGGTGTGGTGTGAGAAGCAGGATTAAACGAGGAAGGGAGGGACGTGACTTACTGGCTTGGCGACTTGGATAGTGTCCGCTAGCAATTTCCCACTTCCATATACGTTGCAGGTCCTCCCTCCTGAACACAAGTGTTGGGGGCTCCGTGGGGGAAAGGGTCGGCCACTTTTTTGTGTGGGTACCGAACCGCTTCGCTAGCGCGAAGATGGTAAATATAATAGCGAGAATGGCCAGAAAGAGAATAAGCGATCCTCGCTTTCGACCAAAACGCGTGATGGTGAGTTGGTGAATACGGCCAGGGTGCGGCACCCGTAATCGTAATCTGCGATTTCGTATCCCTGGCAGGGGCAAGGAGACGGTAATCATCCAGGGCAGCAAGTGGGCGTGCTGGTGTAGTCTCTCGTCGGCGACAGAGAAAAAAATAGGGAGGTTTCCATTTTTGCCTTTTTGACGAAGACCGTTAGCGCGAGGAGATGGAGGGAAGTAGAGAGAGCTGGGCATGTCTCGGACAGCAGTCTGGCTCAACTTTGCTACTTCAGCGTCGACTTGGAGGTAGAAATATCCGTGAGAACTGCCACTATTTGCGTTTGTGTTGACTTATCAGTGAGGCGAATTAATATTAATTCGCCGCGTCCGATTGTAATGTATCGGAATCATTTCATTTCTGGGTCGGGGTGAATTTCAAAATACCACCGTTTATCGTACAAGTCTTGCTCGTCATCAACGAGATTAGTTTGCTCCAAGCGGTTGCTCTTCCAGGTCAGCAGCATCGGTCGGGACCGAAAGTATGCGCAGAGTGTTGGTGTGACCAAGCCCGCCCTTCCATCCTTGTATCGCGATCACAGCGGACCCGCTCGTGATGATGTTCAACATCAACGCACTCCGCAAACCGAACCGGATGCGATTATCAACCTGACACGCGAGATGAATTCAACTTCAATCACACAACCGGAAGACCTTACATCAGTCTGCCACTGGTGGCCCTGAATCCCTCTCGGTTCGCCGTACCAGAAAGGATAGCAGCCACGATGCAAATGGATCTGACGAGCCGTTTGCTCGTTTCGGGTCACTGACCGGCCAAAAATAAGCATAACGTAATTTGCTTTGTTCACCAACACCCACCCACGATAATGGGAACATTCGGTCGATACTTGGAGAGCAGGCGTGCTGTATTACCGCTGGTGGATAATAGGAGAATCGCACTGGCGTTTTGTTCGTATGCAGCCGCGACGGCAGCGATAGCCACCGTCTCAGCGGTCTCTGTCGGGCGAGGTTGGATTTGCCTCAACTCGTCGTAGAGCGGGGGATAGCAGATGGCGTACTCGGCCAAAAGGCAAGTTTCGGCCATCATAAGAACTGCAACCGGCAAATTAGCCAGTGCCCAGGCAGGGAGGACGTAACTTACCCGATTGGATGGGATATGCACCCTTCGCTGTCTCCCCAGATAACATAACACAGTCGGCTCCATCGAGAACGGCATTGGCAACGTCGCTCACTTCAGCGCGAGTAGGTCTCGGGTTATACTTTCCAGATGAGGAATGAGATCTTTTTTGGCTAGGAGGAGCAAGCTCGCATACGTACCGTCATGGACTAGAGATTTGGCCGCATTGAAAAAATCGTTCTGTTCAAGATCCGTGTTCGTTTATAGTCCACTCACCTCGAGCATCTGAGTAGCGACAATGACAGGTTTTCCGACGATGTTACATTTAGAGATCATCATTTTCTGCGCGAGGAAAACTTGGCTGGCGGGGATCTCGATACCAAGATCGCCACGGGCGACCATGACGCCATCCGTCTCCCTCAAGATCTCGTCGAAATTCTCAACACCTTGCTCGTTCTCGATCTTGACGATGATCTTGACGTCAGCACCATCAGGGCCAAGGACGGTGCGGATATCCTTAACGTCCTGTCCCGACCGGATAAACGAGGCAAATATCATATCAACCCCGTTCCTGACGCCAAATTCCAGATCCTTCTTGTCTTTCTCGGAGAGTGCGGGCAGGTCGACGGCGGTCTTGGGGAGGTTGACACCCTTGCGCGAGGAGAGCGTCCCGTTGTTCAAAGTCCGAACCCGAACGTTCGTCCCATCGATGGAAAGGACGAGGAGGGAGAGGATGCCTGCGAGTTTTTGTTCATCAGCGTCGCGAGGTGGGCCCGATTGCATCTAACAAACCATCGTCGACGTAGATGAGCTTCCCAGGCGCAGTCACTTTGGGCAAGTTTTGCTGGGAAAAAAAAAAAAAACCCGGACGTTAAAAACAAGGCGTGAGGGGTGGGGCCGACCGACATACATAGTCGATCCACATCACGTTGTCATCGCAAATCTCGCTGTACTTGAGGTCGGTGGAGAGCGTGAATTCATGCCCCGCCGGGACTGCTATCTACGAGAGAGAGAGGTGAACGAGGGATCGCTAGGGGTAATCTGACATACATCCATACTATCTCTCATCACTCCAGTGCGGATCTCAGGTCCTTTCTGTATCAGACATCTCAGGATCGAATAATAGAACTTGTGCGAAAAAAAGCGCTGACAGTGTCCAATGCGATCGCAACGGGGCGGCCTTTGGGATCGGCTGTACAGATAACGGATGAGACACGAGCAAGACAAGGACGAGAGTATCTTACCAGCGACCATCTTCCTCGTATTGTCGATAACACTTTGGTGGTACTCGTAAGACCCATGAGAAAAGTTCATGCGCACTGTCTCTTCCGTCAGAAAACGAAGTAATTCAGAGAGGGATTCTCACCAATGTTCACGCCGGCATCCCTGAGCTCAGCAAGTTTCTCAACAGTATTCACCTTCGGTCCTAAGTCATCATCGAGCGTCAAATCTACATCTCGTAAAAAAAAAAGATAACACACCGATGGTGGCGATGATAGCAGTCTAAATGTCATAATTACCAGCATGAAGAATGACGAAACCGGCGGAGAACGTACCTTACGGAGGTACTTGGTGGTCGGAGTCGGCTGAGGCGCTTTTGTCGTGCTCAGGTTCGAAAGCCACTGGAGCTGGGATCGGATTCCGTCTGTAGGGAACATGATGATAGCGCTGAATGGAAAAAAAAAAAAAAAAGTGTCGAGTCAAGACCTTTATATAGCAGATCGATAGACAGAGAAGGGGGCAAGAAAGGGCCTGGGTGCATAAATGGACATACCGTGGCTAAACTATGGTCAAACGTTGGTGGTGAGAGAGACGTAAATACCTTTTTGGCTCAGCATGTCCGCCTTGAGGCGATAACACTGTTGTGGCACCGATCAATGGTTCAAAGATAAGATAAGCCAAAATTGTGTTCACCTGTTGCTACATACAACCAGAAAGTCTTGCTACATCACAACGTAACCATTACAGAACCAATTCAAAGTACAATTATGTTAACCTTCACATAACCCTTAATGTCCAACCATGAAGTCCACTATCGGCTGCTACTTGGGCTGCAAGCCAGCTAGCGTCAACATGCCCGGCGGATGGATTCGCAGGATCGGCGGGTAAACTGAGATCCATAGCCTGAAAAACGTTCTCGCACGCAATCGTGCGACCGGAATGGTATCCTACACCGTCTGAAGCCCGGATGAATAGCAATGGCAGGCTCCGCCCAGTGATGGATGGCGGTGAAACGACAGAGTCACCGGTGTGAGATGGTTGCTGGCCGTCCGATGATGAATCATTGGTGGATGGTGGATGTGAGCCGTTACCTGCGACGTCGTTCTTGGGTGGCAAAGCATCCTCCTCGAGTGCTTTTATGACCTCAGACAGTGGGGGCATTTCCACGATGACGATGGTGTGCAACGGGCCGGACGGAATGTATCGAGGGGGCGGTGGCAGTATTGGGGGGACAGCAGCCTGATGATCCATAGACGTACTGGGATTATCTAAGGATTGGGGAACCGTCAAGGATTGAACTAATGGAGAAACGTTGGTTAACGGGCCTGGAGGAGTGGTTTGGTAAACGCGATGATGCAATGGCCCAAGATTGCCCAGATAAACATCCAGGGGCTTTTGCGTTCCGGCCTTGGGATCTTCGTAGAAGAAGTTGGAGACGGTTAACTCAACCGTGTTATTGGTAGGACGATAGACGGGCGCGGTGAAAAGGGTCGGAAAGGGGGTAATGGGCACTTCTGGAATGGTGTTGTTTTGTCCGAAAGCGTCAAAGAAAGTGTACTGAAATTTGGCTGATTCGTTTTATTTTTGTCAGCGGGTACGAGAACAGGAGGTAGCAATACGTACATATGCCAACAATGGTCCAGCACAGATAGTCGTCAACTTCATCAGAGATCACACGAACGCCGTCGTTGAGTTCGTCCCGCACTCGAGGTGACTGAAATAGCAACGGGTGGGTACCGGCTTGGGATGACATACCAGGAGCCGGGGGTGCGACGACACCAGGCGTCCCGGGTACCGGACCAGCGGCAGAGAGATAATGTCGAGAACCGTCCGTGCTGACTCTTTGTAAGGCAATTTTTTGCATCTGACTAACAGGTCCACCGTCATCGGGGGATACCCGGCCCTTGTCGACTTTACGGATCACTAGGGCAGAGGTGGAAATTCCTGAATGCGTATCAGAAAGGACGATTTCGCAGCCGTATGTCACTGGTTGGGGACCGCCTGAAGATAAAAACATGAGTGAAACCGAATAGAATGGGTCATTGTTTCGAAAACATTACCGAGAGGTGGCGCTTCTGTTGGGCGGCGGACGACGTTGACGTTGAATGCAGACCAGGCGACGTTACTGGCGCATAACTGGCCATGATCGATAGTCATGTATTTGGTGCGGACGGTTTGAGAATTGATTCGGTTGAAAAGTGAGACGGGACCACCGGCGAGGATACAGGATGAGATATTACGCGTTTTCGCCGTCTTTTTCGACGGTTTGGAAATGATAGTGACGGGTGCTGAATCAAACGAGGCCCAAACGCGGCCGGAGGGTACCGCTGAACCTTCCGGTGTTAGAGAGGGTGGTGGAGGTTCTGCGATATCGAGCGAGAGCTGGAAACTCTTTGCCTTTTGGGCGCCTGTGACGTGCAAAAACTTGAAACTGGCTGTCATGTTGTTATCCAAAGGAGCCTTTTGCTCAAAAGAGCGTTCACCGTTTTCTGAAATGACGGCCATAGATGGCTGCTGGGAGCGCATCTGCCAAACGGGGCCCTCTATATGCACGATCGGAGGCGGACAAAGAAACCGCTTTTCGCTCCCGTACGATTTTTGGGCGACGGCGGCGTGCAAGCAGATGACGGTGGTCATTGGCATGACGCGCGCAGGATCGTGGGAGACGTGATCGCGCACGATGCGGCGAATTTTGTTATGAGGATCGTCCGCGTCTGCATCGTCCAGCTTTCGCTTGCCGGTGGACGGCTTTTTGGCAGGATAGAGATTAGAATGGGGATAGGATATCGTGTGATGGCAATGGCTCACTTGAGGGATGAGCGGTGGGCCTCCGATCTCGTGCTGGGATGATGAAATGACGGATGAGACGTTCCAGGAGGGTATCTGACCGTTCGCGGACACGGGGCTTTTCTTGGAGGCAGTCAATATGGATTGGATGGAGGCGTTTGGATCGGCGGGGTTGGCGAGGGGGGGCAGGGGCTGGGAGAGGAGGTTTGAAGAGGAGGCAGGCAGGGTCTGGATCTGCACGTTCGGAAAGTGAGTTTGGGAAGAGAAGGGAAGGAGAGGAGGGTCACAATTGGATTTGAGCGGGGACGGGCGAGCGAATCTGAAGAGAGGGCATCTGACGGGGAGAGCGAAGGGGGTGGATCGGGGTGAGGCTGTACGGGGACGGGAGAGGGCATTTGAAGGTGTTGAGGGGAAGAAATTTGCAAAGGATGGACGGTTCGCATACTTTCCCGCGATGGAGGGTTTTCAGGCCTGTGGGAAAAGGGGAGAGGGTGTGAGAAAACGTGTAACCGTGAGAGACTTTATACCTTTCATTCCCAGGACCCCATCAAATTTAGGTCACGGGGTCCTAATCAAAAAGATTACATAACAGCCCCCAACCGATCAAAAAACACGGTTTACCCCAAAGAAACGCGCTATCAATCTAAAAATTGGCGAAATCCGTCAAAAAATGTTTTCAACGAATCCGTCTCTTCCGTCCGTTCCGTCTGCAGGAACAACTCTCCAAACGACGGGTTCGCCTCCACCACCGAGTTTCGGGCGCGTCGCCGAGCGAGCAGCGCCAGGTGGAGCGAATCCGCGTCCACCACGTCGTTGTTCGAATAGGGGGAAAGCAGGCGGGGGTATGGCTCAACCGAGGGTGGCTCTAGATGTACAGACTTGAGTGTCCATAGTTATGAATAGACCCGAGGAACCAACTGAGCGAGAGTACACCCATTTTGTCTTCACTCTTGATCACCTCCCCCGCCGGTTCGTCCTCGTACTCGACCGGGGACTCTACCGCAAGGATCGAATCTGCCTCCTCTTCGGCATCTCGGAGCCAATGCCATCCTTCCCCTTCCTCCGAGATGCGCGAGGCTGGGAAGAACGTGGTCAGACTGAACGGGTCGTCTCTCTCGCTCCGAGAACTTGGCGAAAGCAGGGGTGAAGCGGTGGGGAGGAGCACTGGGGGGAGAAGAGGTGCAGGTCTGCGGGGTTTTCGCTGGACATTTTCATGAGAAGATGAACGGGGGATGTGCAATGTGGAAATGGTATCGATAAAATGAGGTGCAGATTTTGACCGTTGAAATGACATGGTGGTGGTGGTGGTGGAGGCAATCAGTTTATTGGAGCTCCGTTAATTGATCGGCCATAAAACTTATGTCATTATGTATTCAGGGGAATGCTAAAAAACAATGCATGCATGCTCGCTTGGTGGTTGGCTGGTTTGGAAAATGAATGTGAGCTGGGGGGTGTGTACAAAAATGAAAAGAAAGAAAAAAAAGAAAAAAAAAAAAGTCCATTAAATGGTCCAAGATGAAATCACAAGTAAAAGGATTCAGTTTGGCGAATCTCGTGAATAACCAGATTTACGACGTTCAAAGTTTGCATCACGTTGTCTAGGGTCTCGAGGGAACGGAATTCCAGCCGCGTGAGAGTCGCGCTTGGCTCGGACTCCCATTTCCAGATCTTGCTGGTACTGCTGCCAGTCTTCCACCTTCAACATAGACATCCGTCTCGACGCCGATCCGAGAGTGGCGAGCTTGTCGACGCTCAGTGAACGTGAATGCCGGCCGGGATGTATCGTTGAGGACTTCCTTCCGCCCTTGTCAGGTTCATCATCCGACTTTCTCTTCTTTTCTGCTTCCTTGATGAGCGCCGCTTTTTCCGCTTGCCTTTTCAAGACGGCTTCCTTCTCCAACGCCTTTGATCGCTCCCAACGACTTCTCGCAGCTTCGATCTCCGCGTGCTCTTTCTCGGCCCGACTGAGCGGTGCTTGCAAGTCTCTCATCATTTCGCGATGCCGTTGGCTGAGCTCTTCAAAAGTTCGCGTGCGAGGTTGAGTCGGTCTTTGAGGGGTGGGGGCAAGGACAGCTTTAGGTGGAAGAATAGAAAGAGGGATGTTGGAAGAATGATTCTTCTTGTGTTGCGATCGGAGTAGATTGGCAACCGGGATATCTTCCGAAGATGATTCCAGTCCGATTTCACCCCGTTCCAACGCACTCTCACGACGTTTACGTTGAGACAGAGCTTCAGCCACCGCGGGTGGAACAGACAATTTAGCGGTTGGAATGGGTTGGGTGACACCAGACGGTGGTTGTAAGAGTTTGCGGTCGCGAACGTACGAATCCCAATCGTTGTCGCGCAATGGAGCACTCGTCGGTCTGCTTATCGGCTCATCCAACTGGGGAGAGGCCAAGGTGAGGAGATCCATGGAGTAAGCTCTCGTCCGGGGGTCGGTCTCCCTTGGGGGACGCGCATGGGGGGGGGAGGAGGAGGAGGGGCCGGGTTGGAGAGCGGTGGCAGAGGATAATGATGGACGGCGAGAGGGTGCCTCTGATCTGAGTGCTTCGATTGACCTTCGGATGGTCTGAATCTCAGCGATAAGCTCCTCTTTGCGCTTGAGCTCATCGAACGGGGCGGAGGGCGTGTCCCTCTTGGGGGAGGGGGAGGAGGTCCTCTCTTGAGAAATAAAGTCGCGAGGGACGTCTTCCTGGATAGCGAAGCCAAGATCGAGAGCAGGGAGGGCACCGGGACTCTGAGAGTTCCTGATCGCACGCTTGAGGTCCTCGTCGGGTGTAGGGGCGGCGAGGAACTCGGAAATGGCCGAGTGGTGGCGGGAACGATGGCCGTTAACCAAAGTGAAGGTGGAGTTGTGTTCATCTGTGGTGGGGGAGGTTGAGCTGTCGTGGTCCTTGATCAAGGGCAAGTTTGAGTGGGCACTAAGGTTTCGGGCATGTGTAAGGGAAGGATGTTCTTTTTCCCATTCGGCGCGTTCTTTCAAAACGGAGGCGAATCTGGCGGTGGCGTTTGCTTCAGCTTGCTCGTCCCGCTTTCGTTGTTCTTCTGCAATCTCGCGAAGTTTACGTTGAAGGACTTGGAGGATACGAAACTGAATGGCGATACCCATGAGGGCGACTGCGGCCTGGATTCCGAGCTCTATTTGCATGATTTGAGAAATGGGAAATTGAATGCCGTTGGTTGTGAATTTTGGGAAGAGAGATTTAAAACCGAGGTTCCAAAGGTAAAACTGGAGTGAAAGCAGTGAGAGAGAGGAAAGGAGGAAATGGATGAGATTAACCTCTTTGAGACCGGCGGTGGTGTAGCAATCGACACCGATCATGAATGAGGTGGCGCCGACGAAAGCGGTGGAGATGAGAAGGATGTGATAATGTAGCTTTGGGATGGTACAGAGGATGAAACCGGAGACGGCGCATGCTAATGGAGAAGTTAGTGAGGGGTGTGTGTGTGAAAGGAGGAGGGAGCGGACCTATATAAAGAATCCACCTGAGAGCGATTGATCTGACGAGACCACCGTTTCTGAAACATTGAATGTAGAGGCCGAGGGCGAAACCGCCCCAAGCGCCGATAAAGAATTTGGCGGCCTTCCAGAAGAAGATGGTGATACCACCGCCGGCGACACCGGCTATGGCGCTGGAGAGGACGAACATGGCGCGGAGTTTTTTTGAGGGGGGGTTGACGGCGGGGAGCACGCCGAACTTTAAGATAAGGACGATGCAGATGAGGGAGAGGGTGTAGAAACCGATAAGAAAGAAGGAGGTCCTGTGCTTAGATGTAGCTGAGTGTATGTGAGAGGGAGAATGGGACTTGCCATCTGTTCTTGTGGCCCCAAAAAGCGCTGGGGATGCCGGTGAGGATGAGGATGGCGCCGAGGACACCGAAAGCGGGATCAAGGGTGGTGGCGAGGATGATCGGGGACGGGGCGGGGGACGGAGTTGGGGATAGAGTCGGGGTTGGGGACGGGGAGAGTGAGGAGGAGAGGGAGAGGGGAATGACGGTGGTGATGGGTACGTCCTGGCCTCCGGAACGGGTAAAGGTGGTGAGTGTGAGGGCTGTGGCGAGGGAGGGACGTGTTGTGGACTGGGCAAGGACGTGGAGAGCGAAGAGTAGGATGAGGATGAGTAGGGACATGGATGTGGTGGTAAAGGTAAGTGATTGACTAAAACATATAGTCTAATGATAAGTCAGCCTCATAACGCATGTAGCAAGAACGTCGTTTGTCCACGGCTACCATAAATTTTATATCCCGCGGTAATTCTTGCTCCGAACTTCTCTTCTTGTTCCTTCTGGTCCAGATTTGCGGACCGCTTCCGTGTTCATAATTCACGGGGTATTCGTATTTCCACAATTCGTATTTTCATGAGTTCACTCGATTCACTCGATTCACTCGACGACTATCAACAGGAATGGGAGGACAGTATTCATCAACTTAGCCAACTCTTGTTCATAGTATTCCTTCCGTTTTTTGGTAAATGGCTCGGTAGACGTTCTTCTTACTGGAGTCAGTCTCTCATCCATTCAGTATACACTTACTCACTCTCACACACAGTCTACACACGCTATCTCCGACCTCGCTTGGGAAGGGGTTCATTAGCTACAACGTAGACAGTCTTCAACTATCTCTCTGTAGAATATCATACGTCAACGCACTCGGCCGCACTCCCCTCTTCTTCATGCGTTGTACAATCTCCTTCCCGCATTCTTCAGCCACACCACGCTCAAGCCACCGTCCACGGTAGATCCCCGCCAGAATCGCCGTATACGTCACCTCGTTCGGCTCGCTCTCCGGATTCTCTTCCATCCTCTCCAGAACACGCAGCGCTGCCTGAAAACTCTTCCCATCCTGCTCCCGCATCAGCTGGTCGATGATCGCGGTGAACGTCGCCACGTTGGGCTCAATCCCCTGCTTCGCCATCAGCTCAAGCACCATATCCGGCGCGTCCGTCCGCCCGACCTTCAGCAGCGCCGTAAGAATCGTCGAAAACGTGAACACGTCCCCCGCAACCCCCCCTCCCGTCATCTCCCGAATAGTCCCCGCCAGCGATCTGAAATCCCCTCTCCTCCCATGATGCTTCAGGAGCGTGTTGTATGACACAACATCCGGTTTCGGGCCCTCCCCCTTCATCCTCCCGAACAATCCCATCCCCTCCTCCTCTCGCCCGCTCTCCAGCAGTCCATGCAGCACCGTATTATACACCCTCAGCACCCGGTCCCCATCCTGCCGTATACACCCCCCAGCCAACTCCTCCTCAAAACGCTTGAAATAGCCCATAGCCACATCCGCCTTTTTCCCGTGGAACAGAGTCGATATCAGCGCCCGATACGTCAGCGCGTCCGGTTTCACCCCTTGCGACTCCATCGCCTTCCAACCCGTCACTGCCTCACCCGTCGCCCGCATCCGATCGTACCCATCAAAAAGCGCGGTCCACAACGACACCCCGGTCCGAACACCCAACCGGACCACGTCGTCCCAAACCTTCTCGGCCAGGTCAAGACGTTCGTGTTTCATAAACCCACTCAAGAACGATGTCCACGCGACTTCAGTCACCACCACTTTACCGCTACTCGCCTCTGTTGTGAGATACGCGTTCGGCCCAGTCAACCCATCCACGATCGCACCGTAGAATCTCTCGATCGGTCTCACAGATGGGTTGTTCGAGAGATGTCCGATATGTTTGATCAGCGACGGAGATCGCGTGACTAATCTTGCAATACCGAGCTTGCCACTGTACTCCATCACTTTCTGCTGAAGCCGCAGATCAGAACGAAAGTATTTTAGATATTCTTTCACCGTCGATGGCGTAAATCGAACATTGGCATTCCGATACGCTCCCAGAGCGTTACTGAAAGAATCCATCATAGCGTGCGCTGTCACCACAGAGAGAAGAAGCGTCACCCTTCCCGGACGGTGATCGCCAACGCTCATCGACGTAGAAGCCAGCGCCTCATAGCTCCCTTCTTCCGAAGCCTCCTCAACCTCTCGTTCCCAGCTCTGCTCAGACAACTCAAGGTACCGACGGTGCATCTCCAGAACAGCCTCGGGCTCTTGCCTCCTAAGGTGTGAAATCAGCACCGCGTTCAGGGCGTCGGGCGCACGCCTTGCCGCAGCCACCAGCGCAATGTCCTCGATCGCTCGTCTGTCCCTCTCCTCCCAGGAGCCGTCGGGGCCGTGAGCGGGCCAGAGGCGGACAATCGATCTCGAAAAACGCTCCAGCTGGGACGGACCAAGGAACTTGCCCAGGTTCTGCCGACTGAGGACCGACCAGTACTCTGACACGGCCGGAAGGTGGCGGTCCTTGAGGGCCTTCTGAAGTTGGACTACCGTCTGATTAAACATTTCGACCTCGGAATCGGAGGGACCTCTCCCGTCCGCAGAGTGTAGACACGTAACGTGCTCTTTGATCCTCTCGAACAGCGCGGGATCATAACGAACGGGTGTCGGTTGCTGCGTGGACTTGCGGTAGAAACGAGAGGAGGTACAACCGAGGGAGGCATTCGGAACCAGAAAACGAACTGTCGCCGCCCGAGCACGGCGAAGCATGACGGTTGTTTGGTCTTGTTGTCTTACGCCCTCCAACCATGGGCCATGGCAACTCTGACAAGCTCTACATCACTCACGCTGAACATGCGGGCTATTTCGGTTCTCATTCAGCTTCAAAGGGGTTTAAAGCGTGAGATTCACTCTCCCCAGAGTCACAGCACCACTCACACACAGGTTTCCTTCCAGCAAGGCCGATTCTTCCTATGCAGGCGCACCATTTGACTGTTGCGCCCTTTCATTTCAGCCTTTCACCCACCCCGTCTGTGCCCGCAACCCAGATGGGACCGGCCAGGTTTTTGACTTGGTTAACATAATCCCTTGGCTAAAGTCTGTTCTTTTCTCTACCTCGATCCCCCATCTAATCACATCATCTAGGCAACACGATAACAAGCATCCCATCACAAAAGAACCATTGTTACCCTCCGATCTCATTACCTTGCACTACTCCCGTAAACCTTCGGGCGAATTACACGACCCGATCTCCTTCAAACCTTTCACCGAGCATTCACATATTGTTGCCGTTGCTACCACAGGAAACGTCTTCTTGGCGGACAGCACCAAAGGCGGGAAAGACTTGGTCAATGACGTCTCCTTCAAAAAGTCCGCAGCCACCCCATTTCTCATTCTCCCCCCCCCCCCACCTCACACCATCTCACCACAGACAAGATATTATTACGTTACAAAATCCACATGGCCTGCCGCCGACCTCCGTTCCTTCTACTGCTGCCCCTGCCGCTCAACCCAAGCTACAGGATGAAAAGTCAAAAAGCGCCGCTGCCAAGCCTCTTCCCTCTAATCACGTTGCCGAGATGAAAGCCAAGCCAGCCGTTCCATGTAAGTCCCTCATTCATCCCCAACCTTCCACAGCCCTCGTGATATAGTTACCAAGGGAATATATCACCTTATTCAAATGGAATGCCTGGCGCCTCTTTGACGTCAACTTCGGTCGACCCGCAGCTTTCGACATCCAAGCTGGTGTGGGACGAGGTGAGGGTTTATTCCCATCCGCACCCTTTTACTCACCACCTTCTTCCAGGAAGAATTAATGTTTGAGGATATCGCCAACCCTCTCAAAGGCAAAGGAAAGGAAAAAGATGTCGGCAAACGACGGGCCTACGTCCGAGTTGTCACCAATCTCGGTGGGGGAAGCCTAAATCTCGAGCTTTTCTGCGAAAAGGTATCTATACTCAATGAAAACAACCTTTTTTTTCAACGTGGCACCGCAGGCTCCAAAAACGTGTTACAACTTCCTCATGCTCGCACGCACCGGCAAGTATGACAACTGCCTTTTTCACCGGCTGGTACCCGGATTTATGGTTGGGCTGCATGTCTCCCCATATAATACGTCAATTCTGATTCGCTGGGGTGACAGATCCAGACCGGTGACCCTACAGGTACCGGTGCAGGAGGAGAATCGTATTGGGGCACTCCCTTCAGAGACGAACATGATATGAAAGGCGCCGCCAAGCATGATTCTCGAGGGGTTGTCGCCATGGCAAACAAGGGGGCGGGAACAAACGGGTACGTTTACGGGCTCCAAAAGAAGTATATATATTGACTGGATCCAGCTCTCAATTCTACGTAACGTTCAAACCTACACCTCACCTGGACAAAAAACATACAGTTTTTGGTAAATTAGTGGGAGGAGAGGATATTCTTGATGCCCTCGAGAAACTTCCTCTCAAGGACGGGACAGAACGACCGCTAAAGCCTGTCCGGATAACCCAGGTCGTGATGTACGTCACCATTCTCTCTCGAAAAAAGATCTTGATGATGACTCCTCGCTTTTTTACAGTTATCAGGACCCTTTCGACGATTACAAAGCTCGCCTGAGCAAAAAATTGGCAAGAAAGGCTGAGGCGGATCAGAACGCGATCAAAACGCCAAGCGCCCCAGAGAAGAAAGGAGATGAAGTCAACTGGTTCGGCTTGAAAGTTGGCACGGGAAGCGCAGCGACTGAGACCGGAGGAGGGGCTGGGGGCATCGGGAAGTATTTGAATCTGAAAAGACCCGTAGAAGCTGCCGCAGTTGGGGGGGGTGGAGGTGGTGGCCCGAGGGAAGATGGAAAGAAGAGACGGAAGATAGGATTCGGAGACTTCGAAGGGTGGTGATCCGATACATGCTATTATACATGATGTATATTGTACTGGATAACGCTCGGAAATTTCTACAGGATGCGCTGAACATTCTGTTAAGCTTTGACCGGGACGCGGTTCGGTTCCTTGGATGGTTCGTCTACGGAAAGGGTGTAAGATAGCCATCGGCGAATGAGAACAACCTATCCATTTACCCTCTTGTATCGGCACAACGGGCTCGGTGGTGGGGACAGACGGAAGCTCGAGCTCGAGCGACTCTTGCGCCTGATATTACACAAGTCAGAAACAAAAAAAAAAAGAACATGCACGTTGCCACCAGACTGACGGCTTGCAACTCGAATAACTCTGCTTGCACGGCCTCCTCTTCGTCTAATGTCAGGTTGGTAGACAGCATCTCGTTAATCTCCTTCAAGCGAAAGGTAGTCAGCGCCAGGCTTTCGGATTGAATCAAAAAAAAAAAAAAAAAAAAAAAAAGCGTACCCTCTGGTACTCTCGCGCCTCCTGCGTCTCTTCCAGCAGTTTCTCGACGCTCTCTATGTTCATCTCCCTGTGTATCGCTTTGAGCACCTCGTTCCCCTGCTTCAAGCCATGGAAGACCGAAACTTCGACCAAGGAGAACTCGATCGTCGAAACCTAAAACATTTTTTTTTTTCCGCCCAGCACTCAAAAGTTCAGCAGGAGACACCCTATTAAGAGAAATGACATACTAATTGTTCTAGAGTTTCCAGTTGGCTGTCGGTCCTGGACAACAAACTTTGCTGATATTTCCGGTGCCGCAGGGCGACGAGCGCCCGGTCCTTCCGTCCAGCGGCCAAGTGAGCTTTCGCTATTTCGTGTTCGCGAGCGAGAACGACTTCAATCTTGGGCTCTAATCAGATGAAGCGGGAAGAAAAGACGAATGAATGGACCGTACTTTGCGTTGGTACTGTTTCAGTTTATCTCGCTGTAATTTGAGACTGTGCAACACCGCCAGTTAGATCGGTCAAAGAGAGCGAGCGAGACACGAACTCAAGGATAGCACGGTCCTGTGCGGTGATTTTGGGAATTGATTGGCTTAGTCCCATACTTATTATCGATGTGGTGTGAGTGCATGCCGGCGTGAGGTGTCGACTTCCATTTCAGTAGCTACAGCGCGATCATCAATATGGGAGCAGTCGTCTCAGCTCCTTTGCATCGTATTCAATCTCGTCATCTTCGCTGTCCTCCCCTTCTTCAATCCCGGCCCTCTCCTCATTCCAGCCCTCCAAAAATTCTTCTACACCCCTTCTCATCCGTATCCCTCTCTCTGCCATCGCGTCCGAGAAGCTATTCAGCTCCGACGAACTGAACACTGACCGAAGCGGCCCAAAAGCAATCAAGTATAGCTCTGCGTGGAAATTATGTGACGCGTCTCAGAAGTACTATCAAATAATGCGTACCTTTAACAAGTGGACACTCCCCGATCGCTCGGAAGAGCTTCTTCTTCGCCCGCTGCATCTGTCCAGCTTTGATCTCGAACTCGAGGTAGATTCTCCAAATAATCGCACTATTTCGCGTCCTGCAATGCATAATATTATAGTCAAAAACATACCAAAGGTAACAACGCACCGCTCGCTCTCAACAGCAGCAGCCAACCCGTTCCTTGTTCTCTCCTTCTCGACATCCCAACGCCCTCTCTCCCAACCAGCTATCCACACTTCCATAGCCCTTCTCATCACATCCTTTTCCTCCGCAAGAGAACCGACCGTACCTTCTCCTAGCAATCTTCTCACACGTCCCCAAACCCCTTGGCCTTTTTCTCCTTCCAGGAACATCCCCAGGATGATAGTATTGCTTGGGTAGACCTCTATCGCTTTCTCAATTTTCCCTCGCAACAGTGACGGAGGGGTCGGGTTTTTAAGAACAGTCCCATGTCGATATATCATCGTTAAATGCGCCATTGTCAGGCTTTCGTGTGGGATACTTCCACTCTTCAATGTGCAAAGGTTGGTATCGAACACAAGGCTTGCCGCATCGAGCGAGCCGGTCAGAACTTCAAGCAATGCCAGAAGCTTGATCAGCGCTTCGCGATCTCTCCAATGTGTCTCCGCAAGTGCACCTAACGCTTCCTCCAAATTGCGTTTCGCCCGTAAACTCGCGACGACACCCACACCCGTAACACCGACCGATTGCGCGATAACTTGTAACGCGGCATCCGACTCCCCAGACAACCATTCCGTCTCGGCCCAATCCCACCAAAGTCGATTCGACGATGAATCGATCATCGGCCGCGGTGCACCAAGCACAGTCCGGTACACTTTCCGCGCTTCATCATTCCGCCCTCGGAGTTTCTCGAGACGAGCGTGGGCAGCCCAATGGGCCAAAGAGTCTCTGGCGGTGGCGAGGAAAGAACGGGAGGTCTTCAACGCACTGGCAAGTAAATATTAGCGAACACTGTCTGGAAGAATATTTGTGTTTAGACCTCTTCTTGTTGATCGCTGCCTCGAACGCTAATGCCAACTCATCCCACTCGCAGTCATCGACACCCAATCTGAGTTGAGCGAACACGCGCCTGATAAATGGCACATCCGCACCATCTACATCTTCCTTCGCCCACAACCCTCCTTGACCTCGATTACGATGTTCCAATGGATTGATGGTTCCATATCCCCAATTCTTTACGGGCCCGGGCCCACTTGCATACTCTTTCTCGCGCCCAATAACGACACCAGCACATGCATCAGACATAACCCGCCTTTGCGCAATCTCGGAAGGAAACAAAGCAGCGAGATGTGAAGGGCCAATCAAATGAGTGTGGGACCAGCGGTCATCTGCATTTTCTCGCCGATCCGCAGAAAGAGATTCAGAAAACCCTGGAACGTGGAGGCCAAGGAGTGATATCCATGCAAGTCTGAATGCGGTCTTGGCATGCGCAGAGCGAAGGAAAAGGAGCAGAGGCCTGATATCAGAAAAAAGAATGGTTGCGTAGGGATCCGATTCCTCAGCAGAACGTGAAGGCCGTCTCGAGGATCTGTCCGTGCGGGACTCCAACATTGACCACCGGACGTACGGGTCTGGCGTGTTCGGCTCTTCGGACATCTCCACAGTATCACTTGTCGACGATGATTCACCCTGCGGTCGATTTGGTGATATCAAAGCTGACCATCCTAGGGCCTGCGGTTCACCAACAACAGGAAACCCCGACTCCCAGAATTCTTCAAGAGCGTCTAGTTGGGCATCCTCGGAAAGATCATGTAGTGACCGTGGCATATTAAATGTTCTAAGGGAAGTCTGAACATTCGGTCAATGTACCAGGGGAAAAAACACTCAACAGCTCCGCCTGGGCCTGGAAGAGCGCACACGCTCGCTCAAAAAAACCTGAAGGGTGCTATCATTGAAGGCTTGGAAGGAAGTCGTAGTAATAGGCCCAAACCTGCGTTCTGAAAGGCAACAGCAAGGCGCCACAACAATCGGACCTTGGCTAACTCCTCATCCAGGGACTTCAGAACTCGTATTCCTTCTTCAACTAGCCCTTCTATGCCATTAGTTCCCCTTCTTATCCTCCATTCAAGCCACTCCATCCAGAGTTCCGCACCCCCAACTTTCAGAGCACTTTCCCACTCAGTGTTCAGCATACTTTCTTGCCATATTTCTTCACCCGCCCTGAGATACCTGATACGTAAAACAGTCGAGAAAGCATTGTCTGGATGCGCCGATAATGCACGGGACAAGATGGATAGTGTTATCTCGGCACGGGCTTTTGTCGCGTTTTTGGAGGTGATCGGTATGGTTATCAGCGAGTGAGATAAGAAGGCAAACCACGTATCGATAGACAAGGGATCGGCCACGAGCTGTTGATCCAACAATTTTGTTGTTTCCTGAAAGGCAGAGAGGTACGGAGTATCGGAATCTGAAGCTTCACATGCATTTTCCGGGGCAGATGATTCCGAATCTGAATCAGGCTCGTTCATTGTTATGGATCGGTAGGCTTGGTCATCCTTGCGGCCCTTCCGAGATGGCAGGCGCAAAAATCCATCTTTTTCCTCATATCTGTAGGGATCGGAGGAAGGTTGAAGTTTTCGTGTAGGTGTTGAAGCAAGAAGGGCACGAGTTTTGGGATCTGACAAGCTAGGCATCTGAGTACTAACATTTGAGCGTCTTGTAAATCGGTCTAGAAGAATCTGACCTTGTGTCTGGTACCAATGCCAACTTCGACACCCTTTCCGTTGCGACGAAAAGCCGTCCAAGCGTGGCCCAGTCCAAGGATCTTCATACCCCCTTCCCCATCATTAGATGTTATAGGAAAACGTGTGAATTCACTCACGATCGACTAAATAATACTTTGGAATGTCGCCCGAGTACAAACCTCCATAACGGACATTTAACGGATCGCCTTTCCTATCAGTGTAGAAAAGAAGGGGGGATCCTGGGGTGCCAATCGTTTCTGCGTAGTCACTCCGACAGTTACGACCTTCTTCAGCTTTCAAGCGTTCATCTTCAGAGTTCTGATGCCATACTTGATCTACATTATGCACATCTGTGTCATGGCGTCGCCGGTGCTTCCTTGGCTGGCGATGGTCCCGCTTCTTCTCGTGTTTTCTGTCGCCCTTGTGATGGCCAGTACTTCGAGATGCATTTTGTGGCTTGCTAGGACCAATATCCAACTCTGGGAATGAAACAAAAGAGGGGTGATTGGACATATTAAATTACATAAGCATTTTGGATATGCGACCTTTAACAGAAGATGAAAGCAAAGCGGTATTCACGAAGCTGGCGAACTACATCGTTCGTTCCATTCCTTCTCGTGTACTGCATGTTTTTTACATTCACATACAGGGAAAGAATCTGGTTTATCTCATAGATCGACCAGACGAGCCACATTGCTTCAGATTGCACAAAGATAAAGTCTACTATGTGTCGGAATCGTCTATGCGGCTGGGTATTTCGGTCGCCCGACCAAATCTTATCAGCCTGGGGACGTGCTTTGGAAAGTTCAGCAAAGCCGGCAAGTTCAAACTGCACATTACTGCATTGGATTATATAGCACAATACGCTAAATACAAGGTACGTAGTTGTGCTGGTATCTGCGTTTCCATAAATGCATGCCTTTGTAGGTCTGGATCAAGCCAAACGGCGAAATGCCGTTTCTATATGGGAATCATGTCGTGAAGGCACATCTGGGTCGAATAACAGAAGATACACCAGAACATCAGGGTGTTCTTGTCTTGAATATGAATGACGTGCCATTGGCAAGTCTGTTGAGGTTCGTTACCTCTTATTTATTGAGTATGGAAACAGGGGTTTGGGGTCACGGCACGGTCAACCACGGACACGCGAAAAGTAGATCCCACCGGGATCATAGTCTTTCACCAGGCGTAAGTGTTTGTTTTTGGAAATATAACGGTAAATTTTCCTTAAATATCTGCCACAGCGATGTGGGTGAATACCTGCGCGACGAAGTGAGTTGGTCGACTCTTTTTGTCATCACGAATAACATTGTACATTTCAGGAGACACTCTTTTGATCACATTGTACCACCAAGACTAAAACCGATACAATCAATTGACCTTTTTGGAGACAATGCCAAGAAGGCCCAAACAAGTGCAAAGTTATTTGTTTATTGTTTATTGTTATTTGCCTTATTGTTTGACCCGCCGACCTCGTTGTGCTGCTCGTTGCCCTTTGCTCTCTTCTCCGTCGTCCCCGCCTTCGTCGAGCTGCCCGCCCGAGCTCTTTTTTATTGTCGGGCTCTTTAGTCAATCTTTGACCCTTTTCTCTTCTCAAATCTCCGCTTGACAACCTTGCGAGCTTATTTTAATTCAACCATCAACATCCAAATCTTGTCCAACCCTTCGCCACATTTCACCCCTCTCCTTTTCTCCTTTAACCGTGATGAATTCAATACCGGCACCCTCACCCGTACTTCCTCGCGAAGAATGGCCCGACGCTGACTTCGACCTTCCCGACGACTTAGCTCTTGATGCCCATTGTCACAAAAGCGACAATGACAACGACGACGATTGGCTTTTAGAAATAGATTCGGGCAAAGCAGGGGGCTCAAAGGTAATAGCAACCACGCCCATTGTTGCTCAGCATGACACATCCCGGACATTCACAATTCGTCCTCCAATACCCCAACATGACACCCAAATTGGAATCGACGACGATGATGCCGACGAGGGTTTGTCGACAATCAAGGCTTCCGCCTTTTCAAAGGGCATATTCAAACCAGCTGCTTCCACACCGCTCGTGGACGAAGATATGGAAGCCTCTTTTGCGTTGCCATCGGACCTTACTTGTCTGTCCCTCGCTCCCTTGTCTCTCAATCACCGATCATCCAAGAGCTCTCTTGAATGGGGAGACAAGGATCATACATCTTCATCACAGTCATCTGACGCCTATTCCTCACTTGGCTTTGCCGATGCCTCCTCGTCTTCAAATTCCACGTCCTCTGTCTCCATGCCAAACTCCGAGACCGACAAGGACGAAGATGAAGACGACAGTGAGCTTGATGGACTCACCCTACCTTCAGCACTATTCGAGTCTTGTCACGGCGCTAGAAAACTCAACCAGATCTTAGAGATGAAGAAGAAAGGACAGACTGCAGATGATGGTCCTAAGCTAGCCACGCCTGATCCAGAGGATGATTTCGAAACCGGCCTCGTTATCGACGACAGTGCTGATCTCAGTTCCAGTCGACTGTTGACCGCCCAGCATCACCAATCTCAACGCAGTCCTATGAGCCGCAGCTATAGCATGCCGCCTCGTCCTACTTTGAGTCCACCTTTGAGATTGCGAGGTGAACGTGCCAAATCCCCGAGCCACCCTCCCCCCTCTTCCACACGCCAGCTCAGTAAGCTTCGTCTCTCTCCCTCGCCACCCCTTCAAGGTATAACTCGGTCACACGTTTTTCAAACACCCCCCTCTGCTCCCTCCACATCTTCGGCAGCTTCCTTCCTTTCACCCAAGTCCGGGAGTCTTCGCGGCCAAAAGTCTCATACCGGTCTTAAACCCCCTACTTCCCACTCCTCTGTACCAAGACTCCCTCGAAAAGCGTCCTTGTCGTCTCTCATGGACCCCGCCCACTCTCCCGCGTCAGGTTCTGGTTCAGGAGCGGAGCCGTCAAGATTGGCGCGATATGTGGCTCCCACTATGGCATCTCGAGCAAAGTCGCAGAAACCTTCTTCGATGGGCCGAATTTCAGCGCTGGAGTATACCGTCCCACCAACACGACCTTGCACACCTTCATCCAATCCTTCTGCTCTCCGTCTGACTATGCCTACTTCTTCGCGCCTCAAGTCCCGCCCATCACTGGCCTCTGTGTTTTCTCCCTTGTCGGCCGCCTCAAGTTCCTCGCGCTTGGGTTCCCCTTTACCTCCGCGTCCACCTTCCGCCGCGGCAACCAGGGCTCATGTTAGTTCCCCTCTGAATAATCCACCTCTCGCTCCAAGAATATTGCGAAGACCAAAACGGCAGCGAACATACGGAGACGGGACTGAACTTGATGCAATTGATGACCTCCCCACCGACCGAGAGAAGGAGGGACGCTATAGGGTTCATCCCAAAGGCCATGGGAATCGTGTGCCAGGTGGCAGCTATTCGTCAAAGTTGTCTGACAAAGGCACGGTGCAAAGGAAGGGGAAACCATCTATCGGAGCTACGGGTACGTTCATTTTCCCTATAGGGTACCAACTGAGATTGGAACTAAGACAATTCCCAGAGCTGACGGTGTTTGCACACTCAGCAAACACCCCCGAGTTGACTGAACATATTGAGGTGACCCCTGGCCCCGAGACTCTAGCGAAGAGAAAGAAGAACCCTTCATCATTTCGCCGTGGTCAAACAAAACGGAAACCTACCCTTATACGGAACCTCGGCGGCGCTGGGGCTCCCAAAAGTATGTTTCAATTAGATTGTAACCAACTAGATGTTGATTCATTATACTAGTTGTCGGAAGCATGAAATGGAATCCCAGAACTCTCCGATGGGAGGGTAATGACCATATCCTCCGTGATTTCGACGCTGTTACTGGCACGTCGACTCGACCCGCTCTCATTACACACCTAACAGGTTCATCGATCGGGTCACCCATCACTTCGTTTGCCTCAGGCACGCGAATCGTGGGTAACATGATTTTTGATCCAGCACGTATGTGCTGGATATCAACGCTCCCCCCAGAAGAAGACGAACCAGACGTCTTTGCTAATCTAGCCGATGACGAGGAGGACGTAGGAGGCTGGGAAAGCAAAGGCGGCACTATCCGTGCGAGGCAGCAGCAAGTCACGCCATCATCATCTGACACAAGTTTGTCGTCGACATCGGTAGAGGCGCCGAGCCTTGTTAACGCTCACACGCGGGCACTATCAGAGTCGGGAATTGATCGCGGCTCCAGGGTGTCCATTGTGAATAACGTCGATGATGCGTTCCTGCGCAGCTGCCGGGTTGCAGAGGAACGGCACCGGCTTGAGATGAAAAGCTGGTGTCCGACGCCGACTGATGCGTTCGTTCCGCCTGTATATCTGTACGAAATTCGGGCACTTGCAATGCGCAAGTACTGAACTTCATCACTTCACTGTATCTTCACCCACCCCTTTCCGCGCAACCTTGCTGGACTATGTTTATATGCTGTGGAAAGGTTATTTGTGACGACACTCACTCTACTTTTTTGCTGTCTCGCGTAGCTTTTAACCTAGTCACTCCTTTTCTTTTTCCTTTTCTCTTTTGACATGTACGACCCTTGGAATGGAGTATTACCACCAACTGTATTCCATTTTATAGTCTAATAAATATGTTCACTTTACTGTAATGCAGATCCCGCACATCGATGCTGGCAATGGCCACATCGTTTTGCGTTTGCACGGCTCAGCTGCTGTCTTCTCCGAACTATCTTCGACTTATCCAGTGAAGCTGCTAGCACCTCGGATTGACCGTGAGCGTGCAGCGGTTGTGTATGTGTTGACATACGGCGGAGGGCTCGTTGGTGGTGATTGCGTCAAACTCACGATCGACGTTGGGTCTGCTGCCGTGCTGGTGTTGTTATCTCAGGTATATGCTACGCCATGGTCTGACGCTTAGATGACATTTCTCCAAACACACAGGGATCTACCAAAGTTTTTAAGACGCGGCCAGGAGACCGAGCCGCTCGTCCACCAAAGCCTGAACAATCCCCGATCTCAAACGAAACAATGCAGACCACGGATGCCATCATATCCGAGGATAGTGCTTTGTTCTTGCTCCCCGATCCAGTTACCTGCTTCCGTTCTGCCTCGTACAAGCAAGTGCAGACCTTCCGTCTATCGCGAGGCGCGTCCCTTGTCGTTCTCGACTGGATCACGTCAGGGCGCGCAGCTCTGGGAGAGGAGTGGGCTTTCTCGAGGTATTACAGTGCTAACCACGTCTGGGATGACGGCAAGCCGGTCGTTAAGGACGTCATGCTGCTGGAAGACCGAGAGACGGACATGAAGCCGCTTGCTCGACGCACCCTTCTCGACCGGCTTTCCCCTTATTCATGTTACGCCTCGCTGATCCTTTACGGACCCATGGTGAAGAATCTCATCCGCCACATGGTGGTGCAATATGAAGCGATAACTGTTTTCAAAACAACCACCCCAGCGCCGTTGATTTGGTCTCTTAGTTCTATATCTGATGGAGCAGGGTGTATTGTTAGGGTTGCCGGGAAGGAAACCGAGAGTGTGAGGGAGTGGCTTGGAGATGCTCTTCGTGAAATGGAAAGCGTGATTGGCATTGACGTGTATCGAAAGGCGTTCCCCTAATTCAGGCTGTTCGGCGCTGCATATCAAAAATCGATGCAATCCTGGCTTGGACAATGATATTTGGAAGTCAACTATTTATTTAACGTCAAATAAATGTTAAGAATAGAAGAGTTACATCCCTGGTGTTAGCCCTCATCAAAGACAATGGAAGGATGTCAGCAGCCTCGGTCAAGCTGGACGCATCGGTTGAAGGATTAGACTTGTTCTGTACCAGGAAGCGAAAGGAATGGGAAATCTCAAGTGCGCGTCGTTTCTCGGTGCAAAGCCTGCAGAGTTGCGTCAACCAGGTCTTGGTGTTGTAATAACCCAACTTTATCGGAAATGTTTGGTTTCATTGAAGATGCTTGAAATACGATATAGATACGATACAGTGCAAGCCGTCCGAGGAAAGAGTTATCAAGAAATATTTTCTATCCTTGCCGACGTCGCGACTGGGGCAGGCGTAGGATCTGGAGCAGGCTCGGGAACAGGATCCTCTGAAGGTGCCAGGACCTCCTCCAAAGGAGGTGGCGCGCTGCGCTCAGCACTGGGATGGGCGTCGAGCCATTTATCCATGTCGTCAGAGCGGCCGATGAAAGGGCGCTTTCCGAGGAGAGAGATCATATCCTCACTAAAATGGGCGTCAGCAAAGCGGAAACATGAAGGGGGTCAAAAACGCGCCGTGTGATGACTTCTTTCTCCAAAAGGAGTTTGGCTACCTTTTCAACATCCGCCCGATGGCGGGTCAGCAGTTCCTTCGTTCGCCCATATGCATCGCTGGTCAAAAAGAACACAAAGTCAACGTCTAGTAGAAATACTGGAATCACAAGGGGAAAAACGTACGTGATCATCTTACGAACTTCGAAGTCAAACATCTCAGCCGTTTTCTCACTGAATGGCTTTGTCCAGCTCTCCTTCGTACCCTGACTGCCGCCGTAGCTGATTGGACCGATAATATCATTCATCCCGTAATTCGCGCAAGCCTCAAATGCCATGCGGGTGATCTTTTGCAAATCATCTTGCGCACCAGTCGTGATATTCTCGATACCGAAGAAAATTTCCTCCGAAACACGCCCGCCCAGTGTCATGCATATTCTGTCTATCATTTGAGGAATAGAAAGCAAGTATCGGTCAGGAGGAAGATACTATATACAGTCGTGTTAGTCACGACACGATGCTAAAAGTTGAGGGTATCCTACCTGAGCATAGCCTAAAGCGCCAACACCACGCGGAATAATACTGACCTTCAAAAGAGGGTCTGCATGCTCCAAGTACCATCCGCATACAGCATGGCCTGCCTCATGATAAGCAACGGTGGTTTTTTCTTCCTTGCTCAACACCCGGCTCTTCCGTTCCAAGCCAGCGACAACCCGTTCGATGGCACTTTCAAAATTGACCTCACCCACTGAATCGAACGACCGTCGCGCAGCGTGAAGCGCGGCTTCGTTACACACGTTGGCAATGTCCGCACCCGAAAATCCAGGCGTGAGAACAGCCAGCTTGTGTGCTAGTGCGGAAATCTCGAGCGACTCAGCTAACCGAAGCGGGCTGAGGTGAACAAGGAAGATGCCCTTGCGACCCGAGACATCCGGCCGATCGATAGCGATATGTCTGTCGAAGCGCCCGGGTCTCATGAGCGCAGAGTCGAGGACATCAGGACGATTCGTTCCCGCCAAAACAACGACCTGCTCTTGGGTACCAAATCCATCCATCTCGACGAGCAATTGGTTGAGGGTAGATTCTCGCTCGTCGTTTCCTCCAAGACTATTGTTTCTCCCCCTGGATTTTCCAATGGCGTCGATTTCGTCGATGAATATTATACACGGGGCGTGTTTCTTGGCGGATGCGAAGAGGTCACGAACCCGGGAGGAGCCCACGCCGACGAACATTTCCACAAATTCGGAACCGGAAACGGAAAGGAAAGGGACCGATGCTTCGCCTGCCGTGGCTTTAGCGAGCAAAGTCTTGCCGGTTCCAGGGGGGCCTGACAGGATGGCACCACGAGGGATCTTGGCACCTAATTTTTCATATCTCGAGGGGTCCGTGAGGAACTTGACAAACTCCATAATCTCCTCCTTGGCTTCGTCCATACCAGCGACATCCTTGAACTTTACTTTCACATCTGTGTCCCTATTGAACAGCCTTGCGCGACTCTTTCCGATACTAAATATCCCCCCGGTTGCACCACTGGCGCCACCTGCTCGTTTTGACATCCAGTAAAGCAGACCAGCGAAGAGTAATGTGGGAGCGAAGGTGAGGAAAGTGTTGAAAGCTGAGATTTCATCGTGATAGGCGACAGGAATGCGTTCGTGACTGGGAATGCCGAGTTCCGACTGGGCGTCATCAAGCTTGCGTTCAAAGGCCTCAACGCTGCCTATTGAAAAATAGTAATCTCCGCCACCTATTGGGGCAGAAGGATACATGGTGCCCGTCGCGTTTGAATGTAACTTGACCCGCACTCTCTGCCGGTTGACGACTATAAGCTTGTCGACCAGGCCTTTATCTAGGAAAGCGGTCCTGAACTCTTGCCATGTAATTTCTCGGGAGGACGAGGAAGTAGAGTTGGAAAATGCGTAGAAGAGAGCGGCGGAAATCGCCATGATAGTCAATTGGTTGACATTAAACCCGTTGTTATTGCCACCTGGGGGTGGTAGCTTTTGACGTCGGGATGATTCATCAGCGTCCGCATCCGATTTACTGGAACTTTGTCTTCTCGATGATGACTGCTGCTGATACCGTCGAAAAAAGCCCTCAAGCCCCTTGGGTAAATCAATATTCGAGTCTGCCGTTTCCCTCTCGACATCTTGCCTCGCCTTCGCCTTTCCTTTACCCCCCGATTTACCGCGCTTTTCCTCGGGGGGACATTCGGCAGGAGGAGGTGCAGCGAATGCCCGTTGCCATCTAAACCTGTTTTTCTGAGCGAGATTGTAGTTGACAAGCCTTGAAACACGAAGAGAACGAGAGAGCATTGAAGGTCGAGAGGTTGCGAGTAAAAAAGTTCGATTTTGGGAAAGGATCGGACCAAATTAATTTATGTACATTTCGTGCGAAATTAAATTTCCCATTAAGGCAAATCTCATTATGACAAAACCTGTCGCAGGTAAGCTTGCCGACTTACCGACTCCGGTTCCTGAAATTGCCATTTACAGTCTGTCAGCCTTGGTAATCTTAGAAATGTATGGTATTGTCAGCAACACCTATATGGCGGCCTATGACATCGCCGACATCCGTGGTCCCTTTGGGCACCTATATAACGCCTGGAAAGATCTTGTTGCCCACTTAAAGCTGATTCCGACATGACTGTATCCATTGACGAGCTTGAGATACAACACGAGAATGGGACTCTCGATCCCTTCCTTGTTCAATTCGACCAATCAGACCCAGATTCCCCAAAGGTTCGCTTTTATTTATTCCAAGCATTCCTCGCTAATTTTCCCGAGCAGAACTGGTCAAAGCCATATAAATGGTACTTGACCATGACCGCGGGCCTTCTTGTCCTCAACGCGTACGGAACACTCCCTTTAGCCCTCGATGACGCTAAATATCTACGTTTATTCAGGACATTTTCAAGTTCGGCTCCTTCCTCCGTCATCCCCCAACTGACAGAGGAGTTTCACCTCTCTGTGGAGGTCGGCCTTCTGACCATCTCTTTATTTGTCGCTGGATATTGTGTTGGGCCACTCCTGTGGGGACCCTTGTCTGAACAGGTATTATAGTAGTAAAACTTATTTTCACAGAGCTGACAATGATCTTCAGTTCGGTCGCAGACCAATATTCATAATCACCTTTTTCGCCTATTTTGTAAGTGAGAGATTACCATCTCACTTTCACTTGACTTAACACCCTCTCAGCTCTTTCAACTAGGCTCTGCTCTGTCTAAAAATGCCCCTACAATGTTGATCATGCGATTCCTCGGTGGAACGTTTGCCGCTGCGCCACTCACTAACACTGGGTGTGTTGACATCCTTTGGAGCCTTTCGTCCTTGCTCACAATCATCTAGCGGGCTCATATCGGACATCTGGGACGCCAGATCGCGAGGGAAAGCATTGGCTATATTCACTATAGCCCCCTTTGCTGGACCAGCCCTCGGCCCCACCGTGGCTGGCTATGTCGTAACGGCTGGTTTATCTTGGCGTTGGGTTTTCTGGATCATGACTATCTTCGTTAGTACGCTGACTGTTATGTTTGACTATAACGCTCACCGGAAATCTTCCCTAGGCTGGTGTCTGTTGGATCCAAATCGTTGCTACGATACCGGAAACCTATGAGTATGTATACCTTGTTGTTCATATCAGTCAACCTCTTGACCCCTTTTCTAGGCCCATACTTTTAGTCCGAAAGGCTCAACAGCAGCGCAAAAAGACTGGTGACACACGGTATTACGCTGCATTGGAACGGCAAAGCATGAACTTTGTCGAAAGGGCAGAAACTATTCTTGCTCGTCCCTTCAAGATGCTTATTTTCGAGCCTGCATTAATTGCCATAACTGCTTACATGAGCGTGCGTAATTCCCAATATCAAAACTCCATCTTGGCTGAATGTACCTGCTAGTTTGTATACGGCTGTATTTACCTTCTCTTCGAAGCGTATCCCATAGTGTTCACCAAAGGACACCATCTCAACCCTGGACTTTCCGGTCTCATGTTCTTACCCATTCCAATTGGGGGATTACTTGCTCTTTTAGGAGTACGTCTTCCTTGTCCTTTACAACGCGCTTTCTGACCTTGATGATCACCGCAGTATCTTTTCATTTTCAACCCTCGTTATGAACGCGCCATGAAGAAATATGCCCCTCATCCTGTCCCGCCTGAAGCAAGATTGGAGGTGGATATGCTTGCTGCACCTCTACTTACCATCTCCTTTTTCTGGTTTGCGTAAGTTTGATGCATCTTCTGCGACGAAAGATCATTTTCTAACTGGTTCTCCAGCTGGACATCAGATCCTTCCATATCTCTCTGGGCGCCTATGATGGCCGGAGTTCTCTTGGGATTCTCGGTCTTTTACATCTTTGTGCGTCTCACTTTTTTCACCCACCATAAACCATCGCTGATTACTCCTACTTCACGCAGTTGGGTTTATTCAACTACATCATCGACACATATCTATTTGCGGCTGCATCCGCGCTCGCCGCAAATACCGTCATACGAAGCTTGGCCGGGGCTGCATTTCCAGTATGTCCTTTCACCTAAATGCCCTTCTATTTCATCTAATCCGCTCACCAGCTCTTCGCCATTCAAATGTATACTGCTCTCACTCCAAAATGGGCATCAACCCTTCTCGGATTTGTCGCTCTCATCATGACACCCATCCCTTTTGTACTGATAAAGTAATCATTTCAGTAACATGACCAGCTGTACATTCTAACGACTTTATAGATTCGGGCCAATACTGCGCATGAAATCAAAATACGCGCCCTACGTGCCTTCGAAGCTGGACGAGCCAGTGGTTCCAAACGAACAGAACGTATCCGCCGTCTAGATAACATCTTAGACCTGCATTTTCCATAATCGCATATAACATTGTATCGATCACTACATAAGCATTAGCTTGCGCATTAATTGTAACTGTAATAATTCTCTCGCCTTTATTCACATCCCCTTAATGCATCTTAAAGTTCGAATGGATATCTGGGCCATCTCATTACCTTTTGAATGATATTGTTACGAATGCTTTATTGATGGTTGCCTCAAGGTTACAACGAATTTCGAAAACAAGACACATATACCCGATCACTCGCTCGTACCTTCTGCCACCTCAAACGCGCAACAAAATGCATCCTTGCCAATCAACGTAATGCCTTTACCGTCAGGTGCCCACTTTACATCTCTTACTTCAAAGCTCTCTACAGGGCAGCCCAAGAAATGAGAAATCAACAAAGACCACTCGCGAAGGCATGGAATGGAAATGAATGACATACTAGTGGGCACGCCGATGCACTCGGCCATTTCCTCTTCATTCCCGCCCTCCCCTACCCATTCGTCACTCCACATGTAAATGCCCTGGTCCCCACAGCAAAGCACTAACGTGCCCTTACGCACCGGATTCCACCGGGCGTGAAGGACTGGGTGTACGTGCATAAGGACACTACGCAGTTTCGGCACGAAAGGGTCTGAGGGGGAGGGAAAGTTGTATATATACACCACGGTGGGTACATTTTCTGGGGGAGCCGGTCAAATTGTGGTAAAACGATGCATGTCACTTTTTGGAAAAGACGCGCACCATACCGGACCAACAAAAGATTTCCTGTTTTGTTCCATTCCAGTTGGATGACACCTGATTTTGGCATTGGTTTCGTCTGATCCACTCTCGTTTGGGAGACAGATTGCGGTCCCTGCAATCGTTCATCTATAAATCAAATTGTTGGGAGTGGAGAAAAATATGCTTTGGAGGGAGGTTTTCACACACATGAAAGGAATCCGCGGCCCTCCGTAGCTTCGAGCCATCTCGAAGGCTCACGCCAAACCGTCTGATCATTTTCAGTCAAGGATAGCGAAGGGGTACTTCTTGATGATACTCACGACACCAGCTGGTATGCGATTGAACAACTCTAGAGTCACCGCTGGAGACCAGCTCAAGCTATCGAGAATATAAATCTGTAGCATGTTCGAAGTGAGACAAAGGACGAGGAAAACGGAGATTACAACTTACTTTATCATCCCACCCACTTACGGCCAAAAACATTCCACTGGGATGCCATACAGTATTCCGAATGCCAAACCCCGGATCTGGGTCGAGAGAGAATGAGGCCAAGAGGTTGCCCGCGAGGGTCAGGATGTAAAGCTTGTACTGATGGGATTATAAACCGAAGTATCTGGGTGCTCAAAAAGCAAGCTAACCTCTAGCGGGCCTTCCCACACAGCAAGATGATTGCCGGTTGGAGACAATGACAGGGAGGATAAGGACGCGGTCGGGAGTGGGAAGTGCTGTATCGGAAACGTTGCCATGGGGTAACACTCAACAATGGGGGAAAGCATACCCGTGCAAGCTTGTAGGATTCGGCTGCATCATAAATCCCTAGCGTATCCTTCGACTTGTGTCGTTCTGCCAGAACAAAGTACCTGCCATCGGAGCGGAAGGAATAACCTACGGAATTGGGATTGACATTGAGTACAAATTATAGGAGATGTCTCTTACCTCGATCTGGGTGAACCGGAAATTGAATGTATGTTGCGGTGGCGGTCACCAATGACCAGATGGTCACCCTTAGCTGGAAGAATGAAAAATCAAGCAGCATAGTTCAAAGGCATAAACTTACACCCCATTCCGAAAAGCAAAGAATGGAACGACCATCCGGAGCCCATTCAGCTTTGACGAGACCCTCAGCACCCGAATCTATGCGCGCATTCCACTCTTCCTCTCGTAATCTGTACACATTGACAATGCCCTTCTTGGCCGAGGCTGCTAGAATATATTCCGAGTCGCATGACCATCCGATATGTGATATCCAACTTCCAACAAGGGTAGCTGCGGTTAGCGTCGCGGTTGCTGCATTTGTCGCGTGCGATTTTGATTTAGAAAGGGCGAGATGAGTGGGAGAAGGAGACGCGTCAGCAAGCCAAGTTCGGGTAACCTGGAAAGTGTCGGCCCGGCGAACAATGAGTCTGTCTTGCACTGCAGCGAGGATGAAGTGAGTGCCAGGACTAAACGCGACGAGAAAGCTGGTCTGCTTGTAAATTTCTGTGAAGTCCATGTCGGGGACGGTGTGACGATGCCACACTGTTGATATCAGCGTACAGTATAAACGCTGTATGTGTTGATGTTACTAGAAGGAATACGTGGAGTAAACGAGGGACTCACCTCAACGTAGCACGGAGAAATGAAATAATTACATAATATTGTGTTTCTTCGCGTCCACGATGCCTCCGATGGCCTTCACAGGAGTCGTGACGAAAGTGGGGTTTATGAACAAGACAGCTACCGTGACCGTATCTCGGAGGATACTTCACAAGATTACCGGAAAGGTGAGGGTCGATTTCGTCTCGATAATCCGTTTGCTCAAGTTTCGCTTCCTTTCAGCTGATAGAGCGCAGAAAAAAGATCCTGACGCATGATGAAAACAATGGTGTGTCCCCTGGCATTGTTTCACGCATATAAAGTTAATCGTGGTACAGTACTACGCCTTGACGACACAGTTATCATACGGAATTGCCCGCCGATCTCTGCGCGGAAACGGTTCATGTTGGAAAAAATTATGAAAAGTCCAGAGAGGGAACGAGAGTTGACTCGTTCTCAAAAGGAATCAACATCACCTTCCCTATCCACAGAACCTTGCGCGGCATAGCTGGTTGTTGATTTGTGACTCCACTCACACACTTCATCTATGGTATTACAGATTAGCAACGTTACGCCGTCCTAGGAGTGTTTTTCGCTTCCCCTCGGAGGGCATTTTGCAGCCGCAGGATCTGCCTTTGAGTGTCAGCCTCAGATGTGGAAAGAAATATATCGATACCAACATCGTTCTTCTTTTGTTCCGACTTTGACGAAATATCCTTGAGCTGTAATTCGACCCGTTTTCTGGGAATAGGCATGTGGGTGACATAACTTTCAAATACAATGGATACAGACATTTCCTCTTTGATAAATGTAAGGCGTGTTTCGACATTATTCTTCGCATCTGTTAGGTCTTGTTTCACTAGCACAGGTCCAATTTGCTTGTAAACGCTGTTATCTGCTGTCAGCTGAGCGAATTCCTGCGACTGTCATCAGATATCACTCGATGTTTGGGCCATTAACATACCTTCTGCACCAATTCATTCTCTGAAAGCTGTGCATCCAGACGTTGTCGCGCTTCCACGACACTGGATAGGTCCGTTTGCATCTTTTGGTAGTCTGCTGTCTCCGTCTGCAACTGAGCCTGGATTGATTGAAGAGACATCTGCCTTGATCACATGACGTCATCACTTCCATGACTCGGAAAATAGATTGGACTCGAGTAAATCGTCCCGAACTTGTTTTTCAACGTTTCCCCAGCCGCCGTTCTGTAGTCTACGGAACTAAAGGTATCGTTTCTTCCTCTCAACCGCTGGCGACAGAGGCGGGTCTGGAGATCCTGAGGAAGGGAGGAAACGCAGGTATTATTATATCCACTTATTAACTATAATCTGTGCATCATTAATATTTATCAGCTGAAGCCGCTGTTGCAACTTCCGCTGCTTTAAATGTCACTGAACCCAGTAGCTGTGGTATCGGTGGGTGAGTTTACTCTATAGTACGTTGCTTTTCATCCAAATTCACGACATACATCAGAGACGCCTTTTGCCTGTTTTACGATGTTGGAACGCGTGGCGTTAAAGCATTAAATGGTTCTGGACGTTCCCCAGTAAAGTTAACCCTTGAGCATGCAAGGAGGCATGGTATAACAGGCCGTCACATTCCTTTTACCGATCTGAATTCAGTGACGGTACCCGGTCAGCTGCCCTTTGCCAATAACTTTAGCTGGTTTTGATTATTTGTTTGAATAGGTGCGGCAGCTGCATGGCTCGACACTATTGAAAAGTTTGGAAGTGGTAAAGTCACCGTAGAGGAGATTTTTGAGCCTGCCATTAGATTGGCAGAACATGGGTGGGTCTTACTTCAAACTTGATTGATTTTTACTTTTTTTTGTTTTGTTTAGTGTTCCCGTGTCTGAGCTTCACAGCTACAGTGTCAGTTTTTCCTGGGACTCTACCTTGATTCCTTTTGATCCCCCTTGACATCCGAATCCTTTAGTGGCAATGTTCTGAAGACATGATCAAGAATGCCTCTCAGAACAGCGATGAAATGTTGCTGAACGGGAAAGCTCCACTTCCGGGGCAGATCATCAAAATGCCCAACCTTGCGGAGACCTTCCGGTCCTTGGTAAAGCAGGGGAAAGACGGCTTTTACAAAGGCCGTATTGCCGAAGCAATTGTCGAGCTCATACAGAGCCGAGGGGGCGTAATGGAACTCGAGGATTTGGCAAAACATGAAACTTCTATTGTCCGGCCTATCACATATACTTATGATGGAGAAGTCACGGTGCACGAGGTACGTTGTCTCAGTAATCCGAATTTGGCTTTCTCGTTTATCTCTACTCGATCGCAAAGTGTCCCCCGAATGGTCAAGGCAGGTTGTCGTCCGGTGTTTAATCCGCTCAAGTTTCAATATTTACTTCAGGGATTACGGCCCTCCTTGCCCTTGGTATTCTCGAAAATATTGAGGAGCAAGGAAAAGTTACGTCAATCTTGGGGATGGAACACAACTCCGCCGAATATCTCCACGTTCTTATTGAAGCGTTTCGGTAACGCTGCTTGCAATTATATCCACCACAAAACGCTGACTCCGATTCTAGAATTGCATTCGCAGGTAAGAGTTCGCCGGTGAAGTGTAACAATATATCAGTTCAGACTCTGTAGACAGTGAATACTACGTTACTGATCCAGACTTCGAGAAAATTCCAGTCGATAGGCTTTTAAGCAAGGTCGGTAGCTGACAATGTCGTAATCTGCTAACTCTAGCTTTTGGTTCTAGGAATATTTGTCTAGCCGAGCTAAACTTTTCGAACCTACCAAAATAAATCATTCTCTTGTACATGTAAGGTCTTTATAAGAACCTCCAACTACCATCTAATAGTACTATCCATAGGGTAATCCGGTTCACTCCTCTGATACCGTGTACTTCTCAGGTTCGTTACTCGCTCCTTGGCTTCAGTAGGCTACTGATCGATGCAAAAGTTACGGACGAGTTGGGAAATGCATGCAGTTATATCCAAAGCAATTATGCTGGTAGTCGTTATGATCGTGTTAGATGACGCAGATCTAACGTGGTTTCCACCTTTCACATAAGGAGGTTTCGGAACAGGCGGTGAGCATTCTCAGTTGATGTTTCGATTCAAGGTTGATTCGATTGGACAGCTATACCAAAGGGATGTGGTTTCACGTTGCAGAATAGAGGTGCAGGCTTCGTTTTGGAGGCAGGCCATCCGAACACTTTGGAGGTTTGTTCCCTCTTCAGCGCCAGTTAAAAAGACATTTTGAAATTTATTCAAACAACAGGGCGGTAAGCGACCTTACCATACTATTATTCCCGCCATGGCCACTCTTGGAGATGAGCTTTTCTTGTCCTACGGAGTTATGGGAGGCTTCATGCAGGTGTCGCTGCAAACATTTCTTGTCCCCTTTTTCCGATGCTAAAGAAACCAGCCTCAGGGTCATGTTCAAGTTTTGCTCAATATCCTGCGTGGATTCAATGCACAAACCGCGCTTGATGCCCCAAGAATTTGCATATCGGCCGGAACTCCGGATGATCAACCAGGAAAAAGGGGTGAAGTATACTTGGAGGAAGGTATTTCTTCGGAGACGGTTGCCAAACTTCGGAGTGAGTAGCCCTTGTCCTATTTCTCGCACCCTGTTTATCACCAGGGAAAGCAATGGGACATGACATACGACAAATCAACGGCTTCAGCCGTGGTGTGTTCGGCCGAGGTCAAATCATCCAGAAGATTGTTGACGTATCAGGAAAGACGGTGTGGGCTGCTGGTTCTGACCCTCGAGCAGATGGACATGCAGCGGCACAGATCTAGTGTGAATTATCATGATCGTAATGTTTACAAGGAGAATTGTCGAAAGCTGATTCACGTCCGCGAGAGTCTACCAGAAAGTCACGTCAGAAGCAAATGAGAGTTCACATGCGTCTCTGTCGCTCGTTCCCAACTGAATGGAACATAAGTAAAGAATGGGTGCAGCTGTTTTGACTCTAACCTGCTTGACGTTGTCTGTATTCCCTAAGAGCTTTCGTTTTATCAGGCCCCTGAATCTTGCCCCAACCAGCAAACGGGACAACAAGGGCTGTAGCATTATCTTCGCCTCCGCCCAGTTCCTCGGCGAATGCAAGTATACGCTCCGCCGAAGTCTTCGGATCGGGGGTGTCTCTAGCGAGATCAACGATCTCGTCATCCGATAGAACAGAGGACACTCCGTCGGACACAAATACCATGTACGCCCACTCTGGTCCTTGAAAACGTTAGATAATCTGGGAGAAGGATCACAAGAAGTACCAACCTTCCAAAAGTGTAGTCCTCACTTCAGGCTCAGGTGTCACACCATACTTCTTAAATTGCAGATCTCCGAGTCTGACACTTTGACTTTAGGTCCCATGAATGAATAGAACAATAGAGCGCCTGACCCTCTTGTATTCGCAAGTGCGCCCATCCATCTGATGATTGTCAGTGAAAAAGATTGAGGTAACATAAGTGCATACCGTGATTCTCCGAACGAATCTGTGATTAATGAGGAGCCCATCATGCGGCGTAGGCGCGTGGCTTCCACGTGTGTTTCTGCATGATGATTTTCTGTCATGGGAAAGGCCTTCCCGCCGTCGGTCGAACATAGCAAAACTCGTGTATCGCTTGGTGAGAGATTAGAGATAAACATGGGTGAAAAATATACGGGCCTCACCCACAGTGACAGACTGTCAGGGCAACTCTTCTGGCGGAGAAGAATGGCATTGCGGGTGAGTCTAAAGCATGAAGGATGGCGACGGATGCTGTAGCGCCGCACGTCTGGGCCATCTCATCGATTGAAAGATGTCTATCTACCTGTATCGTAACACTCCGATTAATTGGCAGGAACGAAGAGATGGAACAAAAGGCTAACTTCGAGGAAGGCTTGAGTTGCGCGAGCCTCAAGGTCCAAAGCTGATGAATTATCTCCTTGTATCCAAGGAGCAAGGGTTCCTCCTCGAAATCGTTTAAAATAGCCACCTAGTTCCTTCATCCACTCGTAAAGTTCAGGTATATCAGACTTATCCACTGACTCAAAGAGTCCGTGAAGTTCCTGGCGAAGATATTGAGAAACCCCGGATCCGCCGTGACTGTTGCGATAATGAGGATGGCGAGCGAATTGTAAATATGTGATAAAATACTTTCCCATCATATATACCAACAAAGACGGCCTGACGCGACAGGACATCCCCAACCAGCGCAGGATCCCAGTGTATTCCAAGGCTCTTTTTCACACTTGTTTGGAGTTCTTGTGGGTTGAGAGAGAGGGTAGCAAATGCGTGAAAATCTTCTTGGTGACTGACGGAGGAAACAGTAAATATCAAGAATCTTCGACGCCCATCCACTCGCCTTCGGTTTCCTCGAGAAGTAGCCACGCCAATGATTTTTGGAGACGCCAATGGGACGCGAATAATACCACCTTCCAGGGTTGAACGTTGGAACATTGAAACCTATCGTGGATTTGATACACAGTTACTTACCTGGCGTTGAGAAACGAATGTAGTCGTGATATGCAGCAAACGGGCAATGCCTCGCTTGCCTGGCTGAACGGTGGATCTCTTTCAGACATTTGAGAAGTGAGAACGCCATCCGAACCCGAGAGCCAAGGTTCATATCATCATGATGGCGAAGGAACGAGAACGTGTAGCACCACCCAACCCTTCTCAGTGGTTTGTACCAATACTTCTCCCACCACTCGTCCTTACGAACGTGGGTTCCCAAGTCTGATGGCCGTTGTTTCGAACGTTGAACAGAGTGCCGAAGTACAGTACATGATGTGCCTCCCAGCAGGGCACATGGTTTGCTTCTTACTCTCCCGCTCCTATAAATACAGTATCCTTTCCCCACTCGACTCGTCTCAAACGAGTCGTCTCCCAATCCCTCTGGTGGTTGATTCAGAAAATGCTCAGTCTCTTCATTCTAATTACTTTCCCTCTCGGGCTCGTCCTTGCTGAATCGGCATCATCATATGCTGGTTCGACCTCAACCGCCATTTATCCACCCCCTGGATCAACGGGGGTCGATGATTCGTATTTTCCTGATGTCAGCGAAGTCGGCTTTCTTGGTCCTACTCCCAGTATGTCCCTTGGCGATTCACCATCGGGTTCTTTCATCCCCATCTCTTTTCTTCTAGCTGGAGATGAGGCTGCGGTCATTGCAACTGCCCCTAGCTTTGCAAAAGTGAACACCAATTTCCCCTTGGTCCGCCCAAATACTGCCGACAACAAGGGCAGCAAGTTCAATGTCGTCGAGCACTGGGGTAACCTCTCGCCGTTCAATTCCGTCAAATCCCTAGGTTTGCGCGGCGCGTCTCCCCAGATCCCTGACGGTTGTCAGATCAACCAAGTTCATCTTCTTCACCGACACGGCGCTAGGTATCCAACATCAGGTTCTGCACCAGCCGCGTTTGCTGCCAAGCTCCATTCTGCCGCTTCCGGAGCCGGGTTCAGTGCCAGTGGGCCATTGAAGTTCTTGAATACTTGGACCTTTAAGCTTGGCGCCGAGATTCTGACACCGTTTGGTCGCGAGCAGCTGTATGCATTTCCTCCCGTTCTCGAACGTACCCATTAACACATATGGTTATGGGTAATAGGTTCGACCTAGGTGTCGGATTTCGAGTAAGGTACGGAGGTTTGCTCAAGGGTTTCACAAAATTGCCTGTCTGGCGTACGACTTCCGAAGGTGAGTTATCCCTTTCGTTTTCATTTGCCTTTGCACTCAAGGTTGGAAATTCAGAACGTATGGCCGACTCCGCGTAAGCTTCAGTATATCGTCGTTTTCACTGCTTGTGACATTGAGCTTTGATTAGGCTGCATTTTGCTGCGGGTTTTTTTGGCGTTCAGACCTATCAATCAGATTACCACCAACTTATACTCGTCGAGGCACCTAATTTTAATAACACACTCGCTCCGTATGAGACCTGTGATAATTCGAACACAGACATTGGAGGTTTCGGTGGTGTTCAATCCGACAAGTGGGCCAAGATCTATCTGCAACATGCCACTCAACGGCTCCAATCGTCAATTAAGGGTGTCAACTTGACCGTGTCAGACATGATTGGGATGCAACAGTTGTGCGCCTATGAGGTCGGTTATTTTTTTTCCTTAGTGAGTTATTCATTTTTTGTGATCTGATAGACTGTCGCTCTGGGGTATTCCGTCTTCTGTGACCTGTTTACCGAAGAGGAATGGAAAGGTCATGAATATTATAATGGTATACTCTTTCCGTGGTTGTTGTCATGCATGCTCATAGATTATAGACCTATTGTTCTGGTATGGTCACGGCCCTGGGAATCCCGTTAGCGCTGCCATGGGAATGGGTTGGGTCCAAGAGCTTCTCTCTCGCCTAACGCAAACTTTCATTCCTCGGTCGGCCGTCACTACCAGCAACTATACATTAGTCAATAACAGTATAACTTTCCCACTGGATCAACCTATCTATGTGGATGCAACTCACGACACTGTTGGTCCTCTTGTTTTTATTTTATGCGGAATATTGAAGGCATCCACTAGATTATCTCGGCGATTGCCACCACCATGAATTTTACCAGTCTCGCTGCCAATGGCCCTCTCCCGACAGATCACATTCCAAGGCATCACGTATGTCCCCACGCCGACGCTTGCGCCAATTCCTGATATCTGCATTCCGCAGAGCTATATTGCATCTGAAATCGCTCCATTCGGATCCAATTTAGTTGGGCAAGTCCTTTCCTGTCCCGCATCTACAAAACCTACCCACATTCGCTGGATTCTCAATGATGCTGTTCTTCCACTAACGGGTATCCGCGGCTGTAAGAGCGACAAAAATGGCCTCTGCGAACTGTCGGCATTTATCAGTGGCATGGAACAACGACTTGACGAAATCGACTTCAATTTCGACTGCTTTGGAAATTACACCATTCCGGATCCGGACGACATTACGGACGGGAGACCTTCCCATGATCCCAAGCAGCCCGGAATTGCTTTCTCGGAGTGGATCTGGAAACCGTCTCTCAGTCTAAATTAGAGTTCTCTTCCGCTTCCTCCGTCGCTGTCACCATTACTCTGCTTCAGCTTATTAGTCGTTCTCAGAGAAGATTGTTGATGACGATTGCACACATAGCACAGTAGTTGATAGCAGCGCAGGTGAACTCGCATCTTGATCCTTTGACACTCAACTTGGAGTGTCTTGTACAAACAAAACTCGTGAATCTTAGCGGTCATCATGCAAGCTCTCCAGGAGAACGGAACCTTTCCAAGCCACTGGAATCTTACCACAGCTCCTGTGGAATTGCTCATTATCATCCTGACAGCCCTCGACTTTCGTAGTCTGCTTACTTGCAGGCAGGTAAGCATGATAATTATTTCACAAAGCTTTGCTGATGGAATTCGTCTAGCTTTGTCATTTGCTCAACGATGTGATTGAAAACACGCCTACTTTGCAGTACATTATCGAGCTAGCGGCTGCAGGAATGCAGGATGGATCTCATAGTCCTCTCCCCCCGACCGCCCGATTAGAGAGGCTCAAGAAGCACCAGGAAAGTTGGAATACCTTGACATGGACCCGGGATGAGAACATCGAGGCCGTTAGAGGCGTAGTCTGGGAACTGTATGGAGGCGTCTTCGCGCAACACAGGCGAAGGAACGATACTCTGATGTTTTGGCAATTACCTTCTGTCCACCGTAACATCGAGAAAAGGCAGTGGTCTATCCCAATATCAGATATCCATGTGCGAGATTTTGGGATGGATGATGCACAGGATCTCCTTGTCCTCATTGAGAGTCAAATGCTCGCGTGAGGTCAATTTGCTCAACTTTCAAACACTCTCATGAACACTACTGAATTCAGGCCCACTTCCGCTGCTTGTCGGGTTCATCTTCGCACATTATCAACAGGTGAACCACACCCACTGGCACCCAACCCCGCCGTCATCTCGCATGCATTATACACTCGCCACTTCCCGCTGAGTTATGAACTACAAATTTCTGCCGACTTTATTGGCATTTTGCTCAAGCATGGCAACTTGAATGAATTTCTCGTTTGGGACTGGAAAACGGGTTGCATCAAGAGCGTACGTGCTCTCCCCAGGATGTTATTCCCACCATGTTGATTTTCTTCTTCGTGCAGAGAGTGGTCGGTAAACAAATGAGATCTTTTGCATTTCTGACCGAAAAACACGCCATATTGGCCAGTTTAGCTGACGAAGGGCCAACGCTCGGCATTATCGATTGCGAGAAATTCCCCGAGGGAATCGTCGACACTGACACCGAGAAGTTTCTTTGCTTGTTGTGTTTACCTGAACTTGCTAGGACGGCGCATCCCATCGATATCACGATTCGTTCGGATCCTGGACCGTTATGGACTCCAAGCCGACGGCTACAGGTTCCTTTTTCTACCGCGAATAACAACCGCTTGTATGTTGTCACGTTGTGGATACGGCGATATGGTGTCTACTCCGTGACAGTATGTGTCCCCTCGTCCACGTTGCTACCACACATCAGCACGGCCAGCGACGGGATGCACAATTATCCTTGGGAGGATTGGGGGCCGAGTGGTACGCGCCTTTTATCCGACTTCCAAAATTCAAGCGTTTGGGTCTGCTACGTCTTTGGTTCGAAGTTCGTCACATGCCGCCGGATGGACGACGGGCATGTTACTATTGAAGTCTACGATTTCAACCAGTTGGCATGCAGACGTATACTTCAAAAAGATTGCCAACGCCACGCTGGTACTAAGGTCTTCACCGCAGAGACCATCGAAGGAAGCGGACTGTTTGGGTCGGATGTCACTACTTGTTTGCCTTACCGAAAGCGGACACTTTGCCTGAAAACCAGACCAGGCGAAATTGATGCGGTTATGTGCAGCGAAGATAACTTGGTCATGGTGGCGGTGCGCATTCCATGCCTTATTGTGGTCCAACCCCTGACACGAGGGTTTCGGCAGCCTCCTGAAACCGTCCATCCGTTTCGCATGCTCACATTCTAGATCTCCTTTTTCCGAAACCATGCACGCTCCTGCGAGGTCAGCTCCGGTTGGGCGTTTGATTGAAGCGCGCTACATTATAAGTAATGTACAGGTCAAGTCGGATTAACATTTTATTCTTTATCCACGCGAGTGGGTGGACCAGTAGTCTTGGGCACCACCTGGGCAATTTTGCCATTTGTACCTTGAATAATCCCCCTCACCGAGACAACTTTGAGCAGTAGGTTTGAATGAGTCATTGAAATCGTGATCATCGCGTTGACGCTGGTGGCAATGATACGCGCTACAACAGACATCGCCTTGTGTTTAGAGACGCCCAAAACGTAAGTCTCTCTCGTACCATGGCTGTTCCTCCTTGACTCCAGTCTGTTCTGATACGAGCGACCTGCTCGGTACTGTTGTGGAGCACAGGCTCATGATTCCTGTATAAAGTCGACTTCCATTCCATGACTCACCGATTTCTCTTTCGTTACCTTTGTCTTCATTTCTTTGCAAGGAATGCTACGGCAGCCGACTCAAAATAGACTCCTTTCTTCTACCACGCATTGCCAGCGTTCTCCTAAATTCAATGCGTTTTTGGCCGTTGAGTCGACTTTTGCTTATGTTGCTCTGGTGCTAACTTGCTCGATTTCCGGGTTAGACTTCTCGATCCTTGAGACAACACCCCGAACCTGACGATGCTCCACCTTCGAGTAATGTGAGCTATATGTTCTGGTTCTTGTAGAGGTTATTTACGCCGATTATAGGACTTCATTTTGTCCGTCTTACGAGCGAACCCTTCCTTGAGGGACTCAAAAGCTTACCTTGATGCATTTGGCCCTCGCCTTCACGCCAAGTCGCAGTCGATTGTCCCCTCCGACCTCGACATTCTTCCCTTACAGAGTTCGGATCAGCCCGCGTCGGAAGAACAGCTCTCACCTGATGTCCCGAGTCCGCTGGTGGCCTCAATACTTGACCCCATCCATAGGCACACTGCTCTTGTCAAGGTGCAAGGCCCTTTCACGGATGCACAGCTTGAGAGCATTGCTCGTGGCCTCGTCTACCTCGAAAAACTAGGTTTAGTAAGCGTCATCGTGACCGAACACGATTTGTTGCCCCGGGGTGACGAGGGAGAACGAGAAATCGTCATCGAAGAGACCATGCGATTGGTTGCCGCCCTTGAGAAGCAGGGTGCAAAGGCTCGACCTGTCCTTGATTCTATAGTCAGACTTGGTCCAACGCCTGGCGGAGAGGTATCCGCAACAGACTACGATTTTGTCCCCCCAGAAGCTCATACCCTCCCAGACGACTTGGTTGTTATTCGTTCCTCGCTTCGCGCCGGAGAAATTCCTGTTATCCCACCATTTGCCGTCGATTCATTTTGCCGGTCTGTTCGAATTGACGCCAATGATGTGATAGCCGCTCTTGCTCGTGGAATGGTAGAAGCCACTTCTATTGATTGCTGCTTACCGGGCCACGTCAAGCAAAATCCTGATCGCTCGGATGATGTCGACCTCACCCCCCTACGACTCATGATTATAAATCGGGTTGGCGGAGTCCCTTCTTATGCTCGGTCGGGGTATCCTCACCTTCTTATCAATCTCACATCAGAATATTCTTATATTCATAAGACCTTCCAAGCTTCCTGGCTCGATTCCAACCCCACCGCCCTCTCGAATCTTTCCCTAGCACGAACCTGTCTCGCGTACATGCCCCCGACCTCCTCCGCCATCATAGTCTCGCACCGATCATCTAGCTCACTCATCGCCAATCTGGTAACAAACAAACCAGCCGTAAGCTCCAGCCTTCCGCATGCTTTGTTGCAAGGCAACCGCAAACTCACACCACACACGCCGACACTTATGAGACGCGGATTGCCAATTCAGGTTCTTCGCACCGTCGCTCAAGTTGATAGGGTAAAGATGAAGTTTCTCCTCGAGCAATCATTTGGGCGAAAAATGAATGAACACTTGTTCTATCTACGGCTAGAAAAATCCCTCGATTTTGTCATTGTCGCGGGTGACTATGCAGGCGCAGCAATAGTGACCAACGAACCGTGCCCTGGAACCTCGTCAACTGTTTCATACCTCGATAAATTTGCTGTCCTACCGAGCCATCAAGGTGACGGCACGGTTGACTTCTTGTGGGTCGCTTTACACGACGAGTCGTACGGTCTTGGCCATCCCTTCTCTGTCAATCCCAACGGGGGTAAAGAAGGTCAAGGTGAAGGTCGCGATCTCGTGTGGCGTAGCAGATCGAACAATCCCATCAATAAGTGGTACTTTGAGCGAAGTTCTGGTCATCTTCGAATGGGATCATGGATAATCTTCTGGTGCGACGCTGAGAAGCGTCTGAAGGTCGAAGGAGGTCGGCGTGGTAGTGTTGGTCTGTCATTTGTGGAGGCTTGGGAGGAGGGACGGCTATCCACTTGGACTGAAGTGATTGCAAAAATTCCATCCAGCTGGAATTGAGGCGGGTTCGGGGTAACAAAATGACAAGTGGCACAGAGGGTATACGGCCGAAAGATGTGCATTCTGTTATAAACTAATAATCGTTACATCTCGTGCTATATACTGTACTCTATTCGTCAATTCCGAGTCCCAATCATGATCTTCGCATTCGTCGTCCTTTGTGCTTTCTAGGGGGTGGAGAAGATTGATCTGTCGCTATTGAAATTGAGACATTGGCGTTCTCCTTGTGGGGCTTTCGGACCAGGGGGGGCATCAAGTCACCAATCCGTTTCCACGGTTCATACTTCTGCTTCTTGTCGACTACGTCTTCGAGCAGATTGGTGATGCCGCTCATGACACGGTCTCGGAAGGGACCCATCGTCCAGCGGTCGATATTCTTGATTAAGAAAAAGACCGAGAGAATATCGCATGGTCGGTCCAACTGCCATTCGTGGAATGTGCCGTCGTCACCCCTGTCCCCCGGATAAGGAGCAGAGAGGATGGTCTAGATTCCTTACTTAAAAAACGCAAAATTGTCATAGCAAGTAACAACCCACCAGACTTTTGCCTTCTTCACGTTTGCACCAATCGATGTGTGCTCTGACGGTCCCGTCCGACCATATCAAACCGAACACGGGAACCTTGATTCGCAACGAATGCAAATGACGAACGGCAGATGCAGTCGCCATCCGATTTTGGCGGTAGGCATCTTCAAGCATTTGATGGACGGGCTTCTTGTCCTCCCAGATGGCACTGACAAACTCAAACCCGGGCGTGTCAGGCAATTGCGCGCGGGGGGTACTCTGATAACGGAAGGAGGAACCTCGGCTTGGACTTCCGGTCTTGACTACTGATGCTTGACTCTTTATTATCTTGAAAGGAGACTTGGCCGAATGTGAGAGCGTGCGGATATTGGCTGCAGGCAGAAAGATCGCGCAGTCAGGGATAACGGTTTTAGGGTTCAAGATCCGGAGAGCTTGAGGGTTGAGGCTGAAGTCCAGGGAAGGTTGTGGAAGTGACATGGTGCAATGGACTCTGGGAAAAAATCAACTTATGACTGAACTGGAATTGAGAAACAAGTGACAAACCGTTGTGTACTCTCGCGAAGTGCAGCGCTCCTGAACATGTTATACCTAAATCATGGATGTCATTTAGCTCACGGATCAGAAGGGGAAGACAAGGCGTCGAGCTCACACGTTGGAGACAAAGTCTGCTTCCGACCACTTCTCCTTAGATTTTCGCATGCGTTGAAGGCATCTCCAGGCAGAAAATACAAGGGAAACTTCAGCCAACAATTCTGGGATGTCATTCCGATTGATCGTGTCAGAGAACAGACTGGGGGATGACTTGTGTGAGTCAACTAAGAAGCGACGAAGCTCCGGAGTCGAAAATTGAGAGAAGGATAAAAATTCCTTTGAGCTCTGTACAAGGTAGGAGATTCGATTAGTTTTACAAACGACAAACATATCAAACGTACTTTGTCAATCCAGAATTTGGGAATTCGGCCTTTGACATTGAAGACTTGCATGACGTCTGTTTTCGCATCGTCTGCAATATCAGCGTATGAGACCTGTTCACATCTTTGGTGCGTTGACCAGGTCTCAAAATGTGTGATATTCCGGGCAATTCTGTGCATACAAGAGTCGTCAATATAAAAAAGGAAAGGCATACACCGATCACCAACTCAGACGCCGTAAGGGGTCGACGAGGCACTGGTTTGCTCTTAAAGTCCAGCTTCAAGGCTGAAGTAGAAGCAGAACTCATTCTGGCAAAGACAACGTGATTAAACTCATACGGTGGTGCGGGAGGAGCTGCTCACATCGGGAGACGTAAAAATCCGTTAGACGGTCGTTAAACGGCTGTTCTCTGACGAGCAAGTGATGGAGCAGAGCCAAGGAGAGCGAATACAAGGGCAATTCCTTACAACATACCGACCCTGATTTAGGTCACGTGGCCGCGGAAGTAAATAAATTGAACTGCGGTTGATAACCATTCTAGGTATCTACCCATTCGTCAAAATAACTTGTCTAAAACTTTCCTTGACGCTTCCACCCCAAGCTAAAGAATGAGAAAATCAACAAGACAATCTAAATTTGGCTGATGGTGCACTCACAAATGTCGCAGCATTTGCGGGGAATGCCTAAGACACTATGATAGAAGATGCCATTACAGTCGAGGAACCACGTACCCGACCCATTGCAGGTCCAAATCCTTTCCATAACGCTGCGATACCATCCTGTGCGATGGTTTTCCGTGCGCAGTCCATAAATCCAGAATATGTCCCTGTGGGAGCAGATTGCAACCTGGATTTTAATACCTGTCCGTAGAAATTGTTCAGATGTGAGCTCTATCTCAGTTATGAAAGAGAATGACATCTGGTGGAATAGCCAGTGACCACATAGCCACGCCTGCGGTACCACCCGCCAGGATGATTGTGCCAAGATTCAGATCCGCAGGGGAGGAACCAGCCGGGGTCAGGGCCTTTTTAGTCATCTCATAAGTCGCAAAATATCTGTGAAAACTTGTTCAACAAAAAAAGTTGAGATAGAAAGTCACGAACGCAGCGCTGCCCGGCCCGTCTCGAGCTAACGTAGCTCCAGTTCCCCGAAAAATACTCCGAAGTCCGCCTTCCTTGTAAAGGTGCTTCATAACGTCAAGCACACCCTTGTATTTCTGGTCCGATCCTCCTTGCCCTTGTACCTGTTGCGGTTAGATTGAAGGTGGGAGGCAAAGCCGTGCACAACCCATCGTCACGTACTTGCAGAAGCACTTTCGCTCTCTCAACTGGGGCTGTGATAAGCGTGGTTGGGATCGCCGAGAGAAAACCTGCAGCAGCCAGCTCCGGAACGGATAAAACCTCGTTTGGGCGGTTTGGTGTCAGAGCCAAGATTGTCTTCTTGGAAAGATCATAGGCCTACATGACTTTGTGGATCAGTGCGCTTCGAATTACTTCAAATTCGCTGTCTTACCCAGAAAGAAACAGCGAAAATAGGTGTCACTCCTAGAAGTGGGGGTACCATTCCGCGATAAAGTCTGTGCCAACTGGCATGTCAAATCCACTATCCTCTGCCATGATGAGATATCATACCCCGTTACTCCATCACGAGCCACTGTCTTTTTTACTACATCTATTGCACCGTTATAAGCACCTGGAGCGGCCGTTTGCAGCCGAGTTTTTGTCAAATCAAAGGGATGACCTGAGATATGAGTGAATGAGAATTCGACATTTGTTCACCCCCGGGACCAACCAACAAGAACAGCGGAAGCGCCGCCAAAACCGCCAGCGATGAATGACTTCGCAGAATCTATCACGGAGCCTTTCGTCTCCGCCACTGTTGCCTGGTCGTTTCCCTGAGTTCCGCCAGGCCATTTGGGTCAGGTTCGCGCGTAGAAGGGAGGAAAAGGCGCGTACCATGCTGACCTATGTGGAAGTCTGCTCGACAGGATGTTGAGCAAGGAGATAACCCTTCTCTGAGAATCGGTGTTCCTCAAGCCGAGAAAAGTTGGGAGAAAAGTAAACACATGTCCTCCGCATCAACCAATCTGATAAGAATCCCCATACAACCGCTACTTAATAAAAAATTATTCTTTACACAAACCATACATACATCCTTTCTAATCATCCTGGTCAAATCCACCGACGGGTTCATACGTTGCCTCCGTTGTATCTCTTCTCCACACAACCCTAACACCATAGAAAAACAGGCAGATGAGAACAACTCCGCCAACACCCACCACTGCCGGCCATCCATATTCAATCCACCATGGCGGATGATAAGGCACCAATAACCGGTCGATTGAGATCACACCACCCGTCCCCCCTCCAGTGGTAGACCGCCCCCAAGACAATACCTGAGCCGAGTCATCATGTCCTTCGGTCCCTCTTGCTCCTTTGATGCCGACGACATATGCTCCCGCATTCTTGCCGTCTACTCGGAATACGATGTCCCCATACGAAGATGACGGTGAGAGTAGCGTCGAGTAAGTGACCGAGTCGCCCATTGATAAAGGCGGATTGCCGTTCAGAGCGTCGATAACTTCAACAGATCGCGAACTAAAGGACGGCGGAGTCGGAATGAGATGCTGGCTGACTAGTTGGCGAACAACATGCAAGTCGGCGTATAATTCGGTCAAATTGTACTCCTGGAAAGCATCATCCGTTGGACAGAGCAGCGTCCAACCAACGCCAGTCAAACCTTCATCCGCCCAAGGGGACCCCTCCGGAGGGGCAGTCCCGTTCAATATCCAATCCAGACCTGCTTTGTTGACCATGTTGACCATTATTGTTCCTTTGGCAGCTTTCATAAGCTTTCCGACCGTCAATGAGACTGATCGTGGAATGAGGACGTCTGAAAGTTCGTGAATGACACCAGTCTGAGTGAGCATGTTACTTGGATAAAGCTTGGACTTCACGCCAGGCCAGCCGCCACTCGGGCTTACGAGGATAGTCTGGTTCAAGGGGCGTTCAATTTGGAGATCGGAACCCTCCAAAGTTGCGAAAGTGTGCTGCGAGCCAGTCTGTAGTGTCAACGCGTACTGGACACCATCAATGGCGTGGTGCAAAATGACCATTTCTAGATCGGACTTGGAAGACGCCGCTAGTAGATGTGCGCTGACCAATGCGCCCAGACGCCTGAATGCGCTATTGTGTGGGATGAGTAGGGAAGTACGAGGTGTATGCTTCAAAGTATCTGCCAGAGAAGTGGAGAAAACGGCTGCTAGGAATGAGGAAAGCTCGAGTGAAGGGAGGGCGGTTTGGAGGGAGTCAGAAGGTGGGACGAGCGGGCGTGATATAAAATAGACCAATGTATTGTTGATCGTGACTACGAGATAGAATGATGTCAGACCCGATAGAACGAAAAGGTGATGACTACGCACTCTCGTCACCAATTACCCCCGCACCGCCAAATCGGATAGACTTTTTCATCTTATCGTCTTCGGCGACTTCAATATTCATTACCTGCTTCCCTCCACCTAAACCCTTTTCTTCAAGGGTGGTTTCTAAAAGCATGCCGTTTCTCAATTTCCTCGGGGACCATCTGCCAGGAATGAAATGATACTGAAGTAACCTTTTCAATTCCTCTGTACCTCGCTCCGGGAGTTCTCCGTCGCTAAAGATTGTCAATACATCGTCCTTTGGAGCCAGAATCGTATATTCGGCGTCGGTATCATTGATGAGGGATGTGAGGTTGACGGAATGTAAAAGAGAGACAAAAGAAGTACAGTTGAGGGCCAGAAGATACTTCTCCGGTGTCAGTTGAAGGGTGCCTGGAGGGATGAGTAGAGACGAGACGAGATGCAAGACACCATTAGATGCGTAGATATCTGGCTGGACCAGCTCTGCAGATGAAATTCTAGTTTTCTCTGGAGAGACCACGATTTCGAGAACGGTACCGTCTATTGTAGTTACTATTTCGGGGATCAGAATCATCAAAAAAGCTAGATAAAACTGGACACTGACAATTTATTGCCGGATCAAAGGAGTCCGACCATTTGACACCCTTTTCAACGACCGCGTGCATATTCAAGATGCGGGAAAGGTCGTCTGTTGCAAATTCGCTCTCGAGATACAACTTTTCGAGAGGGTCCAGAACGGTCCATGCTGAATCCACTGGCAGAAACAAAGTCAACTCTGTAGTGGTGTTCAATGCCTTGGAGATCTCGGAGGTAAGAATTTTGTTGAAATATGAGACAGATGACTGCTGAGAGACAACAGTCGCTGCAAAGAAAATTTGGTGAGGAAGCGAGATGAAGAGATTCAATACTACTGACCAAGGTCAGGCGGCACAGTCAAGACATCTGAGATACCAAGCAAAACACCGTTTCCGGCATCTATTTGCCCTTTCACGATTTCTACGCCTCCGCCACCAAATGCATCAACACCGACCCAGGCGCCTGAGTCACGAGAAAAAATCCGCAAACGCTGTGGTTCACCGCCAAGTGTGCCACCAGGTACCGGAATCCAAGGAGGTGGCTCAGTTGGAGGTGGTTCAAGGTTCCTTGGGAAATGAAGCGTTCGAAGAACTTGCAGATTCTGTTCCGGAAGTGTTTCCGGGAGGGAATAGTTTAATAAATGATAGAATAACTCCTGACGCAGCCTCTCTTGCACATTGTCTCCGAGGAGATATTGGTCCTCTCCTGGGACACTCCAGTGGGGATGAGACGCGGCATGTCGTTTGATAGCGTCATTGGTAGGTGCAAAAAGAGTGCTGCCGTTCAGCTTGTTTAGTGTCGGTATTAACTTTGTGCGTTGTAGTAGACGAAGGAGAGAGGTATAGTCAGGATCGGCTGAAAGAGCGTCTACGAGTGTAGATGATGAGACATTCAGGTAAACGCTATGAGATGAGACCAATGGAATAATTGCAATAATCAGAGCCGAAAGCCGCATGTTGCCCGCGATTGAAGACAACGAAACCAAGAGTTCTGGACCGATAGCAAGGGGAATGAACGCAGCAACGAGGCAAATAGCATGTTTTTGGAGGTCCACGTCCTCTCCGCCAAACACGTGCAAATCTTGACGCGACGAACTATGTCATGAAACCAAGCCGAAATTCCAGGTGAAGAATCAGCTAATCATGTTCAATCTTCTGCAGAGCTACGCGGGATGTCCAACCACGGAACTGGCACATCTACATCTTGCACATCAGACCCTTCTGGTAAGCTGTAATGGTGTCAGCTGTACACAAATTCTCGATCACTTCTCTCTGGCGTTCAGTTATACCCCTCCGCTGATGCCGTGGTGATTCTCGATGCACATTCTCTAAGATTGGTCCGCATTCTTGCTTTTTGGGAAGTCTTTCCTGGAACACGATTCGTCAAGGGCACAGTGAGTTGTATCGCGGTGGATTCTCCGATGAAAATAGTATGTTGCGTGCTGCCGCATAGTCCACTTCATAATGCTCTCATCGGATAGATAGTTGCATCCATGAACACGCGTATAGCAGCTTGGTCCCTTTCAGGGATCCGAGACAACACATGGAGGGTTCATTCATCCCTAGTGCCCCCCGAGGACCATGTTGTGACTTCCCTAGATATTAAAAGTGGTAATGTTGAGTTTTGCCAACAAATAAATGAAGCTCATTTGCATCAGGATTGCTTCTGGTTGGCAGTCAGTACGGGCTTTCAGTATACACCTTGCGATTGGAGAATGACTGGCCGACGTGGTCTCAAAAATGGTCGTTTCCGTAGGCATCGAGTCTGGTACAGACTTCTGATCGCTCATACATGCTTCAGAGTCACGACACCATCCCTTGCGCGGTTTTCGCCATCTCTTATGTTTATAGCCATGACATCCCAAGTTCGTACCATGCAACTGCAGTTAGATCGCCGTCAGTTGATATCGCACCACAGAACGACTGCACGGTCAATATCTATTCTACTACCTCGGGGAGTCAAACCCAAGCCATACAGCATCCTCGTCCAGTGACAAACGTTGCGTGGCGACACTCCCAGGCTTCGAGTCGGTTTGTTAAATTTGCGCTTTCTTATACATTATGTTGATGCAACTTGCAGAAACGACCTGATACTGTACACAGTTACGTCCGATTCTACATTACGCATATTCCTTCCCGTTCTCGATTCTCCACAACATCTCCAACTCCACGCAACCTTGGACCTTTTCTCTTCCCTTCCGTTCGCTTCTAATTACACATCATACTCTGAATCAAGCGTATTCTGGCTTGATCGAGAAATCCTCAATAACTCGCTTGCAGAATGTTTGAAGAATAATAATGAATGCGAAGACACACGGAGCAGAAGGATCCGGGAGATAAAAGAGGAGGAATGGGACCTCTTTCTTCGTGTGATTGGTGATGGCTCGATGGTTATCACTGCCGTCGCTGTAAGTGCCGTGGACCAAAGCAACAGAGATATCTAAATTCATTTCTCAGAATATCGATCGCAAACCTCCCACCCTTCTCAAGCAGTTTACACTATACCAATCAAATCTTTCACTTTTTCCATCACCACCTAGGCACCTCTACTTACTTCCGAATCCCGATCGAACGTTACTAACACTGGTAACTTCACCTACATTGACAACATTTGATCTATCCCCATTGGATCTTTTCGACGAACGACTAAGCGGATTGTCTGTTCGCGCGCAACTTGGCAAAAGCGTCCCTGGGGAAGATTTCCCGGTAACGAGATTCATCAGATCAACGGATGGTGACGGTGTCGGTGTTATTCGTTCTGAAGGTGGACAAGCCTGGACAGTGACTCAGAATGGGTCCAATCTGATTCGTGCTGGAAAGTGGACCACCGCAGACCTTGTTGTTATTTTTGATGACGGTATGATCTTCATATCCATGGCTAGTTGACTTGTTGATCCGCCCAACTACAGGAGGAACTTTTGTGACTTATTGCATTTCGGACAGTATCTTGACCTTACATTCGACGCCTCCTGCCATGCTCTCCCTGCCTCTCATTTCTTCTCTCTTCTCTCTAACATCCGATGGTGACAATAAAACCGTCGTGGGAATTACTGCCGATATGTCTGTTGTTCGTATTCAAATCGGCCACTCACATTCCTTGACATTGTGTTCATACAATGCTCTTCCATTACCCTCTTCACCGGTAATGATTGTTCCCGTCGATCCAATGGGATGGAGCTGCCGAACATCTGGTGAGGATCGAGTTGTTTTACTTAGTGTCTCAAAGCAGGGTGATCTTTCCTTCTGGACTTGTGACATGGGTTCAAATCCAAACTGGAGATGCGTGAGCGAAGTCAGCACGGGAAGAGCAAGTCTGAAATTAGCTGCATGTAGTTCGACTAAGAAATCAGCTTTGGGTACGCGTTACTTTGTTCGCTACGTCTACGGCTCATCCTGCCTCAATGTATTTTAGTCGCCCCAATAGCCGAAGGCGAAGAGCTGTCTATCTGGGACTCGAAAGAGTCCGAATTTGCCTCTGGTTTAGAGTTTTGCACCATATTCAGGTGAATTGACCGCAACTACTTATTTAAACAATTTAGTAACTCAAATTTCTTTCTTCAGTTCTGCTGATCCTGTCAAAGATTTGGATTGGACCTCGACCCCCGATAACCAATCTATCCTAGCCGTCGGCTTTCCTCATCACGTTGAGATTCTATGTCAGCAGCGGATGACATACTTTGATGAAGGTCCTGGATGGGCGACATGTTGGACTGTCGACTATGAAACGTATGTTTGAGCTACTTTCACTTGTATTTTTTTTCCAATTCATCAGCCACCCCTCGAAGGACAGTGCCATATCCTATCAGCGACTTTATTTGGCTGGCAAATGGTTCCTTTCTTGTTGCCAATGGTCATCAAATGTATCTATTTGGTCAATCAATGCAGGCGATTGACAATGAAATGCATTCGGACAACATTTTCGAATACGTCGCGCGTCATAACGGCCCACTTTTGGACTACCATCCTCAAATGCTTCTTCAGTGCCTTCTATGGGGTGCATTTCTTATTACTTTGATGCCTAAGGGTACTTCTAACACAAGGATGCAGAAAAGATCGAATTAGTCAAGGAAATTATTGTCAAACTTGCTCAGGAAGTCGAAGAAAGACAAGTGACAAAGAAGAACAGCTGGGTTGGTATCCCGGTTGAGAAATTCTTGAGAAAAGGCCCCGCGACCAAGTTGGTAGGTGGCTTGTGAACACCGATCAAGTGACCATGAATTGAACTATGACTCTCCTTCAGTACAACGGCGACCGCAAAAAACCTGAAAAACGTTACACTTTCCTCTTTAATAATCTAGATCGGCAGGAAGAGTATGCACCGATTGATTTGGTTACGCGTTACTAACATCGCATGAAACATAGCAGTGTGGCTGAAGAAGGCTTTTCGCGATCTTTGGTTCTTCGCCTTATCGAGACGCTTCAAATGCATCCCCTCCCAGACTTGACGCCGAATGAGCAAGCTCACTTACTGGTGCTCATACAGACAACGCTGGAGGTAATATGTTTCTCCATCCCCACAAATTATGTTCAAGCCCATTCCTCTAGATCGATGAACAGCGGCGTGCTTTGGACGCCGACGGGCTGCGCTATTTGATATCAATGAGGTCTTTCTACATCCTGAATCACCGTGCACCAGGTACACCACGGTCACAAGGTGGTATTCCCAGACAGATTGGAAGGAGGGTGCGACTCCGCTACCGTGATATGATTTGGGCATTTCATAGCGAAAGTCAAGATATTTTGTTAGATGCATCTGTTGCAGCCTGTAACGGCAAGATGTGTTGGTCCGACGCTAGAGAATTGGGAGTTTTTATTTGGCTTCGTTCAATAGAAACATTGGTATGCGTCCACCTCTCTCGTCTATTGGATCCATCTCAAGTTTTTGCTTAGAAATCACACTTGGAAACCATAGCCCGGAACGAATACATGGCTGGTGATAGCCGTGACCCGACCGCGTGCTCCTTGTACTACTTTGCCCTGGGGAAATCGAACCTTGTGCACGGACTTTGGAGACAAGCCGCATGGCATCGAGAGCAGGCGGTCATGTTAAAGTTCCTTTCCAATGACTTTTCGCAATCCCGTTGGCGTACAGCTGCTTTGAAGAATGCATATACACTCCTAGGCAAACAACGCTTTGGTGAGTGACTGATGATACACATGGAATTGCACTTACAATATTTTCTCAGAATATGCGGCCGCCTTTTTCCTTCTTGGTGGGAGCTTGAAAGATGCCGTCAATGTCTGCATAAAACAACTCTCTGATTTTCAACTCGCCATTGCATTAGCTCGTATAGTCGAACAAAGCGACGATGGCCCCATACTTCATGACATCTTGAAGAATACGGTTCTTCCCGAAGCATTCAAGCTTGGAAATAGATGGTTGGGTAGCTGGGCATTCTGGATGCTTCGTAGACGTGATTTAGCTGTCAGAATCTTACTGGTAAGTGGCACTCTAGACCTCATTCTGTAAGAGAAACTCAATGTGATGAAAGACCCCTCTCAAAAATATTGCGGGTGTCTTGGATGTTCAAATCACTGATATTGCTGATTTTCATTACGATGACCCAAGTCTTGCACTTTTATTCGCAAAATTACGCTCGAAGACTTTACAAACTGCTCAAGGAACAAGTGAGATATCTGGTCGTTCTGAATTTAGATTTGTCCTACAGATGGCGCGTGTATTTTGTAGAATGGGTGCGTTTGCTTTCATTGCTTTGTTTTGCGTGTTGACCCTGGTCAAGGGTGTCATGTGCTCGCCCTCGACCTCGTCCGATCCTGGTCGTTTGAGCGTCCGTCGTCTTACGGAATGCCGCGAGCTGCTCATGAACGGATGGTATCACCGGATCTTGCCAAATCTCGTCGACCAAAGTTCCTTGGGCTTCATGCCCGCAGGCAGTCTTCCATCCTGATTGATATAGATATTCCCTCACTACCCCCTACACGTCCTGCTTCACCAATGCCAAGCTACCGTAAAGTTCAAGAGCAGGAGACTATCCAGGAAGAAGGGGACTTGCTTGCTCGGAAGGCTGTCTTGGGTAACTTGATGAAGTCTGCAAAGCAGGATGTCAAAGTACCTGAGTTTGATATGAGTGATTTCCTCTAAAATGGCATTTCGGGTGATCCCTCAGTTCAGTGGGATTTGCAACAGTCGTGATACAAAAACAGGAAGGCGGACGATTTACCACCGAAAAATTTACCTACTGCTCAACATCAGCATCTCTTTTCTTAAGCACTAGGTCATTACCCATGACACGCTCCCATACATCATGGACGTCATCGACAACAGTCTCGAAATGCGAAGTGGCGTCGTAAGAGCGAGTAATGAAGATGTTGTCATATTTCCCATCGGCAGTTGGCGTGTAAAGGGGTGTTACGGAGATGAATCTGAAAGTAGTGTCAAAATATACACGAGCTTGCGAGTGGATGATACTTGCTTGTCAAAGATGGGGCCTAGAAGGTCAAGACCGGGAATGATCTCCCGCTCTGGAATCTCCGTCTCTACAATGGTGCTGACAATCGCGACGTATACATCCTTGGCACACACGTTGTGAGTGGAGGACACCATTGCGATGTAAATATCTGCGGTAACCAGATAAGTGAGACGCTTTGAGATTGATTCGTGATTGCAACTTGCCGTTCCGCCTATTAACCTGGTTCTGTGGAATGATAATTTGCACACTATCGCTGTCATCTGTACCTGGGATAGGGTGCTTGAGGATGCAAATAGCCCTAACAACCTTGCTTTCTTCGATGACCCTCAGTTTTTCGCCTTCTACAGTCTTCCCAGTACCAAAGTAGCTTGGGTCGCCGATCACCTGTTTCGCTTTGACAATCTCACTTCCACTTCGCACGCCCACGAATTTACCGTCTACATCTGTCACGATTTCGTGGATTGGTTTGTCGAGCATGTAGGTACCACCGTAGATAGCGCTTAGGCGAGCGAACGATTGCGGTAGTTCTCCTAGCCCGTAAAGCGGGTATATATAAGGAGACTTGCCGTAGCGGGCCATGGAGGAGGTATAGAGAATAATCCGATCGTACGTTGGGCGGGCGGTCTTGGTAATGTAACTAAGTAGTTTGAGAGGTGGAAAATACGCTGTAAATCGACTGACTTACTCGTCGTCGAGGTAAAGAGCCATCGCATGGCCAATGAAGTCTTGGGTGCCTGGTTCTAGTCCAAATTTTTCGTAGACAGCCTTCATACTCTCCTTGTCTAGATCGATTCCTGCGACGCGTCAGTGTATCGAGTTTGGCTACGGCCAACCTAGACACTGCAAACCTTGGTGGGTGGCTGGATCGTCGTCTCTCCACCCTTGAAGAAATTCGAAGAACTTCTTCGCTCTCCGCTTCTCAAACAAGCCCATGAGAGGACTCTTGACAGCCTCCATCTCAGTGCTAGGGACCTTGGAAATTCGGCCATCACGGTAGACAAAACTGCCAGCAATCTGTTTGAATTCTAGATACCGAGTGACATCAGTATGGACCAAAATTTTGGTGAGTTCCCCGGAGGCGATGATGAATTTGGGGATGAGGTCGACAGCGTAGTCACGGTCGCGCCCAAGCTCAGTGGGAGGTGATTGATCTGGCCTGAATTTACGATAGAGCTAGTGGTAGAGGTTCATGGTCCAAAGGCTGACAGAATACGGTTCGATGGGACTAACCTGAGTCAAGTTAAGGCTCGCGCTGTCGCCGCCATAGTAATCATTCCTATCCATATGAAGGACTTTCTTTCCCTCGACAGATAATAAGCCAGAGAGGATGCATTCTGTTAGACCAGTTCCAAGCACGATGACCTGGAAAATGTATTGGTTAATACGTGTAATGCACAGGATTTGGTGTAGTTCACGTCGTATTCTTCATCCATTACTGATCCAGAGGTGTTATTCGAGCTGGGACGATGATGAGATCAATGTTCAGAACGATTCGTGACTGATATCGATTGTCACGTAGTGTGTGACGGTATATTACTGCGTCGGGTTGCCATGTATGTACAGTACACTTTAAAGTCAAGTATCACTCCTTCGTTTAGTCTGAATCGTATGAATCGCCCTCTTTATCAGATTCTGGATCACTCCTAGCACGTTTGGGCTGCATGTAGTCTCCGTCTTCGTCGCGTAGGGGCTTGCGCTTTTTGTCGAGTTGGCTGCCATTAGATGCCAACCATGATGGGCGTGCGCGTTGCAAATATAAAGGGTTCGATCCTTCCCTTTGTTTTTCATACTTCTGTGCAAGTCGATGAATTTCTGAAACAATGAGACATCAAAAAACTTGAAGAAATCGGAAATGATCAAGGATATCATACTCTTCTGGCATCTTTGGTAATGCCGTATCCACGATGAGACGGTCCGCTGGGGAAACTAAGAGACAAAGATAAGAATACTCATTACAACATCAAGAACGACTGAACATACACGTTCGCAGAATGGCGTCCATCTATCAATATCTCGGGTATTTTCCCAGACGTCGCTGGCCACAATATGCTTTGCCATGAAACGCATATCAGCTTTGGTGAGTTTACTCCCATTTTCACCCATCTGTTGCTCATCCTCATTCGAATCCACACTGTCATCGGAAGTTGAATCCTCTTCTGGGGTAGAACTATCAGACTCTGAGTCATCGGTTGGGACCAAGGCAATTTTGCGACTTCGGCCACGATTCCTGGTCAGGTCGTCACAGTCCGAAGAAGGATCAAAATCTGATGGATGATCTCCCCCGGAACTTTCTTCAACTTTCGCCGCTGCCAGAATCTTATCGGCCAAATCATGCCGACCATGCCAAAATGACGTCCAAGATCCTTGACTATGATGAGGAGCCTTAGGCAAGAGGGACTGTGAGAATGAGATATATCAATGGTTGTGAGAAAGGCGACCTTTTGGGACAGCATCTCGCAAAGTTCCCCCTTCGTCAGACTTGGATCCTGTTTCAGTCTCCATGATATGAACCTAACGAAATACGTTTTATCTGCTTCAGTATATCTGTTCCCTTTCCTTCCGGGTACGACTTCGGTTGGAGGCGTCGGTGAACGCGAAGGAGGGGGAGGAATTTGAATAGCAGCATGAGGTGGGGGTAAACTGGAATGGAAAACCGGTGCGGGTGTGGTGATACTATTAATGGTCCTTCGCCGATTGCCGTAACTCGTGGAAGATGAGGTAATTGTAGCATCATTCGCAGAGGCGCGGCGCGATGGCAGCCGAAGTGCGACGCGGCGCTTCTCGTATGAAGAAGCTCTAGGTGGAGGTGAAGGCGAAGGTTGTGGCTTTTTCGCAGTCTTGACGACGGGATTTGCAAGATTTGCAACAAGTTGGTCAATTCGAGGCTTGTGGTCGAGATAATAATCTTTCCACAAGGAACTGCCATGATTATTGATCTAAAAATGCATCAGCAACTCGAATACACGGAATGGCAAAATATCGCACCCCATGCAATGAATCCATTGCCTGTTTGTAAGTATGCCCGTTCTTTGTACTGTCATGCAAAGCCTGTGCAAGAAGCGCGTCGTCATTGGGTGAAGATCCAACAGGAGCGCTCATCCTGATTGCATCTTGCAAAAGTTGTGTTGGTACGAAAGCCATGTTATTGAATCCACCCATATTTTGAGCTAGCTGCATAAAGGAAGCTTGGTTTTGTTGCGAAGGCCAAGATGGAAGTGTTTGGGCCAGGTTCAAATTTTGAGGTACCATGGCAGGCCAAGGGGATTGTGCCACAGGATCTCCATAGTTGGGAACTTCATTTGGTGGACCCATCTTTGAGTCCATCTTGACTTGAATGCAGCCAAGAACCGTGACAAGCTCAATGTGCAATCCACGTGACTTGGTCACGCCTATCCTTCTTCAATATGTCAAATATCCTACGCTCTCGATCTTTCCTTCCTCGCAGTTTCGGGACGTCCGCCTCTCTCAATGCCCTAAGTGGTATTTCTCGTGAAAGAGCTAGACAACTCTCATCTGAATGGAAAGGAACCAGTGCGACGGGTGGTACCACTAAGAATTTCATAGCGGGACAATTTGTTGAGAGCAAAACATCTGAATGGCACGAAGTTCTTGATCCGGTATGGCATCCCTGACTGCACCAATAATTTAATTTAGATTAGCTAACGCCATCATTAGTCAACTCAGACATTACTCACAACCGTGCCAGAAACAACTCGTTCTGAGTTTGAGAATGCTGTCGATGCTGCTTCAGACGCCTTCAAGACATGGAGCCGTACAAGTGTAATAACTCGCCAACGCTTTGCAATAGAGTGCGTCTCGTCACCCACACCTCCGAAGCATTCTCATGTATGCTTCAGCCTTCAACGGTTAATTTGCAAGCATATAGAATCTTTAGCGAATAGCATAGTGCTGGAGCAAGGGAAAACATTTCCGGGTCCGTGAAGAAACAAACTAACGAATACTTTCACCTTGATTTGGTTGATTGTTAGACGCACAAGCTGATGTCCGACGTGGATTGCAAGTGGTAGAACATGCAATCGGTGTTACCTCTCACCTAATAGGTGAAAAGTCGGGAGGAAAGTCGGCCCATACTTTGGGTTCATTTGCATTGACCTCCCTCTAGTCAGTAAAGATATGGATACCGAAGTCCGGAAATTGCCTCTTGGCGTGTGTGCAAGGTCAGGAATGATTCCGATGAATCTAACCCCATACTGAAGTGTGTGCTAGTGTGGCCCCATTCAACTTCCCCGCGTATGTCAATCTTTCGTGTCCTCCCTATGGCCTGGTTCATGTTTCACTCGCAGGATGATTCCGCTGTGGTCCATTCCTATGGCTGCGGTGACCGGTAACACTTTGATCCTCAAACCATCAGAACGCGACCCTGGTGCTGCCATTATCCTTGCTGAACTCTGTCAACGAGCTGGTATGCGTACATCGGGGAATTGCCTCCCTTTACCTTGAATAATATTCATTGCCAAGGCCTCCCTGATGGCGTCCTGAATGTGGTTCATGGAACAGTACCCATGGTCAATGCTATATGTGATCATCCAGCAATCAAGGCTATTAGTTTTGTTGGTGGCGATCGCGCCGGGAGGCATATTTACGAGAGGTAGTGTGGCGGATCATTCTTCATTCAGGATTAGCTGATGCATCTTCATTTAGGGGTACAAAAAATGGCAAACGAGTGCAAGTTCAGTCCTGATGCTCTACCAGGATCAGGTTTATTTCCTAAATGCCATGACAGGCCAATATGGGAGCCAAAAACCACGCTGTAGTCATGCCTGATGGTATGTCTTTTTAATCTGAGGTCAGATAATAGATTACTGACCGAGTGGTCAAGCAAATAAAAATCTCACGCTAAACGCCATTACAGGGGCTGCTTTTGGTGGTGAGCTTTCGTGTTCTCGTTACTTATTATTGTGCCCGCTAACGGAAGTACAGCCGCTGGCCAGCGCTGCATGGCAGTTTCAGTTGGTACGCGAGCTACAGCTAAGGTGATTAACCGGCGCTGATTGACCCATGTAGCCATCCTCGTCGGGGAAGCCAAGTTATGGCTTCCAGACATAATCGAGCGAGCAAAGAAACTCGTCATCAACGGAGGATTTGAGAAGGGTGCTGACTTGTCTGTTCAAATGGTTCAGCTTACTCCTTGTCCGCTGACACTTTCTTAGAGGCCCTCTGATTTCTGCCGCTGCGAAGAGGCGTGTTATAGGATTGATCAACTCTGCAGAAGAGGAAGGTGGCAAAATTCATCTCGATGGTCGAGGCCACCAGGTTGCTGGGTATCCCAGTGGCAATTTTGTAGCACCCACAATTATTGAGGCAGGGACTTCAATGAGATGTTATCAGTATGTCCCTTTCCTGTCGCGGCTGTGCGTTCGTTGTGATATCCACTTCCTTTCAGAGATGAGATCTTCGGACCGGTATTATGCGTTCTTCATGTCGAGACACTCGATGATGCCATAGGCATCATCAATTCCAATAAGTATGGCAACGGTACGGCTATATTCACTCAATCTGGCCCTACGTCGCGTAAGTTCGAGAACGAGGTAAACGTTGGCCAAGTGGGCATCAATGTGCCCATTCCGGTTCCCTTACCGATGTTTGCTTGGAGTGGTAATAAGGTAGGCATGATCGTCATTAGTTTATAATTGCCACTGATCATACAATCGGATAATATAGGCAAGCTTTCTGGGAGACATCGCCTTCTGCGGCAAGAGGTGAGTCGTTATCTGGATTGGTGGCTCTGGGCTTCATGTCTGCGTTTTTCACAGTGGTGTCAACTTTTATACGCAAAATAAGGTAGAAGTGTATCATTTCTTGGAATGGTATGTGTGCGTCTAACAGTGGATATCAGACCACCACCAGTCTTTGGAGGACGGAGGATGCCTCGAGTAGTTCCGCCACCGTAAATATGCCCACTCACCACTAGTTCATTAATTCAATTCGCAATGGACCATTCTTCGAAGACAGCAGTACAACAAAGCAAGCCAGTACATCCGCATGAATGTGCAGTAATTGCCTTGTGATATCATCCACTGTCAGAAGCCTTTCCGATCACCTTATCCAGGAATGCATGTGACAAGGATACAGTTTGTTGCAGAGTAGTCTCAAACTCTTGCTGGAAAAATAATCGAGTCATCGAGAGTCACTTCAGTGGTAGATGAGAGGCATACGATTTCACCAAAGTACGGATCTGCGATAGGCTCGTTGTCTAGGTATGAACCCCAGAGGGCAACCTTCGCTGTGGGGGTCACGCCTGTGGCCTCTAATTGCTTGACGAAACGATTGAGATAACGCTCGTTGGACCCGTCTGCAGCAAGGATATGAGTGAACGATGTAAAGTCATCTTCGTTGACTTGTCGTGCTCTATGTGATATAGGGATCTTGTGCTAGGCAAGATTGTTATGATCATTATCAGCATGAAGTCTTGAGCACTATTTTACCTTTCGACAGATAACCAATGCTCTTGACAAGGGAAATGTTGAGAAATATTCTGCAGGGCGTCGGGACAGGCTCACCGTTCATCAGGTTCCTCCTCGAGATGATAGCTGGATGTACCAGCGCTGTCGACATAGATTTCTATGCTTCTCTTGGCTGCAACGTCCTTCAAAACCGCCTCGCCTATAGGAGAACGACAGATGTTGCCTAAACAAACGATGAGGACTCTGATCGAGAGTGATGATTCGGACATTAGACCAAGCAGCGGACTTGATCCTACCCGAAACTTTGACATGCCATCTCCACCAATTCAAGTTTTCCTAACCACTATCGCCTCGCAGCCTGCTCTACGACAGCGCCAAGGCATGAGAAATGTTCCATCAGAGCCCATCAGATCACGTATTTATCCCAATTACAGAATATCTGCTTCGCATTCTGCAAGCCAAGAAGGTATCATTCACATCTTATGATCTGGCCAGTGACGAACAGGCCAAGAAGCTCTGGAGAAGGAAGGCACCACCAGGCGAGTCTTAACTTGACTAGAAGTAGAAGCACAGGGACCAATCGGAAGCATGGACAGATAAACAGCAGCTTCCCGGGATTCTCGTGGGTGGTCGCTTTCCAGGGGTATGCCCCATTTTCCCAGTCAGCCTTCGAGCCATGCGCCTAATACAACGTGCTCTTTAGACATTCACTGACTTGTGAGACTCAAATCTATTGTCCATTCCACATGTTCTTCCTTTGACACCTTGAACACCCCTAGCGAAGAAGCTGTTGAGCACAGCGAGCTTGAGATTTTTCTCAAGCTGAATGAATCATATAATGCTTCTGTGGAAGAGGACCGCCCCGCTCCCACCGCTCAGCCAGTCGGTGTTCCTGGAGCAGCCTCCCCCTTACAAATGACCCCTGAACGCCTTCGTTCCAAGATCCTCTCCACAACGCCTTCACCGCTGAAAGGGAAAGGGGCTAGTCTTCCGATCAACAAAAGGGAGGGAGCGTTTGATGTGAGCACCGAGTTGCCAGGCTTTGGGTTACAAGGTGTCATGGTCACCGGAGATGAGCTGGCTGAGTTAGTGGCAGAACTCGGTTTGGATGGCGACGATGCAGGCGACTTAGTCAAGGGTTTGAGCAACAGTACTGTTGCCAAACCGGAGGATAGCGCGCCCACGAACATCGTCAAAGACAAAGCCGCCCCAGAGACGAGCGATCCGCCCACTAATATCAAGCAACATGATCCAGAAGGCAAGGCGGAGGTCTTAGGTACCACCAAAGAGGTTACTGAAAGTTCAAGCTTGGGGCTTGGCGAAGACATTTGTCCCGAATCCCCAAGCAAATAGGATTCAGAAGCGCCTCGCTGGTCACGAAGGGTTGGAATATGCAAGTATATAATTCTCCAGGAGTATGTATGTTATGGATTGTACATGTAACTTGTGGATATATCAAGGAGGGATCTTAGAGTTTACCTGTTGGCATATTTACTAAATGACCGCCATCCAGTGCGATAGTTGCGCCATTGACGAACGCTCCGGCGCGACTGGCAAGGAACAGAGCTGTGCCTGCTATGTCTTCGGGTGTTCCGATACGAGACAGAGGAACCGTGGCGATAATTTCCCTGCCCACAGTTTTCAGGCTATATGCGGTCACTATTTAGACGGTTGATGTGAATGAAAACAAAGGCGAAGACAAGGATTAAAAACCCACTTTTACTTTGGAATGGTCCTAGAAATAAAATCTGCAGTAAGAATCGAGGAATAGTGGAGAGGTTCTCTGATACTGACCGCAAGCAATGGTATTGCTAACGATGCCTTCTCGCCCAAGTTTCCCCCCCAAATGCCGGCTCAACTGATGCAAGCCAGCCTTTGAAGCTGAATAGGCATAGGTTTCGTGGTCTGGGATGCGGATTCCTTCTACGGATCCAATCTTTGGCCACGTGAAGCAATGAGTGAGGACGATCGGTGTTATGACAGTGGAATCTCACGTTGATGATCCTGGCTGGATCATTGAAGACTTGTCCTTCCTTCCCCCCTTGCGCGGCGCCAGCGCGGAGGAGGGGAAGGAGCTGCTGGGTGAGAGAGAATACTCTTTGCAAGTTCAATGTCAGAACTTTAGTGAACGCAGTGTCCTGGTGTGACAGCGGCAAAAAAAAGAAATGATGAGAAAATTGGAAGCAAACAAAATGAAAAATGAGTCTAACAGGATAATCGTCAAGGTTGGCTCCCCACACGGCACCAGCATTATTGACAAGAACGTGCAACGCCTTTTCTCTTGATGAGAGCGTGCTCCCCAGCCTTTTTACTTCCTCCAAATGGTGTAAGTTGGCTGGGATTGCTATGCACGTCCCTGGTCCAAGGTCATTGAGCTCAGCAGCAGTGACATCGCAATCCTTTTTGGATCGAGAGGATATGTAAACCTGTTAAAGACTGGTATAGCCGACTTCAATCCGGGTGCTCGTACGACCGAGACCAGACCTTGGCCCCGTTTCTTACAAAACCAGTTGCAATCTGACATTCGTCTAGTTAGTAGAAGACCCACGACCAAATCCAACTAACCATTTTGCCAATGCCTCTGCTTCCGCCAGTGATCAGGACGACTTTACCTTCAACACCGAATAAATTATCGAGCTTGAATGAACTCATGATACCGGCGTGTGCAGACTGAGATGCCGGAAGCGTCTCTACTTAGTACGTAAGCGTGTAAGCGTGTACCAGCAAACTCTGGTCAATCGTGTTGTGTACATATTACTGAAAGCAAGCCTAACACTGACAGAGGCCAAAGAACATCGGTGATTACATCTCTGTGTCGAAATCTCTTGATCGGCGACGTCGTCTGGGCGTTCGTTTGACGTCAGCAGAAGGCATGGGGATAGCGGGAAGCCCTTCGCGGGTCGTGATCTGCTAGACTGATCAGCGATCGGACGCTTGAATAGGCGGAATACTGACCGGTGGGCGATCTTCGCTCCTGCTCCTGCTCCTTTTCAGCTTACTGCGTTTCCACTGTAACTCGTGTTCAAGCTTAGAATTATCACCGTTGGTCTTGAGAAGAGCGTGATTTTCTTCCTCTGATTTGACTGGAGATACACGAAGCAGGCTTTCAATGCGGGGGCGTCGCACCATGGTTGGCAGTACACAGGCAGCCAGTGTGATGAATGATATTCCGAAGAAAGTAAATGCCGAGACGATTGCAGCAAGAAGCGGAAAGCGAGTGACAAGGCCGCTAAACAAGCGACATGAGGATAGTTCTCAGTTTGAATAGGGAAGAAAACTCACCGAAGACCGTAATGTCTGATAACGCCTCTGAGAGATGAAGAAAGGACGCTGATTTCGCGGCCTTCCCCGTTGCCTATACTTTTCCAGCCATCCTGACGCCCGATTTCGATCTTAGCCAAGAGGTTCGAAGTCTCGGCGGCGTATGAATCCAACAAGGGAACGTCAAACTCGATGACGTCTGGCCGGTTTGACCAGCGGCCTGGACGAGGTGGGAGGGCGATAGCCTGAGCAGTGAACGGGCGGTCAGTTGCATTGAGACACCAAGAAAAGGCGCTTACAGGTCGGCGAATGGTAGCTAGGGATCTATTCGAGGCAGTTGTGAGTTTCAGAGTTGTCATGAAATTTCCAAGGGCAAAGTTGGATTCGGTGGCAGGAACGACGAGGTGAAGGGAAATATCGTAAGGCTGCTGGGCAACTACTTTTGAGAGAGCAACCTCTGCGTATGGAGGAATGCCGTCACTACTCCGATGGATGTGTAAAGAGATATTGGGGGAAGATGAATGTAAGGGCGCACCCGTATTGGAGATAGAGAGTAGCCTCCCAACTGACCGCTACATTCCTCCAGACGATCCACCCAGCGGACAGAGATGCGAACAAGAGGAGTGGGATGAAGACGAAACATACAACTAGAGGTATTATCTTAGGGGTTATAGTCTGCAGAAGGAGCAGCACATTTGAAAGAGCGGTGAAGAAAAGGTCAACCGGAAGGAATGCGATAGCTCGAATTAGACCTGACAGTCCAGCTTGTGAATTATCTCGTTGGACGAGTGTTTTTTCGTCGACATCGACGTTAACGACTGATAGGTGGGACATGTGGTGCAGGTGGCCGTGACCGCAAAGCTGACTCAATTTAGCACCAGTATGTCGGTCGACCTCAGAGGTGTCCTGGGATCACATCCTTCATCCGAAAGCCTATCGAACCTGATTGCTTTTCTTTCCTCACTCGTCCCCAATGCTGCCATCCCCGAAATCAAGTCCTATCCCGACGCCGTCTACTTCAATTATTTTCATCTCGGCCTCAGTTTCCTCTTTTCGCCTGTGAAAGGCTATAAACCGGAAACAGGACTAAACCGTGCTGATTTGAGAGAGGATGATCTCGTCCTTGACAGCATTGATATATACAATCGTCTGACGAATGACTCTAGCAAGCTTGCTTCAATGTCTGAGCGGTCGTTTTCTACCTTTCCGCTTTCACCTTTCAATATCACACGGCCATCTTCGCAGACGAGTGATGAGGGTACGCGTCTTGACGTTCTACCCGAGACGACGGGGAAAGATTTCGTGGCGTGCCTTGGGGAGCCCGACCGGACAGGAGGCGGTTCGGGGCCGTCATCTGGCTCGATCGGGATATGGTGTGAGTGGTCTAAGGAAGGTGTGATGGTCGAGTTTGGTGGTGACGAGGCGAGAGGCCCACAGGCCTGGGAGCTTGGGAAGGACGCCGTCTGGAAAGTGATTACTATTTTTCTTCCAAAGAGGACGTAATGGTAAGCGTCCACAACCTGTACAGCGCATGTCCATCGCTCATACCCAGCGCAGTGGTTGGAATCATGTGACTTATACACCTTGAATCAGCACAATAATGGCCGCTCCAGAAACTTTGACAACCCTTGACTTGAGTGGAAAATTCATCATGGTATAGTCTTCGTGAAGCGCTGGTACATGGTGTGCTGATCTCTTTCCAGAACAAATCTCTCAGCGATTCGACAGACAAGATGATGGAGCTGCAGGGCGTCAGTTGGCTGACCCGCAAGCTGATCGCAGCCGCAACCATAACTCTCGACATCGGACACTACAGGGACGACAAGACCGTCGAACACATCGATATTAATCAAACTCTAACTGGCGGAATTTCAGGGACGACCGAGCTGCGGATACTCGATTGGACTATGAGGGAGCGCGAAGATCGCATCTTTGGCCCCGTTATTGGAAAGTCGAGGCGCATCAGCATTGAGGATATCGACGAACCGTTTTTGAAAAAGGATTGGTTGCCAGATACTCTCGAGCATGGCGCTATTCAGTCGTATGTTGAAAGCGATACGCCCAAAAGTAAGACCACTTGGACAGTGATGCAGGTATGTATACTGTATTTACACTTTGATTTCAAGCTGGATGACTCTGCAGATATGGGGATTCGAGAGTATCCAGGGAGAACGAAGGCACACGCGGCACCTTGCGTTCAAAGGCCCGAAGGAAGAGGACCTAAAAATTCGCCTGGTGTATGATTACGGTAAGAAGGCCATCAGCTACATTGTGTACAGCAGTGTTCGCTGATGTGTTTGGCAATGGACTAGTCCCGTCTGAGTGAATGGTAGCCCTATATATTATTCCTTATGTCAGCATGTGCCTTGATCATGAAATGCCAGTGATCCCAGGCGTTGTCGACATTCAACAGCATGGAGCCTAGCTCGAGCTCAGAGTCAACTGCCTCTACATCCTTTTCTAACTATCCCCCGTCTTCAAAAATAAATACAACCCGTAGCTATGGGATCGAGGTTGAACTCGAAACACCTGCACCCAGTGGCCCAACCTCACCCAAACGCTGGTATACTTCTATCGATAGGCTGTTGGCTTCGAAAGCACCTCGTGTCCATGAACGAGTGACCCATTCTATTTCGTATTTTAGGGGCCCAAGACCCAAAGTGGGTCTTCCAGGTTCGCCTCATCTCGTTACCTCTTCTGCTCGCGCGTTCAATCCAACTCCTCCAGAACCTGCCCCACTCTTCAACATAAATGTACAAACCCGAGCAGGACAACTCCGTCTCCCTCTCGAATCATCCTTAGTATCAGTTACACGCCCGTTCACGAGACCCTGGCTCCTACTTTTATTCATCGCAGCATATATCGTAGCATTAGCATTTCTCACTCGCACACAGTCTTACATCACACCATCAGCATCATGGATTGACTGCACGTCGACTTTTTGGCTTGCAAACGATGGATGTGGTTTTAATGGCCTGGACTGCTCGCCATTCGACGACCAACTTTACGATTTCCGTTGTCCGGCCGAGTGTAACAGCGTTATTCTCGAGAATCCTCGGACAGTCGGTAATGAGCAGGCTGTCTACGTACCTTTGATTGTCGGAGGGGGTGACGATAATGGCACCTATAGAGGCGATTCTTTCATTTGTGCCGCCGCCAATCAAGCGTCAGTAGCCCCTTCGCTTGCATTTTAAGCACCTGTCTTATCACACCTCTCCAGCGGTTTCGCAACTAACACCAAAGGAGGCTGTTTCTCATTACAGCTCATTGGCAACTTTACGGGTTATTTACCCAGATCCACTAATGGCCTCACCTCTCTTGGATTTCCTGGTGTATTTCCTCTCTCGTTTATCCTGTCCCCGACGACCACCCTGACTCATTGCGATGACCTTCGTAATTTCGCCCTTGCATTCAACATATTAATCACCTGCATCCTCTTCTTCATCCTCAGACCCAAACCTCTCGTTCTCTTTTGGAGCCTTGTTTGTATAGGGTTCTGGCACATTTCCCTCTTTTCTCAACCCAGAACACACCCGCCTGCTTTGGATGTTGCTTTCGGCGCCTTCCTCCCGACTTTATTCGTCGCGTATGGCATGTGGCGTTTGGCATTCAGATTCACCCTTCCGGTTTTTACAAAAACACCTATTGAGGCCTCGATATTATATATAGGACCATTCTGGGTTGGGGTGCTTGCTAACATCACCACTAATACTCCCATTGACCGTCTTCTCGCCTCCGATATTCAAAAGCGACCTGGAGCTGTCACCGCCTTGATCATTATTGTCGCTATTCTCTTTGTTATTGTGGTCAACCAGTTAAGGGTCATCCGGAAGACGGGTTGGTTGCCGTGGTATGTAGGATGGTATGTGTGTGGAGGGTTAGTTTTAGTGGTGTTGTCGCAACTGCCTGGATTGACATTGCGCCTACATCACTATATCATCTCAATGGCTCTCATTCCTGGTACTGCGTTTCCAACACGGTTATCTGCGATGTACCAGGGATACCTTCTGGGGCTGTTTTTGAATGGCGTGGCTGCGTTCGGGTTCGCCCCGATTTTTCAGACTGCTGCCGATGTGAGGGTTCTGTTTCTTCGCTTGTGAAGTTATGGAATGCTGAACGAACATCCAGCTTATCCGTGACGGGCCTCAATCCTCTCCTCTACCCACCTTCCTTACTAATTCCACGACGTATAATAATTCTATTCCATTCCTCAGCCAGACCATCCAATGGGATGCACTCCCAAGTAGTGATTGGGATGGATATTCTTTACTAGTCGACGACGTCGAGCGATATATCGGTTCTGCCCTCAACTTCTCCTTGGCATCTTTAAACGCCAGCATTCCGCACTTCTTTAGGCTTGCCGTGAGTACACCCCTCCGTCCTCGCGTGAAGAGTTAATAATGCGACTTTCTCTTTCTCACTCAGTATACGAATGATGGTACGGCAGGAGACTTCACAATGTCCGCAGTGCTGTGGCCAAATGGAACTTGGGTGGATCCGCTACCTGGACCATCATAAGAGACTTTATCCGTTTTTCCTTTCGGTTGTAGGGTTACAAATATAGGTTTCCGCCACTTTGCCACCGAGTGAGTTTGTTTAAGGGTTGCCATCCACAACACGTGATCATCGAGACTTTAACCTTTGGCCTTCACCTTGTCGACTCTTTACCGGATGTCATCCTCAGTTACATCCTTCCAGAGTCATAAATTGGCCAAACCACAATGTAGGTCTAACCACTCGTGCGTTTCTAGCTATTGAGCCCCAAATCCCAGATTTTACGCGTTCAAAGACTGGCAAATGGTACTGCAATATTTGCTCGCCGACAACCAATGACGATGATCACCCGGAAGAAGAGCGAGATGGCGATCTGATGACTTATCAAGCTGCCCTACAACACGAACGAACTTCCTCTAGCCATGCTCAAAATGTCGCCAATACCGAGATGTGGACACCACGAGCCCATTCCGAGGATTGGGACAAGGGAATACAACCTATGTCATTGACGACGGAGGAGGTGAAGAGGAGGGAGGACTGGACTTATGTGCACCGCGTTCGCGACACGATTTCATTTTGGATCAAGGGTGTTGAGGGTGCAGAGAGAGGAGAGGTTCCCCGCATGGAGGAGTTCTTGAAAAGCCTAGAATCAGGGCCTTGGGGAAGCAAGGAAAATGGGTGGGAATATTTCAGCTATGCATATAGTGCTCATGAATGGGGGGTAGTTGAAGCTGGGTCGGACGCTGAGGCAGATGCGGGAGATGAGTGGAAATGCCAAAGCAAGGATCACCGGAGCACTGGGATAGCTACGGGCCAGGGCGATTCTAGATTGCGGGCGGAAAACCGACTCACCAGGTTTCCTAATGGAGGAAGGAAACGAAAGAAGAGGGCACGTCGGCAACAAGATGATGCCTATATATTTGTGGAGGACATTGCGCGTCGAGTTGCGGCGGATAACAAGCGAAAACGACGGATGCATGCGTTCTATGAAGTATGTCCCGTCCCTGACTTGATCATTCAGACTGACTTTTTTGTAGTTGCCCACCGCGGCCAAAATTACGAAGATCGAAGAAGTCATTAAATACCTTCAAGGTGGAACTGTAAGGAAACCTTCTGATATTCCATCTTCAAGTGGTTTGAACACCGATTGTTTGCAGTAATTTCTGCTACGGAACCAACCACGGATTTAGTATAATAACATCTTTCTCGCACGATCAATGCTATGATGGGTCCGGTATAATTTGTACTTTATAAACCGGTATAACCGATCACACATTTAATGAGCACATTGACCTTGCCCCTCGCCGTCGAACCCACATGAGCACCATTACCCCCCATCCTCTCCTAGCCAGATACCTCAACCAGCTCGCAACCCATCCGTTGCGAACTAAGGCGGTCACCACTGGTGCGTGCGGAAATTGGACACTGCTTGACCTACCACCTCACCACATGCCATCAGGTATTTTGTGCTTCTTCCAAGAGGTACTCGGCTCCAACTTTGCTCGTCTGCCCGTCCGACGACCTTCGAAAGATGAACTACCCGTCCTTCAAATCTTAGCCAGAGCCCATGTCGACATCAAAGCACTGAAGATGGCCATGTACGGCTTCCTTATATCTGCTCCACTCGGCCATGTCCTCGTCGCCGCCCTTCAAAGGGCGTTCAAGGGCAAGACGGGCACTCTGGCCAAGATTGCCCAGATCTTCGCAAGCAATCTGCTCATCGCGCCCATTCAGACCGCAGGTGGGTTTTTCTCGCCTACAACCACTCCGAATCCCGATCGGCTCATGATGTCTATCAAAGTATATCTTTCCTCAATGGCCGTCATCAACGGTGCAAAGTCTATAGATGATGTTTCCAAGACCGTCAAGGGTGGCTTCTTCTCCGTCCTCCGAGTAAGTCGTTCACCACCCAGTCGTGGACTCTCATTTTCATTAACATTTTCTCTTAGATCTCGTGGGTCATATCTCCATTGTCGATGACTATAGCACAAAATTTCCTCCCCATGGATGTAAGGATCTCAAACAGCCAAGCTTCCCAACCCTCATCATTTTTGTTGTTGCAGTTGTGGGTTCCTTTCTTCAACGCAATCCAATTCGTTCTTGGTGTAAGTCTCTCCGCCGCGTGTTGTTTCTGTACTGAAATTGTTCCTTCAGACATATTATAACACGAGGATGAAGCAGCTCCGCCTCAAAGCAATCAAAAAGGAGGGTGAAGATCGGGGCCAAGCGGACTGATATTGGAATGTGTTTTCCGCTTCGCACTGGAGGTTAACCACATCATCCGTCTAAATTCTATTCACATTCCCTCGAGTGTCACAAATAGTAATGCAAGGTGCATCTCCCAACGGCGAACGCTGCGAGTATCGATCTCTAGTGCGCCAGCCACCGCCATAATCGTCATTTGGCAATGGCGATGATACCTCACCTACTTCCGTTTCCAGAAGCCATCCTCCAAGTGCGTATGTGCCAGGGCGGTTGATCCACATCATTGGCTGCAGTGTCACCGCCTCTAATGGCCGCAGCGTACCATGGAATGTAAGACGACCGGAATATCGTGGTGCCAAAAAATTCCTGAAGAAAGTTGTTATTTTTCATGAACGACATATAAGTGAAAAATCCCTTACGAGGAAGGATGACTTTCCGGATTCGACGAGAACCTCAGAACAAATCGGGACGTATGTGTCAGTGAATAATTTCGTAGTGTAAACGGTATTGAAGCATGGAAAGACCTAATCGTTAATTGACGTTGAATACAGGCGGGTAAGCGGTTAGAATGCAAACGCACCCTTTTGAAAAATCATGTTCCCGGATAATGCTGTCCTGTGCTGTCACGACGATCGGATTCATCTCCACATTCCATTCGCTGCTTCGCACAGCCTCAAGAAATTTCAGCTTTTCTCGCTGTGTCTCAGCATATATGCTGCGTTTCACTGTGTGGTCCTCTGCATCTTTAATGATATCCCTCAACGCTGCATGACCAGCCCCGAGTGTTATATTAGAAACGAGCAGATGACCTGATCGTTGTTGGGAAGGGATATCCCAGAACACAACGATATCAACAGTGGACGGATTGTAAAGAGGAAATATGAAGGGAAGAGAAGCGAATGGAATTTGGGGAAGTGACTCAGCAGCGGCGCGAGCAATCATATTTCGCCGTCCGCAGTGTATGAACTGACGTGTGTAAGAATCTCGAATGGACCGAATATGACCGCGCTAAACCTTGGATCAGTCGATTCGCTGGTATGAAATGACAGAGAAACTTCACTTTGAAAATATGGCTACAGATGAGATCAATGGGTGGTGGAATCGAGGTTCCTGGAATGCGACCGTGTAGCACCTCTCTCAGTTTGCGTGAAAGAAATGCAAACGTTTCCTCGGGACCAGATCGGCCGTTCCAAGCAGTCACCCCGCATGATAAACGAATAGATTGCTGGGGACCAAGAAGACATCTGCGAATCATGAATGTATAGCATAAGACGGGTGGCTTGCAGCACTCACGGATCGCTTTCGGAGACAGGCATGCATTTCCAGCTTGGGCTCAAAGTTGTCACCTGCGTCACATTGATGGCACTTGATGCAGTAACATTGCTGAGCTCAAGGTTCATAACGAATAAATGATCCAAGGAGCAACTTGGTTGCGCGGTGGCGGAAAATTCGAAAATCGGTCTGACTTCGAAGTGACGAGTAACCCGCGCCATGTAGAACAATTCCCCAGCTTTCTGGAACCGCCAAATCAGTAGAATAAAGAGGGTGAAATCGATTCTTGACACCTACTTCCCGGTAGACAAAGAGTAAACAAAGTTCCTGCTCCTCAAGCTTTTCTGCATGAATAACCACAGAAAACTCGACGCTATCCCCCGGATGCAACGAAGATGAGGTATGAATATTAATTAGGTCTATGAGATATGGTTTGTCCAGAGGAAGAGAGTTTTGGGAATGCAAAACCTCGGTCGATGGCGATGGACCTGCCAAACCAGGTACACCATCAGTTTGAATCTCCTGCAGTATAATGCTGCAATGGCTCACTCGCCGATTCGGGCTCGGAATTATCATCGATCGCCACCCAAACTTGATCGTCGGGCCCGGCTACCATCCACAATTCATCAATAGCTCCCGTCCCAGTATTCGACAGCCACAATCTCATTTCTTTGTCCTCGCCTTGGGCCAACACAAGCCGTTTATCATCTACAAAGTTCGCGACCAGTTTATGGCTGACTTCTTCAACTTCGACTTTAATTTGAACGGCAGGAGCATATACCATGCCTCGTCTCTGGAGGGCAGTCTCATGCAATCGCTGACCACGAGAGGCCAGGGATTCGCTCGAAGGTAATAGTGAGAGAAAGTCATATGTAACTTGACTGATGATGAGTGATGCTGGACGTCTTGACTTGATCGCGATTGGAATCTAAGTGAACAAATTAAGAATCTCATGAGAAGTTGAGCTTTCAATTAGGCCATACCGTCCGAGTTTCTCTTGCACCGAGATTGACATCACTGATAGTTTCTAGTTCAACGAAACTTTCGGGGGGATCCGAAGATGCTGCATGAGATACTTCTACAACCACCGTCAAGTTGGACAGGTTTACTTCAGTATCCAATGGATTATGCAGAACCAAGTCGACCCAGAACTTTTCTGAAACAACGCAAAGATCAACAACAATACTGTTAGTCGGCTAAATAGCCTACCATCGACAGCAGCTTTACCACTCTTCTGCAGCCCTTCCTTGCCTCGATCTTTCCAAAACGCCTTCCAGTCATCTTCTCGCTTCTCCCACGTGAACGGTTCCCCATCCGCGATGTCGCGTGGCAGCCGCAGGCGGGTCTGACGTGTCACGCAGAAAGTAAAAGGCAGTTTCAGGTCAGAAAGTGGTGTAAGGTCGGTTGCGGTAGCTTTGAAATGCTGAGAAAATCTACTTGATGACTTTGATATCTCTGATAACAGAAACCACACACTGTACAGGCAACTCGAAAATCTTCCAGAAAGATCCTGTCAGAGCTAGATTGTTCACTTTCGTTTATTGCAACAGACGTAGGCGGAGATGATGAATATGGAACAGAAGGCCGGAGCAGCCCCAAGAAATAACGGACGGCACCAGCTATGTCGCCCGTGGTATACAATAACCGACCTATCCGTGCTTAATGGTCAGCGATAAAGGTGCACAAGCACAGAAATTTAATCTCGCACCCAATGGATGTTCGATACTGGATATAACAGCGTCAAAATCTTCATGATCGTCTGGTGCCAACCCCTCAGAATCCCAGAATGATGAAGAAAGATTCTTCTTCGGTCTTGATTTGTACAATTCATGTGCTCTTCGAAGAAAATACATAGTCAGCGGTTTCTGTGAGATGCCTATCAGAGAAGGAAAGAGAGGAATAATAATAATAATTTTCTTCACAATTCCACATTTCTCCAACTTTTTGGCAGCGGAAAGGTACCATAACGCAGCCTTCCGTCGAGCTTGCTTTCTAGCACTCAAAAGAGCGGCGTGAGCGAGCAAAAGAGCGGAGGGTGGTTCCTCTGCCTGCCTCGATGTGATGAGTACATAATGCATCGTGGGCTATTTTGTGAACGGGAGGGACATACCTTACCGGCTGCCCAAACAAGCCATTTTTCTCCTTCGAGAATATTACCCGAGAAATCTTTGGGTGATATGCCAATTTCCCAGCGAACGGCAGATATGACTGCGCGTAGCTGCTCGTAGGCAGAGGGATCAGAAGAGGATGGATGGACGCTTTCGAGGGCCGTTGAGACATGCAATTGTATGGAAGTGGCGGGAGTCAGCAAGAATGGTAGAATGTCCTGAGCCGAAACGAAGATTAAATGCACATAACAAATCATGATCAGAGTCAGACAACTAAATGAAAGAAATAAAAATGAAACCCACCGATCCGCCTTTCCCTTCCTTCCTCATTGATTCCCAGACACTCGCGGCAAGCTTGAAATCACCCAGAATTGTTGCAAATTCCGCCAAACGACGCTGGGGTGGCAGACCGGAACTACTAGCTACACCGGACATCATGTTGAGTGTGTTTTGTGCGTTAGAACGGGGGGGCGTAGACGACGGTGGCAAAGTAGGATGCATGGGAGCGGGAGTGGAGGGTGCCGAACCGAATAAGCGGCGAGTGGAGGAAAAGAGACGGGAAGGTAGTCGGCGAGTTGATGAAAACTAGAATAGATGGAGTGAGATTCGAAAAGGAGAGAAGCGGGAAGAAGAATGATCACATTTTCATTCCACTCTACCACACACTTTTCCATCCACGGTATCAAACTCATAACCACAAACTCCCTGGTGAATTTTGCGGTCATTTGAATGTCTCTTTCGCTTAATCTCAAAACACTTGGAGTTGAATCTGACCCCAAAATCGGATTTGGGAGGTTGTCACCGGCCAATTCATGGGTCTCCGGAGAGAGTGGAGGCGGGAGTCGTGGCAGAGGTGTGGGGACGGGGACGGGTGGTGGTGGCGGTAAAGGCAGTGTAAGTGAGAGAAGATAACTGTGAAGGCCATATTGTTTCTTGACCGCATTGAAGAGTGCTCCGGCTCTAAGTGGATGTTAGACTTTTATGATGATGTGATACATTGTTAAACACACTCTTCGTCAGATAGGTTGGAATTTGGAGGATGAATTATGAGTGTATAGCGGAGAATAGCTGGTTCAACCCAAGATGGAAAATCTAGAGCTCTGGCATGTAGATTGGAAAGCACTTGAAGAGGATTCGCGGTCATAGTAGACACCGCCAGAATGACTAACAGATCCAATAAGTAGGTGTAAAACCTGAACGATAAGGTCAGAGGAAGATACCTGCGGCAGGATGGTTCCAACTCTCCACCCTTGAAGGTACACAGTCACCTTCGGCACAACGTCTGAGCTCTTCCCACCAAGGAGACCTCAAGGAGTCTCTCTCCTCGCCATCCTTCTCCATATCTTCAACCCACTTTGCGCATCGTTTACTAATACGAGCGCTGATCCAGTCAATTGTACGCACGGAGCGCTCTGCTTCATTTTCTCGAGATGCCGCTTCAATTTCGGCGAGATCTGAGAAACGGAGGGTGAAGGACGTGTGTGGTACTGAAGTAAGAGAAGTAGTTCGCGTTGTCACTGGGACATTAAACTGGTTGTTAGATGAGTGATCACTAGGGTCGAAACATACCTTGAGGCAGTGGGGAGAATGACTGGAGGATCTGTGGGAGGTGTGGCAACGACGAGGCCGCCAAAAGTTCCTCGAGGTCGCGCGAGGGTAGGATACAAACGTGAGGACTGAGCGACACTGGCAAAGGAGGCATACTGTAAATTACTCTGTCCAGGTCCAAGTCCAGCACTCATTCAATTCCCACGTTCAACCAAAAAAGAAAAAAAAAAAAAAAGATTCCGTTTCTCTCCAGTATCCTCGACATCTGCACACAATGGCCATCCAAAAAGAGCCCGGTCAAAAGGGCGTCAACTTTTCCAATATTGCCGTTGGTGTGCACACCTTTCACTTCCATGATATGTCCAGAGGAAACTGAAGTTCGATGGAGGTGCGATAATGAACATGGTAAAATCATGCTCTTCAAATTCAAAAGTTAATTGAATTGACGTGAACACGGCACATTTACTCGATCCTCCAGTTCGTAAGTCCCCTCCGTTTTTCTTTTTGCAGACTCCATTCTCACCCATTCGATCGCAGGAGGCAAGTTAGCGTCGGTCTTCCACGATAAAAACATCTCACTACAGTATCAGGTTACGACCCTTGGCCAACCTTTGGAAGTTCTCAAAACACAGATGGCTGCTGTTCGGTCCCAGACCATGTGGCAAGCAACAAAAACCGTGTGGAGTCGTGGAGGGGTTGCGGGATTCTTCCAAGGGCTTATTCCATGGGTTCGTGTGTGTTTACAATCGGATGAAGGGGATATACTCAAGTGTTAACAATCAGGCCTGGATCGAGGCTTCAACGAAGGGTGGTGTGCTCATCTTTACTGCCTCTGAGGTCGAGACAGCGGGTTTAGGGATGGGTATCAGCCCCGCGGCCGCTGGGCTGCTTGGCGGAATGTCAGGTGGTATAGCACAAGCTTACGCTACAATGGGTCGGTGTTTTTGCATTCCCCTTTTTTTCCCGTCCTGTCAGCAGAGTCCACCTGATCAAATTGACTCTCCCTCTCTCGTGTTTAATTTCGTTCATTCCTCATTCTACTTTGTGCAGGGTTCACCACATGCATGAAAACTGCTGAAATCACACGTCACAAGCAGGTTGCTGCTGGCGTCAAACCCCCCTCGACTTGGGCCCTTTTTGCGGACATCTACCGCAAGGAAGGTATTGCCGGTGTCAATAAAGGGGTAAATGCTGTCGCTGTGCGTCAGTGCACGAACTGGGGTTCACGGCGAGTTCCGCATGCTTGATTTTCAGCCGATAGCCTCGTTGACTTGTCTGTCATCGTAGAATGGGGTTCGCACGTCTGGCAGAGACTTCGATCCGCAAGCTGAGGGGTAAAAATGAAAATGATCAACTGGGCCCGATGGACAAAATTCTAGCGTCATCTGTGGGTGGCGCTTTAGCAACATGGAACCAGCCTATCGAGGTTGTCCGGGTCGAGGTCCGCTTTTTTTTCTTGGCAATCCTCGACCAGTCCATTTACAGCATATATGAATGCTTTAGATGCAATCTATGGCGAAAGAAGCCGCGAATGTCAACCGACCAGCCAAACTCACTATATTCAACACTCTAGCTTTCATCTATAGAGAGAACGGTATAAAAGGACTTTATCGTGGCGTCACACCCCGTATCGGCCTCGGGATCTGGCAAACCATCTGCATGGTCTCTTTGGCCGACTATGTCAAACTCTGGTGTGTTCTTAACATCACATTCGTCGTACTGGTGCCAATCTTTCGTGTAACAGGGTCAAAGCCAAGCAATAGTGTTGCCGTTCGCTGTCGACTTTCACGGAAATTGTTCACGGAGCCAAAAAGCTTTAGACTACCCACAAATAATTTATCTGGTATTAGATACAGCCAGATAGATTTCTTACGTAAGATATCAGATCATGGCTTCTGGCGATGAGCCACTACCATACGGTTGGACTATGGAAGTCGACGTGAACACAAACCACCCTTACTGGGTTCGAACTGTTTCCACATAAATTTACCGACCACTCACGAATCGTACCACAGGTCGACACCCAAGCAAATCCACCTCGGTCCATATGGGTCCACCCGTACCAGGACGAGCAATATTTATCTGAGCATCCAGAATTAAGAGAGCGACTGATCGATCCCAACTCACACTACCTGTACAACCCTCCAGAAATTAGTTTTCCACAATCATATCCATACCACGCTCCGTCGAATCAGGACATGCCTTGAGGAGCGTGCGTGCCCCATCTCCGATGCCCGAACACCCATAAGAAAGGGTTCTTTGGAAAGTTAAAGGACAGGGCAACTGGAAAATTCGAGACACCACGGGGAGACTTGGAGGCTGATCGAAGGCTGCAGGCTCAGGTGAGCATCGATCGCAAGTTTGCTTAATTTCGGCCACACCCACATTTATTTAAACAGATGCAAGAACGGAGTCACCAGTTACAGCAGGCTGCGCAAGATGTATTCGAAGAACGATCTACTGCTCGAGGCGCGGGTCTAAGACCTTCAATATACTTGGCACCTGGTGACAATCCCTACACCTACCGCGCAGGTAACGGGGAATACCGAGGATGATATATGAGCTCAACCGCTGCGGTTCCACCCTTTAATGGATCCACAATGCAATTCCCGGAGGCAATGTAACTATTTCACCATGAGATTATATGTATTCTGTTCTCTATCTTCCGGTCCTTTGGTTCGTCCGATGTGGGATCACGGCAAGGGATGTTTGCGTGTGTCTCTTAACCTTACGATGGGGCCCTAAATGATGCGAGCCCTCGACCTGGAAGAGCCGGTGGATACGTCCGAGTTTCCCTGGAGGGCGGTTGTCCAACCATTTTTGCCCAGCGATTTAATTGACAATCTTCTTGGTTTGTCGATGCCTTGGAGAAAAAATAATCACCTGGGCGGTACTCTTCTGTTCTACCGCAGTAGGCTCAAAGCAGCAAATTCCTGCACCATAGTATGAATCGTGTACTTGGCAGCATAATAAAACTGTCATAATGGAACATTAAACGTAAAGACATCCGCCCGTCTACTGTGAAGTGGGTGTGATGAAATGCTCGTCAGGAGAAAACATCACGTAGTATAACCGTAGCCTTAACAAAGACACCACTCCAATAAGTCGAACAACGGCGCAGTAAAGTAGGTTGGGTGAGGGTGACCGAGAACAGTGAAGGGGCATAACTCCAGTATAAAACGAGGCCAACAAAGAGGAAACGAGGTCTGCATGAGGGTAATAGAATTGAAATGGGTTCTTGTGGAAAACGCGGGTCGAAACGTGTCCGTCCATGATCACTCCTCGATCACTCATCGACGGTCGGCTCAGTTGCCTTTAGTTTCTCCTTTATAACATCTAAATCCTCCTGTAATCTGTTCATATAGAAAACGGCGATCAAGTCAATAATTTGCTTTCCAAAATCAACTCAGATCAAATTTAAAATGTAGGGAGTCCGATCAGTTCGCCCAAGGCGACAATCCCTCCGGTCACAGCGCGTTTCAGACCAAAGGATCTCACATACCGTGTCATCTGATCTTGCTGTTCTTCCTGATCCCGCTCAAGATACTGGATCTCCAAAGCCTTCCGCGCAACATCTTGTTCGTAATCGGAAGCCTTCGAGAGAGCAGCCTCAAGTTCCTCCTTCAGAGCCTTGATAGCCTGGTCATGTTCAGCCTGCACATCGCGCAACTTGAGATTATGCGCCTCGTGCATCTGTTGTAGCTCCTCCTTCGTGACCCCTGGCGAAGATATATGCGCAGTGCCGTTGCTGGTACTCTTCGGAGAATGCTCTGCGGCGTTTGAGGCCTTAAGAATCGTTAATTCGCTCTGGAGATCGGACAACTGGACCAACAACTCCGACTTCTGGGCAACAAGCGCCGTTACTTCTTCTTCGTGGGCAGTGCGAAGTTGCGTAACTTCTTCAGCCTGTCTGGTGGCAGCCTCTTCCAGCTCCGTCGAGCGATTGTTGGACATTTCATTGAGCGACGCCTTCGTCAAGTTGACCAACTCGGTAAGGCTGCTGATATCGTCTTTCGCGTGAGACAGTTCCGTATTCAAACGTTCCACTTCTGCCAAGTGCTCAGGAGAGGCCGATTTTGCGGGATCCTCGAGCGCGGCTCGGGCTTCATTAAGCTGGGTCTGGATGTTTTCAACCTCGGACCGCGCAGAATCCGAAGCGGCTTTGGCTTTCGCGAGGTCGTCTTGTGTTGCCTTCAAGACAAGACCCTGGTCGTCAATCTGTTTTTGTAAAGCCTTGACTTGTTGTTCGACCGCGAGGTCGTGCTCGGCGGTGAGAGCATCAATAGTGGACTGATGAGAAGCGCGAATTTGATTGATGGTAGCATTTGATTCCGCTTGAAAGGCTTGAAGATCCTCAACGTGTGCAGCTTCTGCCTCTCTCTGAGGGAACCTCAATGAACATGACAGACTGGGATCGGTAGCAAACCAACCTTGGCGCGTTCGAAGGCTTCTTGCAATAATCCATCATGCTCCGCCTTCACTGCATCGATTTTAGCATTATATTGTTCCTCTTGACCCTAAAAACAACATGACGTTTGTGACGCGATGAGGAAAAATAGGAAATACCTCAAGCTCGGCGGTGATTTTGCTCATGTCCCCTGACCACTTATTCTGCTCTTCGAGGTGAATCTTCTCCAGTTCCTCGACCTTACGGGTTTGTTCTTCAACAGCAGCCTTGCCTTCAACCAATTCCTCTCGGAGGGCCTCAGTACGAGCAACAACGGCTGCGAGTTCAGAATTGAGAGCATTCAAATCCACCTCGTGCTTGGCCTTCAAACTATCGGTTGCGTTTGCGAGCTCCTTTTCCTTGGCAACAGCGCGTTCATTCGCTTGCTCAGTGGCTGTAATCGCCTTGGCTAATTCGTCCTCCAACGATTTAGCCTTTGACAATAACCGCCCACGCTCGTCCTCCGCCGCGTCCTGGCTTTCCTTCAATTCCAATATCTCGACTTCGAGCTCAGACAGCTTGCTCGCATTATCCGCCTTCTCCTTTTTCAATTCAGCTAACTCGGCCTCTGATGCTTCCGCAAGGGCAGCCCTGCTCTCCAAATCCCGAACCTTTAGAGATATTTCTTCCTGAGCTTGGGCATGAGCAGATCTCCAATTTTCCGCTTCGACTTGAGCGGTGACAAGAGCCTCCTTGGTTTTCGCCAGGGCATCGCGATCCCGAGCAGCTTCAGCACCAGCAGACTCGTTTGCATCACGGAGCGATTTGAGATCCTCCTTGGCACCCTGACCTTCCTTCTCCAAAATTTGAAGCTGTGCCTGTAGTGTCTCGATTAACTTTGTCTGGGAGATTTCATTGCTCTTTGCAGTTGCAAGCTGATAGACATGCGCATCTCGTGAACATCTTACCAGCATGTGAAGCATTTGAACTGACCTCTTCCTGTAACGCAGAACCGTTCTGCTGAGGATCCGAACGGAGATGCTCTAAGGCTGCTTGAGTATCTTTCAAGTCTTTCTCAGAATTTGCCTTTGCTTGTTCTAACTGGGCAACAAGGAGCTTTTGCGATTCTGCTTCTGATATCGCAGTTTGAAGAGACGAGCTGAGAGTTTCGACTCGCGCCTGAAGTTCCACTAGAGTTTCTGACTTGGAAGCAAGAGTGGCCGACGTCTCCTTCAGCTGTTGACTACGTCAAGAGATTGTTTAAAGCAGATTGACAAGATAGCTCCGACCTTGTTCTGCAGATCTTCAAGGACCCCTCCGTCCCCTCTAATTTCTGCGATGGAAGAGATGGAGGCAGTCGCCCGACTCGGTCGTGTGGTAGCAGTGGGAGAGCCAGCTGATTTGGTGTGAACAGCTTTCGCTTTCAGAGGAGAGAGCTTCACTAGATCTGAGATTGACGCGCGGGCTCGTGCAGCCGGCTGAGATCTAGTGGATCCGGCAGGAGAGACGGTGCTTGCCTTTCCGCTGCTTGCGGGGGCCGCCGACGAGGGTTTGGTGCTAGCGGAGGAAGATAGCGTTGACTTTGAGGTTGGTTGTGGTGCAGGTGCCTTTGGTGCCAACGAGGCCCTTTTACTGGGAGTAGTTCCAGACGGTGAAGCAGAGACGCCTGTAGAAGACGCTTTTGAGATCGCCATAGCCGGCTTAGATGATGGAGCTGAGGGAAAGGTCGTAGATTTCTTGATGGGTGAAGCGTTAGGAGTCACGGTCTTAGTCGTAGCTGTGGATGATGCCTTGGGCGCAGTTCTGACAGCACCAGTACCGAACGTTCCGGAGTTGATTATCTATTCGAGCATGTAAGTGTCGTGTATTTAACAATTCAACAACAGACCTTTTTAACTAACGGAGTGGGGGGACCACTACTCGATTTACCACCTGGTGACAGCGATTTGGAGCCACTTCCATCACCAGTCGGCTGAAGCGTGGGTTCCTCAGGTTTAGCTTCGCCCTCGGGAGGAGGCGATTCCACTAGAGGTTTATCTGCTTGCATGTGTATCGTACCATTCGTGTCATCATTAGTCGTGTCGTTTGCAGGCACAACGTCTTCGTTGTTGGGATTGCTTGCCTGCACTTGAGGCTCTACTACAGCAGACACCTCGTGTTTGTCATGAGAAGCACCCGCAGGAAGGGTCTTAGCACTAGCTGGCTTGCGGACGATAGGACTGTGGTCCTTGCCCATACCTAGACGCAGAATGGGGAACGTGGGGGACGTGTTGGTTCTAACCACGAGGACTTGGGATTTTATTTGATGAAATTGGCGCTATGCCATTTGAGGTAGCCGAGTCATCTGCCGAGCTTCATTCTATGGAACTGTAAAGGTGCTGTACATCGCAAGGTTCTTTCTACTATCACTATTCATATGACCGTAGCGTGCAGGTTCAACGCGTTCAATGCCGGCTCTTCAAGGTTGCGGTGATTGTAGCTTAAGACGGTGACCTGTAAAGCTCGAGCGTTAGTCACCCGTCGTGCGGCAAGTTGTCTTATCATACCCCTGCCGGCTCAACGTTGAAGTGTCTCCCAAGACACAGAGGAAAGTTGATCCAGCGGGATATGAGGCAGCGAGTAAAGTGGCCATGTGCGACAATCAAAACGTCGCGTGTATGTAACCCTTCTTCGTAATATTGTTTGTGGTACTGGCGGACCTGCGGGACATAACGTGAACTTGACCATAAAAAAGGCAGTGTCCTTACATCAGCGATGACGGTGTCGACACGGCAGTTCATGTCCTCGACACTTTCGCCTTCTGGACAGCTGGATATGGGATGAGATGGGGTCTGAATGCAGGAGGTAACTTCTTACCCATCCATCCAGATAGACCAGGTTGGATTCCTTTCCTTGATCTGAGAAGAAAGCAGACCCTCATACTCGCCGTAATCCCACTCACGCACTTCTTCAGTGACTATATGGCGGGGGACCTCTGGAAGATGCTCAAACAACAAGTGGAAGGTTCTGTGAGCTCGTTGTCGGGGAGACACAAGAACCGTACACAAATTTAGGGGGTCGATGATCCCTGGAAGCGAGGAGGCGTAAGCTCAGCGAAGAATCTCAAGTGCAAACCCACGGCCTTCGCCCACAAGCTCATTTGCCTTGGATCTGATTTGCTCTTCTCCATGCGAAGTCAGAGGAATATCAGTTGTCCCTGTCTAAACAATCATATGGATTTGGGACACAGATCGAAAGTGGTGAAATGGACAGACATGACGTCTAAGGCAACAAAAGGAGGAACTATTGGAGAGAGCGACGTCCACTTGGCACTGGTCTGCTCACCCATTCAGAGACCATTCTGTTTCACCTTTGCAACGAAATCACAGTGTAAACGCCGCCTCACAGATGGTGGATGAGAACATACCATGGCGAATAACGAACAATCGAGGAATGGCAGATGGCATTTCAGATTCAGAATTTAATTATTTAATTATTCATGTTAAGTGTCGTTGCCTTTTTTGTCTTTGGTGAGCACCATGTTCGATGAATGTGAGCTTTTCCTTATTCTTACCTTGCCTAGCTTACTAGCCGATGTCCTTAACGCAGATGTAGAACACCCTACTGCCCAATCCACCGGCCTCTCCCTCGGTGCTCTCCCTCTTCCAAGACTACAGCATGAAGGGTTTGAACCTTCGCCTTACAGCGCGGAGGACAGTGACTTCGAGCAGCACGCGGTATCTGTAAGTCTTGCAGAACAGCGATTTCCTGGAAATTTCACTGGCTTACGTTTGTCCGAAGGATGGGGGACCTCTTCTTGACGCGGCCACGGCCAAGGCTCCCATTTTTGATCTTTGTCGCGTACAGTTTCCTCTCACTGAGTCTCTGGTGTCTCTTGTCGTGTCTTCGGACACGTTAGCCATGGGATTATTGTCGAACGTGATAGTCCTGATCGAATTATCTCATCCGGAGCAAGTCATACGAATCCAGATTCCTCGCAAGCCAACCGACATGACTATCCATAAGCTTTTCATGGATCCCTCGGGAAGGCACCTTCTTATCACGTCTATCCAAGGTGAAAATTGGTATCTTTATCGAGGATGGAAGAAGCCGAGGCAACTCAAGACATTCAAAATGGTCATTGAGAGCGTCGCGTGGAACAAGCCAGCATTACTCTCTTCTTCTCGCACAACCTCTACGCGAGAGATGCTTATCGGGGGAAGGAATGGAGCTATATGGGAGGCTGTCCTCGATGCGGAGGAGGATTTCTTCAAGTCACAAGACCGGTATCTAAACAATGTATTCTCACTTCCTGAAAGGCACCCTATCACTGGTATCAAATTCGACTTCTTTCCTCCATCTGACCCCAAAAATGCATTGGTCATCGTCACAACGCCATCCCGGATTTACCAATTTGTTGGAACGCCAGACAGACGGTCAGAGGCCGCCGGGCGTGTCTTTGTGAGCCTCTTTGCCGGCTATCGGGATTCAGCGCCAAGTATGTGGATCAGCTATTATTTTGTCGGTGACCTGTTGACACCTCCAAGAAATACTCGAGCTTCCCGGAACAATGCAGCATTCAGAATTGCTTTTCTTTACTCAAAATGCTGACCAAGCACACTCACTGCCGGGTTCGTTGGCTTGGATGACAGGTTGGTTAACGCCAGCTGCTCCAGTTGCTATATTTTCCACAATTTCATACAGGGCCTGGCATTTATCACGGAAGTCTCAATTTCGAATCCCACACCGACGATTTTATTGATGCTGCGCAACTCTTGCCGTATCCCCCCTCACCCTCATCGTATCCGAGCCCAGACATGGCAGAGGTTCCACTCTCGATAGTCTTGACTGAGTTTCATTTCCTTATCTTGTACAAGGATCGAATTGTTGGTGTTTGTATACTGGATGAAAAATTAGCGTATGAAAAGTTTTTACAACTGGTGAGTATTTACCCATATACCTCAAATTATGCTCACATTTATTCAGAAGCCAAATGAGGAAGTTCAAGGGCTTGCGGCAGATCCGGTTCGAAAAACATATTGGATCTATACCAACCAGTCATTGTTTGAATTGGTTTCAGCGAACGAGAACCGCGATGTCTGGAAGATATATTTGGAAAAAGGGAAATTTGAAACGGCCCTCAAATATACCAAGGTAAGATTGGATACTGGACATTTCATCTTTTGACTATGTGTCACAGACAGCAACCCAAAGGGATCATGTTCTCTCTGCACAAGCCCAAGCGTTCTTCAATGAAGGACGGTTTTTCCAGGCTGCACAGTGCTATTCACAATGTTCTGTTTCCTTTGAAGAGGTTGCTCTGAAGTTTTTAGATGCAGGTGAAAGGGATGCACTGCGATCCTATCTGATTTCAAGGCTGGAACGAACCCGGAAGACCGTGCGTTGAATACACCCTGTAACCACCTTGTGTCAAGTATTGAAAGCTCCAACAGGATGTTACCCAACGTATGATGTTGGCCACTTGGCTTGTTGAGTTTTATCTCAGCAAATGTAACGAATTGGACGATGTAATTTCGGCAGAATCGGTGTCAAATGATGTCGATAACCTCCGAGCAGAGCGGACTATATTGGAAGACGATCTCCGCCACTTTTTCGAGACCTACAAGGTTAGCTTAATATATTTCTCTTCTGCTGACGGCAAGTAACTTTGAAGGGAAGACCAATCTTGATCGGAATACCGTATACGAACTCATCCGAGGACACGGGCGGACTGATATGTACTTGTTTTTTGCCACTGTCATCGGTGATTTCGATCGAGTAGTCGAGCATTGGATCCTTGAAGAAAAATGGGTCAACGCCATCGATGTCATCAGCCGCCAAGTGCGTCTTCTTGTTTTCATTTTTACGACTTGCGTTAGTGATCCGGCGCATCGGCAGCCCGACCTAGAAATGTACTATCGCTTCGGACCTGTTCTCATACGCCAAGCACCAAGAGAAACTGTCGATTCGTGGCTAAAACAACCATCGCTGGACCCACTCCGCCTTATCCCCGCCCTCCTACAACTTCAGCACATACCCCGCGACCCCCTGTCACCCAATCAAGCCATTCGCTATCTTACACAAGTGGTGTTTGAGCAACATAATACTTCACCCACTCTTCACAATCTTCTTATCACATTCTACACATCTCCATTATCATCATTCCCGGTGTCTCCAGAAGATGATGGCCTCCTCCTGCGCTTTCTCTCGTCAGCCCCAACAGACCCTCTGACGAGCAAACCATATTATGATCTTGATTACGCTTTGCGCCTCTGTAAGCAGACAGGTCGAACTCAACCTTGCGTACATATCTACTCCAAGATGGGCCTTTATGAAAACAGCGTAGACCTGGCTCTCGAAAAGGGAGATTTGGAGCTCGCGAAAATTAACGCTGATATGCCTGATGGAGATGAGTCGCTGAGAAAGAGATTGTGGTTAAAAATTGCGCGTTATGTCGTGCAGGAGAAGAAAGACATCAAAACGTGAGCCTCCCACCCCACCCCCACCTTTCCGAACATGCGAAAAACATACCGTTCAAATCTTCTCTCAAGGGCCATGCGCTTTCTGGAAAATACAGATTTGCTCAAGATTGAAGATATCCTACCCTTCTTTCCAGACTTCGTTGTCATTGACGATTTCAAAGAAGAGATCGCGCACGCCTTGGAAGGTTATTCGGCCCAAATTGATGTTCTCAAAAGCGAAATGGATGAAGCCACGCGAACTGCTGAGTCCATTAAAGATGACATTGCTGCATTGAAAAATCGCTTCGTTACTATCGATGCGGGGGAGAAATGCTCTGCATGCTCGCAACTTCTTCTGACAAGACAATTTTATGTCTTCCCTTGTCAGCATACTTTCCACGCCGACTGCCTCATCGGCTTGGTGAGTTATAACGCCTCTCTGTTGATAAATTTTCAAACGCCTTTGAATTCAGTCAAAAGAATATCTCCCAGCGCCTGTTCTGCGGAGAATACTTGCGTTGCAAAATGAATTGCTCCAGGGACGACTAGATCGCAGCAATGTTACGAATCCAGCCGCTCCAGGAACTAACGGTGTTAATATTCAATCACGACAACCTCTACAACTCGCCCTACGGTCAGCCGCCTTTATCACCAGTCCGATTCAAAGTAGTGCACGAACAGCAAATTCACTCGGCCGAAATTTACTTTCCGCTGGAGACCGCTTGAAAGACTTGATCATACCAGATGCACTGGCTACCGTCATTTCTGCTCCTGCCTGGATGCCAAGCATGGGTATAGGAGGTGGCAAAAGAAATGGTATAAGTAAGGAGGGCGGACCAAAGGCAGAGAAGTTGAGGGCGGAACTCGATGATTTGTTGGCGAGCAACTGTCCACTTTGCGAGAGTGTGGTTGTTGGGCTGGACAAGCCATTTGTGAAGGACACGGAGATGGATACAAGCTGGACATTATAATGATGTTGCAGTCAATCACAATTCGTGCTAACTTCAACGGGCTAGCCAAAGAACGAAGGAGATGGTAATGGTTTTTAGTAGTGATAAGGTATTGATCATCCGTTGATCTTTCGACTGCGTCCTGCCCTCCGGCGTAGTCTGGCAGCTTTTCTAGCGCCCATCTATATAGTTGGAGAATGTCAGACCAAGGCATTGAAGCGAAGTGATGATTGGCACTTTGGCCTTGTCCTCCTCCAATCTTCGACGTTCCTCCGCTGCTTTCTTCCGTTCTAGGATGATATCTCGTCTCCTAGTGAACATATCGTGAATCACTAGTGTAATAGGATCAACACTACTCTGTACCGTTTAAGTGCAGTTTGCTTCTCTTCCTTCAGCTCAGCTTGCAGTTTTTTGATAGCCATCCCTTTCGTTGTCTTCTGCATCCGATCTTCCCACTTCTTCGTCTTCAAACCTTCGGGTAGATGCGATCGACTGGAGAGAGTTTCCATCAGATCGGCATTAAGATGCAGGTACGGAAAATTTTACATTGTTGGAGATTGCTGTGTTTTCCATGATTTCCCAGATATTCGCCCATTCATAGAGGGGGCGAGGTGGACAGTAGGGATACCGTAGGTCGAAGTTGATTCTGTTGTATCCATTATGTTTAATTTTACAGGAGAAAAACAATAATAGCGAGATGAGGCGTGATAGCAGATCGGGCCTGAATATTGAGGGAAGATGCTGACATGTCTAAGATCAATCAACGGCCCATCTTTCTCACCAGGACGGAACTCATGCTTACCTGAGGCTGTGGTATTTGTGGCACTGTACTGCAGTGGAGATGCTGCTTCGAGCATATGGAGCGCCTTAAAAACCGGAGCGTGGCTGATGGTTGGTACAGCGAACCACAAGAAACCGGGCCCAAAAAAAAAATTCAAAATCAGCTATTATTTGTCTTTATTTGTAGTCCCTAATAATTTGGTGGTTTGTTCGCCTTTTCGCTCCCGCCCCCGTCGCGTACCATGGCCAGGTTGGTCAAGCCGCCCCCCAATGCTCACGACGCCCACCTCAAACGTCTCTTGGATCAACGAGCCAATCGGGCCGATCTTCATGCACCTTCTCCCTCACCTTCGCAATACACTGACACCTCTTCGGTCTACACTCCCTCTGTTTTCTCTCCCCGTCCCCAGCGCAAACATTCTGACCCTAGCTCCTATAAATACAGTCTGGAACGTCTAGAAGACCCCGCTTCTAGCGTGCTAGATCTTGACGACGATGGACACTCTTCCTACGACTCGTCAAATCCGGACGATGTGGATGATCGCCTGGACGATGATGATAGCGAATCTCAGCTTCGCATGAGCATGCTTGGTCCCAAGATGCGCTTCCATTCTCGGGCTCCATGGGAAACAGGCGAGGACGCTCTCGAAGAAGAGTCTGATAGTAGCGCGCGTCCCATTGGATCTACTTCTCGGTCTAAAGTGTCGGGAGAGCAGACATCCAAGCCAGGAGGCACAAGGCTAGGCTTTAACTTATCCTCTTCAAAGTCAAGGAATGGGAGCGGCGGTAGACCAAGCAACGAATCCACTCGATCTGGTACCAAATCCCAACAATCCTTCGAAATTACGTCCCCCCATACCTCTCGTCCACATAATATACCACCGTGTGTCCCTTCTGCTATTAGCCAATAACGCTGACATTCATTCATTTTTAGACCACTCCCTTCAGGACCCATCCCCACTATCTCTAACTTGTCCTCTCCTTCTACCTCCTCGCAACCTGTCATTCGAAACAATTTTTTAGCTGCTCATGGACGGTCTGAAACATCATCCCTAGCCTCTGCCTCATCGAACGTTCCTTCGCCCAACCCTTCTCCATCAGCTGAGGATTTTCGTTTCTCCACCCCTTCTCCAATTCCATGGGTTGGTGATCTTCGAACCCATGCTATTACTCCACCGTCTTATCAGCAGGATGAGGACATGCACCCATATGCCAATCCAGATCTCGTCGTAACTTACGAAGAGACTTCACCACTCCCATCTCCAATCCGGCCTGAACTCGCGTACTCTACTGTCTCGCGCAGTGACTCAAACATTACAGTTACAGATTCGGTTTCTACAACCTCATCACGTTCCACGACATTGACTCCAGATATCCCCTCGTCCCCTTTCAGACAACCACATCAAGCACGGAATCCCCGAAATCGTGCTTCCACGTTTCAGGGAAGGCAGATATCCTCACCAATATCATTCCACAAACCTGGGCTACGAGACGCAGAGGATTCTGTAAACCCTTGGAATCGTGAACCTAAATTATCTCTCCCTCCTCACTTAGATGCCAGTGCTTTTCCCGGATTATCCAACAACGCATCTCCCGGATTCAAATTGATCTCATTGGAGGAAGCGCGGGCCCAACGTTCCCGAAGTGCAACGGCGGATGCTTCAATTCCAAATCCTGCCAGCCGGATTGCATTTCCTACTCGCTCTGGCCCATTGCCGAAGGATGACGGAAATATCCTCAGCCGCCCAGTTAGCGTGGTGAATACTTCATCAGCCCGAGTGCGTTCCACAAGTGCTGGGGCAAGAGCCAGAACTGCGTTGCACTCCATCGTTGGTCCAGGCTCTGCGGTTGAAGGGGGTGCCGTAGAGCCTGCCACACCTTCTCGGCAATTCTCGCCTTCAGACAATCTTGTGCAGGGCAAAGGGCTGAAACACAAAAGAAGCGGGTTATTGAGAATTTTCAACGCCAGAGAGAAAGAAAAGGAGACCCCGCCTCCTGTTCCGCAATTGTCAGACTCATACGCTGCATCCCCCATACGTAAAACAACCGACCACCCTGCTGATCGAATACCAACATCCCAAATATTGCAGCCCCCCAGCAACTCATCCACTGCCGGTCAACCTCCAGATTTCATCTCTAATTATACGAACGGTGGAAGCGGAAAATTTGAGCCCAGCGTAACAAGCAAGCGAAAGCCATCTGCGAGTCCAAAACGCCCCCCTCCCACACTCTCTATCAATACCGCCTCGCAATCACAAACCGCCCGTCCACCTATATCTGCCACTGCTTCGGAGTGCAACAGAACCGAGGCACTTTCCATCTCAACTTCAGATAACAATCTCTCACAAAGCGCCCCAGCCAATGTCCTCGATTTTCCTGCCCTGAAGTTACGCCCAATTTCCACGACATTCAGCGCACATTTCCGGGAGCATTTTATCAAAACAGATTCAGATTCAGAGGCTGATGTCGACACGCATAGCACCACAAGTTCGGGTCACGGAACCATACCCGCAACCCCGAGTTCTCTCGCTCGCTCGGACCCTGCGAGCATTGGCAAGATTGATCTGAACTCCAATAACCCGTCATCCATCATTCGAGCTCTCCAAAACCAAATTGCGACTAGCAAAAAGGCTTGGCAACTCGAGATATGGGATTTAGAGGGTCAAGTTCGCGATCTCAAGGCAGAACTTGAAGATCTTCGAGCGGCGGAGAAAGAACATTGTACGGCTTGTGGAAGAGGAGGGCAATCTACAGAAAGCCAAGACCAGGTGCAGAAGGGAGGTGTTGTCAATCGACCCCGTGCGCGAACCGGTACTTCCACGCGTTTTGGGAACGGGAATTGATCTGCTACCCCCTCCTAACATCAGATTCCTTTCCACCACCAACCTCTTTTCCCCGTTACTCGCAATGTAATTTCAAGGGTGGTCTCGCCCTTCCACTACGTTCTATTTGTTCTGAACTGTTCCAATCTACTTCCAAGCAGAGGCCTGGCGCAGTTGTCCCAGTGGATTTATCTATTGTGTAATCACACTATCTTATTTAATTATTTGCATCACAACATGCTGCCACTCTTCTTCGTTTTGTTGTTGTTGTTGTGATTCATACACTCGTATTAGTGTCATGTACGAGTACAATATAATGAGGCGTCTCTCATATATTATCGCCAATGAGCCAACCAATGCCTTTGGATAGGACCCGAGAAGCTTGGGCAGAAACATCGCTGCCGTCGCGCACCCCTCCTGCTCCACCGTCTGAATCTTTGGGACCTGTGACTGAGAATGGAAAAGTAGCAGCAACACTTCTAAATGTCCTGCTCGCGATTGCTGCGGCACCTGGTGGTTTGAGTGACGGCGACGACATGTGGAAACGTTGTAGTCGTGCTGATAACGAATCGATCGTAGGAGTGATTCGTTTTTCGGTTGAGGAGGCAGTTGTTCGACTAGGCTGGTGTGATAATTTCTCCCGGTGATTGCCCATGTCTTCTTTCTCCAAGCGACGCCATGCTAAGAGGATATCGTGAAGCTTGTCTGACGGGCAGAGCTCGAGGGCTTGGCCGAGAAGTGTGAGTTTCTTGTTGACATCATCAAACTCTGGTTGTCGACCTAGCTGAAAGCACGCCATCCAACAGACCTCGCTCATTTCTTGGATTTGGAGTTCATCTATGCCAGAAGGTGCATGAGACCGCATAACAAGAATGGTGTCGATCATTCGTTTTGTCGTATCGTACGAGCGCACAAAGTCTTCGTCTTGGAGTGCAGTATCCGCCAACATCGCAAGGACCTTCACTTCCGCGGCTTTGTCATCTCTGAACCCAAGTTTGAATGCGAGATCAAGGATGACTTCCGTGTGTTTGTACGCATCGGTGTTACTTGAAAGAACCCGAGACACGAGGGACAGACGATCCTTGGTCAGGCGAATTTCAATGGGAGAAATAGGAATGCCAGGTCGTGACATTACGTTGAAGGAAGAGAGACGGGATGTGGCTTCAATGAACTCTTTTTCCTTGATAATTTGACTTGAGAGTGGTGGTACATCCAAACTGAAAAAATATGTTCTCGTTTATCGTGTATATTAGGTGGGGGTGAAGACTTACCATTCGTAAGCAAGCTTCATATCACCAAACTTGTAATTCCCCGAGCTGGCATTGTCGTAAAGTTCTCGGGAACAGGTCAAGCAAATATCTTCTACAGCTTCCGCGTCTTGCGAAAGCTCACTTGAAGATTGCAGCAACGCTTTTGCGATGCTGAATTCTGTCAAGTCAAAGAAAAAACTCAGCCAACGGTCCGGCAAGGTTCAAAAAGCATGGCGTACTTCCAGTACTCAAAAGCCCACTAAGGAATATACGGATAATTTCCTTCCTCGACAACAAACAGAAAGCGCCTTTCAGTCCACTATCCCCTGCGCTTGACAGTTTCAACATATCTTCCAACAACCAATTCCAGTCGTCTGGAGTTTCTAACTTGCCATCAGAGTTGCCTGCTCTTCTTACTAATCTGTTCGCCCATGCACGTTGCTCTGCTTCATCATTGGTACTCTGGAGGAACCACCGAAGTGGCGCGGGAACACTCCACCGCGATAGTATTTCACCGGACTCCAAGTGGACGTCAAGGATGTCAAGAGCACGGGAAAGGGATGCCTGGGGTAATGGGTTGAAAAATATGATGAGATCTGACGCGGTGCAGCGAGGACGGGTCGTCGACGGAGTTACAAAAGCACCGAGAGATGTGACTGTTGCATCAGCTGCATTGTCGCCGTCGTCTTTTGGGATATCCCATACAGGCAGACATTCGAGGATGCGGCTCATCGTTGTCCATTGATCCAGGCTATCACTGCCGTACAAACGAGCCAGTGCCAGTCTCGCAATATCTTCGTCACTCTTGATGATACGTTGGTTAGCAGGCAATGTCGGCTTGGAAGCCTCAAATATCTCCGCAGCGATATCTAGCGAAGCGTTTAGTGTATAGTCGTACAACAGACGGGTGTGAAGGGAGGGATCTGGCGTTCCCGAACGTTCCGCGCGTGATTCCAGAACAAAGAGGTAGGGTAATACCAGCCGGGAGATGTTCTGTGTGATGGTCTCGGGGCTAGAATGTGCAAGATACGCTTGTACGATTGAGGCTGAGTCCATGGATTTCCAATTCGCGAGTGTCCAATCATTATCTAGTCCACCATCTTGTTTCCGCGGGGCGTCATACACGAGGCGTGAAAAGAGACTAAGCTCTTCTCCAAGTTCGCCAAGGTTTGGAATGCCTTGCGAAACCCCATGCTGTATTGCAGCAATCGCTATATCCACCATACCAGTGGATGATATGATGTGGTTGACCCAGTCACTATACCATGTCGTAAGTTCACAGTTTGTTAATGGGTCAGGGTGGGATGGTAAGGTATGAAATAGATCTGATTCTAAAAGATTACTGTCAATCCCGGAAGCAATGACGGCTGCCTTGACCTCAGGAGTTTCTGACCAGTCTGGTTCTGGTCTCCAGTTGTCTGAGGACCACAAAAGCTCAGCGTTGGTCGATGAATCAAAACCCGGGAGGATGTTGCAATATAGCGAGGGATGTGAATGCTCTGATATACTGCCCAAGATTGTAAAGCGAAACGGCCAGAGGGCTGCTGCATGACGTCGAAACAGGAAAGTAAGAGCGTAGAACTGTTGCTGTGATGCCAAGAGGCATGCCGTGTGCACTAGCTGATTTGTCAAGAAAGTCGGGAGAGAAATAGGGATCTCGTTTGAGATGGTATCCGTCGATGTCGATCGCGCTTCAATTGGTCCGTCAGCCCATGGGTCGTCTTCCCATTCCTCTATTTCAGTCTCCTCGTCCCGTTCCTGGCTCGCTTTCGATATTTCCACGAACGTATTCAGTCGATCCAATCGTTCCAACAGAATCGCACGCATACGACATAACTGGGTGTGCGTTGGAGTACTGCGAAAGTGCGCGACAAGCAAGTTGCGATACGTCTGGGCTTGCTCTTGATGGAAAATATGCGTGTCGTGACTGATATCTTTGCTATCTCGAGGTGAAGCCCGTTGAGTCTGTTCAACCGCATTCTCGGTTCGCTCGATTCCAAGCTGCAGTAAGCAGCGCTGGACAGTCGCATCCTCGGCTAGCCTGTCAACACAAGCGGCAGCGACCCATAAGTCATCTGGAATAGGCTTGAGGTAATTCTGGATGCTGTCGATGGTGAGGCCATCGTCTGGCAGGTTTACCCACTGCGACCAGAGATTTGAAGAAGTCAAGGCCATTTCCGAATTCCGACACAACTCACACGAGCACCCTTCTGTTGGCCTCGTTCTTCACAATGACAACAAAGGAACATCAACACCCAACGATCAAGGTGCTGCTCTTCGTCATTTTAGTTCAATGCAGCAGTCTAAGTTGGCGATCCAGTTTTATCAGGAGGACATCGTCCAGAGTATCAGCTCCCCAAATAGTTATGGAATCGTTCTCGTATGTCACCTCCTCGACTTCCCTTGCTCGCCGTTAATCTGTATCAGAGATGCTGGCATGATGCGGAAGAATCTACACCGCCAGCCCCCGCCATGGATGCTCTAATGAGACCACTTGAGCGTGGTGAAGTCGGCGTCTCCTTCTTTCCTTTGATGAATCACGAAATCCTCTCGGAGAAGGAACTCATATTGATCGATCGTTGTTTTCAAGCGGGAGATTTATGCAAGCATGTTGTCGAAGATGTCCAATCGGGTGTTGTCACCAATGTCCGCGTAGAAGGCCATCTCGAGCATGCCATTAGCGGCGAGGCCATAGAGGGGTGGGTGACAACCGAACAGCTGGAGGTTCCTGTAGTTGCTGATGTTGGCGATTATGTTGTTTTCGACGACTGGGTCGGTCAGGCAAGTAGCGTCGGGTTCACCTACTCTGTCTTGGGTACTGACTTCTTCCTAGGTGATTGAGGTAATATCCACACTCCGTGCAATGAAATCTCAGATTGAATCAGATAATAGTCATTCGAGGAGGCTACGGTGGAGTTAGGAACCACTGGCCAACTGATTAAAATCCCCGAAATTAGCTGTCGCCTCACCGTTGGCGAAAAGGGTGTTGTGAGCATCTCTGAGCATACATGTTCGCCCTCGAGCTGATGAGATTTAATAGGACATTATCCCCTCTCCCGAGGGCCCGGCTCAAGGCATCCTTGAGTTTTTAGTTGGCCATCACCCTAGTCACCTCGACACAGTAGTTGCTGTGAAGCCTACAGTACTAGCAGTTTGTTGGCTAGCAATAAATCAAGCAGTAGGTTTACTCACGTTCAGGTAGCTATCTACTATCTGATGACATTTATTTTAGTTAAGTATATCCGACGCGCAGAATCGCAAGCGCCCCCAACGCTTTTGGTTTGGCGATAGCTTGAACAAACTCGTGGTGGTGAGGGGCAAACTTAATCGGGAAATGCGTGTAGGAGACAAAGTCAACCTCAAAAATACCACCACGCTTCCTATCACCACGCACGGTCGGACTGGGGATCCTGCCAACCTTGTAATGGTTCACACGCTCACAGTGAAAGAAACTCACACTTCTGTCGATGTGTTGTGGCAAGATGGCACTCGCGAGACATTAAATTCAAAAGACCTCATCCCTTGGATCAACCCTGACGACTCTGACTGTTGGTAAGATATATATTTTCATCTGATGCAATTATCCCTCAAAAGAACCGTCTCAAGGCCTGGTGACCATGTCATTTGGAAAGGCGAGGATGAGCAACGCGCCGGGGTGATCCAATCTGTGAATGCCGCTGACAGAACTGCCACAATCCTATATTCGGATACGGGTGTAATGGACATCGCCTCAGTCCTCGAACTCGATCCCCATGGTATTACGGATTTCTCTGCAGCCAATTCTCAGTATACCTCTGAAGGTCTCGGCGTCCGTCGCGGGGAATTTGTTTTCGTTCATCAAGAAGGTACTACTAATGGCCTTGAAAAGCCAAGTGTCCCCAGAATCGGTGAGGTAGAACCGTGGGCTCAAGAGAATCCAGAGGAAGCGGACGGACAGTACAGTGGATGGCGAAAGGAACTGGCTGATATTGGCATCCGTATTGCCACTCAACAGTCAGATTGTGCCATTGAGAATGAAGAAATTGGAGGATCGAGAGTAGATACTGATTTGTTAGATTGGTTTGGCGAAGTTACAGAGGTAAGCAACATCGTTCACTCTTTTTTGTCAGTTCAGATCGACATGTTATGCTTCAGATACACTTAGACGGGACGGTGGAAGTGACGCACCCTAATTTGAAAGTAGCTATTTACCCTCTGGAACGGTTGACGAAACTTCACGATGGTATGGAACAGCTTCAGGAAGAGTGGTGGGCTGATGGGCTATCGGAAGGACATGGTTCTCATTCTCATGATGGCGAAGAAGTTTGGACCATGGGCCAAGATGGAGTATGGCGGCCCCAACCGCCCCACTCGGCTGATGCAGATGAATGGGAAGAAACAGACTTGGACGACAACGACGACGCAATGGATACCGAGATCGATTGGAGGGAGGAAGCGCAGGCTTCTCCTTCGGGGGTCCACCTATCACTCTTCTCGAAGATATCTCCCACCAATTCAGACTCGTCTCCAGAAGCCCCACAAACTCTTCATAGTGCCGAATTTAGCACCCTCGACTCTTCTGTCGTGTTGCCATCGTCAACAGACGTCGGCCCAGAAGATCATGTATTCGTCGATGACAATATTAATGCAGAAGATTCTGCACGGCCACAGTGGAAGCGCTTCGACATACTACCCTCCGTTCCTCAGGATCACGCGTTCTACACATCTCCTTCTGCGCTACCTGCAAAATCATTCCTTGCACGACTGACACGAGAATACCGTGTTTTGGAAAATAGTTTACCTGGTTCGTCCGTATGCATACTTCCATTTTATCTCATTAATGACCGATTGGTAGATTGCATTCTTGTCCGTGCATTTGAGGACCGGACTGATCTTTTGCGGACTCTTATTATTGGTCCAGAAAACACTCCATACGAGGATGCACCTTTCGTGATTGACTGGATGCTCGATTCGAACTTTCCTCACAGCCCGCCTAAAGCTCACTTTCTGAGCTGGACTAATGGCAACGGAAGAGGTTCGTCCACGTTTTTAAACTTCCTATACACCTAATGAACTATGGCGATTAGTTAATCCGTGAGTATCCAGCTCCACTAGAGTTGAATCTTGTATCGAACTTGATGACTATTCAGTAATCTCTATGAAGATGGCAAGATCTGTTTGTCTATCTTAGGCACTTGGGCAGGAGATAAAACTGAGACATGGAGTGCGGCACGATCCTCTCTTCTCCAAGCCTTTGTTTCTATCCAAGGTCTAGTATTAGTGAAAGAACCGTGAGTAGAAACGAACTCGCTCAGCTGTTGGGCGCTGAACATTTCCAGGTGGTTCTGTGAGCCTGCTTACGAAAAACTGAGAGGCACTGAAGAGGGTATCGTTAACAGGTGAGGACCATTCCTTTGACTGAACTACAAAAAGCTTTCGAATGACAGATAATACAGTCGACTGTATAATGAGAAAGCTTATGTTCTCTCTCGAGGATTCGTCCGTCGCGCTCTCGAAAACCCGGTCGGCGGACTTCAGTCTGAGCTCCATTGGATGTACTATACCAATAACCGCCTCCAGAAGGTCGTTCGTGATGCATACGCTCTGATCGAGAGGAGCAAATCAGCGCCAGACAAGTCTGTGGTGGACCCTGACCTGGCTGTGTCCCAGCTTTCGGGGGGAGGGATGATCACACTAGATCGGACATTGACAAAATTGCAAAGGCTCCTCGATTCTCACAAAGATAATACGGATTAAATCTTCGATTAATTATTCGCAAACAATCTTATAATCAATCACGCCGATGTTAAAAATTTAAATCCATGAATTGCAAGGGATCCGTTTACTGGTGAGGAAAAGGACACCAGATAGGGACGGGGAATAAGTAATTGTGAAGGAAAACCAATATGGCCAAGTTACACCAGATACACATTTAACACTGACTCAGGAAGCTGCTCTTCGGGAAAGTTTGCTTAAAATCATCTACCCAAGTCGTCAAATTGGGGTTAGTGTAAGCCTCGATATATCTACGAGTTTCGATCAGCGATGGGTAAGCTCATGGAGGAAGAAATACAGACTGATTGATATATGCGGCAGTAGGGAAATCAGGAGGATCGCAGCCAATGTTGATGGCATTCGATGGTTGATAGACACGTATCCAGTCAATTCTCATGGTCGCAGGGAATACTAGATTCTGAAGATCCACCTCGCCAAAGTTTTGGGACATTCCCAAGTTTGCGATGATATACTGGGAAGAGGATTGAGAGGAGCTACGAGGGTATAATAGGAAAGTAATACCATGGGTTCCTGGGAAATCGGTCGAGGTCCGATTTCCACCTTTGTATCAGCAGCCATCCCAGCTGCATTGAGAGTCCAAGCCACTTTGCCGCTTGAGATCCAAGATATATACTATTCCACAGCTTATCAGTTTGTGGCCAATCAGACGGGTATTTGTCAGCGTACAGCATTGTCAAAGCCTGAGACGCTTATTAGAACCTGGCGTGGTTCGACGAGAACGTGGGCAAGCTTACCTGTTTGGTATTCAAACCCATAAGTGTCGAATAATCCTCCGTTTAATTCATACGCTTGCGGGTCTGTCATAAGCGTTAGTGAGGTTGCTGAGAGCATACTGGGTGAACTTACTCGTTTGTGTGACCACGGAGGTGGCCTGTTGGGTTCTTCCACCTGTATATGAATTCAGTGCCGAGACCTGGGAATCAGGGATGATCAAATTCTGTGATGTGTTGAACCACGCATATTCAGCGTTGAAGGGCTAGTAGGGAAGGTTAGGACTTGGGTATCATAACATATAAGGAGATCAAATGTACCCCCCACTGAGCAGACTGAGATACAGCCGCAATGTTGTGTTGTATCTAGAATGGTGATTATTGAGTGCAAGACTCGAAAAAAAAAATAGAAGATTTTATACCTGAGCTTCAAAGACGTCGATTTCTGGAGCGGCACGACCGACATAGGTTCCATCAGAATGCATGGGACCAGGATGCGATCCACCTGGGCATGTACATCTTGAAAGGCGCTGGCCGGGAAGGTAAGACAATACCCCATTAGCCTGGGGATCTCCGCCCTGGGTAGCGGCCAGCGGAAGGCCATTGAGCGTTTGATTTGGTGCCGTGCCGACATCACAGGAATCGTACGTGTACGGCCACTGTACATCAGTTGGAAGGGTATCAACAACGAGAGAGGGGAACAAATGGAGTCCACGTACCATGCCTTCAAGAGAAGCACCATATCCAGCCCGACCTGAAGAGATGAGATGAGTAAAGTTTTGGTGAGAATAAAAGAAACAAACCTAGGTTTCCCATCGTCCAGATGGCCGGCCAAAAACCGGGAACGGCGTTTGAGCCAGGAAGGGAAACAGAGGCCACGATCATGCCGCCAGTAAAACAAAACTTGTTCCACGTTGAGAGAAGACCCCCCGTGAAGTTCAAATCGTGCTCCGGATGGGCAGAGAATATGATTTCGAGAGAACCATTTTTGGTAGTGACAGCAGAAGGGTCATACCACTCCAAGTTACCGGTCTAAGAAACAAAGGATAGGCAACAGGTCAATACTGCGAATTGAAAAACAAAGCAGAATGATGCTTGCCGCCCAATAGTGAAGATCTACTGCTTCCCAATAGGGATCATCTCCGGGATAGAAGGTTCGGCTCTCGGTATTGAACTCGTCGCTGAAAACTAACTGCCAGTTCGATCCATCAGCAAAGGAAGGCATTGTGTATGCCGAGTGAGGTGTGTCTAAATCAATCAAGCCCCAATTACCGGGCATGCTGGGAACCTGGCCGAGGATATTGAGAAGTTCGCGGGTGGAGGGATGAGAAGCTTTACCTGTCCAGTAGCATTGATTCCGCCAACGTTGAATCCACCAAACGTAGAAAGCGGATGTTTAGTAAAGTATGTTATTAATGGGTATCCGGCACTGAAGATAGATTGTCAATCGTATGCCAAGGGCCAGGTTGGGGAAAGGTGCGCACAAGAGTGTGATAAGTAATACCCCGATCACAAGAAGGCAACCAAGGTTCGTCAATCCTCTATAGGTAAGAACGTGACCCCCTGCATCATTCTTACGGTCCCGTCTAGGGTCCGGATTGTGAAGATAATCATCTGGCTCCGGATGATTGGGATTGATGTCAGTGCCCCATGCGGAGGGATCTGCCGAAAGCGAAAACTGTTGACAGAGGGGAGTGTGAGCAATGGGAACCATCAATTTAAGTAATGTCATTGAGTTCAGTAACTAGACCAGGGACTCTGGCAAGATCCCGGCAGCAACGTAGAAGAAGGTTTGCAAGACAACATACCTTGTCTGATATGGAGGTTTGGGGGGCGGGGGTCCGACCTGCGGCTGCACTGACGCTGTAGGGCGATTCGTTCTTCGCATTCGAAGAAGTAAATGAGACCGAGCTAAGCAACGGTGATGGGTGGAGACAAACCAGAGAGCCGACACTGGCGATGGAGCGCAAAGGAGGTGGACCTTTGGCAAAGGTAGCCTGAACAGCTGGCGGACCGGTTGAAGGTGGTAAAAGGTTCATGGTTGATGGGGATTTTATAGATGGGGGTGGGTGGTTACGGTTTGACGAGAGCTTGGAAGCGGAGGGCGAGGAAGGAGAGTAGCGTGAAGACTGAGTGTTAGTAGGGTATTTCTGAGACTGGGAGCTGTTTTGAGCGAAAGGACCGGCTGTGAAGGGGTAAGAGGAAGACATGATGAAAGCCTGGAGATGAGAGCAGAAAACTGAGACGGTATATTAGATTATGTAAGTATTTGTTTTTATTTTATTATTTTATTATTTTATTATTTTATTATTTCGGCGTTCCGCCTCCTTCCAAAAGACTGAGAATGCCACCTCTCTCTCGGGACCCTTCCAACTCAGCAACAGCCCTCTCCACCCTCTCAAGCCCGGTTCTCTCACCACCTTCTCCGCCAACCTCCAGCCCCTTCTCAGCGGCCATTTCGTCGATCTTCTTCAGCCGAGAAAGGACCGCATGGTTCGCCCGTTCTAGGACGTCTTGGCTATCAATTATGGAAGTGGACGGCGGGGGATTGCTTGGCGCAAGAATTTCGAGTAGATTGGATTTTTCGACCTGATAATGTGTCCGTGTGGTTGTCGGTGGATTCGAGAGCAATATGTGTGTGGTCGCCTCTGGCTGAGAATGAGATGTAGACGGGTCTTGGCCAGTGCCGGGATAGGTGTAAGCGGTCTTGTCAAGCCACTTGTTTAGACTGTGAAGCGCGTCTCTCGCTTTTCTAGACTTCTCCCGTTTAGATGGCCGCCCTTTCTTTTTGGCTCCTTCCGATATCGGTGTTGTGAGCGCATTCATTCTCTCGTGTGCAGACAGCTCCGAGTATGTCTGAAAAAATATTTCGCGAGGCAACTCGCGTGGGTTCAATGGATGCAGTTCCGAGCTCGGGACGATATGGAAAATCCCCGAGTCTATGAGCGTCGACAGGGTGTAAATTGCGTGAGGTTGGACTGGAGACAGAAATTCTGTTCCCAGTTCGTCCGGGAGAGTGACGAATGAGATATAGTGATCTACGGCAGGGTTGAGTTTCTTAAGCCGGTGACGGACTGACTGAGGTACCTATCGGGATTGCGACATGGGCGATAGAATGAAGGAAATGGTCCGAGGCACTTGGAATCGTCAAAAGAAAGGTGTATAACCCAAACAGGGCAACCACTCTGCTCAATGGCGGTTCGGTGCCCACCATTCTTTCTGACAGAAGGCCGGTCTGTCAACATCTTGGTGGCATCGACTGTCGCCAAACCCACCAAGAAAGAGCCTGGCAGTGACGCCTAGGAAGGTGTCTCGTGCTCTAGCATCGAATACTTTAAAATGCAACCATTTCCACCCTTGACTATTCCAGAGGGTTTTGAAGAGCGCAAAAGGCTGACTTGGCCGTGTCTGCGTGTACTGATCATGAAAAAGGTGAATCAGATGTAGGATATCTTCGCGCAGAGGATGTACAAAGAGCGAAGAGGTGAAATATGAGGGCTGGAGTGTGAGCTCCCTGCCAGTCGGCGAGGGTGCGACCAATGACATCGAGTCCAAACAAGGATCAATAACACGGATCGCGATGTCCAACCTTCTCCGTCGACAGACCCCCGTATCATGCTTTTTCTGCCAGTCCGACATATACCCACCGCCAAAAAAGCCGACATCGTTCCGTTGCACTCATTGCGGTTGCTTGAACCGTTACGATGCGAACGGTCAAATCTGTTCCGAGGAACCCGCAATGTATGACGAAGCTCTCAACACAAAATCCTTTCTCAAGCATGGTATGTACACAGTGCGATTCGCATCAAACGACTGACCTATTTTTTCAGCTTCTTCCAGCAAGGATCGCTTGCCAACAGTATTTGGCAGGGGACCCTTCTGCCACATCTGTCAGACGAATCAAATGTTGATCATGAGTCTTCTAGGGAATTACCTGCCTTCACCGGAAGTGTGTGCATTTCTCCTTTAATCGGCCGAGCTCACAACTTTGCAGGACCCAGAATACTCCAGACGGCTTGAAATGCTGCCGGAGTACACACAATCCCTCCATTTGCGTTATCCACCTGCATGCGCCTCCTGTCTGCCGCTGGTAGAAGAGGAAATTAAGAGCAAGGACCACATGGCACGGACCAAAGCTTTGGGTGGCTGGCTCAAGGAAAGTAAAGGAAAACACAAGCAAGTGTCTGAAACTAAGATCGAGAGGGAGAAGGTCGGATGGACACTTGTAGTATGGCGAATCAGAGGCTGCCTGTGGGCGGCAAATTTGACGTTAGCACTGCTCGGAAATGGCTCAGGTCTGTAATTACCACTATAATGATCGTTTGGTCGCTCACAGAGTCAACAAGCCGCATTTGGCCGCCGTCCCCCCCGTCAACTAACCAGTCTGCTCCCTGTCCTTCCTCCGTTTGCGCTGGCATCCATTTTATGGACAGCCTGGGACCCGACATATTCATCACTACAAAGCGCTCGACTACAGGGTCGTAACGTGCGGTTAAGAGGGAAGAAGACATATATCGTAAGTTTGGGATTTTGTGTGCCTTTGTACAAGTTTCCCACCCGTACGAACACCAGGTACTGCAAATGACCGCCTGGTTCAATAGACTGTTTACCTCTCTCCTCCTTGGTTTATCACGGTTTTCGCCAGACCTGGACTTTTTACAATTCTCTGGCCATCCTCCTTCTTCCCGAAGCCAGGTTTATTTCTCAGCATCCTTAGCTATCGAATTATTTGTTCGTCCATTCTCGCTTTCCATGTGCACGCAGAAACCAACGAAATTCTTTAGATCTTGATTGCCTCAAGCGCTACTTTGCGACTCCAGCGCCCACCTTCCATCCGTCTCATCGACACCAACAGCCATAAATATGGACGCGAGACCCTGGATCCTACCAGTCCGACGTCGCGCCTTTCTCCAGCCCCACCCGCCGCCTCCTCAGATCCAGACTTCCTTTCAGCCTTGTCCCTGTCCTCTAAGCCAGTATTCGCAACACCGAGTCCTGTCTTTGGATATCCGTCTTTACCATCCTCCGTTCCTCCGTCATCCGCAGCTGGGAAGACGCAGATGAACGAACCTAGTGCTGACGTGGACGCAATGGACTGGACGCCCACCAACCCTTCATCAGCGAATACCCGCGCGTCATCGGCACAGGATGACGGCTCGTGGATACGCCCGCAAAGGTTTTTCCCTTCCGAGCAACCTACGGGCCTCGAGGGCCTCATGGCACGCACCGGTTTGAGGGACGAATTAGACCACTCTCGAAATTCCAACGGTGCACATTTATGGAACTGGTGGTGGGTATACGCGATCTCGCTTGTACCACTGGCATGTGTGGCATATAAAGCTTGGGGAAGTCAGAACAGAGATACCACAGAGTACAGTGCGTATCGTTTTGTTTAAATAATAATTGGGACAATGCAAAAAAAAAAAAAAAAAAGCGTACTAAGAGAGGCAAGATAATGATACTGAATGGCATTGGGTATATTAACAAACAGTCATCTTGATCTATAACCGCCGAAGAAGAGCCAGCGGAAGATGATGCATTAGTTACTTTGACAAGAAATTGATAGTAAATAGGAGGTCTGGAATCAACAACCTCAAGTGTTAACCGTAAGACCTTTAGGCGAAAAGGCAAGAAAAAGGAATAAACCGTGGAACCAGTCAATACACACTGAGGAGGCCATTTAGTAGGCGGCGGCCCTTCCGTTGTAGTCATAAGCGTCTCGGGCGTAACCCTGAGGGGCACCAAACTGGTCGTATTGTTGCCCGTGGAGGCTGGGACCGCGAGCGATGCTTTCTTGCATTTGTGGCTGTGGGCTTGGGCCACGGGCGAGGTCAGCGTAGCCGCCGACAGGGGCAAGATTAGCGGGACCTGCGGTGAAGTCATGATCGGGAAGGGGGGCGGCAGAAGGCGTGATGTCAGATGTAGCGCCGTACCCTCCTCCTCCACCGACTCCGCGGCCTGCCATGTTGTCAAAGTGGTCGTGTCCGGAGCCGGAGAGGAAGGAGGATGCGTTGGAACCCATGCGGCGATGACCGGGCAAACCTTCTTCGGGAGCTGTGGGCTGCCAATCGATGGGCTGCATGCGGTCCTCGAATTGGGAGGACGGCCTGAATTTCCATTTCCTTATGACGGTCCAAATGAGGGCGACACCGGCGACACCAGATGCTATGATGATAAGAACTGTGGTGGTGGTGTGTTTAGTGGAGCCACTGGAAGAAGTTGGGGGGGAGGTGGAGGAAGCGGCGGCGGGGGCGGCGGTGCTGGTAACAATGACTGGAGAGACGCTTTCAGTGAATGATGGAGCAGGAAGTGCGCTCAGGTTGAGGCTGTCGGAGGTGACGGCGGATGAAGGAGCAGCAGTAGCTATGGAGGAGGTGGAGGAAGAGGAAGATTGGATTGACGAAGTACTAGCTGTCGTCGAAACCGAGTCGGTGGTAGTAGAAGAAGACTACAAGGATGGAAAAGTGAATTAGAGAGAAATGGGAGTCGAGGGTGGGAAACAAACCAAAACGGGAGCCGAAGAAGTAGGCGGAGCTGCTGGGGGAGGTTGTGGGGGAGGAGGCTTTCGGACGTTAGTGGGTGAGGGCACCTGGGAAGATACAGAGGGTGTCTGAACGGCTGAAGTGGGGGAAGGAGAGAGCGAAGCAGGGTCAGCACCAGCGCCGATAGCAACCGGGTTGTTGTTCCCCTGGTCGAGTGGAGGGCGCCTTTTCACGAGACGATGAGCTGGGCTACGGTGGTGAAGGTCGAAGGAGGCATGGGAGGCGGTGAGGGTAAGGGAGAGGGATATGTAAAAAAGGAGCGTAAAGGTGAACCTTGAGGTTAACATGTTGGTGAGGTCAAAGAATGGTTTGTGGGTAAGATCAAAAAAAAAATGAAAATTGTTTGGCACCAAGGAAACGAGGGGGATATATTATGTAATTTTGGATACAAAATGACAAAAAAAAAAAGGACGAAAAAATGTTCAAATTTTCTACGGGTGGCTAGTAAGAGACCAATTCTGGACAGGAACTGACCCAGGTGTGACAAAATCGCTCGAAGACATCCCAGGCCACTGAGGGTTGAACAACACTTGTAAACTGTACGTCCCCGCAGGTAGACTAATGATCACAACCGTCACTCCATCGTTCGGCTGATCTGGCACGGGTGGCGAAGGATCGCTCGGGAACCGCACAGCCGGTGAGGTCGTAAACGTGGCTCCGGACGGCGGATTCAAAATCGTCAGGTCCATCGTTTGTCCATCGAGAGTCAACGTAGCCGAGGTGCCCGATGCATTAACGGTCGCATTCGTATGCATCCGCCATTGAATCGGGGCCTGCGACGAAATATCGTCTTGAAGAAGCACTTGCTTGCGGTTGTTGATCGTACGAATCCCGCGATGGAACGACGTCCTACCGTCTCAGTCATTAATCACCCAAATCCGTCAGTAAACGGGAAGACATACACATTAAAGTATGCACTTGAGAGATCAGCCGTGAAGAAGGCCGTCGAGTTATTCGGTACCTCGAACACCGTGCTTGACCCTTGTTCAGTCCCAGTCGAACCGAATTGGACAGTGGGTTGCGCTAAAACATTCTGGTTCACCTGGTTGACCAAAATCGTATTCTGACCTTCCGTCATCTTACGGTAGTACAACCACCGGTCGCTTTGCTGCGTGTCGTTACTGAAGTAGTTCGGCGAGTTGTAGTCACCAGAACCAAGCTCGCCGGCCCAACGTGTCCCTAGCGCATCCAGAACAAAATCGCCACAGTCGAGGTCGTTGTGCGTCTGATGACCTTGAAGCGTCCCGGCTTTCATCGCCACATACAATGCGTTAAGGTCTGTCCATGTACTCCTCATCGCTGCCCACTGGTCTGTCCCGGCATCGAAGAAGTGATCCAACGGCTGTCCGTCCCAAAACGCGCCAGACACCGTGGGGTCGTACCAGAACATACTGTTGGGCTCAGCAGCATCATGTTGTTCTCGCTGGAACAAAGCGAATTCAGGTTGCGAGAATTGGTCGGCATAAAACAGCATGGAATTGGCGGTGGTCGAAAATTTATTCGGACCGTGGTCTCCGTAGTTAAACAGGGAGGTGGCACCTTGCGAGGACATATGGTACAAGCCCGTCCAGTTGAAATTTGGGTTCGTAGTCAGCAGTCCGTAATCTGACCCTGTCGCCGTCAGGAGAGAAGATGCCATTTCCGCGTGTCCGGTCGTCCCAAAGTACCAATAGTTGGCTGTTTCTGCCCATGTACCGTCGCTGGACACGGCAAAAACACAATTCTGGTTGGCGTTGTCGACGGTGAAGCCGAGAATTTGAGCAGCGGTACCGGACGTGTCATCGCCAAGAATGGCGAGTGCACCCATGGTGAGCCCCGAGTTGCAGACACAATTCCAGTTACCGGTGATGTTACTTGTCCACCAACCGTTAGCGCCCGACGGGTTGGTGAAAGCGTTCACTCCAAGGCTGAGACCGTATTGGATCATGGTGGACATAATCGAGCTTCTTTGGTCAGGTGTCCAGGCATCGTACAGCCAATCATAGCCGATAGCGAACGCCGCTGTCATTTCAGCGACATCTAAGAAGTGTTGCGAGTTCCATCGGTCGACGGGAGGGCCGAAACTAGTGCCGTTGCCAGCGGCATTCTGATCGTCAAACGAATTAACATGACGGTGAGAACGAGTGCCGAGAGACCAACCTCAAGTTCCTGCCACGTGCGGTTGAGCCACTGAGTATCGTTCGTCATGCGGTAGACATATGCAAAAGCCTTGATTCTCATTTTGATATCACGAGAAACGTCGAGAATTCCGCTCGAGCCATCCATGACGTACGCCACGGGGGGTTGTGAGAAATAAGCGGAAGCATTCCCGAAGATAGTGCTATTCCAGCCTTGGAGATACGGGTCATTCTGGATGAGCTCGGGAAGTGCTGCCCATTTATAGGCGGGGGCAAGAAGGCGGGGGCGATCTGGGCGAACACTGAGCTTGGATGGATTGGCAGGTTTAAAGGGATCTTGTGGCCAGGCAATAGTCGGACTATTGGAAGAGATGAAAGTAGGGGTAGTAAATACGGCGGTATCGGTCTGTTTTGACAAACGCGGGGATTTTTGAGAGGAACGAACAAAGATTTTGCCAACGGACTCACAGTTGAGACGTAGATAGGCATCTGGTATTGGCTGTCGGTAGCCGTGGCAAACCTGCCAATAGCATTTTTTTGGCTAGCAGCAGAACTGGCGGCGGCGGCGGAACTGCTGGAAAGATTGCTATTGTGCTTGCGACTGCCAATAACACCACCAACGACGGCGCCGACGATGACAATGAAAATAATAGGAATACCGATCTTCAACCAGTTGCTAGTACGTTTTCGGGTAGGCATAGGTGCGATATAGCCGGATGAGGAATTATATTGTTCATGACCATAGAGAGGCTGTAAATCGATCGAGTTGTAATTGGTGGACATGGTAGCCACCAGAGCGAAGGAAAAGGATATGAAAAAGAGCGACTAGCAAAGGGATATCGTGAATACAAAAAGTAACCAGCGGGGGGGGAATGATGATGGTCGAAGGTAAACGGTTGTCACGAGGCGGTGTTTGTCGCCTAATATTGGTAAAGGTGCCGGCATCTCGGCATAAGACTGGCTGCCAATCTTATGCCGAGATGCCGGCAATATTAGGCGACAAACACCGCCTGACAACCGTTACCTCATCATTCCCAGCCAGTGCAGCAGTGCAGCCCAGCAATGTCTGTCACGGTCATCGCAGCCAAACCGCCCATTAATCGAACTTTCAGATTTATAGGCAAGTTGTGTTTGAAACCCTCAGAGCACAGGCTTTCAATTTTTTTTGGCTGCCAGATATCGGCGGTTAGGTCTCTCGACATGGACCTGGCTTCATGACTCAACCTTTAATCCCACCAGTGAATCTGACCGACCCTGTGTTCCGAGGGATCCACCGCGGCAGAAAGAAACACGACGGTCCGTCCTCTCCATAGAAACATTGTCGATCTGACCATCCCCCAAGATGACTTCGAGGCAGTGTTAGAAAGATCTAGGAGAGCTGGCGTACAGTCTATGATTATCACGGGCGGCAGTCTACACGAATCGAAGGAAGCCCTTCGGATAGCCAAGAAATATGGTGAACCAGCCAGTACACATCTTTCCCCGATCGTTATTCTAAGGCTTCTAAAGACATGTATGCCACCGTTGGCTGTCATCCTACCCGTTCTACCCAATTTGAGAAGTACAAAGGTGGACCGGAGGCATACTTCCAAGCTTTAAGCGACCTGATCGAGAATAACCTGCAAGGCAAAGGCAGAGTCGTAGCCGTTGGAGAGTGCGGATTAGGTAAAATCTCCAGCTTGGTGTCCGCCGCTAAACCTGAGCTATTGTGCAGATTACGACCGCACGCATTTCGCGTCAGAGGACGTCCAGCGTCGATACTTTCGTGAGCACGTTTGCCAGTCTTTCGCTCGCCCATCTGATCACTTAGTTTCACAAGGTATGCAACTCGCACTTGCAAAAAAGTATCATCTTCCTCTCTTCCTCCATTCTCGTGCCGCGCATGTCGATTTTGTCAAGATCTTGCGCGAGGAAGGTTTTCATGACGGAGGAAAAGCAGCAGGTGCAAAAGGCGGTGTCGTCCATAGCTTTACTGGCACCGTCGAAGAAGTTGTCGAACTTGTCAGTGGATACACATGTTTTGAAATCTTTTTGAATCTAATTTTATCAGCAGATGGACATGGGTTTCCATATCAGGTTCAGTATAGCTTTCAAATTTCGAGTTATTCTCCGCTCACTCCCCTCCAGCGTAAACGGTTGCTCGCTCAAAACAGAAACGAATCTCGCCGCTGCTCGAGCTATCCGTCCGGAGGCCATACTACTAGAGACGGGTAAGTCTGCCTCTTGATTATTCCTCGCAATTACCAGTCCATACCACTCGCTAGATGCGCCCTGGTGTTCTATGACTTCTACGCATGCCTCAAGACGATACCTGGACAGTCTTCCCACATCTCTTCGAGATTTATACTTCCCTTTGGCCACCAAAGTGGAGACTTTTGTTTACGGCAAACCTGTCAAAGGCAGGAATGAACCGAGTGCGATTGGTGGTGTTGCTTGGGTGATACATAAATTGAGCGACGGGATTCCGTTAGAAAAGGTGACGGAAAAGGCTTGGAAGAACACCGTAGAGCTATTTGGTTTAGAAGAACTTGCTGCAAAATAGATATGATTGAATAAGCATTAACAATTTCGATCATTTTAGCTCGGTCTTGATACTGCAAAAGGAACCCAATGTTGGGTAACAATGGCAAACGCCAACAGGGGACGCCTACTTACTCGGGGTTTCGTGATGCTAGTGGCCAGGATGTCGTCCTGTTAGCGTTGTCTACAGTGGGATTAGCATGGTACTTCACCGTGTGGACGCTCTGGCTTCTTGGCTGCTGGGTCGCGTAAGTTTCCTCGGCGACGTTTCATAACCATTGCTGAACAACTATTCCAGCCGTAAAAGGTATCGGCTGCGACCCCGTTCTCCCTTGTCGTCTGCACCTTCTGCTTCCGTGCCTGGGGTATCGATTCTGCGACCTCTGAAGGGTCTAGACACGAATTTGTACGAAAACCTGGAATCCACCTTTACTCAAGACTATCCGAACTATGAGATCCTATTTTCTGTCGCGGACAAGCACGACCAAGCCCTCTCTGTTGTCCAGGATCTACTAGCAAAGTATAGAACTTTCAACGCCAAGGTCATCATAGGTATAGACCACATTTCATTACATTTAGCTGAAAGACGACCATTTCCCTTCCAGGTGAGGAAGTTGTTGGCATCAATCCTAAAGTGAACAACCTCATTCGCCCATATCGCCAAGCTGCCCATGACATTATATGGGTTCTCGATTCCAATGTAATGGTGTCTCCTGGAACACTTGCACGTTCGGTAGACGCGCTTGTCGGTCCACCAGCCACACAGCGGAGACGTGTCTGTCTCGTCCACCACGTGCCCTTTGCGTTTGCAAACGGAACGAAACTCGGCACAAAACTCGAAGAAGCATTTCTCAACACGAACCACGCCAAAATGTACATCGCGATCAACGTCGTCGCCGTTGAGTCCTGTGTCGTGGGCAAGTCAAATCTTTATCGTCGCTCCGATCTAGAACGGGTCAGCGGTTCCCTGAAGCCATTGAGTTCATCCTCGGGGGATGATGCAAGTCTACCGAACGAGTGCGGCCTCGCCGTTTTTGGCCGATTTCTCGCGGAGGATAACATGATTGCGGGTGCCTTGTGGCACGAACTAGGCCATCGTCACGATTTGTCTTGTGACGTCGCTCGGAACGTAGTTGGAAACATGACGTTCTTGGACTATGTTTGGCGTCGAGTACGCTGGATTCGCGTGCGCAAACACATGGAATTTGCAGCGACTTTGGTGGAACCACTAACTGAAGGTGTCGCGCTTTCGATGATCGGCTTCGCGAGTCTCAGATACCTCATTGGCATTTCTCTATGGCCATTTTATCTCTTGCATCTTGTATTTTGGCTATTGGTGGATATGGACGTGTACGCATCGTTGGCTGGACATTCCGTCCTCGATGTGATGCGGTGGGGACTTCTCCAAGCATGGGTCATGAGAGAGCTTCTCGCGTTTCCGATCTGGACCTTGGCCATCGTTGGGAATGAAGTGGAGTGGAGGGGAAGAAAATACAAAGTGATACGTCACGGTGAGATTGAGAGAGCAAGCGAGAGCCTGGTAAAAGTTGGTTCAGGTACAAGGGACAACAACAAGATTACGAGCGTCTGGAGCTAGTTCCCGACTGATGTGTAGACCGTATATATAAGTATTATAATTCTCTACAACATTAAACCAGTCAACCGCTGGTGTATCGCCAAGCTGTGAAAACTGTCGAGCGCGGTCTAGGCATTAGGAGTTGTAAAGGTGATACTACCCTCCATTCGACACAAGCATATCAAAACTCTGAAGTAGTGGATCAAAACGATCTCTTTGAAAAGTTGGTCAGTCCACTCCTCCTCCCTGAAATACTGAAGGGCGGTCTGACGCAAACGTATTGAGCGGCCGTCGCAGAGGGACTTGCGCAGGGTAGAAGCCAAGGTGGGCTGATCTCCCTTGAGGCGATACTCTCTGGCGGTCCGTTGACGTTCGTTCGAGAACCAATTTTTCACTTGGTTGTATTCCCTGGTTGGAACCGTGGGTTTAATAAAAGCAACATTCTGCGAGTATAAAAGCACATACCGCCGGATGATGACCGCTATTTGAGCAAGCCATGCTTCGTCGGGGTATGGGGTGATTTCATCGTACACCATCGATAGGACGAGACGCTGATGGTCGCTGGCAGGTACATTCATAGTTGACTGGATCTTCATCGCCTTGAGTTTAAGTTCGCGAACTCTCGCATCTCTGTCGGATGCGGTTCTTGCATCGTGTTTGGCGTATGGGTGAACAAGTCGTTTTCTCCTTGACAAAGACTTTGCATCGGCAGACCTAGTGGAATGTGGGGGATATTTATATGGGATGCCGTTCAAAGAGTTCGAATGGGTTTGTGGTTGGGGACAGCTGTTAGACAGCATGATGAGATTCTGGGGAGGTGGTGACGAGGGACGAACTTGGGGTGGGGTCAGCGCCCCGCCGGAAAGTGTTGTGGCAGTGGATGATAGGTGAGTGAACATAGCGCTTTGATATGACCGTCGAAGTCAAGAGCAGAGGGCTTAAACTAGCCCAAGTCGATGATCTCCCCCATGTCCAGAATAAGTTGTGGCAGCGAGGCCACATCGACTCTGCCTATTGCCGCTTGTGGTGGCAGTCTATTGTCATAAACGGTACTGTGACCTATTGTTCCGCCAAGTTAGTGGATTCACTAGCAAGACAAGGGAACGGGTCCAAGCGTTACCGTGGAATGTTATGAGCGATGTCCATAGATAGAGATAGGGGACATGCGATATATTAAAGTAGACATCACGGGGTTTAATGATAACAAACAGGTACAAATAAATTCAGTCGCTCGACGAGTCTCCATGTCAGATCAAGCATCCGTGCGGCAGAGAATCATATCTTCTGTGTTTTCAAGACGCAATGCGGCTGGTTCGCTCGAGGAAACATACGTTGCTCACCTTAAAATTTGGGAGGATGGTGGCCCAGAAGGTGGTGGAAGGAAGCCACGATATATACTTATTTCAGGTGCGAATTGACGGCCATTGATAAGTGCCCGGTGGAGAACTGATATGCAAACACACAGAAACCGTCAACGAGACCGGCTTCATCCACAAATCCAAACTGAACTCAAATGGTTCCTTCTCCGTGGGCAAGACCTGGAGACTGGCCGAGTTGAGGGCAATACAGGTTACAGATGTGAGTGACTAGTCCGCTACGTGAACCATGACACACCCAATCGCATGAAGTAGCCATTCGTCCTCAACATCACGTTGTCAAGAACATACACCTGGGAAACCGAAAATCAATCCGATCAATCCGACTTTATCACAGCACTGGTCAGACTGTTCAGGAAAGTGATGGCAGGTGGTCAGCCTTTGAAGTTGGAAGGCTTTCAGGATCCAGATGCATTCCCAGACCAAGTGTCATCCCCACGCTCTCGCTCTCGTGCAGGTCCCTCTTCTCGGTCCGGCTCTCCTGCCACGTTCTCGAGTCGTCCAACGGACACACCACCCTCTAGGAGTCGTGCCTCTTCCCCCACACGATCACAAGCTGGCACGGTTCGTTCCAGACATGCCGGACGTCCTTCCGGCGCGTCCTCTGCATCCAATCAGATACTGTCAACGAATTTGCCACAAACTTCCTCCAGATCGCCCTTTGCTGACCCTATGCTGCAAGAGACGAGTTCTAGGTCAACTCCTCGTCCCTCTTTAGACATCCCCTCGAATGCACTTTATAAGCAATCTGGCCTTTCGCCTCCATCAACTCGCGCACAATCTGTTTCTCCAGCACTTTCTACCGGTCTTCGCAAACCGTCATTTCAAGGCGGAATTCCTGCTGGTACTGACGCCTCACAGTCACGTCGTGACCCCAATGCTCGTATTTCCTTTTTTGATCCCGCAAACCAAGCAGCTCTTGACCGTCTCATGTCCGGGGGGTCTGGAACACAGAACGAAGGTGAAGTCGAGGAGGAAGGCATCCACGCAACAATGGCGGACGTGGAAGAAATGTTGGAGGGATACGAATGGGCAAGTGAAGATGTTATTGGACGGAAGACTTCTAGAGGCGCTGCAGATCTCATTGAAGCCCGGCTGCTGGACGAATTAATGGCGCTCGACAAGGTAGGTTGGTGCCTAATTCACCGAAATGAAAAACATCCCATGTCTATTCGGTCAGGCAAACATATACTCCTTCCTCGAATCGGACGATCGCATAGGAGTGGTGCTGAAGTACTTGGACGAAGCCATTTCAGAGTTAGACAGCATGAGCAGTCTTGTTTCGTCGTACAAGATTCATCTCAACGTAAGCGCATTGTTTGTGCAAGGCCTTTTGTGACCGTACTCTTCAGGCTGTCAGCGACGACATATTGTACATCCAGTCTCAAAATAGAGGCTTGCAAGTTCAGACACAGAACCAACGAGCCCTCTTGATCGAACTAGAAACCCTTCTTGTGTGTCATCGTCTCATCTGTCAATCACGTGCTAAGACTCACGACGTGGGATTTAGCAAACTGTGCAAGTCGACAGAGCAGCCTTGATGATGCTCACGCAAGACTCCCTCGAAAAACCGGCCAATATTCAAAAGCATGAAGAAGCGGCTACACAGCTGTATAAAGCCCTGCAGGCAGGCCGAGATACAGGCACGGTCACGAACAGCCAGTGTTACACACCTTTCTTACTGCTTTTACCTCAGATATGGCGGCAACGATGGAAAGGTTCAGCGAATATAAAACGTATAATTCTCAATTCTGCAAGAGAATGTTTGATTTCTTGTCCATTATGTTCACCGCACAGGTGAGTTACGTCAACCTTCAGTCCTTCGTTTATTTATGGGGAACTATCCAGTCTCAAATATTATTGGGGGATACTGATGGAATTACGAAACCCGATGGAGGTGGACGGCCATCTCTTATCAGTCACGAAAACATGGAAAGCTATCTAGGACGGTATGCAGGCCTGATGCTGTATTTGAAAGAAATGGACGAGGGTTTATACGCAAAGCTGTGCGCTGTAAGTACAAAACATAATGGAAGTCTACATAGTTGACCTTCTACACTCAGGCATACTTTTCAGCAGTCAGCGAACTCCACAGCAAACAAATCAAGTCTTTGTTGGCGGTCTACGCTGGTTCTGTGAAGAAAGCTTCAGATAATGACCAGGAGCCACGTTTGCGACTCTCTATGCCTGTGCGTCTGACAAGTATTTACCGTTTTTTGCAGAGTTCGGCACAACACCTACAAGCGGGACTTTCAACCGCGCCGGCACCATGCGTCGTGCAGGTACCCTCATTCGCTCACCCACTGAATTTCGCAAAGAGAAGGGAAAGGAGAAAAATGCCGATCGGGACTCGCCTGCCTCTGAGGTTAGTCTGGGATTGTCAGTGCCTGACGCTTGCTCTGATCCTATTGCCTCCCGTAGATTTTTGCTAGAATACTTGAACAAATAGCCCATCAAATATATCGGGAAGAAGAATTCATCGCAGATTTTCTTCAAATAAACGATTCTGCCTTCACATTTGCAGACTACATGGGGCTTGATAATTATTACCGGAGGCAAGCCGCACGAGCCGCCAATCCCACCCAGTCAACTTTGAAGCTCGTAAGGGGTGCCATGGATCTCATCTTTGGCTTCCTCCCTACCGAATTGAAAAACTGGATTGACAATGCTTTGGGGTTGGATAAAATGTGAGCCCTGACTACATGTTCCGAGGTGGGTCTGGAATAGGTTCTGATACCTTATTCGAGACAAATAATTGGGATCGCCGCGTGCTTGGAGCGATTCCTGGCCGATGCCGATGAGAGAGGTAATGCGTTTCTACAAAGTGCGCTGGAGAAGCAGCATATGCGTCTGAAAGGACTCTTTGACAGACACATCGTAAGCATCCGACTTGTTTTTCTGGAACCGATCCTTCTGATTGCATGTATCCAATAGAACGAGCAGATCCAAGCAGTGGAGGGGATCAAATTAACAAGTAAGAAACGCCAGGGGGTAGTCTCTTTCGTAAAATACTTCCCGACCTATGTTACCCGAGTGGAGAACCAGCTTATTGGCGCAGATGGCCTCGAAATCAGGGCAAGCGTCGACTCGGCCTACGAGAGAATTGTGCAAACGATGTTTGATTCTCTCAAGCAAATGGCCAAGATGAATGGAGAGGGGGACGAAAAAGGGCAACTGAATTACCACGTAATTTTGATCGGTGCGTCCATCCTGGAGGAAATTGTTCTCAAAGTCACCGTTTTTGTAGAAAACATGCATCATTTTGTTGCCGAGATCGCAGAGCTCGAGCTAGGCTCCATGAAGGGTTTTTTCAAACAGGCAGAGGGCCTATATGAGGAGAACCTCACTGCATATGTGAGGATTGTGCTGAGACGACCTTTCGCGAAGTTGCTGGTGGGTAGTAGCCTTTATTGGATGACCCATTTCAAACAAACCATCCATTCACAGGATTATTTCGAAGGCGTCGAACGATTAATGAAGACCACAGCACCTACTGAGGTACCAAGCAACAGCGGCTACAATCAGTCAGCACTGAAAAAAGTGGCGAAGGAATACAATAGCAAGGATGTCCGAAAACACGTTGATGCCCTTTTCAAACGGGTTGAGAAGCACTTCACCGAGGCATCCGAAAAGGCAACCACGGAGAGTGGTGCCATAACCCCTGGCACGGTTATGGTTGGTGTGTGGAAGGCATGCGAAACTGAGCTGTTGAGAATAACCGAGTTGTTTTCCAACCGAATCTTGCAGTGCTATGGACAGAGTAGCATATCATTGGATTACACAGTGGCGGATGTAGAGGCTGCATTCCGAGCAAACACGGTGGGGTCTTGATTTTATTATACGTTGGACTAGCATGATCATGAACAAAGGATTATTATCACTGGACAAATGTGATGATCGCGAATGCAGTCTAAAGAGGGAATGACTTAATAGATCGTTAGTCAAAAGGATTAAATGACGTTCGAAATGACATAAGGTCAAAGTGGATTTGGATCAGTGGCAGGTGGCCCTCTCTCAACGGGTTGGTCGCTGTGGGCCTGGAAAGAGGTGGTAGACGCAGCCACAGGAGGTTCGGATGGAGGAGAGGGCTGTTTGGAATATGGCTGAAGTGCGCTAATGAGGGAGGGAGCATACGACCTCCAGAGTCCCATGAGAGGTTCTAACGATACAGGGGTAGCAGCCGAAGGCTGGCCTGTCCCAGACTGGGGTGGTTGACCTGATGCAGGTAGTTTCCTCAACACGCCCAGGATAATGTCCCAAAGGCGTGATAAACGGGACATCACGAAGGCGAGAACATTTCGTTGGACAGTGATGATACCAGCATCTAGATCGGTCTCATTTTTGAGGAAGAATGGCTGGAGGTAAGAGTCGTAGATAAAGGTTGATCCCTGGCGACAAATAATGTCAATAACCAGGAAGCGGCATCGGGTACGCCAAACTGACCTGAGTTTGGGGAAGAGAAAGGAATAGCAAAAACGTGGTCTTGACTTCCCAATAAAATGGCAACCTTACGGATGATCAATTATCAAAGTGACGGAAAGGCAAAGTGAAACTCACCAACTGACTAACCACTCTGTCATGTATTCAAGAGCCATCAATGCTCCGATAACTGTCCAATATTTGGCCCACTTTTCCAAATCCGGTTCGGAAAGTGGTCGGTGAGATAGTGCCTTGAAAGTCGAGTAGCATGGCAGGAAGAAAGCAAACCAGGCGCTAGTTGCTGTTCATTGGCAAAGCTAATTACAGAAGACGGGAAACGAACCACAGAGTATGAGACAAGAGCGACAGAAACATCTTGAAGATTGAGGTTGGTAAGTGGTTGCGAATGAACTTTTGCGGGAGATGTGTCTGCTGCGGGTGAGGTTACGTGGGGCGTGAGATTACACACCCGATTTCTTCCGTTGCTCCGATTTCCCGCGCCCGGAACGGGTCAGATGGAGATGGAGACGTAAGTTTCCGAAACTTTACATTCATGTGTACCCAAGTGGGCCCTTTATGGACATGTTCATTCAAGATACATTTGCAGTTGATTGGGGTCGGCTTCCTTGTTCATTTGAGTTCTAGTCGCGACCATATCAATGTGCCAAAGATGGGTCTGTCTGGCTGAGCATTTACCCCTCTTCATGCCGTCAAGGAGGTACGTATTCAGTCATGATGCATGTGTGAAGCACACAACGAACCAACCAAGCGCCCTTGGTTCGACTGAGTTTTATGACATTTGGATCTCTCCTTTCGAACCGTCATTACCATATGCAGGGAAGGTCATATTACGCGTTGCCTGGATTTTCGTCATCCTCTAACTCGTATTATACTAGATCGCTCCTCCTGATGCTGTTCGCTCTCATCATGTTCCTGCGGTCAACACCCGGCACAACAATAATTATCTTCTCCCTCTCGTTCCGTAGCTTTTACCTCTGACCCGGGAAAGAGTGTGGGGAATGATCTGGAGGAAGATGGGGGTGTTTTTATCAGCTGCAAATGTCATATGCGCCGTTAGGTTGCATGCACCATAGGTATTTCCGGTTACAAAGTGATCAAAGGAGATCACTTGTATGCGTCTGTTTACTCCACATTTCGCGTGTAGGACTAGTCCCCAAACTTTCCTTCTCAAGCTTGCTCTGGTTCCACTACTCACCGCAGACGTGCGACACACAGACGACTGACAGCTGTATGGACACAACCAACGGTGGGTCGAGCGGCAGGGTTAAAAAGCAAGAGAATGGTCTGGATGACAACAAGGGTGGTGAGAAGCGGGATGTAAAGCCTGTAATCAAGACCTTGAATAGGGTACCCCGTGAGTTTGTATCTTTATGTCCCAGCCCAGGTCTGTTCATCGACCGGGTCCTCTGCAAGGTGCATGTGTGAGTCATATTCTCCGATCGATTATGATCCTGTTTATTTTGCCTTCAATAGAATGCCTGCAGGAAGCAGAAAATGAGATGCGAGGGTGCGGACAGCCCGCCCTGTCGGCGCTGTCGAACCACTGGCCTTGAATGTCTTTTTGAGAAGCCTTCTAGAGAGGCCACTCTCACGGGGGAAGCTGGCTTGGAGTAGGCAATCAATAAATTAGCGAACCGTTGCTCTTTCTTGACATTCTCGCCTTAGACGCATTCGCAGTCTGGAGGCTCGTGTTGCAGAAATTCATCTCTCTCAGACGACCATACAAAGCGACATTGCAGAGATTTTGGCTCACCTGCGTGTAGGCTCGTCTTTCTTTCCGCGTTCTCCGTCATCTTTCCCCCTCTCGTTCTCTCATCAGTCCCCAACCGTATCACCTTCCATATCCTCCCCGTCGACCGTCTCCGGGGTTCCACATATGAATGACCTACATAAGCCGTCTTCTGGCGGTTCGGTTCCCAATGCCTATACCAATACTGCGTCCTTACCTGCCATCATAAATCCGCCACCTCAACGCCAGGCTCGGGGCTCAATTTCGACTGCGCCCTACCGTAATCCTCCCTTGATCACAACCAGCCAAGGACCTTCCCCAGGCGGTAGCGAATTTCATGCTGTTTCCCCATCATACGCAAGTTACCCCACTACCGTCCAGTCATACAATTCAGGGACCTCCCATGGCCCGGTTCTCCCCCCATTTTCAAGTATAGAAACTATGGCACCTTCAGGCTCGCAGCAGGCCAACATGTCTGCCGTTCGGTACCATTCTGTGGACAACGGACAGCTGCAAAGGCAGGCGACAAAACCTCACAATACGACGAATGCTACCGGCTCAAAAAGAAATGCCCCCGGGTCGTCCAATGTCACTAGCGCTGATTCCTCCGATGCAGATGAAGACGAAAATGGTGAACTTCCTGCTTCCGGCCTAGTCGCCCCTTGGGAGGTTCTCAGAGGTTTGGCGGATGTTGCAACCGAGCGAGCCGCCAAGGTATGGGTGTTCTCCTTTTCTAAACACCTTCTCTGATAGGTTGGTTTTCAGGAAAACGGCGATAGTAGTGAACCCCAGAGTCGCACAAGAACTCCATCTTCCGACAAGCCATCCCGGCCGTCAAAACGTAGGAAAACTCAGGACAAACGAGACCCGAAAGTTTTGGATGGTACTGGTCTCCCTAGTCTTTTGACGTGTTTCCGAGACTAATGGAAAGCCTAGTTGTCACCAAAAATATTATCACCGATGTTGAGGCTCAAGACCTATTCAGAATGTACTCCCAATGCTCATTCACCGTGTCATATTGACTCATCTTAATTTGAAGATTTTATCATGGCTGCTCCACCTTTTTACCAGTCTTTGATTCAAACACAGACACCTACGATGATCTTCATCACCGCTCTCCTTTTGCTGTTGATTGTATTTGTATGGTGGCTGCGCGGGTAAGAGACGGCGGCGGTGAGTTGTGAAATGTAGCCGAAATCTTTCATCTTAGTTTTGTCCACAGGGAAAGCCAGCGAGATTTACCTCAAGTGTCTGGAGGAAGTTCAGGCGATCTCGCGCGATACGCTATTCACCCCCGTCACTCGTAACGAGGCAGTGCAAGCAATGAGTACGCAGGTGAACTAGGACTTTGAACGTCTTCTGAATCATTTTCCAGTACTTGTTGCTGGCTGGTCCGACAATGGATGGCTCAGTGGAGGTCATGCCGTTCGCATGGCGATGGAACGATGTGAGTTACGGACCATCGTTAAACGAACTAGTAATGATGAGATACTCTTGTTGCTTCAGCTATGCACAAGGCGTGGCCGAAACTTCTCAGGCGCATGAAGGAGAGGAAACCCTCGGCTACGGAAGATCGAGAACTGGTGATCCAGTCACGTATTTGGTTTTGCCTTTACCTTTTTGAACACCAGTACGTGCGCTCTCTCAGAGAAGCTTTAAAACTGTTACGAGCCGGCCAAGATTGTCATATGGCACAGGCCGCCTAGCAATTCTCAAAGACGACGAAACCATTGGGGAGTGTCGTCTCCTATTACAACACCCTCTAGCTATCGAAGATGACATGCGTCTCGTATCTACGGTAGAATTGATGGCCATTCGCGAGAGAGTGCACAACAAGCTTGCACCCTTCGACAGACCGGTCGAGGACCAGACATTTGAAATCCTTCGTGAAGCTGATATTGAGTTCAAGACTTGGTACAAGACTTGGGACCATGCCTTTTCGCAGAGGTATGGAGGTGCAGGCACGTAAACTGCCACCATCAAGCATTGAAAGTACTCACCGTTCTATTTAGCGTTCTACCGACAAAGCTTGCAGATTCAACATCTCCACGCCAGGCTGTTTCATAACGCTACGGCGTTAAGAGGCATCAATGGCCCTGATGACGTTCAGAACATGCATCCTGCCCAGAGAGAGCTGGCCATTAGATCTATACAGATAGCACGGGAAGGCCTGGATGTCACGCTCAAGTCAGGAGCGTACAGGGAAGGGATGAAATATGGCAAGTTGTTTCAGTATCTGTGCCGTGCGAGATGTTTTATTTGTCCCAGCTGTTCACTACACCCACGCAACGGCCACGTTCGCTGCCTCGTTCCTGCTTCGCTTGGCTCGGCTCTTGTAAGTTTACTTACTTTCTGGCTGTTGTTCCAGCCACTGACAAATTCCTGGTAGCCCTGAAGAATGTAACACACAGCAAATTTGGACGGAAGTTGAACTTCTTGCCTCACTTATGTCAGAGAGTGCGTTTCTTTTCAGATTCATCTTGCTTTCTCTGCTCAGGTGATTTTTAGTTCCGGGAAGACGTTATGCCTTAACGTTACAAGTAATGCTGAAAAGATCTAAGAAGCGCCTGGCGAATTCCAACTCTCACCCTTCAAAAGTGATTCGTGATTCTCATCAACCTATGGTTATGACGATGGAGTCCTCATCGATGCCATCCAACGTACCCGATACACGCGCTGGGGGTATGGAACCCCTCTCACCTGCCACTTACGACCCTGCATTCGCAGGTACTGACCCTTCTATGCATCCGACTCATATGACTGTCTCTGCAATGACCAACCACCACACAACGGTCGCTGAACACATTTGGCGTGGATTTGAGATGACGCCGAACCCACAGCTCCCCTTCTGGCTATCTGACGAGAGTCTTGGCGGTAATACCTTTTCACAAAATGGCATGGAGGCTTTCCTTTTACCAAACGATTATTTACATCCCCCTCAGCAATTATGGTGATGGATCACTCATTTGTAGTCATTGTTGTTTATTCCACTTCAGCATCATCTTTGTAAAGAGTACTCTGGATTGTCCGTGTGTTTGTTAGGCTCACTGTGTGTAGGTTTTCAGGTCCTTGACGCGAATGCGAAAAGTCTTCTGCTAGGGGCTTTTACTTCAAATGGAAGTTTACCGATCATGTTACTGACAAAACATTGCATCCCTTTCATCGTCAGCCTCTAAACCGTTACCTTCCGTCTGGCAGCCCGTTCAGCACCTCTTAGTACCTGCTCTCATGTCTGACTCGAGTACGCCACAATCTGGACGCAATAATCCACCGATTGTTCCACCGAACCCAAGCAATATCCCTCATATCCAAGGTGGTACTGGTACTACCGACTGCTCTGTTGCTTTCGGTCATAAGCGCCATTCCATAATTCCGCAGCGGCGGAGGCGGTCTTCCACGATCGTTCGTCACGTTGAAGGTCAGCTTTTCTTTTGACCCGCTATGTTTTTGTCCAACGGCCGAACCCTCAGATCTGGACACGCGACGCAAGTTTATACTTAAACTGGCCAAGGCTTTGCTATTCTATGGCGCACCCTCTCATAGGATCGAATCTCAGCTAGTAGCTGCGTCCGAGATTCTTGGCGCTCAGGCTGCTTTTGTGCACATTCCGAATGTCGTAATTGTAACTCTTGGTAACGGGGGAACGAAGTCTACCAGGACCCACTTTGTCAGAGCCGGCGGACGCATTGCATTATCGGCCCTACACAAAGTTCACCTGATCTACCGCGACGTCCTTCACGACAAAATTGGAGCCGAGGCAGGCACAGAAGCACTTAGAAAAATTTTACGAGCTCCTCCCATCTACTCGCTCATTGCGCGATGTGTACTTGCATTCTTCTGTGCCTCTATTATCTGTGTGCTTGCTTTTGGTGGATCCGTCCTGGACATTTGGGTTAGCGGTCTTTGTGCCTGTGTTTTGCAGTACCTAGGCCTGAACGCTGCAGCAAAGAGCGCCATGTATGCTAACGTTTACGAGTAAGTCTTTTGTTAGCCCAACCTCCTATTTCCTGCCGCGATTATAGGACCATCTCAGGATATCCATTTCCATCGTCGTATCTTTCGTGGCAAGGGCCCTAAGCACGACTACTGGCAATCTATTTTGCTATAGCGCCATTTCCTCTGCCGGGGTGGTGCTGATCCTGCCGGGCTTTACGATCCGTGCGTACCTTGTTTTGCTTGTATCTTCCTTTTCACCAAAACCTCCTTGCAGTAATAAGTGCTCTAGAATTAACCTCAAGAAACATACTTTGTGGCTCAGTCAGGGTTGTTTATGCAATCATATACACACTGTTCCTAGTAAGTAGTCCTTCCCAAAAAACCTACTAACGTAAACACGAGTCACTCCTAGGGGTTCGGCTTGACGATCGGTTCAGATTTTTATCTCGTTCTCGATCCTCGTGCCCGCCGCGCGTACTACCAGAATCCCACACCCACGGACCTGGCTGTGTCGCACGGGCAGTTCACACCTCTCAATGGCTCATTAACTTTGCCGGTTAGCGGTACTCTGGGTATGGCAAACGTGACTTCTTACGAACTGCAGCACGTGGTCCAAGGTATGAACGAATTATCCCACTTGTTCCCCTAGTTCCGACTAGTTTCCGTTGGTTCAAAGGTTGTTTCCGCGATCCCTCGTGGCCGTGGTACAGGCAACCGCTGCCATGGTGGACAGTGTTCATCCTTGTTCCCGTTTACTCGATTTGTTCTTCCTTATCCAACCTTCAGTCGTACAAAAGCTGGCAGCTTGTCGTCATGGTCGCATTTTCTTGCTGTGCCTACGCCGCTAATCAGGCTACTAGTGTGGCCCTACCTGGTCGATCTGATATCGTATCAGCTGCTGGGGCCTTGATAATCGGTTTACTTGGGAATGTCTATTCGAGGGTTGTTGGAGGGACTGCCTTTACTTCCATGGTCACTGGTGTCCTTTTCCTGGTACCTGTGAGTTATCACGACTTGCGAGGCGGATTACCCACTAATGGTTTCTTCAGTCAGGCATTGCAGAAGGCGGCGGTCTCGTCCACACCTACCACACTTCCGCCGAACAATATTCCAGTGGATTTTCTCTCGCTCTCCGCATGATATCCGTTGCTTGTGGTGTAACCATAGGGCTGTTCGTCAGTCAGGTCCTAGTGTACGCCATTGGGCGACGCAAGAATGCCGGTCATTTTGCCTTCTGAACATAGATTTGTAAATTTGAGACCGTTACTTCTGTGGTGTATACAGTACATCTAATTCTATACCAACGTCTGCAACAACACAAGGAACAGCATGTAAAGTCCCCGAAGACATAATCTATCCAAACAGCTGATTTAATTCTTCCATGCGACGCTGCAGCATCTCCGTCTTGCTGAAGTTTTGGCCAAGGGTCATGTTTGCTAACTCTGTCTTCTTCCGTTGAACCTCCAATAGGCGAGCTTCGATGGAATTCTCGATGATCAACTTCACTGTAGTCACTGGCCGTGTCTGTCCCAACCTGTGCTGTAAAGCAAGATAAGTCGTGCAATCGTGAACAGTGCAATAAATGCAACCAACAATACGGTCAACGGCTTGGTTTTCCACCGCAGGGTTCCTGTTCAAGACGTAAGAGCTTGTTGACCACGAGCAACCACGAAACTGATCAGTTACCAGTATGGATCCATCAGATATACACGTTGAGCTGCTGTTAGGTTCAGGCCAACTCCACCGGCTTTCAGACTAACTAACAGGACTTCGCATCCTGGATCATATTTGAGGGAATCCATTGCACGAGCTCTTTCATCTCGCTTCATCGTCCCATCTAGGCGATTATAACGAATACCAGCGGCTTCTAAAGCATCTTCAATCCTGAAACACACCAGTTTGAGGGATAGAAAAAGAAAAGAAAAGAAAGAAACCCACTTATCCAGCATGCTTGTCCACTGGGAGCTGCAAAACGTCAAGACTTAGTTGCATAGATATTCCAAAGAAGAGACGACGGACAAAACAACTGTTTTCACGATTCCATCATCCAACTCGTTTCCCTGGTCATCAACCATTTGCACTTCGACGGATTCAGGATCGTAATTTGCTGAATATGGATTTGCTCTAGAAAATTGAACGAGATCACCCAACAGTGCTTTGACCTTGGTCGACGGATGAAAGTTTTGCAATGACATTCCTTTCTGTCGCTTCTCTCGTTTCCATGGTTTCTTCTTTGCAGAAGGATCCGCATTACAGTCGGGCTTGACCTCTACGGCGTCAAGTGGAGAGAGGCCTGCTTGACACGCCGAACACGACCGTTTTGTATCCAGTGACACATTTGGCCAGCCTGGGCAGATACAGTTGCGATAACACTCAATGCAGAACAAATGTTGGCATCGTGTTAGTACAGGATGCGGCGCATAAGGACTGTTCGCCCGAGTTGGCCCGCGGGAAGCAGAAGTTTTGCCCCTCCTCACACGTTTCGGTGTCAATATCCCATCCAAGTCCGCGGCGCCGTTGCCGTCAATGTTTGTGGTGTCTGGTGTAATACAGAGCTCTGTCCCGCATTCTACACACTGTGTGGTAGCCGACTCTCGGAGCAGAGAGAATACGGCCCATGCGCGAGTGGCGTTGATACCCTCTTTCGTAATCGCAGAAACAATATCCTCGTAAGATTCGCTTGGGTCTTGTGGTTGACCATCACCATGAGGCCCTTTTCCTTGGACCAGCTCGAAATGGTCACAAATCTGACGGAGACGGAGAATCTTCTGAAGTATTCCAACATAATTCTTCATAACCTCGTTGGATGAGAGCTCGTTGAATTCGGCCTTTGACTCGTTGAAGTATCGATCGTAGATCTCCTGCTCTTGTTGATCGAATTTGAGGTAGCGAAGTTCATCGCGGCGTGGGGGGAGAGACAGAATTTTCTGCCCATTCTGAGTCTTCGACTCCTTCGTCCGGCGTAACGTGATGCATTTCATGATGGTCTGCAGTCGCGCTACGCCCAATGCTTGTCCGTATTTGACTGGAGTGCCAATGAATTCCGTCCAGACATTTTTATCGTCAAACGGATCCAACCGGAGAAACTTGATCAAAGCGAATACATCGTCAAGCTTGTTCTGGACTGGTGTACCAGTCAAACAGAGGCGACGGTCTGCCATCAAGTCACATGATGCTCTGCTACCGACAGTACTTGGCTCTTTGATCGAACTGTCGACGTATTAGGTGCGAGGCGAAGGCAAGGGGCCAAAGAGGAACTTACTGAGCTTCATCGAGGACAACCCTGAACCAATGAATGCTTTGTAAGGGGCTTGACGACTCGGCTGCACCGTTTCCGATCACGCCACTCTTTTTTCTCTTCAACCCTGTTCTTTTCATTCTGGGCAACCGCCACACTTGATTCCCGCGTTCATCAATGTCAATGCCACCACCATCGCTACTTCCGTCCTCTTCCTCGTCATCCAACTCTGGACTCGCAACACTTCGATTCTGCTTTGAAAATTCAGAGGCCAAGGTAGCATATGTTGTGATCACGGCGTCAAAATCGGCAAGAAACTCGGGTTCTGGCCGTCGTGCATTCCCGTGGTATACATATACACGAAAAGGCCTGCCCTCCCGCGGACGTGTGAGGGCCACATTGGTGTCAGGTTTGATGTCACCGGACTGGGATGACTGCAGAGAGACCTGGGTATGAGATAAGATACAACTGCTTCCTGCACCGCCAACAACGGCGACTTCTCCACGCCAGTGTTCTCGAAACTGGTCTTCCCAGTTGGCGACAGTAGAAAGTGGGCACACGATCAGCGTTGCACGACTCTTCGTTTTGATGCGAGATGCTCTGGCCAAGTCAGCTTCAAGTTTTTCTTGTGCTTTTGCCGCTTTTGCTTTCGCATTGATGGATACGGTAGTATCAGAAATATCAGGCATCCCCCATACACTTCCAGAAAAATGCGCGGCAGTGAGCTGGGGCTCGGTATTTCCACAGGCTGAGCGAGTGTTGACGGGTGTAAGTGGGGAAGCAGCAAATTCCCGTGCCGAGTCGAGTGTTGCGGCGATAAGCGATACACATGTGATGGTCTTGCCGAGACCCATCTGTATTAAAGGCCGTCTGAGTGAGTAGGTAGCAATATTATTGAAGGCAGCATACGTCGTCCGCTAAAATAGCTCCTCTGCAATCTAAGGGTTCTTGTGGTACCTCCTTCTGCGTCACGATATGGAACCAGATTGGTGACCCTGAAATTGGACTGATTCGACTCTGCCAAAGGGTGGAGAATTTGCCATCTGGTCCTGGCTTCTCTCGCTCTCGCTCGAGCAAAAATGTGAGAGCCTTCTTCTGATGAGGGTATAAAGTTGTTGCAACTTCGGGAGCTTTTAACAACCAAAAGATGGTTTTAACATGAAAATAATGAGACTTGTATCAGATTGAGCCTTGACATGCCGGCGGACGTTAAGATAACTCACGAGGTTCTGTCTCCGCTAATTCCTCCCCAGTCTTCAAGCTCTTGAACAATTCGTCGACTTGACTACGTTGAACTTCCACACTCTTACCTGAAATGGGCAGCGTGCTCCATCGATTGACGGTAGTTCCGGGTAAACCATATCCTAGTCGACTCGCAGGAAGAGGGCGGCTATGCCCACCTGGTGGTGGATTATGAGGGTTATAATAATGATAGTTGGCAGGATGTAAAAAGTCTTGAGGAGCGGAAGGGTGGTTCAGCAACAGTCCACAATTGTGAAGGTAGTTTCCGACCACAGGGATATTGCCTTTGGGAGTATAGACGAGCATCTGGAGAGGCAGAATAGGAAGCTAGGAGATGAAGGGTCATAACCCACTACAAGCCCCTTCCAACTTATGTCACATACATTGGGTAACCCTTTTCTCACTTTGGCATCTAATCGAATCAGACCTTTTCCTAGCATTGGTCCTAGTGATGTTGCAACTTTCTGTTCCACCACACCGAAACCCTCGCCGCCTATGACTTCTCCATTTGGACCTCTCCCGTGAGGGGTCTTGATATGAATTGTCTCTGATCCCCCAGGTTTGTTTGGGGTGTGTTCGTAGTGCAACCGAACGGGTGCCCATTCAGCCTCATTGGTGTTCATCTGCTGCGAGTAAAGATACGGAACGGGATAGAGGACGAGGGCAGTGACCGTGAGTTGGCCGATGCACACGGGGGCCTTCGGCGGTAAATCGCTTGGTAACGCCAGGGGTGCGAGGCGCATGGTGTGAGCCGGAGGGGGTGATGGGGAGCCTGTGAGATCGATGACTTGACGATCTGACTCAGTTGAGGAAGGCTTAGTCACAAGAGGTGGGATGGCGGTCTGTGGAGGCTGCAGTTGAGAAGCAGAGGAGAAAGTAGATGAGGGCGGTCCAGCAAAGACAGGTCTATATGAACTGGGTGGAAACTGGGATTGAGGTGTATGGAGAGAAGTTGTCGGCCGATGGAGCATGCTTGGATCCAAAGTGGAAGGCTGTTCACTGACCGAAGTTGATGTGGAGGCTGGAGAAAGAGAATTTTGTGTAAGGGCGCTATTCCAAGTGGTAGGATAAATTGTAGAAGGGCTGCTGTTATGAATAGGGGCGACTTCCGTGCGAGGACGCTTTGCAAGTCTGGGACTATGAAAATCGAGAGCTTCAGCGTCATCGTCGAGAGTTAGATCAATCGTGTTGGACTGATCGTAGGACGGAGGGGATGGAAAGGCGGACAAAGAAGGATTTGGGTTCGCGTGAGTGGCCATTTGTTGAAGGCGTTGAGGAAAGCTTAGGGCTGAACGAGGCTTGCCGGGTGACCATACCGCGCAACTTTCATTGCATTCACGTGACTCAACTAGGGTTACACGAATGCCAATGTAGTGATAATGGCCTCCAACAGTGGCTATTACGCCCTCGACATGGCATCTTACCCGTCTGTTGACGAAAATCCATTAGTAACCCCAGATGCAAGACGGGAACGTTCAGTACAGGGTGCCCAACCCATCTTATGAAAAGCATGACGAGCAGCCTCTTCCTTCGCGATCTGTTTGCTTTTCCCGTGACCAGTGCCTTTCGGAATGCCGTTGACTGATAAAACGTAGCTGAGAAACTGATGCGTTTCATCTTATGTGAACTCACCAATGCAAGTGACGGTCCACATTCCTGCGTGAGATGGTCCGGAAAATGAGTAGGTGTATTCCACGACCGCTCGTCGCTGATTGACGGCCTCGTTGAACATGGGCAAAAAGGGAGAATTGGGCTGTGCCGGAGCAAGAGGGTTCGGAGGCTTTGGGGTTCGCCTTAAATATGGAGCGTCTTGTGATGCAGAACTACCCATCGCCGTCAGAACATCCGGGGCAACTAGATGGGTAGATGTCAGCGACATAATTGGCGACGCCTGGTCCCCTTCGGTTTTGATCCTCTTCGATGGGGGTGATTGGGGGACTGGTTCTGTAGTAATCGCCCCTGAATTCGCGAGACAGCTAATCCATGTCTGTATTCTTTCGAATCCGCCCTCCACGTACAGTACACCGACATAAGAGTTAAACAATAGGCGAGGTTCCTACGTTCGTGAGATAGGGATGAAATGTTGAAGTTTGTACTGTACCTACCTCCAAAATTTGAAGAGGGGAAACGGCGTCGGGGTGACAGCGTACTTTCTGTCTCAACTGATACTTCGTTACCCAGTACTCAACATTGGCATCTGAAAGGATCTCCTTTGTCTTGGCCTGCACTATTTCAGCTCCACGACTTTCAATACACCATGATGTGGCATATAACCCACCACCATCTGCTTCGCTGTCAACAACGGTTTCCGGTGAAATAGCGCATGGGTCACAGCCAGTTCCAGCACTTGTCCCCCGAGCTCGGATAGCCTCTCGCCACAACAGCCAGCATGGATATGGGCATGATGAGGGGATTTATGTGCAGAGACGCCAAGGATGGTCCTCGGAAGCTCAGGTAGGGTGGAGACTGGACTGGACGTTGCGAGTGAGGAATGGACGCGCTTTGAGGGGACAACAGATGACATCAGTTTAAAAGTAGATATTATTATATTACATAATTTATACCAATTTAATTTCTATTTAATCCACTTTCTACTGACCAACGCTCCCGGCAGATTCTTTCAGCTGTTTGCTGAGGATCTTGCGAAGCACGTCGACAGTACCTGACATGAAAGGATCCTCAACGAGCCTGTTGATCTCCCTCGAAATACTATTTCGAGCAATCTCGCCTCAAGTGCCAACTTGAAGAAAACTATAATATGCGTACCTTTGTGGTCCTTCTGCTACAACAGGACAATCCTTGACGAGGTGGTGTGGCAACTTTCCGCATATGGGACAAGGACACTCCTTCAACATTCTATCTTTAAAAGATTCTCCAGCGAAGCGAGATGCACTTTTTGGTTCTGTCTCAAGCAGAGAATCCAAGATGAGAGTTGAGCCTGGCCCGTCAGAATTTGGCACCACTGCACGAGGTCGACCTCGAATGGGCCAAGTCCGTTCCATCTTTCCTTGGGAATGGCGTGAAAGTAAGTAAGGCTCCATATTCCTCTTATAGTCCGGATGTCTAATCCGTTTCTCGACTCTGGTGCTGGAGTGGATGGTAGGGGCACGAGAGACGAAGGGCACTTCGTTGGTGGGTGTTAGTGCAAGAACCTGCTTCTTCTTTCGAGGCTGATCAACTATCAGGTCCAATCTTCCGCGCCTTACTAAAGCGTCATCAATGGCTGCAATTGCCGCAAGCTAGGACAAGGATAGTCAGCATGGGTTTTGAGAGAAATCGATGGCCAAAACCTACGCGATCTTCCAGAGGTTCATCACCTGCGTGGGTAAGGAGCAATTGTCGATATTCGGCCAAGTTCTCCGCCGTCTCAATCATGGAACACGAGCCTTCGGCGTGAATCATTCCACACAACCCACAAACCTCATCATTCTCATCATAATCAGAGTGCTGGTTGAGAGGAGGAGGGGGTGAAAGATTTGGAAGGATATCTATAGGATATTCTGTGGTGAAAATTGAGTCATCACCCAAGCTGGACTGGTGTCGGTGTGACTCTCGGTTAGCAAGATCCACCAGCTCCTGCATTACATCGTCCGAAGAATCGTCCATTGGGATGTCAGAATCTTCTTCCAATACATACGCAGAGTTGTCGGAAGCAATGGATTTGGATCGTGCCTTTTTCGACTTTATTGGGTTTATGGGACTGTCATCGATATAAAGTTCTTGCTGCTGTACACGAGTCGTGAGGCAGTGTGAGAAACAGACCGAAATGACATTACTTGTGGGATGACAGTTGCTCGGCGCCTGACTCCTCGACCTGTCACCTCTTGGGCTTGTCGTTGTTCTTGGATGGTTGCTATCCGTTTCAAAGCTTGGGCCCAGGAATCACCCTGATCGTCAGGCGGATTGTCAGTAACCTCTTCGAGCGAGTCCTTATCGGCCGCCCATATCTTGGCAAAGGAGAAAGCGAGGTCTTGTTCATTGGTAACTTGTTCTTGATCGCCTTCTTTCTCCGTTTTTTCGATTAGCTTCTCAATATCGAGGTCCGTGTCTGACACGAAAGTTTAGATATGATCTATGGCTAGTGAACAAAGGCACACACAAACGATGTCCCGGTCAGTCTGATCTTCATCAAACAGTGCTTTAGCACCGTAAGTCAGAATGGATTGCATATTTGTTCCATCCGAATCTTCATCCATTTTCTGGACGATGAGATGATCTAGCACCATTTTCTTCTTCCCTGTCTGGATAATCCTTTCTAAACAGAAACAAGTAAAAAGACGTGTCAGATGCTCTACGAAAGTGACAAACCTTCTGCAGAGTCCTTCACCATTAGCTTGAAAACAAGGCAGGTTTTTGTCTGACCATAACGGTGAGCACGAGAAATTGCCTGTTGCTTGATGAGAAACCGTATGGGTTTACCAAGCGAAATACCTACCTGTAGATCCTGTACGCAAATTCATAAGCGAACGCGCAAAAGATCACTGCTGTCGACTCACCTGATGAGGGTTAAAATCTGGGTCGAAAATGATAACAGTGTCTGCGCTCCACACTGAGTAACCGTTAGCAGTCCAAAACATTGATCTCAGAAAGTTATGTTCTCACGATTAATGCCAACCCCTCCTGCGCGGGTTGAAAGAAGGTAGACAACAACATCCGAGCCTGGACGATTGAATTCGTCCATGTCTTTCTGCCTGTCAGCTTGCTTTGTATTTCCGTCCTAAGAAAGTCGGGGTCAGGATGGGCGAGAAGAAGAGGAAGTTAGCTTACCAAGCGCAAATGCTTTATTTGTTCTCCATCAAGGAAGTCCTCTATGACATCCAAGGCGATGACAAACTGCAAGAGGTTTTAAGTTGGACTTTAAGTCTCAGACCATTTAACAGACCTGGCTGAATAGCAACATGCGGTGACCGCGAGCTTTCAACTTTGGTAGCAATATTCTAAGTAGACGCAGCTTTGCGCTGGCATCTATCAACTTCTCATGAGTTTCCTGAGGTGATAACCCTGCCGGTTCGATATCTCTTGCATAGAGATAAGGATGTTGAAGACATCTACGCGAGACTAAGTGTGTATCATATTAAGAATAAAGAATTTCTCGACTAACTTGCGCAGTTGCATCAGCATATTATTGAGAGATTTGATTTTGACAGTGTTTGATTTTGAGGGAAAATGTTGCGTCAGGTTTTTCAGGATGTTAATGTTTTGACCTTCATTACGGATTAGGAGGTAGAAGAGAGGTCCCCTTTGAGACCACTTACTCAAAATAGAGCGATAAATTTCCTTTTGCAAGGGAGTCATGGATACGGGGACAATGACTTCGTTCTAATGCGACCCGTAAGGGTAATTACTTTGCGCACTGGAAGGTGAAATTGTGACACACCTTTGGAGGCAACTGAAGGACTTCACTTTTAGTTCGCCGCAAGAAGTAAGGTCGCAATCTGACGTGTAACTGTTTGATCAGATCTTCGGTGAGTTCGTTGTATTCTTTCTCGAGATTCTCGAGATCCTGCCATTCTCTGGGATCAAGAAAGGTCATAAGGTTAAAAAGCTCCCGGATATTATTGTTCAGAGGAGTCTGTAGATTTGAGGTTACGATAGATTGAAAAGGAGGCTAAATAAGGTCATTACCCCAGTCATGATAATGCGATGGACAGAGTTCAATTGGTTCAGTTTCTTGAAAAGAAGACTGCTGTCGTTCTTAACTGTTGCACGAGTTAATCCTGGTACCACAGGTAACAACAGGTACTCACGCCGTTGGCCTTCATCAACCACTAACACTTCCCATCGAGGTTGTTTTTTGAAAAATGAACCAAATTCCTTGGGATTGTTCAAACAGTCGTACGTTGTAACGAGCACGTGGAATTTGGCACCAGTGGTGTTTTTTTTCTTATGGTTATGGCGTAACTCGAACTCCCTGATGATGTTTCGTGCCTTGACCTCGCCATGAAAGGGGACAACTCTGAGCCGAGGTGCCCATCTCTGCAATTCTCGCACCCAACTTGTGATCGTTGAATTGGGGACGACGATAAGGACCGGGTAGGCTTCCCAGTGTTTGATGACATTGCCGATGAATGCTGCTAACTGGACCGTTTTCCCCTACACCCGTGGTTCAGTTCCAAAATCTGTTCACGTAATCAGTACGATAAAGACACTTACCAAACCCATATCGTCAGCGAGGATGCAATTCTGGCGATTCCACCAATTGTTGCTGAGCCAGTTGAAACCGTCAACCTTGTGTTCATCGTTAACTGGCCGAGATGATAACAAAGAAGAAAGAGAAATACTTGGAATGGCATTAGTTGTAATTGGGAGTTTTGCCCTAAATCAGGTTGCTCGTCGTGTTTCAGTGCGTGATCTCTTTTAAAACCATCCCTTGGACGATTGTCCATCTCCTTCATTTGCATCTTGCTGAGCGATGCAACTTGCACTTGGCGGGAAAAAACAAAGCGTTCGAATGCCTTCTCGAATGCTGAGTATCCATGTTCTCCGGGAAGAGGAGGTGAATCCCAGGTGGCTTTCAGACAAAATTAGCGGTAGAACGGAGGATTAGATGACTCTGTGCACCTTCCTCGTAACCTAAATCGTCCCACTTGATGAAGGCCCACACGACCAGGTCAATATGTTCCTTTGCAAGTAACTGACTGGTTCTCTCTTCAAATTCCTCTACGGTCTCTATGATATCCTGGTTTGGTTGCTCCCCTTCCTTGAAAATCGTGGCACGCTCTCTCTGGATTTCATCCTGATCATCTTGATCACTGTGTTCGCTTTCTCGATCATGCTGGTTGTTCGGGTGCCATAGCAAGATGTCCAGCACCCGATCAATCGTCTTCCAGGCGAGGGGGATCTTGAGTTCAGCGTCTTGAATGGGGTCTGAGGGCAGTACCGGTGTTTTCACTCCGGCCTTGGTCCCTAAGTCCTCAGACTCATCCTCGACAATATCCAAGTCCGGTGTTGTCCCTCCTTCAGGATCCCTGGCTTCGTACCCAGTGACAGGTGCCGCTAAAAGGTCTACTTGACATCTTCCGGCCAAGAAATTCTTCAGCTTGGAGGGATGTGTCGAAACGAGCCACATGTGCGGCACCCACTGGGTCCGTCGGTAACTTTTGCCTATCCACTTTACAAGATACTCTCTTGGCAGCAAGCTCTTATAGTTAGGAGGTTCTCCCTCAGGGCGGGGAGGCTCTATGGCATTCAGGGGGTAGGGACGCCATGCAAGAATTTTGTCGAGACCGTAAGAATAAGAGAAACAATCCGCACAGAACCAGTCCGTTTCAGACTGGTACCATTCGGCGAGAATAAACCGGTCAACAGGGGGAGAGAGAGTGATGGGACGCGGAAGACAACGATAGTGCGCCAAACGTTTGCAGGAAAAACACCTATATAACGACTCGCGGGAAGCACTGGGGGATTCGTTAGCCGGTACCAACGAGTGGCTGGCACTGTCGCCCATATCGAAATCCTCGTCCTTCGTGGAAAGGATTGGTTTTACCTCGGTTCCGTGGGACTCGACAGGGGGGTTTGTTCCCGGGGAGTGCTTCGGTGAGAGGTTGGCGTCTGATTCGAGCACGACTTCGAGACATCCCATGCAAAACCCGCCTTTCATACACGCGCTACAGATAAATTCAGTCGTTTCGTAGCTACCCAGGGTTGCCCGTAGTTTGGAATTCGCCCTTTTGAGACGATCATCAGCGGAAAGTGTGCTCAGCAAAACAGCTTGGTCGCTCTCTCGCGCAGCTTTCATGATTTCATCCCGTTGGGTAGCTGCCAAGCATCGCCAATGGGCCACGACGGGGCATTTGAGACTTTTCACTGGTAAGCATCGGCAAAAGACGGGCGAACAACGAACTTACCACCTCAGCCAGCCTCCAAGCGCCTCAAGTTTCTCTTCTTCCTCACCCTCCTCTTCAAATTCGTCCAATCTTTTCGTTTTCCTCTTAAGTGACTTCTTTCGTCGAGTTTCCATCAGTTCATGCGCAGGCTCACGATGGCACTTCTCGCAGATCGATCTGTGCTTTCTTAGAATCTCCGTTTCTTCATCTGACTGAGAATCATACGCCAGGTCAGCGATGGAACGGATGCGGCCGTATCCCGCTCGTCGAACGAGTTTGGCCTTTGAACGGCCTTTGGGTTTGAAGGTTGAGCGTGAGGATCCCTTGCGATCGTCACCCTCGCTATATTCTTCAGACGAGAAGTATTCCTCATTAACCGTCTTTCTTTTCCTATTTGTCCAAAGGCGAGATGACCGACGAAGATCGGCTCGCTTGTCTTCTTCACTCTCGGATGTGAATCCTGAATCCTCGTCATCCGAATCACCAACAGCGTACACTTTCCTGGAACGCGTTTTCTTCGGACTGAAAGGTAGTTGCTTGATTCGCTTCCTGTCAGACTTGCGCCGAGTAATACCACTCAGAGATGATGAGTCCTCGTCGGTATAATCACCGTCACCGCGCTTCCGGTCTCTATCTGAGCCAGAATCTAATTCCGTAAGACTCGATATGTCCGACAGGTAGGTTAGTGGCCCAAACATGGACGAGGATTTTGCGGCTGAACGTTCCTTGTTAATGGTGAGAACCATCTTGACACGCGAGGAGGGGTGAACGTAGTGCGCAGATGGATCGAAAGGGGGAAGAAGATGTTCCTTTTTGTTCCGCTCTGGCCTCATTGGCGTTACTCAATGTATGCAACATGACGGAGCAAGCACTCACCATAATCTTCAACCAGATTATTATACTTCGCCGTAAATGCCTTGGCAGGAAACTAAGATGATTGAGACGCGCGAAAGATGGAAAGGATACGTGTAAGACACGTCACTGAAGTCCGCACCTTATGAGCGACACCATCGCGAAAACGAACAAAGTAAAACAAGCCACTCTCGATACGACACTCCCCAATGATCTGGTCTAGTTCTGTCGAATCGAACTCTACTTTTGAGGCAAGGGCCACTTTCTTATATTTTTCTTTCTCGTGTGAGGAAAGAGGCGGAGGAGATACGTAAACTTTGCGCGACGGATAGGAATTTGTTAAAGGGGTGCCATTTGACTGAACCAGGCTATCGTTGGTTTGCTTCGTAGGCGTGAACAGTAGCACAGGGTCCGAGATTGTCCCAGACATTTCAACTACGAAAGGTTGCGATGTGATGTCGGGAACGCTAAGCTTTGTGTCTTTCAGAGCCAGTTTGTCATGTCATTTGTTTTTTTCCCACAGTGGGTCTACAGAAATTTTGCAGTACACAACCACTCATAACACTGCGCCCCCAGCTGCTCACCGTGATCTGGGAAAGACGTAACGGTCATCTCTTCTGTAGCTGCAGAAGACACTCACTGAGGCAGAATGCATGAGGAATATCACGGCTTCCGTGAACAATGTTGGCGTTAATGTCCTGCCCGGCACGTAAGATATTCTCTCGCTGGTCACCGACCCAGTCATCCTTTTCGGCAAGAAACACCCACAATCGGTGGTGATTTGAACACAGCAAGGGTTGGTCAAGATCTAGAATGGTTTCCATTTCGTCATGAGCCATACACAAGGAGGCGTAAACAGACGAAGGGGAACGGAGGAATTCCTGGAGGACGACGAGTTGTGAAATTGGCCATGATGGGAATAGTTTGGCGAGAAGAATGATTGGCACAAGACGGGAGATCGGCGCAATCCAAGAAATGATTGACAGCATAGGGTAACGGAAAGCCCACTGTGTCATTTGAGTGTCTGAAAATACCCTTGGAAAGGATGACCCACGGAAAGAATTCGGCCGTTGGGGGTCTTTGCGATGTGAGAAATCGTCGGGCACAGCAAAAAAGCACCCGACGCGTCATTTCTGACTCTGAGAACCTAGGACATACCAATCAAATAACGTGTGAAATGAGTTGAAGGCTGGATTTACCTCCAGAGCGATCCATGCCCCTACACTGTGCCCTACCAATACGACGCGAGCCGTTGGGGAAAAGTCCCTTAGAATATCGAAGGCTCTTATCACATTCTGAGTGTGTGTCGAGAGAAAGCTGGACCCTTGGCCTTTTAGCCTAGTAGACCGAATTCCGGGTGTGTGTCCGACATGAGCTTGAGCTAAGATCGCCATCCTGCCAGATGCATCTCTTTCTCTGATTGCGGACAAGAATGGGATATAAAAATCCACTAATCCTGGGTTTCCTGAAATTTTCCATTCCAGATCTCGAGCCACTGGCGAAGGTGACAATATCTACCAGGAATGAAAAGAAGAATGACATCTGGGAGGACGTTGATCGATTTGCAAGGCCACCAGAGAGTGTACACTGGACTCAAAGGTGATCGGTGACGGAAAATCGCACTGTGGTAAGTATCGTTCACAGACGAACGTTCAAATAGCTCCAGAAATGGTGGGAGTGGTCCAGGTGACATGAGAGCTTCCTGATTAGGTGGATAACCTTGGCACCGAATTTCAGCTTGCCCATTTGGCATCGAGGATAAAGCTGCAAACGATTTTGCTTTCATGTCTCGCGCTCCGCCATTCCCTACTCGACCTTCTCGGTCTTCCTCGCAAAGTAACCCGAATGGTTCTCAGCTTCCGCTTCCCCCACAGACAAGACCTCTCCAGATCAGTCGTTCTGCCTCACGCTCAAACCCCCCTAGTAGCTTCGCCGTGTCTCCCGGCCCCCAATCTCAAAGTGGTCCATCCAGACCCCAGAGATCTGAACTGAGAACTCGCCAGGTGTCCGAGTACAATTCTGAAAACTCTTCATACCGAGATAGTATCAGCACCACTCGTTCTGATGTTTCCCACGGCTACGTTTTGCGCGATGGCTCCTCTATCAGTCCGATTGCTCCTGCAGACTCAGGACGTAGACTTCAGCGTGTGAAAATATCGTCCGATGATTCGGAGACATCTCCAAATTCAGCTTCCCTGTCCGCCGCTCTTTCAGCTTTTCAAAGCGCGGGGGCTCGTCAACGCTCAATGGCCAATGGAACACAGAACACCGAATACACCAGAAACCGACAGAAAGAGCTAGAGGCTGAGAATGTTCGGCAGCAGCGCATTCGGGACAAGGTTCCTGGACGGCATATGAATGGAAGAGCTCGAGCAGGTGACATTGATGGTAGGTAGAGTTTTTCCCGAGCCTTTCCAGCTTCATTAGTGATACTGTCGTCGCTGCAGCCGTTTTGGACCAAATCAAAGACGAGTGGGAGTTTGTCATTGACCCAGATGTGAGAATCCTCTTGAGGTCACTCACGCAGCACTAATTCGTTTCTCTACTTCACGCAGTTTAACAATGTGGACCTGACCCTTCAACTTCTTGACGATTCATCGCTTGGCAAGGACATAAACTCATTCCGACGGACTAAGGAAATGCTTACGAGGGCTCTCAAAGGCTCTGTTGACAGCAAGTGCCATTGCACTCCGTGATGCTGTTGAATACCAACTTATTCTTAATTTGTGACTTCAGAACACTATCAAGCATTTGCCGCGGCATTACCGCATCACTCCTCTCTGATTAATCATCTTGGAGCAACACAGTCGCAATTAGAAGAAGCTCGCTTGTCACTTCAGGAAGCTAAAGATGCCCTAGGCAGCAAACGTGCTGACCTCGTCCAACTTTGGTCCAGAGGCCAAACAATTGAAGAGATGATGCGGATCCTCGACCAGATGTCTGTTTTTATTGATTTCTAATATCACCGCCTGTGTTGACTACTTGAGTTGCCCTCATTTTACAGCGAACACTTGAAATCTGTTGCGGACGTACTAGAAACACTTATATCGGAGAAGCGATTCCTTCAAGCTTCCGTTCTCCTCGTACGCAGCCTCAAAATGATTAATGGACATGATATGCTTGAGATAGGTGCCGTTGCAGATTTGCGTAGTTATTTGAATGGGCAAGAAACGGTTCGTTGACCAAACTCAGGGATCGCCACTAAATATAATACTATCCCAGGTGCTGCGCGAAATCTTGCTCGACGAGCTCCAAAGTCATCTGTATCTCAAGTCTTTCTGGTGCGAATCCCGATGGGCAGCCTACACACCTAACCAGCTAACATGTCAGTGAATTATGTTGACGATTTGACCTTTATTTATACTTTATGTAATTCAACAGTCGCCAGGGTTCAGTTTGAAGATGAGCCAACTTCATTAGGAAACACTTCCCCAGCTTCGCCTTCGTTCCGTCCCTCACGACTGAACCGCTTTCTCAACGACTTGGCACTTCGACCAAATGACTCTCCTCACAATGTAGATGGTCCCAGCCTCCAGAAAAATGGCACAACACAAAGTATATCTTTGTTAAAATCGTTACCCATAAGTCTCCCGAATCCATCCAAGGTCTCTATCACCACATCAGAATCGACTCGAAATCCCGAGGCTGACTCCTTTTCTTACATGGAGATGCTCCTCGAATCTCTCGCCGTTCTAGGGAAGTTGGGCAGTGCACTTGACAATGTTGCACAACGACTTTTCAGTGAAGTATTCACTCTGGTGGAGACTACACTTGAGGAGGTTGCTGAGAGAGCTGAGTACAGCAAAGGAGGGCTGGCTTTCGCGAACACAAGTTCTGGAAGATCAGATGGAATATCTGATTCGACAGTCGGCATAGGTCAGAGAGTCACGGCGCAGGGTGCGCTGCTAGATTCCTCCTGTCTCAGGCTCGCAGAATTAGAGTCGCCCGCAAAGGAGGCGGATCGTGAGATACTGAACGACTTTTTTTGGACGGTTTACTCAAAACTGGATGCTGTGAGCCAAGGGCTGAGAGTAATATATGAGGTTGCGAATCGGATAGGATCGGTAAGTAAAAGTTTTAATGGTTGCAAACAATTGCTTCCTCCATTGTGATTCATCCGTTGATATCTTCAACGCAGAGGAGAGATTTCAAAGACTCATCTGGAACGAAACCTGGCGCTCTGTTTCCGCTAGCCGAAGTTTGGATGCCCGTGCAAGCGGAGGTAAGAGCCTGGATGCAAGAGTTTTGATATTGACTAATTTTTTGGCAGGTCCGATCACTCTTGTACGACTACCTTACTGATGACGAACAAGGCTCTATATCGAGGAGAAATCCAATCTCTTCCATCAATGAGATTCTTCGAGAAGGCAAGTTCTCGAGGGATCGGACGACGGTGGGTTTGTTTCGTGGGATGATGGTGAACGGCATTTGAATCTGATCATGATATAAAGCATGTATTTCGTTTTGCCGATACAGATCCGAAACTCTCCAACAAGACTCTTAAGCCACACGAAGACGAGCTTACACGTGTGCTCAAAGACACAATGCCCGGCCTTGTGCCATCATCCTCCGATAACGCAACCTACACCCTGTCTTCTGTTGGATCAGAAGACAGGCTGCTAGGTGCGGGTAAACACCACCGATTGTTGATCCGACCGAACGCCTTTCATGTCAGCTTACTCTTCCAACCTACTTTATCATTCTTGGATCGTATTTCGGAAGTGTTACCTCCGGGAGTAGAATCAGTACAATCATCAACTGCTATTCTGGATGATTTTGTCCTAAAAGTCTACTTACCACAACTCGAGGAGAAAGTCTCTCTGCTTTTCCATCAATCTGTCACTGGTCTGTATGCCCATTTCATTCGCAATCTTCACTATTTCACCCTCAAATCAGGCCCAGACGCGTTCCAACCAGATCCAGCCTCAACCCGTTTGACCGCCGAGCCCTTGATAAAGGTGCGAGTTAGCTTCAAGATCTTTGAAGCACCCTCTGACTGACAGCTAGGCGAGCACTCAACTCATGGCGTTAATTAATTCATTATGCGCCATGCTTCGGACGACCCCTTTTCATCGTGAAAACTATTCCCGCTTAATCCTTGGAGTCATCATTCAGTTTTATCAACGATGCAGCGATAGATTTTACGATCTAGTTACTCTCAAGAGCCATGAGGGATCTGATCCTGAACCGCAGTTAGCTTTAGCTGCTCAATGGGGTCAAAAATCGGGGCTGACTCCATGTCTATCGGAGTTGATGGCCACTACTGTGAGTTCCTACCAAGATTCTCGAACATACATCTGGTTGAAAGGACGGATTCTACTCAGGAAACCAACCGTTCCAAACAGCTTCAACTCTGTAGACAGGAAACCCACCTCGAGCTTGACTTCCTTAGCGGGAAGAAAATCACTGATAAAGATCTCATCATTTCAGTCCGAAACCTCGCGGCTCTTGGAAGTTTATATCGTAGTGTTGTAAGTGTCATTTTGAGGTCTAGTGCGGCTTGGCGTTATACTTACCAATGTACAACGAGACCTGGTTTGTTGCAGAATTAAATTCCCTCAAGGCCACTTCTGAGGACTTTTTCTCGCCCACAACACCACACATATTTCAGCCTATTACAACACCGTATACACCATCCTTACCACAAATAATTCCAAGGTCTCCGTCAGAACCTTTAAAACTGCCTCTTTCAAGAGAAATGGCATTGTGAGTGATCTATGTCGTCTAATCCCCAGTTTATCAAACAATCACTGTTGGTGTTACGCATAGACGATTCCAAGCCTTGCTCAAAACATATGAACAACTAGCCGAGCTCATATTACATACCATTCGCATTGATATACGTTGTCGAGTTATCTATTATCTAGACTCTTCCCTTCGTCAAGTAAGGATGCCTTTTCTTTCAATGCTACTGCCTTTAGAACTAACAACTGTAACAGGGCCATTATTTCATAGACCGAGAAGCTACAGAGCCTGACCCTTACGTTGTCGATTTGAACGCTGAGCTTGGCAAATGTGACGATTTCTTATCAAGCACTCTACCCCAGAGAGAGCAGCAGTACGTCATGTTCATGATCTTGTAAACAAATTTCGACCTTGCTTCCAGATTCGTCTTTGCGGGAATTGGTCTTCTTATGGAGTCCATGTTGATCGCAAACGCGCGACATCTTCCACGCGTCAACACTTATGGCGTCAAGAAGATCATGCGAAATATGTTGGCCCTGCAGCAGAGGATAAAAAGTATTACGAACGGCCAACAACATGCTGGCTTCAAACGAGCCAAATCATATTATTCACTTTTCTTCCTCTCACCACCCGTGAGTGAACTGGTACGAAAACAAAAATGGTCGTGTAACTTCTCATGCTACAGGAAATGTTGGACGGGATTCGGCAGAAACAAGAATTCACCTTTGATGAATACCAGACCATGCTGAATCTACAATGCGGCGTCAACCAAGCCAATGGAGGGGCAGGGGTAGCACAAGCGACTGATCGAAATTATAGTATGTATGTTATCGACCTCCATGGCCTCGAATTGGAGACTTCCGCAGAGGAACAAGGGCCATAGGAGTACACTCTACGCCTAACAGCAAGGCACCATCTATTTATTCGGAATTCTTACATTGCTATCATATTGATTTCTTTTCATCGTTCCCTCTTTCCCCCTGTGTCGATCGCTTGAGCCAACTCATACCAATGTCGTCGACTTCTGCTTGAAGTTTTCCACCAAAGCGGTGGGATGGTATTGCAGCTTCCTGCGAAAGGGAAACTATATACTTTCCGGGAGAGGATGCACCATCTTGTTGTGATCGAGAGTAAGTTAAGATGGGCACTCGGCCCAAAAGTTGTCGGTATCGTTGGCGGATCCACCGCCTTGGAAGGTTTGTTTTCGGCAAAGAATGAGGTGGGTGGATGGCATTCGGACGACCAAGACCGGTCCACCTCTGCCGTCGAGTCAAAGGGGGAGCTGGAGGCGAGGCAACAAGACTTTCGATTTCCTCGAAAACTCTTGAGCCTTGCATGCCCACGCTTCGAATACCAGCACGAGCCAACGATTGTGTGTCACTGGATTCGGGCGAACCATCATGAAAGAGGGATTTGTCCCGCAAGAGAACTTGCAAAGGAGGTAAAACCTTTTTCCATTCTGCGGTGAAAAACTGCCATCGGATGTTCACCTGCCGACGTTTACTTAATGGGCCTAAAAGTTGAGCTTCCTCAGACGACGGATTTGCGCGTGCTGGAAGGGTTGGGGGTGAGATGAGGGAGGCCACGTTTAATGGTTTCTTATGGCGAGAATTTACAGAAGTGAGCAGGGCAGTCAACTCTGGAGAGTAGACGGGAGGTCGAGAATTGGATTCTGATTTGATAATTGGAGAAGGGGTTGGCGCATTCGGATCCAATAACAAAGGCTTAAGAGGCCGAGTGAGATGATTGCCACAACGAATGAGGACCGTGTCGCACTTTCATTATCTCCCACTTAAGCTTTCCCTTTCTCCCATAAGCCAAGTCTAGAATATGCTCAAAAGCTTTAACTTTGCCCTTGTTTGCAACTTCTACCCTCCGCAAATCCTGGTATTGTGCCATGACAAAGTGGTGTGCAGCGACGAAAGTCAAACATACCTTGGCAACTCTCTTATATTTTCTATGACGTAAGTTGTCATTACCGGTTCTCGCAATAGCGCGGATATCATCTCCGGCTTTTATTCGGAAAAAGTGTCTAGAATAAATTAGTAGCAGTGAAGGATGGGATGGAAGCAACGGACTGGAGAAAAACCAGTGGAAGTCGGTTGATTTGACGAAGATATTTCCGGTACAGAGAAAAAAGTATAGAAGGCTGTTTGAAGCTTGGATGCATAGAGGTGAAATGAGCTTGCTGATGATGTGAACTAAGATTTCGCGTTTACCATCGCTCAATGTACCTGGACGAGGAAAGGAAAGTCAGGTGATCAAGAGCTGTTGCCTCGGCACACCAATGGTATGTTACTTCCATGTACGATTTGAGAACACGTTTCAGTGCAACTGTAGGTTTCAAGGAGCCGAGATTCCAACCCCAGTGGTTTAGGGCGGGCCATCATCAACAAGAAGGCGAAGGATGTCCGCCAAAGGCAGGAATCAGGAATGGTAAGCCAATCGACTTTTACCCTCAAAACACTCTCCATATTCTTTTGCAAAGTTTACGACAGACATCGATCCAACTTCTCGCCTGAAATCTGTCACTCAGGAACGAGATTTGGATGAGTTTTTTAATACGGCACAACTGGCCGGCACACAATTTGCAGCTGGTCTTTTTATTCTTACTCTGACTTGAATTTCACACTTACGGGTACACTGTCAGAGCGGCGTAACCTCAAAATCATTCAACAACCAGCAAGCTCGACCCGAAATCCTCACCTGCTCACCGACGATGAAGAAAAAGCAACGGTGAAAAGGCACGAAGAAAATAAACGGCACTTAAGGGTACCAAGAAGACCCCCATGGTCAAAAGACATGCCTCTGTCACAACTGGAGAGGCAAGAGAAAGATGCATATTTAGATTGGCGAAGAGGATTAGCCGAGTACGATTCCCTTCCCCTTTATGTAGCCTTCATGTTTATGGAAGGCGGTCCTGACGTAAGTTTATTTTCCAGACTCCAAGAGCAACAACATTTCCTTCTTACACCATTTGAACGCAACCTAGAAGTCTGGCGTCAACTGTGGCGCGTTCTAGAACGTTCACATCTCATCGTCCAGATTCTTGATGCGCGTAATCCATTGCGTTTTCGTTGCGAAGATTTGGAGTCGTATGTGAAAGATATTGAAGGTACCGAAGGGGAACGTGGAACTGGGAAGGGAAAGAGAAGAAATTTACTGCTGATCAACAAGGCAGATCTATTGACACCGAGACAAAGGTGAAGTTTTGGTATTTTTAATCGCATCTGCCATACCTATTATTAACGTCTTCTCAATTTACCATTAGAGAATTATGGGCAGATTATTTTGACAAACAGGGGGTAGAATATGCTTTTTTCTCGGCAGCCAACGCGGTTGCATCCCAAGCTGCAAAAACCACCGGTTATCGACCTACTACAAACTATGAAGATGATGATAAGAACACTCTGCTTGCAAATCCCAAGGTGCTGGAAGCGAACCATGATGACAATTTGTCGTCTGCAGAGCTGTCATCGGAGGAAGAGGACCCCTATTATTCTGCGGAAGAGGATTTAAAAGACGGCCAATTCCCAAAGGCAGGCGTGTTGTCTGTTGTGGAGCTTGAGCAACTCTTTGGGAAAATAGCACCCGACCCCGCTGGTGAATGTGTCTTATGCATCCTTTATCAATGGACTGCTCATTTTGTTTCTTAGAATTTGTTGACGCTTCGGGTAAAGCTGCAACAAAGCTGGTAGTTGGTCTCGTTGGTTATCCCAACGTAGGTAAATCCAGCACGATCAATGCACTTCTGGGTGAGAAAAGAGTCAGCGTCTCTTCCACTCCAGGAAAAACAAAACATTTCCAGACGATCCACCTCTCTGAGTCAATAATTCTGTGTGATTGTCCTGGTCTAGTATTCCCTCAGTTTGCGACAACGAAGGCGGACTTGGTGTGCGACGGCGTGCTTCCCATCGATCAGATTAGGGAGTACACAGGACCGATTGCGCTTGTACTCAAAAGAGTTCCAAAAGAAGTGTTGGATGCTACCTACGGTTTATTCATCAAGGTAAAAGGAGTCGAGGAAGGCCGTGATGGGGCGATAGCGGTTGAAGACTTTTTGATCCCGTACGCAAGTGTGTCGTCCTCTTTCGTCTGAGATACCAAATACTGACAGTGTTTGTTTAACAGTTGGCAGAGGATATATGCGCTCTGGGCTAGGCAACCCTGATGAGGCTCGTTCTGCACGTTATATACTCAAAGACTATGTCAAGGGAAAGCTCCTTTTCGCCCACCCTCCCCCTGGGTTTTCAGAGGTCGAGTTCAACCAAAGGACTCGCGAGCTGGCCTTGCAACGAGCAGCGAACAAAAAACGAGCCCCGCTAACGCGAGTTGGCAAGAGCGCTGATACGTTTGTTCCTTTGGATCCACCACTCGCAGCACCTGACCACATCAGACTTGCTTCGCTTGGCCAAGGACCCAAATCACAAACCATTGATAGCGAGTTTTTTGGAAGCGACTCGACGGTATTGGCAAGGCCTTTCGTGCGAGGTCCCTTGCAGAATGGGCAGGAATTTACGAGGGTTAAGTACTACCCACATCAAAATGCTGTAGGGGATGATGGCACACCTCTTACGGGGAAAGAGCAAATGGCTGCGATTTTGGCGAACCTTGAAACTGGGAAGAAGCACCATAGAAAGGGGAGGCGAGTCAAGCAGCGTAGCGGGAAAGGTTACGAATAATTGCAATCCAAATAAGGCAATAAACAAATCAGGAAACATTCTTCCCGAATTGGATTCCTTGAGTTGATTCGTACCATCGACATCACCATGCACACGCTGGATGCACACTCTAGCAAACAGTTTCCTTCCAATCCAACATCGACCAGTGTATGTGCCAAGCTAGTCACGACAACCAAAAGGGGGCGCAAGGAAGGTGAGAACATCCTGACCACTGACCACGTACATTTTTGCATAACTCGGTATAGCTATCATCCTGAGCATTAATAAACCCGTAACAATTGGGAGAAATCCCATTCTTTGGTGCGTTTCTGGCCACTATTCAACTCTGTAATACAAATGCTTGCAGCACATGCGTAGCTCCTACGTGATTCCTGATATCGTCGTTTCGGGTATCCATTGCAAATTATACGTGTAAGAGTAAAACCACCCTACTTCTTCTCAACTCATTAGTCGACCCAGCGTCCAGTCCGGAACAGGTGGAATCATAGTGTCATGCCAAGTGGGTTTGTTAATGTATTCGGTTGGAAAAAAAAAAAATTCAATTACCATAGGACTATTCGACAAACGGACTCCTTTTGAACGGTCAGAAAATTCGAAAAACGTCGGTGATACTCATGGATGGCGACGTTCTCAAAATACCGTCATCTCAAAGTGAGCTATTTATGCTGGGCTCATTCCCTTTATGTCCGACCATTATTATGAAGCGTTTGAATGCATCCACATCTGGAAGGAATCCAATGAAAAGACCAATCTTTTTGACCCAACACCCCCTCGGGCCGTTTCCCATAAGGTAGGTTTGGATTTTTATCGACGAACAATTGCGTTGATTCAAATATCAAAACTTCAAAGAACATCGGAAATTATATTGTCACATCGCACTGTCTCGGCAGCGGCAGCTTTGCCGCTGTTCACCTCGCAGTGGATACTGCCGCGCAGAAGCAATTTGCCTGCAAGAGTATCAAATCCAAAAAGGAGAGCGAAGTCGGGAAGGTTATGAAGGAATTCAAGATTCTCCTCACCCTGAACCACGTATGTCTGTCTTCAAAGATGAAGATATCCGATCTTAATCTCTTTTTCCAATCCCAGCCCAATATAAACAAAGTATTTGATGTAGAAGTTGATGGCAAATTTCTGTCCGTATTCGCCTCTTGTCCATACGAATGTTTGGGTCACGTCTCTTTGATGGCTTTCTAGGCATATCTTCCTGCAACTTTGCACTGGTGGTGATCTCTTCACTTACATTACAAGTCATACCCAAACACAGCATCGTCTTTGTGAAGGAGAAGCCAAGTATATCATGTACCAACTTTTGAAGGGCCTAATGTATCTGCATGATAAAATGATCTCGCACCGAGGTAAGCTTTTCTTGTTTACTGCGATCGCATCATACCGATCATTTTGAAACGGCAGACCTCAAGGTATAATGGTTTAGAATGTAATATATGATTCTGAACTTTTCGATCCAATAGCCCGAAAACATATTGCTTTACTCCCCAGGCCCATACCCCCGTATCCAGATCGCCGACTTTGGCCTTGCGCGCCCCAGGGCCTACCAAGAGACTCTCAATGTTTGCGGTACTGTATCATACCTGCCACCCGAAGGTATACTTGCACTCGATAACAAACATCTCGGATATGTTGGAATGCCTGCAGACTGCTGGAGTGCAGGTGTCACTCTGTTCGTCATGCTCTCGTATGTGTTTTTATTGTGGTTACTTCAAATATTGGCTGATCGATAATGTCCATTTTCTTGTCTTGGTGCTCACCGACAAAGGGGCTCTCACCCGTTCGAGATGGAAAGAAATTCGTTGCCCAGGGCGAGCTGCTATTCAGACGAGTTTGCAAGGCTTGGATACGATGATTCGCAAGCTTCGCATAGTTCATACCTATGGGACAGCGAGATTAAAAGAAGGATTGTGGATGGCGTAATTACCTTTTATCCCGAAATATGGGACGAAATTCCGGAAGGTAAATGCTAACATTATTCCCGCCGGAAGTACGATCGACCTTTTTATTCCAGCGAAAGCTCTCGTCTCCCGCCTGCTCATATACAATCACCTTCAACGAGCAAATGTACATTCGGCGTTGCAAAGCAAATGGATTTCTAGCGAACTCAACGAACTCGAGTACGCGTATCAAAAGAGGATTGTTCAAATGGGAACCTGACGTGTCTATTACTTTGTATACGGTCCCATATGCTTCTCCAGTACATCCCTTCAACTGTTCATTACCCTGACCCAGTTACTACCATTGCTCACTCACGCACGTCAGTCTCATAGATGGTTCTCATAATCACACATGTTCGCGCCAAAAAAGAAATTTGGACGAATCGGTATGGTACAGCACTTGGCACGAATTCAGGATTTAAGGAACTGGGCGTGAACTAGAATTTCAAGCATGCAATTTGAGAATAGATGCGGGGTAAAAGAGGAAGTCGGACACTTGCAGACTATATGGTCCTTCGCCAAAGTCGAAACCTATCCCGAGGGTAGAAGTCAAATTAAGAATTATGTGGTGGATTTAAAATCAAACGCACGAAGTAGTAGCTATGGTCATACCCCTGATGGGTTCTAACACAGACTTCGCCTTCCCCGTGGCCAGATTCTCTTGCGGCTTTCACAAAATTCTCAGGCAAAAGTTGCTCCACCAGATATTGATCCGCCGACCCCTATTAGCCAAATGGCGCAATTAGAATGGTAAGGATACAACAAGGGAAAATTCACATAGTCGACGAGAATATGCAATGGCTCAGAGGTCTTCGCGACTAGCTCTGTCGCATCATTCAGGACCTTACCCTCTTCCACGCCGCCCTGCAGGAACCCCCTGAACGCTTTCTGGCCCCAGGGGGACCTGCTTGGGTTCGAAATGGGGGAAAACGCGGAAGCAGATCTATACTGTTTCGTTTTGGAAGAGAGATAGAGAGTAAGTGCTCCGTGGCCTCCCATGGAATGGCCAAATATAGATTGGCGGTTGAAGTCCTTGAGAGATAAAGAATGAGATGTACGGTCTGCGTCGATGAATATACATACGATAGGTATCCCAGCAGCCTCGAGAACTTGAGGAAGCTCCAGTGTGATGTGGGTAAGCATGTTGTAGTGCGAGGAATACTTTGGGTGGGTCGCGTTTAAATAGAAGCCAGCACCTTGGGGCGACTAAGCTTACTCGTACCCGAGCAAGATCGCAAGAGTGCAACGTTACCGGTCCCAAAATCCCAATCATCGTCTTCACCCTCGATTCCTGCTCCACGCGGGGATGTATCTGGGAAGACAAGTGCAATGCCATGCTCCGCTGCATCTCGGAAAAAACCCCCTTTTTGTGCGCTGTTCGACGATCAATACTTCACCAATCTAACCGGGATAGAACGTGCGTACCCTGTGTCTTCTGTGCAAGTCAAACCAGCGAGGTAAAAGAGAACGGGAACCTTGCCCCGCGCTGCGATTGCTGGAAGAAAGAGGTTGAAGGTCGCGACCAACCCGCCATGTGCAGCGGACTAGGGTTGAAATTACCCGAGATCCACGTTGGATATCATGAATTCCACTTGCCTTGAACCTATACTTGTCCAGTTGACCGTCAAACGTCCGATTTGATGAGATCTTTTCGAGCGGATGGTTGGTCATTTTCGCAAAGCATTAGATTATGCCATCATCTGGGTAGTATTATACGAACAGTACTCGCATCTCCCTCGCCTGAGTTCTCTACGGCCTCCACTTGCTGCTTCGAGTCATCTAATCTTTTACCCGTCTTGTCCACTTCCCTGTTGCCTTCATCTCCCTCCACTTGAGTGGCCAGCCAATCCGCGATTCCCAAGTAAAATGTCGCGGGTCGGAATTTAATATCCTTCCCCATCATCTCTGCCCATTTGTACCGGGCCGTATTAGTCCATCCTACAAGGTCCAGGTGGTTCACATCAGTCACTGTGCCGAGATACGTGCCCTGGCACAACTCTCATTTATTACCAAGTTCAGCCGATGAAGTGGATGATCTACGTACCCATTTCGACGACTCGACCGAGACAAGTCCATCATTCGGACCTTCATTTTCCATTATCACCGAATGTGACCATCTGCACACACGTTAGTGGACCCTTCAACACACGAGAGACCAGACTTGCTTCCATGTATCAATCAAGCCAGGTTCATACACCGCTCCCCAGCTATAGTACTGCACACCTTCAACATCGGGCGTCTCCTCGTTGAATAACCGGCTACCCTCCACCGTCAGACATTCGAATGCTTTGCCATCGCCCCCCCCGTTGGGAAGCATTTCAAGGAACGAGATGACCGAAGGCATGCGTTCCTTGCCAACCGTTGCGAGAAAACGATCTGCAAATGAGGAGCCACGATGCGGAGTTGCGATTGTTGTTATTGAAAGAACATGGAATGTACGATTAGTGAGATGTGTAGTAAGATACCGGCAATCAAGACCACCCTGTTATCGTTCAGCTACGGATGGATAGGAATCGTGTACGGGTCATTTACCATACTGTGTCCTGGTGAACATCAATGAACGTTAACGAAAAGGATTTTTGGTGCGCACCAATGAGGTGAACGTTCCTGCCGGGGTAAACCGCGGATACTTTCTCCTCTAGAATTTTGGCTCTGTCTGCCACGCTGCTGGTGGCGGGCACACGTGTGATGAGGACCTCGACGCCGTTTGCCTCAAGCACTTCTTTGATGCCGCGCCAATGGGTCACTTGGACCGGGGCGATGGACGGTCCGATGCTAACAGAATCAAAGCCAAGGAGACCATGACAGAATACGACGGGGTTTCTTGGAGCATGGTCTAAGTTCAAATGGCACGGTTGAGAAGGGGAAGAAGAATGGGAGGAAAGAACAAGAAAAATACATTTCTGATGTATCTTTGCCTGCTCCTGCTCGACAGTGTCACCTCTGTCTTCTTCGCTTAGCAACGTGTCAAGATTCTCCTTATTTTCGAATTGGAACCACCAACGAGTGGGACTTGGAGAGGAAGTGTGGATAGTTCTTTCACGAACGGAGCGCAGGCTATCTATGGAAGAGCGACTGTAGGTCGAATGGAGGATGGGTCGGGGAGTACCTCGCGATGAGCCAGACTCAGAGTTTGGGTTATTGTATGGAGCGAGCGAAGCGGTGGGGAGGGTAGACCGGGTCAAGCCGTCGAGAAAAGGCGGGGGGCGAGCGAGGGCGTGGGGTCCGTGAAAAGCAGGAGGCAGACGAGCTTTGGGTGGGGTTGCAGGAAGCTTCAAGTCCTCCATGAGGGCCTCCCTGAGAGAAGCTAAACTAGACGATGGGGACGGAGGGCACGATGCACTTGAAGACAACCAGCGCAGGACAGGGAGGGTAGACGTTGGCTGCTCTCTTTCTGAAGACATTGGCAATGAGAGACGGCGGCGGAGAGTGGTCGAGGGAGTACGCGAAACGAAACTTGGATTAGGACGTGGACTTGGGCGCATTACGACGTATTTGTGATGGTGAGCGGGATGCTGCTGCTCATGACTGAGGCAAACATGCTTCCCTCCGTTCTCCCATCTCAGCCAGCTCTCCAAGACAGTAAGCCATCCTTTAGCTCTTCGTTTTGCCGGAACCACACCACAACTCCTTTCAGTGGTGACCACGCCAGACCAGCTCCAAAACGGTCTGGCGAAGGTGACAACGCCTCAAGAGTAAGTCTAAACGAGTGCCTACGTTGAAGTCTCTTTGAGACACTTTCCTAGAACTGCCATCTTCATTTGCGGCTTTCAAAGTGCGTCTTCAAACTATTTACCATTCCTTACGGCGATGCAAAACGCGTTACCAGACTGCCATCGACTGTTTCCTTCTCATGAACGTGTCATGATCCACCGAAAACGCGATCACGATTCTGACGACGAGAGAGATATCATTACCTGGAACGAATGAACGAATGAGCGAATGATCTCAGCATCACTCGAGCTAAACGTATCTTGATTACGTCGGGCTCAAGAGAGTTAGGTCCCACTAAACAAATGCACTGTACATCACACAGGACGCTCAACGCTGAAGCTTCAGCGTTGTATATTATATCCGATACAGTCAAGTATCAGGAGCCATAGAATTGCAAATGAGCCTTGCCTGGTTGCAGATTTCACTCGACAACATAAGCACAAGATTATCAAACTTCGTCCATTGCTGCCGAGAAAAATAGTGGTCTATCCGGAGCCAATCGGCGATACTCAAATCAGCCGAAGTCGTTTTCAACTCAATGTCCAGGTATGAGATAGCCTCCGAAGATGAGCTTCTGAGCCAAGCAAAGTTTGTGAGAGAGGTTGTTATTTATTTACTGTACTTGGAGATGTATAACATGAGGGAAACGCGCTGACTTTATGAATTATCATGGGTCAAGGTATTCAAGATGTGATCCAGCAGCGTACCCACAATCCTTAAATGTCTCTCCATCATAAATGTGACGGTGCGCACAATGGGATGCGACTCAAGGCCCACGAGTCGATCGAAAAACCCCGCCTGGGATGAAGTCAGTGACGTGACACTGGGAGGCAGCGGGGCCACGGGTACAAGGCATTTATCCACCGATTAGAACGACGCAAACAATTCGTTCATTTGGGCTCAAGTCTCGAATCGGCAATTTACTATCTTGAGCTCTTCGACCTCAGGGAAGCGGAGCGTGCCGTATAGGTGAACCTGTCCCATTTTAATCGGTCAAGCCTGAGTGTTGTGAAATGCCATAAGGGTGTCGCGACGAGAAGTAAAGCCTGGTTCAGCGACAGGTCACCGGAACTTCGCCCTTATAGATGAATAAACGGCGATATACGTGCAGAGGTCGTTTGGGGATCTCATGAGGCGTGAGAGTAGCACCACCTTCTCAGGTGAAGATCGCGAAAGAGAAGGTAGCTGACACGTAAAAATGGTTCATGTCAAGCTGCAAGTACGCAAGGTCGCACGGTCGCCAGCTGGTTCGAGATTATCAATGATGGTTTTCAGAGGAAGACATGTCTGAGTTGATGTGATTGTGATTGATTGATTATCGATTAAAAATGGCACATACGAAGGGCATCTTCTTTCTTTTTTTTTTTTTTTTTTTGGAAAGATTCCTTTTTTGTGATCCTTTGGGGGATTCAAAAGTGCAGAAAGGCCCAGTTCTGACCCATCCCAGATTTATTGTAAGGCCTGAGGGAGCGAGTTTTCAGTGAGAGGTACGAGGTGTGACATGGTATGAGGTGGCCAAGTTCCATTTGCTTCAAAATCATCAACTCAATTTGAAAAAGCTGGGTCCGCGCTTAAGACCTTCAGGGACCATCATTAGGATCATGGTGTGCCGTTTCTCTTTCATCCCCTACCCAGAATATGTCTGAAATCTATGCTCCCGTACCTACAGTACCATTCCTTCCCGACGACCTAACCATCCCTCAATTTATTCTCGATTCTCAACACCCAACGAGACCGATCCGAAAGGGGGGAACACCATGGTTGATTGAAGACGAGAGCGCCAGACAAATTGGATACGAGGAGGTCAATATGGCCGCCAATGTTGAGACACACTCTGACAGTGATTTCGCGTGTCTAGCTCCGTGCTCGCACATTCGGATTGGCGAATTCATTGAGCGTTAAATGGAATATTAGTGAGTGTGAACAAATTTCTTGGCATTCTGACGTTCTGATCGTTTACAGGTGCAAACGACGTCGGTATGCGATTGACTATTTTTGATTTAAGCCACCTCACCCTTCATGCAGTCTGTATATTCAGCCCAAATCACGTCGGTAAATAATTTTCGCCCCAACCCCACTCCCTAAAATTCTCACAGAATATAACCCAGACTACCCCGTTGCTGTGTGGGCTGTGCACAGGCTTGGCGGCGTCATTAGGTGACTTTCTATCTCACATTCGAAATGGTCATACTAACTACCCTTAACAAAGTCCCGCCAATCCCGCGTATACCTCCGATGAGCTTGTCTACCAGCTCACAGTCACTAGTGCTCGCTTAATCCTGGTCCACCCTGATTTCTTGCCTACCGCGCTCTCAGCTGCCCAAGCGGCTGGAATACCTTCAGACCACATTGCTCTCTTTACTGCGAATTCAAATCCTGTCTCCGGTGCCTCTCAGAGCAATTTAGACGATCTAATAAATGCAGGCCTGAGTCAAACTTCCAACTTCATTGAAAGACGGCTTAGCAGAGGAGAGTCCAAAACGAAGCTTGCATTTCTGTGTTTCTCGAGTGGCACTACAGGCAGACCAAAGGTGGATCTTTGCACGTTCAAGCCGCATTCCATGAGCCTGACCTCTTCGTGCAATAGGCTGTAGCCATTGCCCACTATTCGGTCATAGCAAATATTATTCAGATGGCCATCCATAACAAGATCAATGAACCACACGCCACACGGGCTGAAACTAGATATAGGCCTGGCGATCGATCTGCTGCAGGTACGCGAGTCAGTTAGTTCTAGCAGACCAACATACATATTATCGTCCTTTCCAGTTCTACCTTTTTATCGTAAGCAATCATTAACTCAAGCATCTCGCCAAGGCTCAAATCCATTCAAATGATAAAAGATATCATTGGCCTCGTGATTAATGTCAGTCAATTTGGTTCCTTCCCTAATCCATCATTCTAAACATGGTTTAGATGCAGTTCATGTTATTCAGTGGTGTAAGCATCTATCTTTTTTTTCGGCCGATGTGGATATATTGGATTGTCTATCACGACATTCAGCTTTCTCTGGTTGTCATTCCCAAGTTCAATTTCGTGAACTTCCTGCAAAGCCTGGTTCGACATCACATCACGCACATGCCGTACGTCCATTGACCTTATTTAACATCGTCCTCGAGTGCTGACATTTTGAATAGCCTTGTCCCCCCGCTAATTGTCTTGTTTTGCAAGGTAGCTCTATTTTAGACAAGGTTCGCTTTCAATACCCTAATCAAATTGTTTATGTAGCATCCTGCTGTGAAGGAGTACGATCTTAGCCATATCAGAGTCTGCATTGTTGGCGGGGCGCCATTGTCAGCAGAACTTGCACAACAATTCTCCAGGGTTTTACCAAACTGCAGCATCGGGCAAGGCTATGGTTAGTAATCGCATTACTTAGAGTCCTTGTTTCTGTCAACGACATAACGAGTAGGTTTGACCGAGACAGCCACCACGGTTTCGATGATACCGCTGTCGCAGAAAATTGGCACGGCTGGAAGTGCAGGACAACTCATCCCCGGCATCCGTGCGCGTGTTGTGAAGCCAGACGGGTCCTTAGCTCGGTTGGGAGAGCAAGGTGAACTGTTCGTGACTGGCCCCTCTATGGCATTGGGATATTATAACAACCAAGAAGCGTACGTGCTGTCCCTGATATTTTCGGCGTATTGACATATTCATTCGTAGGACCAACGAGGTATTCATTGACGGGTAAGAAACATTCTGTGATTTCCGTTGTATCGCCATATCTCCATTTTGCAGTTGGGTTCGTACTGGAGATGAGGTAATCATGAATGAAAATGCTGAAATTTTCATTATTGACCGCTTGAAAGTTGGTATTTGTTTCCTCCTGTTTCAAGAGTCAATTTCATTCGTTTGTTTTGATTTTTTTAGGAACTCATTAAGGTTCGGGGATTCCAAGTTGCCCCTGCAGAGTTGGAAGGACATTTGCTGGACCACTGGGCGGTAGCAGATGTATGCGTCGTGGGAGTGCCAGATAGCTACAGTGGCGAAGTTCCTCGGGCGTTCATCGTTCTCAATGAAAAGGCTGCCAAAAGCATCGAAAAGGACCCAAGGGAAGCAGAAAACATCAAGGCCAGCATCAACAAAGTAGGTCCACTTTACAGGTATTCTGTTCTATTTTTGTTGATCCGGTGCCATTTGACTAGCATGTCTCTGACTCAAAAATCAACTATAAATGGTTGGCTGGTGGGGTGGAGTTTATTGATGCGATACCGAAGAATCCGAGTGGGAAGCTTCTACGTCGAGTATTGCGCAACCGAGCGAGAAGGACGATACCACCGTTTAAAGTCAAACTTTGACATGCAATGTAAATATATTTTGAGAGATGCCTTTTATGTAAATTTCTGCCCCAACCTTGCACCACGTTTAATGCGTGCTAATTATCTCCTTGCACGTCATTTCAGTGCGCTACCTAAGGTCGTCGAACAACAACCTCCTCTCGGATGCCTGCGCAGTCATCCCTACCGACCAACCAAACCTCTAGTGGTGGGTGATGACGGCCCCATATGGTACCCCATTTGCTACCACCCGATCGCAGATGCGCATCTCACCTCCCTCGGCGTCACCCAATGGCTTGCATAAATAAAATATCAGTTCTCATCACTCAAGGCTATGCTATGATGGCCTGGTGGGCCACCTTATAAATATACAGGTTACTAGCAGGTATCCTTTGGCCTTCGATCTTGGAGCAAGCATGGGCCTCGTACTTGCGCCGCTCACCCAACCGCCATCCAACAAAGATACCCTCGATTCGTCAGTCCAATTTATTGCACATTTCTTATCGAATCCTGTTTCAGTAGAAAACTCATTAGCGTCCAACAGTGTGGTGGTCAGCAGTACCAGTAACAACCAACAGGGAGGAGGTGATTCCTCCCAGTTTTCGCGGCAATCACCGTCCCACTCGCATCAACCATCACATCCTTGGTCTGTTCGACGTCTGCTGCTCCCCCCTCCCATGATGCTTGATAATTCTGTCATTATACCCCCGGCATCTCCTATACCATTCCCTCGATACCGCCCAGCCCTACCTGCGACCGCCACGCCCAACGGAGACTTATTCCTATTTGGTGGTCTTATGCATGAGACAGCACGCAACGACTTATATTTATTTTCCACCCGTGATCTGTCCGCCACACTTCTTCAAACTACTGGCGAAATACCGCCTCCCCGGGTCGGGCATGCTAGTGCGCTTTCGGATAATCTCCTCATCGTGTGGGGTGGTGATACAACTCTCGATCCCAGCTCAAACCCGATGGATAGGCAGGATGAAGCGCTGTACTTGATGAATCTTAGTACGTCGTCCAATCCAGAATGGCTCCATTCATCTCATCGTCATTGTCAAAGTCTCTTTGGAATGGACGCGAATTTCTACATACAGGCCTGCTCCTGTTGGCCGGTATGGGCATGGAGTTGCTATGATTGGCCCTAAACTTTTTGTATTTGGAGGTCAGCTTGACGACAAGTTCTTTAACGATTTGTGGGCATTTGATCTTGCGTCTCGTTAGTCTCTCGCTTTGGCTTCCGCGCTGGGATGCTTTGCTCATAGTCCCTTTCAGTCCAAACAGAGGCGGTTTGGGAATTATACGACATTGCCCCTGACGCTCCTCGTCCGGCTAGTCGAACTGGGCTTACATGCATCGCTTATGATAATCAACTTATTGTGTACGTCATGGTTGATTCCTTTCTTGACTCCAAGGGGAATCCTTTTACATCAATACAGTTTCGGGGGAACTGACGGCCGATATCATTACAACGACACATGGGCATTCGATCTCAATACTCGAAAATGGTCCGAGCTTGAATGTATTGGATACATCCCGTCGCCTCGAGAGGGCCACGCAGCCACGCTCGTTGATGATGTCATGTACATCTCTGGGGGAAGGGCTGTGGACGGCATGGATCTGGGTGACATTGCCGCACTGAATATCTCTTGTATGTTAACCCTGGGAAATATCAACCGTTCTTGGTAACGCCGTTTACAGGTAAACGTTGGTACATGTTCCAGAATATGGGCCCGTCACCCAGTGCCCGCTCTGGACATACCATGGCCTCGGTGGGGGCAAGAATATTCGTTCTTGGGGGCGAATCATACACGTCGCCTGAAATAGACGATCCCAATTTTATACATGTGTTGGACACCAGTTCACTTCTCACATGATAATTCGGGTGGAGAGCGTATCCATAGTAACCTTCCACCAGCATCACCGGCTTTGGCCAACATTCCATCACACCGAGTACCTTGACTGAGGTCCGGTTCGGAAGTCCACCGGTGTGCAACTGTGTATGTACCCTCAATTCCCCTTGGAATTCACGATAATTCTGTCTGTCACATTGGTTGCAGATGGCAGCTGCCCAGGTGAAATATATAATCTGACTTGAGATTCGGCCTTGGGGATTGTATACACTCGCCTGTAAAGGACTTGTGAAAGGAAGCCATCTCCTTGGGCAGATTTCAACACTTGCGAAGTTTAATTGCCGAACCCTGGGGAGCATGACGGCAGCGGGGGAGAGCGCTGCGGTCATTTTGGTTTTGGCGGTGTTGATAAACAAAAGAACAGGGCAAGATCTCTGAAGGTGGACAATGATGGGGGCACTGTCAAATATTCCGCGGAACCGCATTCGGCAAGCCGTGCGGGTTATCCCGGACGGCTGCCAGAAGTGCACACACAAAGTATGTTGGTCATTATCAGGGAAGGGGCACCGTCGATTCCAGTGAAGGTGTCAGAAAGGACGTTTGAGCTGGCCAAAAATTGAGATGAAAAATGAAAATGAAAATGAAAAAAAAAAAAATATGACAAAAAAAAAAAAAAAAAAAAAAAAGAATGACAAGGCTGATGGTAAACACAAGCAAACGATCTCATCTGCATCAACCCGAGCTGGGCCAAATCCAAGACCTGCCAGGCTTTCTTTGCCCAACGCCGTCCTCGGCGTCCACCTTCCTCCTCATTACCATTTGTGTAGCAACCTTTTAATCATACCGTCCCTCTTCGGAAACAGGACTAGAAGAATGTCCTTCTTCTCTAGGAAGAAGCAGACGACCAACAACCCGTCTGCCCCCTCCGTCACCGTCGCTCAACCACCCAGCCAGGCGCTTGCACAGCTCTCTAAAGATGTCCAAACCCAGCAGCAGCAACCGCAGCAGCAACAACAACCTGGCAGAGATCCTCTCGATGCGTAAGTAAAATTTCTGCATCTCTTATCACCCTCTTGTCGTTCGAGGAACGGGCTCATATCGATGTCCAACAGATCCCCCGGGAGTGCGGGTAGCAACTCTGGTCATGGACCCAACTCCTCCCGACCGCCAATCCGAGGAGTCGCCTCCAACACCCCTCAAACCCAGGCTCAACCCCAATCACAACCCCCCTCGCAGCAGCGGCTTTCCTATCCGTGGTCTAACCGTCGTCTTCTACTTCCCTCGCCATTAATTCTCAACAAACCCGGTGTTGTACCTCCCACCTCTCCCTCTCCTTCCCCATTCCCACGATATGGTCATGCCCTACCTGTGACGGCCACACCAAGCGGAGACTTGTTCCTTTTCGGAGGTCTCGTGCGTGAGACCGCTCGAAACGACTTGTACATGTTCTCCACCCGTGATATATCTGCTACCCTTCTTCAAACTGCGGGGGAACTGCCCTCTCCTCGAGTCGGGCATGCCAGTGCTCTTGTGAGCAATGTGCTGATCGTGTGGGGGGGCGACACCAAGACGGATCCAAAGTCGAGACCAACCGATAAGCAGGATGATGCATTGTATCTACTAAATCTTGGTCCGTCTTTTTATCCCGGAAGAGTCCATTTATCTAATCGTCTTGTCCAAAGTCTCTCGGGAGTGGACGCGAGTTCCAACATATGGGCCTGCACCTGTTGGTCGATATGGACATGCAGCTGCTATCACTGGATCCAAATTTTTTGTGTTTGGGGGTCAGGTCGACGGCGAGTTCCTGAATGACTTGTGGGCCTTTGATCTTGCATCTAGTACGCTTTTGGCCATTCATTTAGACCATTTTCTCATACTCCCATCCTACAGTCCGGACCAAGGCTGCTTGGGAATTGTACGACACAACCCCCGGCGTTCCGCGTCCCGCTAAACGAACAGGCCATACATGCATTACTTTTGGTGATCGACTTATCATGTGCGTTTCTTGTTTGCCCTCTGGTCCACTTTTTTACACATTAATATAGTTTCGGAGGAACCGACGGCCATTATCACTACAACGACACTTGGGCATTCGATCTCAACACTCGACGGTGGTCCGAGTTGCAGTGTATTGGATTCATCCCTTCACCTCGAGAGGGTCATGCAGCCGCGCTCGTTGATGATGTCGTTTACGTCTTTGGCGGCAGGGGCGTAGACGGTAAGGATCTGGGTGACCTTGCTGCATTCAAAATCTCGAGTTAGTCAACTCCCACGATCGTAAGCCCTATCGCTGCTGACCATACTTGTAGATCAACGCTGGTACATGTTCCAGAATATGGGCCCATCCCCTAGTGGCCGTTCTGGACATGCCATGGCGTCCGTAGGCGCGAGAGTGTTTGTTCTGGGTGGTGAATCCTTCACGCCATCCAAGTCAGATGACCCCAGTGTCATTCATGTTTTAGATACCAGTTCGTCCCCTTTGCTTTTCCATTTTGTCTCGATCTCTAACTATATTTCGGATGCAGAGCACATAAAATATCCCGAGAACAAACCTCCAGCGTCAGCGGCACCTACCAACCCTCCCCCCCGAAAGCCCTCTCTGACACCCACACAACAATCAGTTTCTGGGCTATCACAAACGTCTACACTGGTTAACTCACGGTCAATATCACCCAATAGTGCGCCAGCTCCCGATTTGGATGACACTCGCCGTGCAATGTCTCCAGCTAGTTCGCGGCCGATCAAACAACTCGCCAATGGTCTCCAACAGACCTTACCCAACAATCCGAAATCCAAGGTTCCCACGCGCCCACGAAGGGACGACGAAGACTTGCTTGGAGTGGACGAAGGCACTGATGGAGGTACAAGCGAAACCGTCACACGGGAGAGGGCAGTTTCCCCAGAGCAGGGGCAGGCTCGGGCGAAGAGCCCTTCACTAGTTCATGTTGGCAGTCGAGCTGTTTCACCTTCTCAGGATTGGAATGGCACAAGCCAGCAACCAAATATGGCTGGCGTCGCCATGGGTTTAAACGCACTTGGTACGCGTAGCGAGTCTCCCGTTGTAGATCGTAGCAAGCCCCCGCCAGATGCCTTTTTCAACACTGCATCTGGTTCTCCCACAGCAAACGGATTTACCATTCCTCGTCCCGTAGCCGGCTCAACGGGGAATATGACCGCCGATTTGATTCGCGATCTGAAGAACAAAGAGGCAGAGATGGACGTTCTGAAGAAGAAGGATTTGTGGATGAAGATGGCTTTGTCTCAAGCCTGCCGCTCTGGCTTCGTTTACTCTAACCCCGATTCGACAGAAGATGAGGATCTAGCCATGAACATGGACCTGGAATCCGATGATCCCGGGGAACAAAGAATCTCGGAGATGGCTCTCAAGTTCAAGCAGTTCAAAGCCCAACTTAGCGTATGTGCCTTGCTTTGTACCGCATAAGGATTCATGCTCATAAACTGTAGTCTGCTATGGTTGACCAAGCTCGTCAGGCATCTCAGCGTATCTCTGATGTGGAGCGAATAAAGACCAGCGCAGTTCAGGAAGCGGCATACTACCGTGCCAAACTGGCCGCGTTAGAGACCTCCAATGAAGGAGAAGCCAACCGTTTGGATCGAGAACGTATGTCCGACTTGGAGCGACATCTGTCCGCTCTTATGGCAGAACGCTGGTCACAAGATCGCAAAATCAACGAGCTTGGCGATTCTCTCGCCTTACAGACGACGTTGACAAACCATGCCGAGGCGCGTTCCCAGGAAGCCATCAAGCGCACAGAAAAGCTGGAGGAGTCTCATAATCGGACCCTGCAGCACAATGCTGAGCTTCAAGAGCGACACGATGCGCTGGAGGTGACGGTTCGGGATCATGCTGACAGGCTCTTGTCGCAAACCTCGGCGCTCGAACGGCGAGAAGCGGAAGAGCTGAGCACTCGGGCTCAAGTGGAAGAGCTCACACATTCCAGAGATCAACACGTTCGCGCACTTGAACAAGCTCGCATTGCCCTCCAAGCGGCCTCATCACGCGCTGAAGAAGTTGACCTACAGTATCAACGCGCGCGAGAACAGATCGGTCAACGTGAAGCTGACTTGGCTGAACTTCGAGGTGAGCTGGAAGCTCGGACGTCCGAGGCCGAGGCGGCGCGGGCTAGGCTGACGGATGTCGAGAATTCGTGGGCGAAATCCCGCGAGGAGGCAGATGCGTTTAGAGCTCTTACTACTGGAAGCCTTGGCGAGCTCCTTGATTCTCATCGTGATCTCAAGTCTGACGAAGATCGTCTTGCTCGTGGACACGCCGAGAAAGTCCAATCAATCGAGACCGAATGTTCATCATTGCGCAAGTCGTTGAAGGAGGCTACCCAACGCGCCGATGCCAGCCAAAAGATTCTCATTCAGGAACGCTGTCGCGTACGGGACCACGAATCCGAGGAATCTTTCCTTCGTTCTCAGGCCATTGGGCTTCGCGCTCAGCTGTCGAATGCCCTCGCCGAAAACGGTCGCCTTCGCAAGGAACTGGCCGAGATGGAGCTCGATTTGCGAGAAAAGACTAAAGATTCAACCGAGGCTAGTGTTCGACTAGGCACATTGCGAAGCTACCTGTCGGAGAATGGGATGAATCCCGATGATGATGATCAGGGTTCATCTTCGAACGGCGGTCCCGCTTCTGTTCGGTTTACCGAGCTTGAGGACATGCTTGCCGAACGCATTCGCTTACACGAACGCTCGGAACGTGAACTGTCCCACGTACTCCGACGACAACGCGATGCCGAAGCCCAAGTTAACATTCTGTCTACCCAACTCGATCGCGTTCGGTCTACGCAAAGCCCTGGGAGTGCGGACGGGGAGACTCGTGCCATCGAAGCTGAACGTAAGCTGGAGGAAACTGAACGGGGGTATAAACTCCGTATGCAACAACTCGAGGAAGACTACCAACTCGCAGTGCATTACGTCAAGTAAGTGATTTTTGTTTTTTGCAGTTCGTCGTGCTAATTCAGGTTTCAGGGGAACCGAGAAAATGATGCGTAGGATGAAAGATGAGCTGGCCAAGCAGAAGAGCTCCAATACAGCTCTTCAAGCGGCACTTGACGTCCGCGCCAAGTCACCAGATAACGGATCCCGACTGCGTGGCGTGAACGGCTACAGCTCCCCGTTGGAGGAAGGGAGTGATCCTTTGCGAATTCAACTTGCCGACGCGCAGAGGCAAGCCCAACGCCTCCACAACGAAAACAAAGACCTTCGTGTGCGCCTTGATTCCTTGGAGAGGGAACTCGAGCTATTGCGCGACAACCTCGTTGCCTCGCAGCGAGAGTCCGACGACCGCCTCACCCGCATGGAGGAGCTGGAGCATGAGGTTGAGCGATTGCAAACTTCTCTGGTTATCTCACGCGGAGGTCACGGAGAGACGCTGCTGGAGAAGATGAGCAACGAGAACACCAATCTCAAACGCGAAAACGAGCAATTGACTCATAAAATTGAGCTATTGCTCGAGGTTGATCACCCCACTTTTGGTCAGGGTCGACCGATATCTGGAATATCAGGAAGACGAGCAAGTGCCTCAAGTTCCGAAAACGCCCTGGCGTTCGAGCACCTATCGAGCGAACTGGATGATTGGCAGCGGCAACTGGCTAGTTCGATGAGTGCCCGACGACCATTGAGTGATTTTGATTCTGAGCCTATTGTACCGAGCCACGAACGGACCAGGTCAAGATCATAACATCCGTATTATTTCTCTTCGTTCTTCATGTTTGTTGCATATACCTCGCTTGGTTTATGTACTCACCACATCCATTTGGATTCAGAATCTCTCGTTCATTATAGCTTCCACTTTACCTCTGACATACATTCGATCATTATATATTTACGTATGAGCAGCGTTAGTGCTGTTGTTAAATCTGATGTTTTTATGGATTTTCGGCGCCCTGCGTCCATTCCATTGCCTTCCGCTTCACCAATTCCGCGCCTTCTTCATCGCCAAGCTTGCGCTCCAACCTGAGCCATTTCTTGAAGAAGGATCTTGATGCAAATAATTACTGAGAGGACCCTAAAAGAATCAAAAGACACTCACTTGGCTTTATGACTGGTCATCTTGAGTGCCAGGATACGGTCAAATATATTTCTAGAGAATATAGTGATGAGAAGCCGTGTCAGGAACCAGAACCGAACCAACCTTAGACTCCGCACGTCACGCCGTCCAGCTTCCATATCGACATATATTGACCACAAATCCCATCGCTTAGGGTGAGAGTCAACGATGCCTTCGAAAATCGTTTTTCCTCTCTCGGGATCGCCTAGTTTGTACTCCAATTGAGCAAATTTAGAGATAGTTTTCAGGTCTGAGATAAAACGTTGAGGGCTATTTTTAAGGAAACTCAAGTAGAATGGCTTACGTTTATGCTTGTCCAGACTTTGAAGACTACGTGTAAGCAAGTTTCGGGCTTGCTCCATCTCTCCTCTTTTCAAGTAATGTTCGCCGAAAAGGGTCCAAACCTTTGAGCTCTTGCCAAATTTTTTGCACGTTCGCCTGTACTGTTCCTCAGCTCTCTATTTTGGGAAGAAGATTAATGGAAACAACAGAGAGGTTGATAATTTACCTCATGTTTCTCCGACTGATCGAAGATAAATGCAAGACGAAGGTGAATGGTCTTGGAGTCATTATGTAGTGCCGCATCCCTGAATGTAGCTTCCAAACTCTCCTCCGTACCATACACGTTTTCAATGTTAAGCAATGCAATCCACACGTTCAATTTCTCTTGCTCCTCTCGGAAATTGATGGTTTGTAGTGCTTGCCGTCCCACCTCTCGAGCCTTTTCTACCTCGGAGAGTTGAAGCTGAAAGGACATATACTGAACCCAAAGATAGGATGAATTCGGGGACCCTAATAGCAGTCGCTCAAAGTCTGTATTCGACTCCGGAGTCTTCGTATGCATATCAGCGGTTAGGTCTTGCTCAATCTCTTTCCGTCGTCGCTTTTTTTTGTTGAGCGGCTCGACTTGTTCATCTGAGGGAGAGTCGGATCCAGTTCCTGCGTCGGACTGCATGTGATCCCCAGACCACTGAAAGCCTCCGTGGAGTTTCAGAAGAGGGGGGATACGCGGGGGAGGTTTCTCGAAGTGGGGGGGGTCGCAAGTGTGTGACTGCTCGTTCATGTCGATTTGGATGGATTCATCATCATCATCATCATCATCATCGCCGTCCTCTCCAGAGTCTGGTGGTGCACTCTCATCGTGTGAAGGACTGGTGCCTTCACTTTCAGGATAATTCTTGGTTCCATCGACAATACAAGCTTCCGACTCGAGTCTAGCGACTCCTGGATGATCCTCCGCATCACCGTCAGAAAAGTATGAGGGCTTGAGACCGAATGACAACCGGCGGTTTTCAATATCCACGGATAAGATTACCGCCCGAACAAGATCTCCGTCACGGAAACCACGGAGAGCAAATGCAACGTCCGCAACTTTATTATCAGAGAGCTGTGGTGGCAGGTCAAGAGTCGTTGCAACGGGACTGAATAAGAATCAAACCTCAGACTTGTGACAAAGACCACTGAGTTTTGTGCCATCGATTTCGAGGAATAAACCATACTCTTCGATTTTTTTTACCCGTGCGTCAACTTTTTGACCTTGATGCAGATCGGCCAGAGTAGGAGAGGTAGACAAGCTTCTCGTGAGGTCTCCAGAGCGAAATGTCATTTCTACCTTTTTGTTCTCGGCGTCTGTGCTGTGATAAGATTTCAGTATATGACAGTGTCTAGATTTGGGCATAGAAACCTGAGAATGCGACCCCTCACGAGCTGGTGGATTGCAAAACGGCCTTTCCAATCCTTTACATACTGTGAACTGGTTTTGAGATCGAACAAGACGGTTTCAGCAGCATTACGAACCTCATCAAAGAGCTCTTTGATTTGGACCCTGGCATGCACTCCGCGGCCCACTGTTACGAACAAGCCATGTTCTGCGACATTTTTGATAAAGCCTCTGACGGTGTCTCCCATCTGAAGATTGGCGACACTTTCGATCTCTCGGTCAACCACTGGCTTATGTTGATCTGGGTACATTCGTGAATGTCGAGTTGATAGCGTAAGTTGGCGTTTGTCTGCGTCAATTCCAACGACAACAGCTTTCAGGATGGAGTCGATTGCTGGGAGCATTGTTCCACTTTCGTAATTGTCAGAAACGTCGGAGGGATGCAATATGCCACCCAGACGGGTAGTAAGCTTCACATAGGCACCATTTTGAGTATGGCAGATGACACGACCCCCTACCATTTGCCCAAGCGCAACAGTACTTATCGATAAAGAGCCTTTCGCGGGCAATGACACCTTGCTTTTGGGTCTGTGAGCGACAATGACAAATCCTTTTTCTGGGTTGCGGGACACTACGATTAGCTCCTCGATTTTGGCACCTTCTTTCAGAGACGCTCGGAGCTGAGGTAGCGAAGTTGAATGGTGATTGGCCATATTTTTGAAAGAAATGAGGGCTCGAACTTGGGCGGGTTCAAGGATGAGTAAAGCGTTTTCTTTGTGGATTTCAGATATCACGCCCCCAACTATATCTCCTATTTCGACGCCGCTGATATCGGGGACAGCAGGCTTGTAGCCAGATCCAGCTTGTCGTATGCTCGCCACAATGCGAGATGTTTCCGAGTCAATGGAGATGATCCGAACTTTGACGACCTTGCCAACGGAGAACGAATCTGAGATCTTCTCAGAAGGCACTTCGCTGTGCAGGAAAGTCAGTTTGATTCTATGGCAATGACAGATACAGGCACCTTGTCTCTCGTAGAGGGACAGTAGCGTTGAGGCGATTATAGAATTCAACAATGAGGTTCCTTTCGAACACTTTGAAGATCGTTGCATGCAGGATAATTCCGACTTTTGCGTCTTCGAATCTCGATAGGATAGGCAAAGTGGACTCGACGAGGGTTTTCTTTGCGGTGAGATATATTCGCTTGCGTTCCGGATCAACGAGAAGAGTCTATTAAAATTTTTCAACAATTCAGACCCAGGCATTGACAAAAAGTGAGACTCACACGACATTTTATCCTGCTACCGGCCTTGAATCTCTTCGAAGGATGCTTTAAGGATATATCTGCATAGTGATTGGGCCATATAACTCCGTCCATGCTCCCGGATATCGATACGAACATAGCAGAATCGGTCAGGTTTTTAATCGTTCCTTTTACCACCTCCCCGACTTGGACATCTTCTACTTGCAGGTACTTTTGTTCGAGTACCGATTGTCTAAGGGAAAGTTGTAGTAGGCCGTCAAGATGGAAATGACCGGTCACTCGAGCCCTATGGGTGGTACCAATTTTCCAAGCGCCGGAGGAAGAGGGTAGTAAAGGCACGTGCTCTTCTGCTACTTGAGAAATCTAGGCACAGAAACTCAGAAGACGTAGGACAAGACTAGGGCTGACAAACGTGAACAAAACCCTCCACCCCTGGCTCGACTTCAATAATAAGACCTTGCTCTGCTTCTGTCCTCAATACTTTCACGCTTTGTAGGGTCGTACCTATGGGGTATGCTTCTTGAATACTGAGTGCAATGGGCGCTTTCTTATCCTCGACACATCTGAGACCCAGCTTGAGGACATGGTCCACCAGAGATAGCGCAAATCTGGGAGGCGACGACGAGAAATTGTATAGAACTCTTGCCTTGAGTTTTTTCCCGTGTTTGTAGGAGGCATTGTGTTGAAGGTGAATCTGGTCAACAGTGCCGTCAAAGTAGCCAAGTACTTGAAGATTGAGACCATTGTGATGAACGCCAGTCACCAGTGAATGGACGAGTGTGCCAGGGAGGACAGATGTGACGTTGGTGACTTCAGCGAGCTGGCGAAACGAAGGTTTGAAAACGGTAAAATAATGGGATGGGCTTACTAACCGATGAAGATGAAAAGATATCAGCTTCAACAGTCACATCACATGTCCGACCATTACTTGACATCCCCTTCACGGTGATATCAAGTAATTGGCCAACACGTAACTTAACCTTATTGCCGAATGGACCCTTCTTAGCATCCTTGAAAGATAGAAAGCCAGGAATGTCAGAAACTCCGAGATCCAATATGTACCCGTGATCCTCAATACTTTTGACAGCCGCTGACAGTGTCTTTGGTGAAGAGAGATCATAAGCCCTCGGCATTTAAATACCTAGACACAATCACTCACGAAGCCAGCGTGGAGGTCTGCTTTGTGCACACCAGCATTCACACTCCCTGGAATGAGGCTAAGTTCGACCCTTCGGGAGGCCTTCGAAACCTCGTCCTTCGCCTTTCCGATGAGAGTCATGCTAGTGGAACCTGGCGGATGAACGGCCGTGACGACAGCACGGACATACTGTCCTATACGAAAAAGTTCTGAGAGTTCAGGCGCATGAACATTTCCAGTCGATTCTTCATCCGTGTCCCCGTCGGACTCCGAGAAATCCCTGTCCTCCTCCATGGTTTCCAGAAGGGTTGTAAGTTGCGAAGTAATTTGGGTAATTGGAACGTGAGCAAAAAGTTGACAGGGCAGAGAGATAATGAGACAAAGGGGTTGGACTGCGATAATTTGGCCAAGAATCATCATGCCTGTCGTTATTCGCTGGGTGGCGAACAGATGAATGAAGGTATTCTCTGGTCGATAATCTGGAGAAGAATAACTTACTTTATAATTTAAGTGTTCAATTCTGATCCTGTCCTTGTTTTTAGGAACTGATCTCTTGATCTCGACCTTGCTTCTCTTCCTTCTCAATACTTTCAGCCCATGTTGAGAATGCTACACAGCTAAAACTTCAGAAGAAAATCAAACTCAAACGAAGGGAATGAACTGACCCCGAACAACTCTTCATCTGCTTCCTCGACTCCTTCAGCCCGAATCGCTTTAACTTCGAGCGGGGTGAGCGTCGTCCCTCCACCTCTTGGAAAGTCAACCTCAGATGACGAGTTCGGAATTAGTGAAGGATTGACGCCGCTGCTACTATCTATCTTGGGCTTTTTTGGCTTTTTTGTTGTTGACTGGTCCTCGAAAGTGCGCTTCTGACCCGGCATTGGATTGGTTTGAAAGTGCAGCGATCGGTATTTGAGTTTGAGGAATTGTCACGTGTTGTGGCCACACCAAGGACTGTAAACACCAAGATGGGTGGGTAGCTCGCCATTCGTCTCATTTACGCTCTTCTAACTATTTTCTATAGATCATCAGGTCTGATTCATGCTTACTTGTACACTTTTAATCTCACCTTTTCCCAGAATCGCGTTGGCTCCAAGTTTGGCGGTGGTGGCGTCGCAGGTGCATCTGAAACGAACGTCGACAGACGTGAAAGGCTTCGAAAACTTGCCCTTGAGACGATTGACCTCGCAAAGGTGTGTGATTTCTTTGCCTTTTGTGCAGGTACTTCTAACAGCAACAAGGATCCCTATATTCTTCGGAACCATCTTGGGTCTTTGGAGTGCCGTCTCTGTTTAACGCTCCACACCAATGAAGGTTCATATCTTGCACACACGCAAGGAAAAAAGCATCAGACAAATCTCGCTCGTCGAGCCGCTCGTGATGCCAAAGACTCCCAGTTGATGATCGCTCCCGCGCAAAGCAACGTGCAACGAAAGGTTTTCCTCAAAATTGGGCGACCGGGATACAGGGTCACCAAAGTAAGAGATAGAGATACTGGGAAGGAAGGGATGATGGTGCAGGTTCACCTTCCCCAAATCAAAGCTGAGGTGCTTCCTCGACGTAGGTTCATGAGCGCTTGGGAGCAGAAAAGGGAACCGCCCAACAAAGCATATCAGTATCTCATTGTATGTGGTTATCTTTTTCTCATGCTGCCTAGATCACAACAATGCGTATTAGGTCGCTGCCGAACCATACGAAACCATTGCATTCCGTATCCCAGCTCGTGAAATCGAGGACGAGTCAGACGACGCCGGATACTGGAACTGGTCACATTGGGACCCAGATACTAAGCAGTACAGCTTCCAGTTCATGTATCGTTTGTCTTATTAATCATCTGTTTCTACTCCATGCTATCTACTCTACTTGGAAGAAGAAAAAAAGAAAAAAAACTCTCAAACTCGAAAGCAAGGTAAAGCCTCGGGCAGGTTTACATTAGACAAGGCAAAAAGACTGCGAAATGTGGTACATTGCGTGATGGTGAGATGAGATAGTCCGGCTGCCGAGAAGCTAACTTGCGCGTTATGAGATACAGTGCTAGGGGAGAGCGTCATAAGATAACAGCGTCAAGGAAAGAATATGCAATATTAAAGATCATTTCGTCGCTTGCTCGACACTCTGTTGGGAGCTCTATTCTTGTAGTCTTTTGAATGTGATGACAGGTCCGAGATGCCTGTGTTGTGGGAGGATGCAGGAGCCGCAGGAAACGCTGTGACCAGTAACGATGAACCAGCCTGACCAGCAGGAAGGACTTTCTTTCTGAGCTTTCGACTGCTGGGGAGCATCGGAATATCCTGCGCTCGAGTTTGCGTGTTGGGTTGGTCAAGGTAAGAGTGGGAATCTGAAATGACAGATAAAGAGTGTGGCTGAGCCGCCCGCGGCAACTGGTGCTGTTCCTTCGCTTGTTGAAGGGGTGTAGGCATGATCAGATTCGTTGGCAAGTAGCGGTTGTGCCGAACACCATTTTTATGTCCACCTGTTGACGCTAAACTCTTTGACCCACTGGAAGCCAGCGTCCTAGAAGTTTGGCGTAAAACGCCCAGATGGTCAGGGAGGAGAGTATGAGGATCGTGGTCAAGCTCGGCGGTCGATTGTTCATCGGGCGGGGAACCTTGCAGCTTCGAGTTATGGTAACCATGATTTAGGGGCCGAACATGGTTTAAGACATGGTGGGTGGTGTCGAAGGAGACAGATTTTTGTGGACCTCGAGAGGTGTTAGGGGTTCGATCTTGGTCTCGCTGCTGCCGTGGATCATAGGTGGGCTTGACTGAGGGAAGGGATCTGTGGCTTGCCACCGGCCTGTCCCGGTTGTCGTTTCCCAGAGAACCATGGTGGTTCACATGATCAGCTTGATGTACTGGATCCAAATGATGGGCAAGGTCTGAGGATACTTTGTGAGGAGTAAGATGCTGAGAACTCTGCGGGCGCTTTACACCCTGTTGGCCATGATCCGAAGATCGATGAAGAGAGCCAACGGTTTGTTGAAACTGTTCGGCATAGGGGTCGTAGCATGTGGGTTCGAGTTGTGGATGAACGAGAGGGGGTAAGGGCTGTGAAAGATGAGCTTGTCGACCATGGTCATCATTGTGACTTTGAGACGGAGGTTGACAGAGTGGGTGAGGGGGGATGAGGGACCCTGGGTCGTAAAGTGGCATGCGTGGCAGTATTTGGCCTGGAACGAGGTTAAGGGAGACGCCTACAGTACCACTCTGAACATATTTTGGGGTCTAAAGGTAAGAAACATTAGCACGACATTGCCATACGAGAAAGTATATACAGACTCGGTGGGATTTATGCTGCTGCTCGTCGAGTCTTGAAATACTAGCAATGTAACCACCCTTCGCGTATGCGGACTCTTGGACAGCTGCCTTGGCTAGATTGTGAATAGCCTCGTAAGGGCCTCCGTGATGCCACGGTACACCCAAGGGATCGGTTTCGTCCAACTCATCTATACGATCAAGTTCGTGAACGCGTGGCATATAAGGGCCAGAAGAGTATATTCGAGACTCCGTGGGAGTAGGGGGTTGCATAAGTCTGGAATCCCGGCTGCTGTGTATAGTGGTATTGTTGACCGGAGAAGGACGAGGAGCCTCCTGAGCATTGGGCTGGAGTGAAAGTGATTCATAGGGTGGTGGCTGCGGTGAATTCGTAGACTGCAACGAGGGAAGGGCGGTAGATACCGGCGGCGTTGATGGGGAGGGTGAAGACGGGGATAATCGAGAAGGTGTTGAATTAGATGAACTCAAAGAAGGAACCGAGTCAGGCGTGGTGGGAGGAGAAACGAAGGGTGATGTGACGGGGCTGTAGGATTCAGCTAGAAATGACTCGGGATTAGGTGGTTGTCGAAACTGCAGTCTATTCCCTAGTCCGTCAAAGGTAACACGCCGTTCTTTGGGATGAGACCGAAGGGGGTTGGTGACATCTTGAGCCAGCACAAAATAGGGATGAGAACGGGGGTCCGTCGAGAAGGCGGGGTCATCCAGTAATGCAGGAGCAATAATAGGCATGCTTAGTGAACGTTGGAATCTTGTCGGTGAAGAGGATGCCAGCTGCGGCTGTAGGGTGTGGGTCCGCGAGGAGGGAGGCGGTGTGTGGGAAACGACGTGGCCTCGAGGCGAAGGTTTCCTCAAATCACGGCTAGAATTGGCATGAGAGGAGAGGCTTCCCGAGTTGGACTGGTTGCGTTCCAGACCAGGTGAAGAGGTCGATTTTCCAAATTTACGAAAGTGGATTGGAAAAAAGCCCATGATGAAGGTGAATGAGGTCCAAGGTGCTTAAAAAAAAATTAGGGCGGTTATTTCATTGAGAAACGAGGAGATTGGACGGGGGCAGTGGAGAAACGGTGCAGGTCCGAGCTTGCAGACAATGTGGCTTCACTTTATTTGTTTTTGTTTATTCTCACCTCGCGTCACGGTCGCGTTCGCCATGTCCGACCTCTCTGCAGTTCGCTCAGAGATCAAGGCCTGGGAGCGCACGTTCAAAACTAAAAATGGGAGAGATCCATCAGTTCAAGATATTAAAGACCGGCCTGAAATCGGTTCGTTCTTATTTTCTCTTACCTCTTGCGCTTCTTCTAACCCGGCTCGTCGCCAGCGGAGAAATACAAGCTTTATAAGAAATTATCCAAGGCAGCCGCCGCTGCTACCGAAGCCTTCCCTACTCTCAATAAACAGAGCGATCATCCTACAACACCTCCACTAAATGCATCCTCTTCCTTGACCTTATTGAAAAAACGCACGGTCGAGCATGCATCCCCTCTTTCCGGCTTCAATCCGTTTTCTCCGGTGAAGAACAAGGGGAAAGCAAAGGAGACTGATCCATCTGCGAATCTCCGGGAACGCCCACGCCATCCCAACCCGTTTGCTACTCCCAAGCGAAAATCTAAACATACAGAAACGAAGGAATCCTCTCCAGATCTCTTTCCACCCATCCAACACCCACATGCTCAGCCTTTCATTTCAGGCCTCCAGATGTCGCCAGCTCCTACCAGTCCCTTATCGCGAGCGCGGAAGCGTCTCCGAGGAGAGCCTGTATCTCCGTCGCCTAACAAAGAAAAACGACGCCGTCTCTCTCCGAAGACACTATTATTTCCAGATGAAATCTGCGATCTCGAAGATGGTCATGCAGTTGATTCATCTTTCGTAAATGACTCGCCAGTTAAAACCTCAACTTCTGGCAAAACCTTCAAACTCTTGTTCAACGAGCCTCTCCCTCAGACTGAGATGCAGAGCAAAAGGACCTTCTCGCGGTCTAAAACTACTCCCGCATCCGCCGGCTTGTTCCAACCACGCTCACGTACTTCCACAAGCGTCTTTGGAAATGAACAAGGTTCAAATTCCAGAGGACCCACCCCATTAGGGTTTGACGGCAACACTGACCGGCCAAAAGCAAAGAAGAACAAAGAATCAGTTGTTCTGCGGCGTACCCCTGACAAGGACGATCATCTTTCACCAGGAGAACCTCCACAAATACCCCCAGTTTCATCTTCTAGCACAGTGCCTTCTTCCGGGAGGGGCTATGAATATCGGACTTCTGCGAAACGCACACTTTCAGATGCCAGCGTGGAGCACAAGGATACTAGCGTCACTCAACTTGCGCTTTTGCCCCCATCACCGCCACCTGCAAGCTCATATTATGGATCGTCTTCCCAGCACAAAGCTAGGGGTAAAGGAAGAGGTCTCGGTAGGAAAAAGGTCAAAGTCTCGGAGAAGTCGGATGACAGCTTAGATGATGATTCGAAGGACGCCAGTATCAGGTTGGTTGATCGGAGTCGAGGGTTACGAACCCAGCCTCTGGAGGACCGCGACGATATCTATTCTGACCCTATTCTACGCCTTCCCACTCGCGGGGAACCTCCAGACACCTCAACCACTATGGTTGACGTTGGTAACGATCATGTCGAATTTCATATCGATTTACCGGACAAGCTTCGGCAAGTATTAGCCATAACATCGTCGAAGGCTCAAGACTTCAAAGAAGAGCGACTTGTCCACGCGTTGCTCTATGGCAGACGTGTCACCCCTTACGATCCTCTCAAAGGTGGCGAAATCTGGGACGTCGGTGAAAACGTAGACAAATTTTTGAATGATGTAGATACAGAGGATGATTGGGAGGGGGAACCTGTGCCCTGGGAGGTAGGGGAGTTATAATTATTATGCCACTCACGTCAGTGTTTTTTTTTTTCAATGCTCCTTGTTGGTTGTTACAATGTTGCAAAGTCAGATTTCTCGCGCAGAGCACATGTACCCGACACGTAAGCCTCCATGCTCGCCACGTGCCTTCCTAAAGGGTGTCGAGATTAGGCATAAATCTAGCCTCGCCGAACACGCAACTCTGCAAGGATCGTTCATTTCCCGTGTAATGCAGTACCTCGCAGCTGCACGCACGCGTTTCACGCCTCGAATCCGGCGCAGAAGTGGTCCGGCGCTCTCCCTTTTGGGGGGATCTTACTTCACCATGCACACCTAACGCGCGTGTTAGCCTGCGCCCTCACTGGAGACTTGATTAATCATGGTCGTTTGCATGATAGTGATAGCCATCAAGTGACAGCCCTCTTCCTTGCCTTTTCCCTTTAACTTTGACAAGAGTTGGCGTGTTTTGGCCGCAGTCAACGGTTGAACAGCTAAAATCTGCCCGAGTGCTCCACTGTCGGACGTTGTTCTCACCCCACCCTCTACATCTACTACATCTGTAGCAGCGACACAAATCATTTTCCCGAGCCCAGGTCGCATACCAACAAAATATGCCTCCCACTATCCTTCGAGACCACGAGGCAACAGTGAAGCTTCTCGAAGCCATCCTTGACGCCCCGGGTGGCAAGCGTTCGCTCTCCCGCCTCGCCCGTACTTGCAAAGAAATCTCCGAGATGTCGTTGAACGTCTTGTGGCGGGAACTGGACTCGTTAAACCCTCTTATCGGATTATTCCCTTCGCATTTGTTCAAAAAGGCACGCAGACCTACTCTCGGCCTGGTCAGTGTTATTTCACCCCTTTCGTTACTCTGTTGATGACGAAGGCAGATAAAACCACCCCACGAAGACGACTGGAAAAAAGTGCTAGCATACGGTGAACGAGTCCGACGAATCGCTTACGATGAGAGCCTCAATAATGTCGCTCCATCTATTTTCTCGATCATTAACGAATATCGACCACGAACCTATATTCTTCCTAACTTGCAACAACTCACTTGGAAGGCTACAACATCAGTAGGTTTGGATCGGGCGGAGATGTTTCTCAACGAAGAACTGCGAGAACTAGCGTTAGAGATAGGAAACCGACTTCCACAGCTAAATTCCTTCCTTGCCGACCTGTCCAGCCGTACTCGTCTCTCCTCGTTCTCTTTCATCTCAACAACGGCATTACCTGACGCATTCATAGATCTACTCCTTCCCCAAAGTGACCTGCGAAAGATTGTACTCGTGGCTCCGGGAGCGTTATCCCCGAGAATCGGTAGATGGGTGGCATCATTACCACACCTCCGAACCTTGCAACTTGACCTATCAGCGAGGTCGGACATTGCAGTCGAGGGTTTCTTTGACGATATACGTCCTCGTCACCAATCCGGCCATTCCACGCCGACCTCTGTCAAATCCGTAGATAGCGGTGTCTTTTCAGGCGAGGAGAGCGATTTTGCGGACTTCGGCAAGTCTTCTCCGCGGTTTACGGGGGAACTGCGACCAACAGGATGGTTCTCCAAGTTGCAACAACTCCATCTCACGGGAGAGGCTTTCAATATCACCGTTTTCCTGAACAGCTTGACTAGCAGCAGTCTCACGCTGATCGAGCTCGTTGTTGAAGATCCGATTAGTAAAGCCGATTGGCAAAACCTGTCCACCAGGATCTGCGATAAATTTGGTCATTCACTCCGTTCTTTGCGAATATCGGCAACTACCTCATCCAGATTCGTCGACCTCGTGCGCTCTACGTCAAGAGCGGAACCCTCATCGAACCATCTCTCCCTAGAACATTTCACTAACCTCACCTCCCTCGTGCGACTCGATATCGATCTCCCGCAGTCTAACGTGTTTCACCCTTCGGATATCGTCTATTTGACGGCTGCTTGCCCGAATATCGAGGTTCTGAGACTTTGTCCCCTCGCACGTTTCCCCTTGTCTTCAGGCCCGAAACTGTTTTTAAGTGATTTGGCACCTCTAGTCAGTGGCTGCCGTCGTTTGCACACGCTGTCCGTTGTCGTCAATGCGGATGGAGGAAGCGCCGGTGTTCTCGCGTCACCTGCCACTTCATCGAGATCGCTCCTTCGAGTACATCTCGGCCATTCCTGGGTGGATGATCCCCTCAAAGCAGCTATTCTTTTGAGCCATTTCGCCCCACACTTGGAGTATCTGAAATGGTTTCACGAAAAAGGTAGATCCGGCGTCGTGGAAGCGAACGCGCAACGCTGGCAGACTGTGTCTGAGTATCTTCCCAACCTTCAAAATATGCGCTTGATGGAGAGATCTTTCCATATTGTGGTCCCGACCCCAAAAAAACTGGAGAAAAGTATCGACGCCTCATTATCCACGGAGGACAGGGGCATAACAGCCAGGCCATCTGCCGGAGAAGCATTCGTCCAGTGCTCTCCCTTGTTGACGGACCGTGCTGTAGTTGCTAAACCTCAACTTTTATCAGCCTCGGTTGACGCTAGACCATCTTTTGTGGACGTCGCGATCCACTCCTCGCCTCTCCTGTCCGACCAAGCAGTGGACGCTTGCCCGTCGACTATTTCTACAGGAGTCGACACGATGATATCACCATCCACCACGGATCCTCCTACCCCTGATGATGAAATAATGACAGTCAGCTACTTTATGAGATTCCTTTCTTTCTTCAAACTCCTCATTTCCTACCCGTTGTTCATCCCTTGGCGTGTGGCCGATCTTTCCGTCTCAACATCCCGTGGAAAAGTTGAAGAGACTCAGGATACGATCTCAGAAAAGCCACCTGTTTGCGATTCGTCGTTTGTGGCCTCGGGCATCTCTCCTGTTGGTCTATGATCTCTTTGCTATTATTGATAAAAACTCATACGTATTACTGTGCTGGCACTAACGTAGGCAAATGAACCTGAACATGTATCTGGACTGGGTGTGATTTCCGAATATGTGTCCGACACCCAGGGGCTCCAAACAAGTATATACAGCGCTGTGACGCGTCAGTCGCAGGAAAATTGGCCGTGGTTGATATTCACTTCTCCGCAAATCACCATGGCTGAACCAAAAAAACAGGAAAAAGACTTCAAACCTGAGGTCGATTTCATCATTCCGGTGACCGAATCACTCGTTCAGGTAGACCTTCTTTCCTCAGTGGCGACAGAAATGCTAAATAAAAATGTGAAGTCAGGCCAACTGCAGGAAGCGCTCGATCATCTCTTTGCACTCGAAAAACAGACGCGAAACGTATTTTTGGATCTTTTAAAACTATTTCTTTCTCACTAAGATCACCTTTAGGCGTCGGATCTATCGTCTACGAAGCGGCTCGTGAAAGCCGCTCTGGAATCTTGCTATCAAGTTCGGTCCTATGATTTGCTGAACTCGAGCATTACACTTTTAAGCAAGAAGCACGGGCAACTGAAAGGCGCAGTCCAGGAAATGGTGGAGTTAGCTATGGGGTGGCTGGATGAGATTAAGAAGGAAGCAGGAATCGACAAATGGTTACAACTTGTGGACACACTACGAGGAGTCACAGAAGGCAAAGTAAGTCCTCATAATTCGGCATAAAAACGTGATTTCACACAGGCCGTAGATCTTCCTAGAGACCCCGCGTGCACGAATCACCCTGCTCCTCTCACACTATCATGAATCCCTCGCAAATTCGATACCACCCACCCCGACATCTCAAGAATCACTCCAAACAGCCTCTGATCTCCTTTTAGATCTTCAAGTCGAGACATACTCAACCATGGATCGTCGAGAAAAAACCACATTCATCCTAGAGCAGATGCGATTGTTGATTGCCGTTGCACGACAGAAGGATGCAGCATTGGGTAAGGGGGGCAAAGACTCGCTGGGTGGAGGCGAAGGGGAGTGGGTGAAGGTCAAAGTTGGGGGCCGGAAGATCAACGAGGAGTTCTTGAAAGAACAAAGCAACGAAGTTGTCTTGGTTCCCTTTCAGTTGATAATTTTCTGATGATGTTCTCATAGGACCTCAAGCTCAAGTTCTACGATTTGATGATTCAATATGCCTTAAACGAAGGCGAATACCTTGACGTAGCCAAGTATTATCATAAAGTTTGGCAAACGCCATCAATCAAGGATGATGTGAATGGTAAAGGGAAGGCGGTAGGCGAAACGTTTTTTTCGCATTTCTCGTTTACGATATGCCTTTACATCCAGGCCCTCGAGCACATTGTTTATTACGTCGTTCTTGCTCCACACAACAACGAGCAATCTGACATGCTGCATCGCTTGTTCGCCGATCCAGCTTTGGCAAAGTTGGAGTTACAGTAGTAAGTCTGGTGGCCGCCCGGCAGTACATCCCGCTGACAGTCTGTCAGTAACCTGGTCAAATCCTTCACCACACGTGAACTAATGAGGTGGCCTGGTATTGTGACCATCTATGGTCCATTCTTGCGATGTACATCCGTATTCATGTCGGACAGTCGGTGGGAGGACCTTCATACCCGAGTCATTGAACACGTAAGTCGGGGTGCGTTCCTCTTTGGAAACTGTTAACATCGAGTACCTCAAGAATATTCGTGTCGTGGCCGAGTACTACACGCGTATCACCCTCCACCGGCTAACTTCGCTACTTGACCTCACCAAACAGCAGACAGAAGATGTTCTAGCACGATTGGTTGTGTCCGGAACGATCTGGGCTCGTATTGATCGGCCTGCTGGAATTGTCAATTTTCGAAGTAAGAGAAGCACAGAGGATGTTATGAACGACTGGAGTTCGGATATGCAGAAACTGCTGGGCTTGGTAGAGAAGACTTGGATGGGGATGAACGCGGCTCAGGCAGCCCAATCACGGGTGAAGGCGTAGCAGCGATAAGTTTTTGCGTTCGCCGGATGCGATTAACTGAACATGGTTGAGTCAGGAAACGACGGTTCCTGCAATCTACCGTGCTTGCAACGCTGTATCTATCCGTTTACTGTATCTCCCAGCCAATACGCATTCTTTGCAATCACTACGAAGCACGGCGATGGCGGGGTGAGGGTCTTGCCCTTGCCGCTCAACCTACAGTCGTGCCTTGACACACCAATTCTCTGGAGATCCAAAGAAAAGTCAACACTGGGCGGTCGTTTGGTTTTTCTTCTGCGTTTGCATCTGATTCCATGTCTACAACTTCAAAGAAAACCCGGCTCAGGGCAAGACATCTACGAATTTCCACTATAAGTCTAATTTGCTCAATCCTGGGGTGGGATGATTCCCTTTCATTCAAACGGGCTCCGACGAGAGATATATGCCATGATTACGTCGGGTCTGGTAGTCTACTTTGATGGACCGTTATGCTAACGATAAAGGAAAGCGAGTGAAAAAATGCAACATAAATAAACCAAGGGCGCCAATGGCTGAGTGCGAAAGAGCAAGGCTACATTCCAGCGCATTATCGAGGCAAACCTGAGGGCTGAGTTTCACTCACTCCAAATAGATCTAACCCTTGTCGGATTTGAATGGGCATAACGGGTTCCGTCAAAGCTGGCGCGTAAGTAGGCCGGACACCTTCCTTCCACAATCTGACGTATGTCTGCCCTTTTGTCCACTCGCCGGAATCCTGCCGCTCTACGATGGCCCTCCAGCGTTTCCGCGCAGCAGTGGCCCTCTCGCTTAACTCCTCCTTCCTCGCCCATGTGGATAGGTTCTTATGCTCTTGCATAAACCCGGCCTCGATCTCGGTTGGCCCACAGTCAGAACCGTAAGCCTCAGCCTCGAGTACGGCCACAGTTGTGGCGATGTGGTGTTCGGATCGAAGGGAGCGGAACTGGGCGACCGCGGCGGCATACGCCTGACTCAGTTGCACGTTGTGGTGCTCGTGCAGGTTGACGGCAAACTGTACTGCGCTGAAGAGGGATAAGATAATTAAGGATTTAATATGGAAAACGACCGTACTCTTCCGGAGAGGGATTTCGTCCTCTTTGTCTTAATCTTGTCCATTCCTTGCCCTTTATGCGGGTATCATCCACACATGCATTCTCAACCAAAGTGATGGGACGGAATGCCTCGAAAGGATGATCACGGAAAAACTGGCGGCGAACATCGTCTTCGATGTAATGAATAGGCAAAGGCTGTGGTTTACGCGCACGAGGCTTTGTTGAGGTTGCCGAAGGTTTCTCAGGTGGAAGGTCGAACGATGTCCGCGAAGGGGGTGCCCTGGGCGGAAGAGGAAATGGAGGGTACTCTAGAACTGCCTTGTACCAAGCGGGCTCTTGCTTGAGATAATTAGCACGCATTAAACGTGCGACCTGCTTGTGCACTTGAGATGCGATCCGTCTGACCATCGTGGTTGGTGCAGAAAGTTTACATAAAAGGCATCTCTCAAAATATATTTACATTGCATGTCAAAGTTTGGCTGTAAACGGTGGTATCGTCCTTCTCGCTCGGTCGCGCAATACTCGACGTAGAAGCTTCCCACTCGGATTCTTCGGTATCGCATCAATAAACTCCACCCCACCAGCCAACCATTTATAGTTGATTTTTGAGTCAGAGACATGCTAGTCAAATGGCACCGGATCAACACAAATAAAACAGAATACCTGTGAAGTAGACCTACTTTGCTGATGCTGGCCTTGATGTTTTCTGCTTCCCTTGAGTCCTTTTCGATGCTTTTGGCAGCCTTTTCATTGAGAACGATGAACGCCTGAGGAACTTCACCACTGTAGTTATCTGGCACTCCGACAACGCACACATCTGCGACCGCCCAGTGGTCTAGCAAATGCCCTTCCAACTCGGCAGGGGCAACTTGGAAGCCCCGAACCTTGATGATTTCCTGAAAAATCAAAGAAATGAGCGAAATCAAGTCCTATACGGGGAGGAAACAAAATCCTAACTTTCAAACGATCGACAATGAAAATTTCAGCGTTTTCATTTATGATTACCTCGTCTCCAGTACGAACCCAACTGCAAAACGGTGATATAGCGCCACAACCGAACTCACAGAATGTTCTCACCCGTCAATGAATACCTCTTTGGTCCTGCGAATGAATACGTCAACACGCCGAAAACATCAGGGACTGAGAGCGCGTACGCTTCTTGATTGTTATAATATCCCAATGCCATAGAGGGGCCAGTCACGAACAGTTCGCCTTGTTCTCCCAACCGAGCTAAGGACCCGTCTGGCCTCACAACACGCGCACGGTTGCCGGGGATGAGTTGTCCTCCACTTCCAGCCGGGCCAATGTTTTGCGACGGCGGTATCATCGAAACCGTGGTAGCTGTCTCGGTCAAGCCTACTCTCCGGCTCGTCGACAGAAGCAGGGACTTTACGCGATGCAATTACTAACCATAGCCTTGTCCGATGCTGCAGTTTGGTAGAACCTTGGAGAATTGTTGCACAAGTTCTGCCGACAATGGCGCCGCACCAACAAGGCAAAATCTGATATGGCTGAGATTGTACTCCTTCACGGCGGGATGCTATAAACAACTTGATCAGTGTTGAAAACGAACCTTGTGTGAAGTAGAGGCACCTTGCAAAACAGGACAATGTGCGGAGGGACAAGACTATTCGAAATGTCACCACCCGATAACAATGTCAAAACAAGGTCAATGAACGTACTACATGTGCGCGATGCGATGTCGAACCAGGGTTTTCAGGAAGTTCACGAAATTGAACTTGGGTATGACAACCAATGAGAGCTAAATGGCGCGATACTGTCCAGTTTGCCTGCATCAGCTGAACGATGGGTACTTACACCGCTGAATAAGGTAAAATGCATCTAGACCATGTTCAGAACGATGTATTATCGGAACGAGGAGAGTGACTGACATTAACCACGAGGCCATAGATGTCTTTTATCATTTGAGTGAATTTGAGATACTGAAATTAAGGATTGCTTACGATAAAAAGGCAGAACTGGAAAGGAAATTAATATGTAGGTCTACTACAACTACTTGACTCGCATACCTGCAGCAGATCGGTCCCCAAGCCTATATCTAGTTTCAGCCCGTGTGGCGTATGGTTCATTGATCTTGTTATGGACAGCCATCTGAATAACATTCGCTATAACCGAATAGTGGGCAATGGCTACAGCCTATGGCACGAAGAAGTGAGTTTCACGGAACGCGGCTTGAATGTGCAAAAATCCACCTTTGGTCTGCCCGTAGTGCCACTCGAGAAATTCAGAAATGCAAGCTTCGTCTTGGACTCGCCCATGTAAAGCTGTCTTTCAACGAAATTGGAAGTCTGACTCAGGCCTGCATTTATTAGGTCATCTAAATTGTCCCGAGAGGTTCCAGAGACAGAAATTGAATTCGCATTGAAGAGAGCAATGTGGTCTGAAGGTATTCTAGCCGCTTGGGCCGCTGAGAGCGCGGTAGGCAAGAAATCAGGGTGGACCAGGATTAAGCGAGCATGAGTAACTGTGAGCTGGTAGACAAGCTCGTCGGAGGTATACGCGGGATTGGCGGGACTTTGTTAAGGGTAGTTAGTATGACCATTTCGAATGTGAGATAGAAAGTCACCTAATGACGCCGCCAAGCCTGTGCACAGCCCACACAGCAACGGGGTAGTCTGGGTTATATTCTATGAGAATTTTAGGGAGTGGGGTTGGGGCGAAAATTATTTACCGACGTGATTTGGGCTGAATATAGAGACTGCATGAAGGGTGAGGTGGCTTAAATCAAAAATAGTCAATCGCATACCGACGTCGTTTTCACCTGTAAACGGTCAGAACGTCGCAATGCTAAGAAATTTGTTCACACTCACTAATATTCCATTTAATGCTTAACGAATTCGCCAATCCGAATGTGCGAGCACGGAGCTAGAATCACTATCAGAGTGTGTCTCAACATTAGCGGCCATATTGACCTCCTCGAATCCGATTTGTCTGGCACTCTCCTCTTCAATCAACCACGGTATTCCTTCCTTTCGGATCGGCCTCGTTGGGTGTTGAGAATCAAGAATAAACTGAGGGATGGTTAGATCGTCAGGAATGAATGGTACTGTAGGTACGGGAGCATAGATTTCAGACATGTTCTGGGTAGGGAATGAGAGAGAAACGGCACACCATAACGCTAACCACGGTCCTCCGAGTGTGGTTCTGTGGATGCCAGGTAGTGCCGGCCATTTCGTGCAAACGCGGTCAGTGGGGTCTGGTCAGGTGACAGACACCCCCACTTTGACCGATGGATGAAGAGGACAGCACACTGCGGAACCCGTTCCCCTCACCACCCTCTCATTACAAGAATTATACCAATCACAACGTAAAGCTACTCCGCCTGCTCCAAGAACGATCCCGGGACCTGCCTCCCTCTGCAATTCACCAGCACGACATATTGAGCGACCAACCGAATGTACCCGAATGGCCGTTAACACAACTCGAGAAACCGCGTGTGGACTGGATCCTCGAAGACCCAGAAGGATATTATGATGTTTTTGGTGATAGGTGGTTTGTACGCTTGCCATCACGTTGCGTCAAGCCTGAGAACACACCTTTGGACGCGCGTAGATCAAAGAACCCATCCCCTCTTTAGCAGAATTGGGCGGGCATCAGCTCTACCCGGTTGACCCCAGTGTTGGTATGTTGTTGATATCTCGCCCTTGGATGTCCTTTTAATCACCACGGCCAGACCGTCGACCGGCTCTTCTCTCTATTCTTCGTTCCCTGCTCGTCGCATATTCCTCCTTGACAACCTCGTTGCTCGCGCCGCCACCCCCCGCTTATACCGCGGCCCAACCAGAGTGGAGGCGACACGTGGAATGGATAAACGTCATGGCCCAGAATATCATGGCGGCTGCAAATGATCTTCGACCCGTTCAAGTATAGTCTATTGTCTTTTTCAACATATATATTTTCACTTCAGTACGCTAGGCAAGAGGCAATTTGGAGCTCATGATGAAGCGACAGCTGGAACTCCGGAGGGAGGAAACTGCAGCCATCCATGGGTATGTGGGTGAAGAGCATCGAGAAGTTAGACTCATCCAAAACACAGTCGATGTGATGAATTGGAGGCCAGGCTGTCCGAGATGCGAGCCACTGCGCAACTTGTGGTTGGAAAAATGACGGCTAGGAAGGTAACGATCATGGTCTCGTGATAAAAACATGGCACTAATTGAGCACCCAGGAGGAAAAATCGGAAAAGGTATACCGCCATTCAGTCTGAAATGTGATTGACGCTGATAGTCAACTTGCAGACGAAAAACGATAAAGCCCGACGTTCTCAAGCTGACGTCCTGCAATGGGCTGAAGAAGCAGGGTAAATTACTGAATTAATAAGAATTTATTTTGAAGTTCACGTGAGCTTTAAGAGTTGCTCTTAACAACAATGTCAACGCGACGCAGAATCGGTGTTAGCACCGCGACAACGGAAGCTGCACGTCGGCAGCTAATGCAGCCGGTGCCTTGTTGGGAGAGAATGTGGGTGAAAGTAGAGAGCGCACCCACGGTGAAAATTCCGAGGTGGGTGAAGACAGAGAAAATACAGGCAAGTATCACGAGATGTTGTTCTCAGCCATGTTCACGTCATATCATGTGCAGCAATTCAGCGATGACGAGGGAGAAGTGGATGAACCGCTCGCACCTCTGCCTGATGAACCGGAGATTATCGAAGGCGACGAGGAAATGGATCTGGACGAAACGGTGATTGCTGCAGATGTAGCGGAGTCAGTTGTGCTCAAGGAGCCTCAAGAGCTTTTGTCAAAGCCATCGTCACCCAAGTCGCAGCTATCGATGTCTCTCCAGCCGTCGAGCGACCTCCCTGTGGAAGAGCCGAGCGATGCGCTGGACATGTCTCTCAATCCGTTCAGTGGAGATGTGGTCGACGTGGATGCGAAGCTGAGTGCGGAAGATATTATGGGACTAGATATATCTGGGCTAGGGACGGACGGGGGTGAGTTTGTTGGCAGCCTTGGTGGTATTCTTGGAGGACCGTTGATGGATGAAAGCAGCGATCCATTCGAGCAAGATCATGAATAGAGTTTACACTCATCTTTCAATCTCCGAATTTCGGACCTTAAACTAAAATGTTTACTGCGCTTCATCCCTTCATCAAATGCTCATGCCTTCCACACACCCCTTCATCCTCGTCCCAATCGCATTTTCGCTTTCTTTATTGCTTTCGACGACCATCTCGTTTCTGCCGTTGGTCCTCTTACTCGCTACTCTGCTTTGCTATGTCCCCCAACTATTCCTGTTTCCACCCCGCGATGCCTTCCTTCGCCTTTTGGTCCTCTGGGCATCCTTGTCCCTCGCTCTTACCCTCTCACACATCGTCCCCTCCCTAACCGCCCTCTCCACCCCTCTCGCCGCTATTATCATTTTACTCCTTCTTTCCGCCTCCTCCTCCTTCTTCGCCCTCATCCCCATCTTTTTGTACGCGAGATTAAACAAATACATCCTTTCCCCTTGGTCTCAAACCATGCTTTTCCCAGCCCTTTGGGCATCTACGTGGTTCCTACTCACTCGCGTCAGCTTGCTCGGCCGTCTCGTCACATGGAGTCCTACTTATGGAATGGAGGCCTACGCTTGGCTCGCCCCATTCGTTGGCCCGGCAGGCTACGACTGGATCACCGCAGCCTGGGCCGTGATTATTGCCCGCACAGTCACTTCGCACTGCGAGGACACTCCCACAGAAGACCTCCTTATCGATCATCAACCACCAGCAAACTCTGCCAAAAAACCACCCACCTCCCATAATATACTGGTTTTATTTGCGATTTTGTCCGCCCTAACTCTCCCATCCTTCATTCTTTCCAACCTACCCCTTCCACCTCTCTCTCCCGCAACAACACCCCTTTCGGTCGGTTGTCTCCTCCCCCCTCTGCCGTCCAACCGCGATCTCTCGTTGGACGATTTCATCAAGGAGGCGCGAAAATTGATCAGCAGGACAGACGTCTTGCTTTCAGCCGAAGGAGCACTTCGCTTCGACAATTCGGATGACAGAGATGCAGGTCTCGAAAAAATCGGGCAAGCCTTGCCTGGCCATCTCATCGGTGTCGGATTCGAAGAATTCGACTCGGGAGAGAATTCTGTGCGTGGTCGGAGACGAACGGGGCTCGCCCTCATTCATCGCCGCGGCACTCGAAATAGCACCACCGAGGTGGACTTGGTCTACTACAAGCGTCATCTTGTGCCGAGTATATCTTATTCTCCTCTCCCCGTCCGTTAAACTTAACAAATCTTCTAGTTGCCGAGTCGTTTTCCCTCAAACACTCAGAAACCCCACCGACCATGTTGACTCTTGATCTGCCTCACCCTTCCGGGATGAACAAGACTGATTGGGCGCCTGGTCCAAACTACACCAGGCCAATTCCCATTACGACCTCCATATGTCTTGATTTTGCGTGGCCCTCGGCATTCTCACAATTGGAGTCCAGACCGGCTCTAATTCTTGGTCCTGCAAAGACTTGGCACAATGCCGTCGGTGTTGCCATGTGGGAGCACGCCAAGGCCCGCGCTAACGAGATTGGAAGCATGGTGTTGTGGTGTGATGGAGGGAGCGGCGGGGTCAGCGGGATTGCGGGGAGAGGAATGAACGAGGTGGAGTCTGTTGGCCCAGGTTCCTGGACAAGGGAGGTTGGTATAGCATGGCCATTTGATGAAAAGCCAACTATTTATGCTCGAAGCGGCGAAAGTGTCGTCCTCCTCGCCATCCTCACGCTCTCTGCTGGGAGCTTGATATGGATCGGTCTGAGGACACAAATCACAATTGGGTATCCTGGACATCGGTTAGTCATTGAGCTCGTTCAGACCCAGTTTGAACGGCTCAGAAAAAGGTGGAGTGGAAGGCCCCAGGAAGAGCGGGTGTCGTTGATTGATAATTATCAAGACTGACTGTACTTTTGTACTTGAAATAATGCTGAGAATGGTCGCAACGTGTGCTCTCGCCTGCCTGCGGCTGACCAGTCGACCTGGCGCTCAGTTATCCGAGAACACGCTCCCAGAAACTACCAATAATTCGACCTTTCCTTCCCGAGAGTAGTCCTGCCCAGTCTCTCACTCACAGGTATTGTTCCGCACATACACTTACTCCAGGCTTACTCCACAAAGTACTGTTCCCCCCTTGTTAATAACGAATTCCTCGTTCGATCGAGCTACAACAAGTGAGCAGCTTGTGTCCGACTTTGCACTTGAGTCCGGCTTCATCTTCTACAGTTTCGCTCAAACCCTTGGGATTTAGCAAGCCACTCTCCCCTCTAGGCAACATTTCACACCTTTGGACACACGACTTGAACCCCCATGGAGCTCTACGGAAAGGGAGCGGATGTTGTAGATTTCGGTGACGGAGTCGATTATGAAGGATACCAATGGTTTCAGGAACCCCCACCACGACCACCAGTAATTACCCCGTTCTCATCCAGAGTGGCTCATTCGTGACTCCCCCCCCCTTCCTTTGTGTCCACAGCCCACTGCCCCCGCATACGTGCCATTACCGAGCGTAATCGAGCAGAACGACATGTTTGACTTCGCTCTCAAAGCCGCTCCCAACGTCCTTTACGCTCGCTATAAGCAATACGGCCAAGTGAGCCGTCCTCTTCCACTTTTATTTCAAACCACGTCTTCTGACGGCTCAACAGCTCGGGGTACTGGCCTGGTGTGCCGAGTTTGGAGAGATGATCGATCACCTGAAGGACTTGGGCTTCCATGGCAATATGTTTGTCACCACTCGAACCCAAGCCCTCAAGACATGCGAGGAGTTGCTTAAACTTAAACTTGACGTCAAAATGCAGATAATCGTAGTCTACCTCTCCTCGCAAGTGCAAAGATTACGTCGGTTCCTCGATAGCGAGCGTGTCTGGGACGATTATCCAGAGCCAACATTCCCCCTCGATCCACGCTCTTACAATTAGTAGTAATTTGTCAATTTTCTTTCTCTCGCTTATTCTTTTCAAACTTGTATCATCAGTGTTAATCGTATGGTACACAAGTGATCAGAAAACACCATCTCAGCTGAAATAGTCCTTAATATTATTGTACCGCCAGTTAGAACGTGAAAGCTGAAAGTCGAACGCAAATGGAGAAAACGAAAACGAGGGCAAAGTGTCCTGCAAAACTTTCATGTCAAAAAAAAAAAAAGAGAGAGAGAGAGGGATCTAAAATAAACGTGCGCTGATACGAAGTCTGGGTATTAATGAGCAGTAGTTACACTGGTGTATTTGGTCCAATAGTCCGCCGCACGTCCGCCATTTAGGTTCAAGGGTGGAGGCAACGGTGCAGGTTCGTACGATGATTCCCGGGGTGGTTCAGGAAGAGGATTAGCCAGTGAGGGCTGTGATGGTGAAGTAGTCGAAGACATATCGGGAGCAGAAAATGACGGAAGCAAGTTGGCGTAGCCATGCATTTGAGAAAGATGATGCGGATGCGCTGGTGTATAGATAATGGGCGGAGGAACGACTGGCATTGAATGGTATATGTTCGGGTATGATGGATGTCCTTGAAATGGAGTTTGCACAATGATGGATGTGTGACTTGATCCGTAGCCGGCTGCCTGCGAAGGATCCCCTCTGGCCATGGGGCCAGGATAAGGTTCCGTTGTCATTCTGACGAGCTCAGGTGAAGGTAAAATCTCGTGAGGTTCAGGTTCTTCATACATGCTTCTACCTTTCCACAGGCGTTCCATGTCCCACACGTCTTTCGCCCGTAGAGCATTCAACTCCGCCGCTGAAGGAAGTTCGGAGGTGGGCCGCGCTGACGCCGATGCTCGTCTCTCAAGTTGAGTCGGTCCGGGAGTCGGGGGTGGAGGTGGAGGTTGCGGCTTGTTGATATTTAAATTAGTAAGCCCCTCATGATGTCGGTGGTCCGAGCTTCGATCCCTGTCTTCATCCCGTCTTCGATTCGGTTTGCGTTCGTCCTGGTTGACTGGATGGCGAGTGACTTCACTACGTGCGCGAGGCCTTGATATACTTGGCTGCGATGCATCGACCGTCGGTCTCTGTCGTGTTTGACTGGACCTCCGCTCTGCAGCACTAAATTCAGCAGAATCAACTCGCGTTCTTTCCTGACGTCTGTAGTCCCGCCGGCTTCCTGATTCCTGCTTCTCTTTAGGTTTACCCCGTCGCGGCGAATCAGATTCCACAATTTCCCAATGGTGGCCAGCCGCCACAATTGTTTCCGACCTATCAAGTCCACTTATGGAGCTTTTGACAAGCTTGAAGGTTTCTGTTTGCCTCAAAGGGGGTAAGGTGACCTTGCTCGGACCGGGATCGTGAGAAGAGCGTCTGGTATCAGGATGTGTATGAGAAGATGTCATGGGTGGGGCATTGGGCATCGGCATTGCTGGAGCGTGAGGCGTGGGTGGGTGGACCAATAGAGATGCAGTCGAAAGAGGAGAATCGCTGACGGAAAGTGATGAGCCGGACAACATGGCCGCCAGACTCAAGGAAGGTATTTCTGGCAGTGACGTCTTGTTGTCTGCAGGACTCAAGGAAGGTATTTCCGGGAGCGACACCTTATCGGCTGCGGGACTAGAGGAAGGTATTTTGGGCAGTGGAGGCTCGTTGATTAGAGGACTAAAAGAAGGTATTTCAGGAAGTGCCTCCTCGTTTGGGGTTAGGGATGGGTGCCGAGATCGCGAAACCGGACTGGGTTGGGGTTTTTCAGACTCTGTTACAGGTGGTGAAGGTGGTGCGGGACGCGTTGCTGACGTATCGACGCCGGAAAGAAAGGGCATTGACAAAGTCTGCTGGGCCAACGATCTTTGTTGAACGGGAAACTTTGGAGAAGTCCCTACGACATGGCCAGGTTGCTCTCTGAGGGTAGATTGAATCCTAGGTGTCGATTCAGAGGTGACCTCTGGCAAACTGCGTTGAATGGGAGTATTAGAATTCTCAGGAGTCGGAGAGTCTGGATTGGTGATGGTAAGTTTGGCAGTTGAAACCGGAGCTTCTACGGAAAGAGAAGCAGAAGATCGATCATCGGCAAGATCGGATTCTTGAGTATTAGTGGGGCCAGCAACGTCAAGCGTAGGGTTTAGACTAGTCCCTAAGGAAGGTGGTGGGATGCGTCTGAGGGGGTCCATGCTGTTTCCTTGTTCTACTGTCGGGAGTTGTTGCTGGGTGGCTGACAGTGGAAGACGGATGTCTCCATCACGTCTCGTGTTTTCAGCGCCGGGGGGGCGTGAACCGCTGGCAGAAGCGCCGTTCCCTGAATCTTGCGTTGGCTTTTTGAGAAGGCTGAACGTCTTGGCCAACCGTCCAAGGACGCTGGTCCGCTTGGGCTTTTTATCGTCTGAAGGATTGGATGAAAGAGCCATGCTAGTAGTTGGAGGTGGTAAAGCAGAGTGGGGTCTTGAGGATCTGCTGGCTTTTGGCGGTTCGATCCATGCACTTGGCGGAGGATTACTATCCGCAAGGGCGGTTGGGGGGGATAACGCCTGTGGTACCGCATTGTCAGATTCCTTGGTGTAGTTACTAAAAAAGCCACCAAGCGCTGATCTGCGACTTTTACTGAGTTTACGAGAAGGATGGCCCCCACCAATATCCCCTGGCTGTAGGTGAACCGCTGACGTAGATTGGGATAAGGGAGACGGATTCACTGTCTTGTGACGATTTTGGGCAGGAGTGGTGTTTGCAGGCCTAGCTCGTGGCTAGAAATGATCATTAGCTCGCAAATAGGTTGAATTGATCGGAATAAACGCATACCTCAGCGGCGTCTGGAGCAGCAGTGTTGGCACTTAGCATGTCATAAGGTGACTGGTGATGCCAATTAGTACCCCATGGGTCAGTAGCGTCAAGCAAATCGACTGGGTCGTGAGCTGTTTGAGAGGTCTTTCTGGACCTCGGAACGCCACCACTCTCTGCGATGCCCGTCTGTGATGAGGTAGGCGTTGGCAGAGGTGAACCTGAGGGAGTTCGACTTGATGCAGTCATCCGTGATTGATCCTCGGAACGCTCGTGAGTAGGGGATGACATGGATGGAAAGGAAGCTGAAAAGATAGATGGTGGTGGACGAAGCTGTGAAGGTGAGAGAAGGTGCTGGTTTTTGTACCAGCGAGGGCCAAAAGGATTGTGAATTGGATATTGCATCCGGTAGGTAGGAACCGCTGCTAGAGCATCTTTGTTATACCAAGACGGCACGTCCCTCAAAGGGTCAGGAATGATCGACCTCGACAGGGCCATAGTCGATACAAGGTCTACAGGATCTTTGGATTGCTCCAACTTTTCCTTCCCTTCCTCTACCATTTTCTCGCTCTGCGATTTTAGTTGTGTTGATGGGGGGTGCTCTTCTGCAGCTTGTTGGACGTTCGTCGACTTTTTAACAGACTTACGAGACCATATGGACCTGGAGCCAGATCTGTTGCGCGAAAGTTTCCGTTGGAGAGTTTCTTGTCTCTCCATATCAGAATAGAACGCCCTGAATTCTTCAGGCGTGGCGGGTGTAGGGGAGACACCTTGTGACTGGAAGAGAGAGGTAGGTGAGAATTGATAGGCTTGGGAGCAACTAATTACCTCTTCAAAAGGCTCAGCCTCGAGTATGGGGTTTTGAAGGGCCATCGCGACCGCTTAGCGCACCACCCGAGTCTTCCTAACGCTGAAGCCTTGAGGGAACAGCGATAGCAAGGTGATTATGAAGAAGTTTGAGTATGAGATGATCTCGCACTTGCGACTGGCACGTGCCTGGCAAACAGCGGGCTACGCTCAATCGGCGCCCAGCGCTCATCCGGAGGACCGCAAACGGTAAATGTTTGTCTTTTCGTACATTTTTCGATTTCTTCTCAAGTTCACAGTCCTGAAGTTATACTACCATGTCTATGCGTATTCTACTTCTTGGTAGCGGAGGACGGGAACACGCTTTAGCCTGGAAACTTACCAAATCAAACCTCTTGGATCATCTCTTCATTTGCCCGGGAAATGGGGGGACTGGTCAAGACCCAAAGGTCACAAACATTGACCTGCCCATCCACGACTTCCCCCGTTTAGTCGGGTTCGCCGTCAAGAATGAGGTAAAGACTCCACCAAGCAGGAGTGGAGGTAGCTCACTGGAGTGTCTTTGAGGTTAACCTTGTCATTCCCGGACCTGAGCAACCCTTGGTTGATGGTGTCGAAGGCTACTTCCGGAAGGGTAACTCATGCAGCCTAAATTTTGAATGCGAGCTCACGTTCTCTTGATCAGTTGGAATACCTGTGTTTGGGCCCAGTGCATTGGCAGCAAGAATGGAAGGGTCCAAAGCGTTTTCAAAAGCTTTCATGGCCCGCCACTCAATTCCAACTGCCGAGTTCCAAGTGTTCTCCTCTTCTGAGCTCGACCAAGCTATCCATTACGTCGAAACGTGCGATCATCCAGTCGTTTTGAAAGCAAGTGGTTTAGCTGCCGGAAAGGGTGTCCTCATACCGAAAAATGTGGAAGAAGCTGTTGAAATCTTGCGGGAGATCCTGGTAGCAAATGTTTTTGGCGCTGCAGGTCGGAAACTCTATCCCATATTTGCGGCAAAGGCCTGACACTTTTTGTAGGGGACCGGGTTGTGATCGAGAAATTGCTCATAGGTCCCGAGCTTTCAGTACTTGCATTCTCAGATGGCTATTCGATAATTCCTTTACCTGCTGCTCAAGACCACAAGCGCATCGGCGAAGGCGACGTTGGGCTGAATACTGGCGGAATGGGTGCCTATTGTCCCGCGCCAATTGCAACCCCTCCTGTCATGGACCAGATCATGCGTGAAGTCTTGCGCCCCACTATCGATGGAATGCGAAAAGAGGGTGAATTATCTGCTGCCTTGTTCTTCCTTTGTTGGCTAACGGCTTGATATATCAGGTTTCCCCTTTGTTGGTCTGCTTTTCACAGGTCTCATACTGACCGACTCTGGACCCAATGTTCTCGAATACAATGTAAGATTTGGAGACCCGGAAACGGAAGCCCTCATGATTTTGCTACGCGAAGAGGTAGATCTCGTGGCTGTCTTATCGGTGAGCTGTTTAACATCGGTGATTATCATATGGGCCTTGCCAACATTCGCAGGCTTGCGTAGAACGTCGTCTAGATTTCGTCGATGTTTCCTTCCGCCCAGGATATGCAGTTTCCGTCGTCCTGGCTTCACAGGGGTATCCGGGAAATTATTCAAAGGGGAAAAGGATTGAGATGCACAAGATGCCCCCCAGTGCGTGCTATTAGCAAGCTTGAGATTCCAGCTAACCTGTCTACAAAGACGTCATCGTCTTCCACGCGGGTACAGCTCAATCGGGCGGCGAACTCGTTACCGCCGGTGGCCGAGTTATGGCAGTCACTGCTTACGCTCCGACCTTACTCCAAGCCGTCGAATCGGCTTATGATGGCGTTAGTCAGGTGAACTTCGAGGGTAAAAGTTTTAGACGTGACATTGCCCATCGGTAGGAAATCGACTTCATTAAACAGACATGCGCTCAATGTTTGGTTGTATGCAGAGCTCTAGCATCTGCAAACGAAGCTATCGTGAAACCCCTGACCTACAGTCAGGCAGGGGTTTCGATTAGCGCAGGGAATTCTCTGGTTGAGATGATAAAGCCATACGTTCGTTCGACTCGTCGACTTGGAGCTACAGCAGAAATTGGAGGATTTGGCGGAATTTTTGACATAAAAGCCACTGGTTATAAGGATCCTCTGCTTGTGAGTGGGACGGATGGGGTCGGTACAAAATTGCGCATCGCTGTTGATGTGGGCATACATGATTTCGTCGGTGGGTTGTTGCGTATTCAATATGGTGCGAGCCTAACCATAAGGCCTTCATCACAGGTATCGACCTTGTCGCCATGTCTGTCAATGATTTGCTTGTGCAAGGTGCCGAGCCTTTGTATTTCTTGGATTACTATGGATGCAGTAAGCTCTGCGTATCTACTGCCGCGCAAGTGGTCAAGGGAATCGCCGAAGGATGTAGACAGGCTGGTTGCGCCCTGATCGGAGGCGAAACGGCGGAAATGCCGGGAATGTACCAAGGCGGTCCGTTCCCTACCATTGAAGGATGTATTGACATCCTGATTTTGCATCTGCAGACGATTATGATCTTGCTGGTTTTGCTGTAGGCGCCGTGGAACGCAACCTTGTTCTCCCTCGGGCAGATATTACCGCGGGTGATGTCCTTCTCGGTCTCTCATCTTCCGGCTTGCATTCGAATGGTTTTTCCCTTGTCCGCAAAATAGTTTCGATTTCCAGATTATCATATACCTCTCCTTGCCCTTGGGATGCGAATATAACGATCGGCCGCGCTCTTCTGGAGCCCACGGAAATTTACGTCAAGCAGATCCTCCCTGCAGTGCGAGCCGGTCTTCTCAAGGGCATGTCTCACATCACCGGCGGAGGCTTCATCGAGAATATTCCCAGAGTACTGCCAAACGGCCTTGGATGCTACATTGACTTGTCGACATGGATCCTTCCTCCTGTTTTTCGGTTTCTTGCCAAGTACGGAAGCGTAGAGCCCCTAGAAATGGCGCGTACGTTCAACAACGGAATCGGCATGATTGTCATCGTCGACCGGGAAAAGGTTGATGCCACCATTGAGGCTTTACGAGCCGCTGGACCGGCGAAAATTTATAAAATAGGACAAGTCACGTCGAGACAAGGCGTAGAGATAAGAAATTTACATTCTTGGAACGCTGAATAAAAGCCGACAAGATCTACCTTTTTATAAATGTCGAAAGGACGGGAGCGGAAAAACTATCTTGACAGGATTGCTGAACAAACGACATATTGTAATATTGGAGAAAACCACGAGCGTAGCTTGCAAACACATGAGGAAGGACGGAGAAACACAGAATCACAGACTAGCGGATAGTAAGATTGTAAAGATACGTTCGCAGGAAGAGATAAGAAAAAGAAAAAAAAATCTACCTCGTTCATCGGCAAAGGAAGCAGAACAGAGCCGATGGTCTAGAAAGAAGCACGGCCAAAGATGTAAATGCACAATACGGACAAGGATATGCGTGATGGACGATAGGAAGGGATCGGGGGATGTGTGAGAGAATGTGTTCGAAACTACTCGACAACCAAAAACCAAGAACAGAGAAAAGGTGGGAGACCAAACCAGATGAGATGAAAATATGATAATGGTAGCAGGACTAGCGTGCGGTGAGGGCGAGAATGGTTCGAGCTGAGTGATGGATAAATTCTTATGCGGAGACTGAGACATCCTTAGCCACTTCAGGTGCTGCAGTCGCAACAGCGGCAAATGAAGGATGCTTAAGGGGTTGGGATTCGTGAGATACGTCAGATGTGATACCATTGGGATTGGGGTCCTATAGTGGAGCGTCAGCGGTCAAACGATATATAAGATAATTTGGAGTTACCTTGGTGGGACGCATGATATCAGCAGAGCCGCCGGGACTAGTGGACTCCTTCGTGCTATCCTTGCGGGGGGGAGGGGGTGCCTGCAACACTTGAGCTGCAGTTGGGCCCGAGTGAACATGGCCATTCATAAAGATACCGTTCAAGCCTGGGCTTTGCGACGGTGGAGTAGTAGATCCAGTGAGAACAGGAAATTCATCCGCGTTAGGGACACGCTGCTTCACAGGGGCTTTTTTCTCTATGCGGGTGCCATTTGCAGTATGGTGGCCTTTTAGATTGTGAGAAAAGCGTCCACGGCTGCCAGGTTCAGTCGAGTGCGAACGACTAGATCCATCCGCGCCATTTATGGGGCGAGACTGAGAGTCCTGATCACTCATGAGGATAATTGATCCAATGAAAATGGTGTGAATACATACATCTCGTACTGTCAATCCCTCAAGTTTTTCTTCGATAGTTCTAAAACCATTGCCATTGACATGGCCGCCACGAGGTCGAAGACCATTTCTTCCAGGGAAAGAGCCAGAAGGATGCGTGACAGAACCCTCTGTTAGTATGTGGGGGAAACGGCACTCGTCACTTTAACTACAAGTAAGAATGGAAGAGTTGAAAGTAGTGGATGAGCACGCACCCATTCTTGCATCTCCCCGATGGGTAGAAAAGGCAAGGAGGCTTACGCGCCCCGAAAGAACCCCTACGGGCGTTCCCACGTCGGTTGTGACCGGCATTCTCGCCGCGGTAAGTCGGACCAGTCCCTGAGCCATAGTTGTCTGGTTGAGAGCCCAGTGGTGGTGATTTCGGACCACCGTTGACTTCACCATACGTCGGACGAGTATTCGGGACCTGAGGTGAGTATTGGGCCGCGGCTTCTTGACGAACAACGAAAGAGGCAGGGGGCGAAGTATTAGTATACAATGACTGTGGGGGAGATTGGGGGCCTGGAGGTGGCGGCTGGTGCTGAAGAGGCATCGAAAGAGGGATGGGGACCTGCCCTGCATGAGGATACGTGGACACGGGAGGCATGGGGCCATAAGGTGGGACGCCAGAGGGATTGAAATGAGGTGGAGGAGGCAACATTTCGGGACCCAGTCTGGCCTGCCCCATGGGCGAAGGGGTGTGGTGAACCGCGGACTGAGGAGAGGTGGGGGTCACATGCGGATGAAGACCATTTGGAGGATGCTGAAATGAGGGTGGAGGAATGGGATAATAATTAGGGGCATAAGTCTGAGCCACCATTGGATCATAAGGAGTGGGATACTGTGCGGGAGGGGGGAGTGGCCCTGGAAAATAAGGTCCCTGGGGATGAGCGAAGAGGCAAGATGCACCATAACGACATGCAGGGAAAAACCGGCAAGGGATAAGGCGAGCGACCTCGGGAGGGGGTAGGTTCGGTGGACCGCCCTGTACTTGGTGCTCACCCGCAGGGATCGGGGGCGGAGGGTAGTAGATGCCTCCATCGTGCATGTGAGGGATACCAGGATTGATTCCAGGATAATAAGCATAGGGGATGGGTTGGGGTGCGTAGTAACGCTTTTCGGTATCTGGGAGATGATCATGCGCATACCCAGGTTCGTGATTGGGTAATTCGCTGGGTGCCATTTTGGTTGGTGCACGATGAAGCAAGTCCAAGATCGCGGGGTCTGATGTATACTGCTCTGGCAATGCCTGACTGGAGCCATGGGTAGGATCAGCACCTATAAAAGAGTTAGCGGACAAGAATGAAGTTGGAAAAAAAATCGTGCCTTTATCTAAAAGTGCTTTGACGATTTCAACGTGGCCATTCTTTATGGCCTCGATGAGAGGGGTGAGACCATTGAGATCTTCGAGAAAGAAAAGATGGGAGTGGTGGTTAACAAAATGCGAATGGAAGGAGAGAATGAGAGGAAAGAGACCTGTAATCTCGATATCGATACTAGAGGCATCCTTGAGCAATTCACGAACGGGTTCGAGATGGCCTTCGGAGCAAGCCTTCCAGAGAGCAGAGACCATTTGATGAGGCGGATGAGAACAGAGCGAAGGGGTGAGGAGATGAAGGGGATGACTGTGGACGAATTGAGGAGAAACCAGAAAAAGGAGTGAGCGATGACTTGGGCACGACCAGATTTGGCGGGGGAAAAAAAAAAAAATTAAAAAGAAAATGAAAAAAAAAATGAAAAAAAAAAAAAAAAAATTTCGGCCGGGATTACATAATTCGTCCGCTATCTCGGCAGAAATCACATTTTTTATTCACGTGTCAAGTGTTACATGTCACGCCACTAGAGGATGCCCAACTTCTGCTTCAGTCTTCTGGCAGGTCCACCCGCTTTCTCGGGCAGTTCAAGCTCTCGGGATGGCGGAAGGGACTTGAGTGCAAATACCGTCTTTTCCACCTCTTTGCCTGTAGATCAATCAGTCACACTCAGTCGTCATGATCGCAGCTCCTTTGTTACCTTCGTACAGCACCTCGTAGATCTATCTCAATTTAGCTCTGAAATAAATGCCGCCCGTCGAGATCACTCACCGCTCTTGCAATGGGCGCAGCAACATCCAGTTCTTCAATGATGCTTCTCAACCCTTTCACCGTCGTCACTCCCTCCGCCACACTGCCGAGTGTCTCAATAATCCTCTCCAATTTCTCTCCTTTCCCCAGCCGATACCCCACAGTGTAATTCCTACTCGTGGGCGAGCTACAGGTGAGAAAGAGATCGCCAACCCCTGCAAGACCGAGGAACGTGAGCGGTGAACCGCCATACGCAGTTCCAATGCATGTCATCTCGGCCAACCCTCTGGTAATGATCACTGACATACTTTAATCAAGGCGGGGATGTTATTAAAGAAACCGTAACAGGCTCAACTCGCTCGGGTGTTGTTCTCGTAACCTAGACCATCAGACATGCCCGCAGCTATCGCGTACACGTTCTTCAGCGATCCGGCCAGCTCGAGTCCGATGGGGTCGCTCCCTGTGTAGCTTTTTTCCCCTTCAATTCCGTGACTATTCGGGATCGAAACGAGTTATTCACCATCGGAACCACGGTTGATGAAATAAATCAGACGCTCTTGCCGCTTGTGAATCACAAAGGGAAGCAACGGAGACAGAAGTCGGTTGTCGTCGCACGACTGCAAAAGCATCAATTTGAAAATGGCTCAGTATCGGCACCGGTACCCACTTTCTTTGGCGAAAGAAGGCCCAGACTAATACGAAAAAAACTGCTTGAGTAGCAGAAAATCAAATGAAAGCAAACGTACTATAAAGCTTGCGGCTCGCGCCATTTTCGCACCACATGTATCAGCAATAATGTCCAAGGTCAGGGCATTAGTCCCAATTTCTATGCCTTTGTTGACAAAAATGAGAAGGGGTAACCTGTCATCATCAATCCTCGGCCGCAGTCTAGTGAGAGTATCTCTGGAAAAAAGGAAATCAGCACAGAAGAACAACCGCATTCGCTACGGCAAACCTCAAACCCTGGGTTGGAATGGCGAATAGTAATACATCCATCTGTGTCAGGAACTCCTTTTCGGGTAGGTCGGGACCGATGGCTTTGATGTTAGGGGAAAAAACATGGTCGGTCAGGTACCGAAGGTTGCGATGATGCAAGTTGAAGTGCTCCACGAGACTTGCTTCGCGTGACCACATAAAGACATCATGCTTGGAATCACCGAGATGATCAGCCAGGCAGCTTCCGAAATTTCCGGCGCCAAAGACAAGAACTTTTGACCTCGCAGAACTTTCAAACATGGATGTATTTTTTGGCAGTCGAGTGTACTTTTGGCGAAGCAAACGAGAAGAAAGAATTGAACGAAAGAATGACACTTTACTTGAGGACAGTCGAAGTCTAGCTGATATCTGTGGTCGGAAGAAAACCATGCAGACGAGCAGTAGTAGAGTTTCCTTTTTCGCGTGTGTCACGTGCTAATTCGGTGCCGTTATGCCGATATTCACGCCGGATGCCGGCCGGATCATCGGCATCTTCCTTCCGCTCTCCACCTCATTGATTCCAGCCATTGGTTTTACCCATTGCTTTGTACACCTTTCATGCCTATCCAGGATCGCACAAACGAGTTCAGAGCTTGCGTCGAGTCAATACGGACCAGATCTTCACTCCCACCAGAGGCAAAACAGCGGCTGATCCAGACCAATGGCAAAGTTGACAGTAAAAGCGAGTTTTCACGCATGGCGTCTGCCATAGGCAAGGATATTAGCAGCACAACGGTTAAGTTGGGAAAACTGGCACAACGTGAGTTGCTTATTGAAACAAATGCAGACCAAACTCATGTCGCCCCAGTCGCCAAGCGAAAAACCCTGTTTGATGATCGGCCAGTCGAAATTAGTGTGCGTCCAGCTACGCTTTTTATCTCCTTTCGCACACTATCAACTCTCTATAGGAACTCACCTTTATAATCAAGCAAGACATTGCCGGTATCAACAAGCAGATCGCTTCCCTCCAGTCATACCTAAAACAACGAAATGCGCAAGGAACCTCCAAGTCCTTGGAAGGAAGGCAAATTGAAGAACACAATCATAATGTCGTCATGTTGCTGCAAAGCAAACTGGCTACGACCAGTATAAGCTTCAAGGATGTCCTGGAAGTCCGAACTCAGGTAACAGGCACGATATTTGTGCTTGCCCCTTTGAACGCTCATCCATTCTTTTAAACGCCAGAACATGAAGGAATCCAAGGATCGAACTGAACAATTCATGCACTCAACGGCGTCAGCCGCTAACCAAGCCCCCTCAAGTCAGTGTGACCCTTTATTTGCAACCTGTCTGCCTTATTGACAACATACATGAAAAAGATTCACTCCTTTTCAACAACCAATCCCGGCAAGACCCCATGGGTGATGGCAGTCCAAGTCGCTTCAATACCAAGGGTAAGGGGCGTGCCCCTCCAAACGGGGATGTCTTGGCTCTCGACCTCGGTTCGGCAGAAGAGGGCGTAGGGTCTCAGAGTGGGGGTGGTGCGTTTATGCAGATGCAGCTGGTCGAGCAGCAGGTAAGATCTGTGACGAACGCTCTCGGCCATAAGCACTTACATTATATTAAACCATAGGACAGTTACATTCAAGCTCGCTCGACCGCCATAGAATCCATAGAATCAACCATTGCCGAACTTGGACAGATTTTCACGCAATTGGCAAATATGGTCGCGGAGCAGCGAGAAACCGTACAACGCATCGATGCAGATACTCTGGATATAGCCTCAAACGTCAGTGGTGCTCAAAGGGAACTGCTCAAGTACTATACTAGCATATCGAGCAATAGATGGCTAATGCTCAAGGTGTTTGGGGTGTTGATTGTATTTGTGAGTAAAATTTTGTGTTCTAGCTGACTGTCATTGACTGGTGACATCCGGATAGTTTCTGGTATTTATTCTCGTTTCGGGTTGATCGTGCACGACTCGCTGGCGGTTGTGCATATATTTATCGGACAATGCACTCTTAGCATACATATGGCCTGTTTAATGATAATTGGTCGCTGCAGTAGACATATACCCTTCAATGCAGATGGATATCAACCAAGGGGAATGGCATTCACCCCTGTGCCCCATTCTTGAGTGGTTTTTTTCTTGGAGCGTTTCTTCGCATGTTTGACACCTCCACGGTGTACGGTTCCATCCTCTGCGTCATCAGTCGTCCAAGTTCGTTTCGTTGTAGGAGTTTTTCCAACCCCGGACGTCGCCGAGTACCGCTCAGATCGTTCGGGAAGTTGGGTTTGGTGAGAAATGTCAGCGACAGAGGCTTGCTTTTTCTGTAGATAATGAAAAAGATATCCTCTGGATCTGAGTAGAAATTTTACTGACCCGTTGATCCAGCAACCCACGATTCCTCTTTTGCAGTTTAGCCAGACGAGTCTCGCTCTTCCCACCGCCACCGGCCGTAAGCTCAACGTTGATCTTGCGTCCGTCCAGGTCGGATTGGTGCAGCTTCAAGGCCTGTTGAAGCGCATTGCGATGGCTGAATTCGAGGAAGGCGCAGCCTTTCGACTTGTTCACGGGTTTGCTCGGGGCGGCTGATTTGGACGTGAGGAGGCGGATGGTGGGAGGCGGATCTGGTGAACAACCAAATATGTATGGAGATCGGTGCCGTAGGAGACTGCTCACCACATGCAGCAAAGTGTCGCTTTATTGCTTCCGATGATGTCGAATATTTCAGGTTACCTGGTCGGTTCGGTTCGGTTATCGTGAATCGAGAGAGAGGATAAGGTCGGGGAGTACACACCGACGAACAAGATGAACCGTGATTTTGCTTTTGGTTTCAGGGGAGCCTCGTTCTTCTCGGCCCAAGTCTCCGTCTTCCTCTCCTTCGAATTGGGATTCTCCTCATCATCATCCGCAGTTTCCACCACAGTTTCCCTCTTTCTTTTCTTCTCTTTTTGGTCCGGCCTTTCTGTGTCTTCCTGGTCTTTCCGCTTACTCCTGGGTTTCTCCTTGGCCACAACTTGCGTATCCAACGCTGACATTTGCCGATCAGAATTTTGGGAGCCAGCCGTAGCTTGGTCGTCCATGGAACCGGCGCCCTCTTCTTCAAGAGCCTGTTTGGCATGTCTTGGCTTTCGTATTCGGAATGCGAGCGACTTTTTCTGTTTTTTGGTTAGCCTTTCCGTGATAACCATGCGGCAATAAGTGGTTGTGTACACTTGTTTATTTCTAAGCTTGCTGTACCGATCTTGCTCCACCAGCCAGATGTATAAAAATCACACATCCCCGGGATGTCGACTAAAGAATCACCATGAAGCTATTCCCACTCATCATCAGTGTCGCCGTTGCATCCTCTGCTTTAGCCCAATCGGTCTTCATCGGTGCTCCATCCCCTGGTCAAACCATCAAAGCTGGTAAACATTTCACAGTCGATGTACAACGACCGGCATGTTCAGTTTCTCTTCCTTTAACATTCTTATTCATGTGGAATAACAGGACACCTTGACATCCTCAGAGGAAATAGCCATCATCATCGGCCTCCAGTCATGCCCATCAGAGGGATGCCTGGAAGAATTTCTTGGTTCTATCCTCTACAAGGGTCCATATCCTTTAGTCTAAAATATTTATATTCTCATTTCTCGCTTAGGCTAGTGAATATCCCATGTTGGAGATCAAGAACGTGACTGTCGAGGTCGTTTAGTGTTACTCTGTCTAGTTGCAGACAATCTGAATTAATTAAGTGCTGATAAGTAGTAAGACCGATATCTAGATCGATTACGTATTAACCCAACTACTTAATCTAATGGCTTATTCTTTACCAATGACTCACCACTGGAGAGAGCGCCTGGCTGAAAAGAAACGGAGACGGTTTGAAGCTATCCCTGACGAATGGCTCATCTCTCATCCAGATGGCCTCCTCGACGTCATCCCTTTTCTAGACAACTCCAGCTTGCTCTCCAAAACCGAGTTGGAGATCACAAACACTCTCGCAGACGACTTGTTAGAGAAATTAGCGCTCGGTACTTGGTCCTCTCTGCAAGTGACCGTGGCCTTTTACAAGAGAGCAATAGTTGCAGATCAATTGGCAAGTTCATTACATCCACCTTCCAGTCCACCCACCTCTAATCATTGCATTCTAGACCAATTGTCTAACCGAAATCTTCATCGACCGTGCCCGCGCTCGTGCCATCGAGCTCGATGAGCATCTCGCCAGAACAGGGAAGCCCCTGGGACCCTTACATGGCCTTCCCGTGTCTCTGAAGGATCAGATATCCATCAAGGGCCTAGAGACAACCATGGGTATAATATATACTGTATTACCTATCGCACATCACACTGAAATAGCCGCAGGCTACATTTCTTACATAGGCGCTTTCGCGGAACAAAATGCCGCCATAGTGGACATTCTATATGAGGCTGGTGCCGTACCATTTGTGAAGACAAACATCCCACAGACTCTCATGGTAATGTACACGTCTTGAATCTATCACCCCCAAAGTTCACACAATTACAGTGGCCCGAGACTTACAACCTCATCTTCGGGCGAACTTCCAATCCATACAATCGTTCTCTCACTTCTGGTGGTTCTTCCGGCGGAGAGGGGGCTTTGATTGCCCTCAAAGGATCTCCCTTAGGGGTAGGATCTGATGTCGGCGGTTCCATACGAATCCCTGCAGCATTCTGTGGGCTATACGGCCTGAGGCCATCCTACTGCCGAATACCCTACGAAGGCGTCATGAACTCACTTGATGGTCAAGACTCTGTCCAATCAGTCCTCGGACCAATGTCTCGCAGCCTGGGCGGCGTGAAAGCCTTCATGCAGGCTGTAATAAACAGCAAGCCTTGGCTCAAGGATCCTTTGGCTGTGCGGAAGAAATGGGATGCCGATGCATATAACCTCGTCGACCATGGAAACGGGAAATCCCTCTGGTTTGCAATCATGTGGGATGACCGCAATGTGGTCCCCCATCCTCCCATTCTCAGGGCCCTGGAAATAACAAAGAAGGCGCTGCTTGCTGCCGGCCATAATGGTGAGAGGCGTATCCGCTCTCATCTCAAAATTTAACCCCTTGTATCATCAATAGTTGTCGACTGGACCCCCCTCAAACACCAAGACATCAATCATACCCTCGTGAGCATCGTTTCTCTCCGACCTTGTTTGAGGTTTTAACGGCTCTAATATCTTTAGTTTAAAATCTGGTCTGCTGGTGCAGCTGAAGATTATAAAGCGACCACTGCCTCCACGGGTGAACCTGTCATTGCCACCATGGCGCCCGAAACAAAGACCACAGCACAGTCTGAAGCCGGCTTTCGACCTGATGAATCTAAAACTTCTGCCTACCAACTCTGGCAACTTCACAAACAGAAGAGAGAATTGCGGAAGGAGTATCTCGACCACTGGGAAAAGACCGTTCAAATCACAAAGAGCGGCAGACCGGTAGACGCTATAATTGCACCCGTCGCTCCTTACGCTGCCCCTCCACATGGCATGAATGAGTGCGTTTGCCCTAGGGCACACTATTTTTTCTCTGTGTGATTATAATACACAGGAACGTGGACTATACTATGATTTGGAATGCCCTCGACTACCCGGCGGCCACGATCCCAGTCTCTAAAGTTGATCCGAGGCTTGATGTCAAAAGACCAGCTCACAACTTCTTGAACACATCCGATCAAAAGAATTACAACTTTTGTGAGCTCCACAATCACAGGATTCAAGCGCCCCGCTGACTAACGAACATCTTAGATGATCCTTCTACATTTGAAAACGCCCCTGTCTCGATACAGGTTATAGGGCGTACCCTAGAAGAGGAGGCAGTGATCGCCATGTCTGAGATTGTTGACGCCGCGGTCAAAAGCTTCAAGTTGGAAAAAGCAAATCTATAGAAACTTTAAATATCCAATTCTCTGTACTCGTTTTTTTTTTTTGCTGAACAGCTTCCGGGCTGCGACAAGAATTATAACTTGAAATATTATCACTCCAGTGATAGGGGGAGTGACGCGATCGGGATGATTGGTCGAGCATTGGGTATAGCGATATACAAGTTCTGTCAGTTAGTGTCTTGTTTCAAACCAGGCGATGAGCGATGGTGATTAGCTATTGTATTGCTTCGAACCTTGGAGGTAAAACTGTGGTTAATAGGCTGGAGATTAAAACTCGGGCCAGCGCCCACTACAGGCATGGAACGCAAACCGATAGCAATATACATCCGCGAAAGCCGTAAAGCATTGGTAAACATATTGGGTCAACAATCCAGAGCGGAGGAGCATCGATCACAGTTCGAAGAGATGTCACCGACAAGTGATTGAAACACGATTCCTCGCCGAGCGGAGCCAGAACGAAGCCGACCTCAAGCCGCAGACATTATCAATCTATGCTGAGATCTCCCACAGCTTCCCCAGCTCCCTCGACCTCTTTCTCCTCCTCCTCGTTTCGCCTGATACTCGCTCTCCGGAGAGGTCTCGATATGGGGCTAGCCAACGATATTGCCCCCCGCAATGTTGGGCTCGATGAGATGACGAGTGGGCGGGTTAATGTGAGGCCTGAAGTTGGATAGGAGCCACATATTGATGGCGAGGATGCGGCTGAACTGGCGGTAGACTTGGGTATGGTTATCGGGATGGGCTTGGGGACCCTGGAAGGACCGTTTTGTGTACGGCCAGGTATGATCGGGGAAATGAGGTGGTCTCGAGGTGAAACGGCACGACGCTTCGAAGCGGATGGATATGGATCATATCGATCATCAACTGACGTAAGTTGGGTCATGCTTAGACCAAAGGACATGACTAAAGAATCTAGAATAACTCACGTTTGCGCTTATTAGTACGTGCCGCACTTGAGGTCGATGGCGGTGTGTATCGCCATTGTGATAAGGGCGTCACCGTGGGAGAACCACTTAACTGATTGATGCAAAAAATCATAATAAGCTCATGTCCACCCAGGTAGTGAAGAGCTGACCATGTCCACGTCCATGGAGACACTAGAAACGCCAGGACTTTCCGACCACGATGTGGCTAAATCGTCTCCGTTTGTACTGGGAGCTGGGGTGCGCGGTTTTCCGATACGAATAGGCTCAGTCGCGGAAGGTTGGAAGGCAAAGAGCTGTTCCTCTTCATAGGAATCGTCACTTGACGTCTCTTCTCGTTGAAAATCGTCTTGGACGGCCTCTTCAGGATACCGGCCACGATCTGAGGGACCCCGGGGGCTGCCCACTTGCATAGGTAATCCTGACTGAGATGTAACTAGACGTTGGAATGCGGCTTCAGATTGGACTTCGTTTTCTGTTATGCGGGATTCGGCAAGAATATTGAGTATACGGGGCGTTCGGAGCTATGGTATTCTCAATTAGATATTGGTGATGGCCATGCACGAAAAAAAATATACCGGGACAGATAGGCGACGGGCGGTGCGGAAAGGTAGATCTACCATGTCCATATTGCTTGACGACAATTTGCGCGGGGGAGTTGAGAATGGGAATGAAGGCATCTTCGCTGTCTCCTTCTCGTTGTCCTCGCTGGACTCGGGCGGTGTGAGATCTTGTGAACTACTCGATGGCGAGCTAATCGTGAACATCCCTTCCTTGTGACACTCTGAGGATTCTTCCATGACTGCATCGTGACGCTTACGTCGCTTCTGACTGGGGTAAATGGTGGGCGAAGCTGCTAGAGGACTGACAAGCCTGGCTTCTGTGAGGTAGCCTGCTTTCGGAATCAAGATGCTCGGACGGCGAAATCGGGGTAAAACAGCGACTGTTTCACCGGTTAATGTTGGGTCAGCGTTTGAAGAAGATTTAGGTAATGCGAATTCCGAGGAAGAGGCCGGTAGTGACGGCCGAGAAGGTGCTTTAGGCATGGGTGAGATTGGCAAAGTGTTAGTTCAAGTGCATAAACGTCGATTTGCAGGAAAAGCAAGGCTGCTTGCGGGATTCCAAGCAGTTGGCAGAGGTTTAACACAAGTTTCGTTGCTGCAGACAGAGGAACAGGGAAGAGTTGTGCGTTCAACCAAGCCTTCATTCTGCCACCGTGATGTGTGACATGTGACATTCGAGCATACCAAAGCTCACGTGACGAGTAAGCTTCTTAATGCCCAAGCGGTCCACGACGGAATTTCTATCTCAAGATAGTGGTCAGTCAATCCCTTCTGATGACCGCGGGATACGCAATGACGGAGGCGACGAGATGGGCGATTTTGAGGATGCATGGGAGGATGAGATTGAAAGTGATGAAGAGGTCGTTCGACATGGGGATTCCGACAGCGAAAATGGTGTGCTTCCTGACTGTGCCGCGATCGCATTGTTAATCTGTTCGAAGGAATGGAGGTGGACGAGGTGTTGCCCTCTATTGAAGAGTCACCCGAAGCGTCCACACCGCTAAAGGTATTCATTCCTGGGACACACGTTCTGGGTGGAGATGAAATATTAGCACCAGACGAGTCGGCTTATATTATGTTGCACTCGATGGATGTGAATTGGTCATGTCTCTCCTTTGATGTCTTGAAGGATAGTCTTGGCGACCAGCGGCAGCGGTATCCCGCCACAATTTACTTCGTAGCAGGCACCCAGGCTGACGTTGCGAAAAATAACCAAGTCCTCGTATGCAAAGTAACCTCTTTGCACAGGACACAGAAGAACGGTGGTGAGCAACCGGTATCTTTGTTGTTGATCCCCCCAAGTCAAATTTAACTTGTTCTTCGCAGACGACTCCGACTCTGGATCAGACGACGACGACGACGAAGACGGTGACAACCTTGACGAAGATCCCATCCTTGAATTCCGCTCGATCCCTCACCTCGGCAGCGTGAATCGCGTTCGCGCGCAAGCCATTCCACCATCGGCACCTGTCCCCCAGTATTATCATGTCGCTTCCTGGGCTGAAACCGGGAATGTACACATCTGGGATGTCCGGCCACTGATTGAATCCTTAGATGTACAAGGATATCGATTTGACAAAGCCCGCGTGCGAACGCCTGTCTTTACAATCAATTCACATGGCCGCGCCGAAGGGTTTGCAATGGACTGGGCATCTTCTGGGGAGTCAAATCCATCCTCCCTTCGACTTCTTACAGGCGACATTCACGCGAAAATTTATTTGACTACCACAACAACTTCTGGATTCACATCGCAGCCTCAGCCTTTCTTGTCACACACGTCGAGTGTGGAGGACCTGCAATGGAGTCCATCAGAGCCGACGGTATTTGCGTCGTGTTCTGCTGACCGAAGTATCCAGATATGGGACGTTAGGAGTAAAGGACGTCGAAGTGTTGCCGGCATGGACATGGCACACGAAAGTGATGTCAACGTCATTACCTGGAATAAAGCTGCCAGCTATTTACTTCTTAGCGGTGGCGATGAGGGAGGGATCAAAGTATGGGACTTGCGGAACGTGAAGAAAAGAGGGTATGTTTTTCTGCCCAAGTCGAGATTGTAACTCTTTGCACTCACACCGGGTACCAGAACTTCAACCCCTGAACCGAGCCCTGTTGCAAGCTTTACGTGGCACCGCGCACCTATAACTTCCATTGAATGGCACCCGACTGAGGATTCCATATTTGCCGCGTCGGGTGCAGATGATCAGGTCACACTCTGGGATCTGGCCGTCGAGCAGGATGACGAGGAGACAGGCATGAATAAAACACAGGAAGGCGATCGTGAACTACCTCCGCAGTTGATGTTCCTACATCTGGGCCAGAAGGAGGTGAAAGAGGTGCATTGGCATCCTCAGATTCCTGGTACCGTCATCAGCACCGCGCTGAGTGGGTTTGATTTCTTCAAAACGATTTCAGTTTGATTCTAGGAAATGAAGAGTCTAGAGTTGCTAGTTATCGGGCAGGCAGGGATAAAGTACCACTCTCATCAATCTAGTACAAACCAACACCATTATTTGCTTTAGGGGCGCGAATCTAGAAAGATTTGACCAGTCAAATGTTTGGAGTGAAAATTATTGTGCTTATTGTGCTTGCCTTGACAATGTTTTTGTGGATGATGTCGGTCATGACGGCATACACATTACGAATGTCGAAGAGATGCTGACGGGCAAGATAGAGCTGCTTCTCGTCGTGTTCTTTCAAGGCTAGCTGCGAGGGGCAGGGTCTTGACTTCAGAAAGGGCTATCATTCATCAGAAAAACATACCGGATAGTCTTGGATGTTGGGATATTTGATTATTTTAGAGCAAATTTTGGCTCTCGCAATATAGTCTTGGCGGGCATTATCACGAAGGTTGTATGCACTTTCCTGAGCTCTATGTAGTTCAGAAAGGACCTCTGCGAAGTTAATCAAGAGGTGATGGGTATGGCGATATTGTGATTCACACCTTCCTGTACTTGTACGCCTGGAAATTCGCCACTCGGTGTGTTAAAGCATCAAAAAGAATACATGTAAATGGCTGGTCCTCACCGAAATTATCGCCGCTTTGGGGATTTCAAAAGAGTAAGTATTTTAGGCCCGCCAAGGGCAACAGATGTGCGTACTCTTCGATTCTGAAGAAAGATCAACTATCGAAGAGGAATAATGGGACGCAAGGACATACTTTGGCATCGTTAAAGTTACCCATAATTTAACTTTGTCCTACGAAAAGAAATCATGAAAACTCGACCATCGCGAACAGAAACGCTACTCGCAGACAAATCCGCCAGCTGTTCACATTCCCTCTTGACCACATCGTGAACCTCAGACATGTGTTTGTTCGCAAGCACGAGATTTGGGAACCTTGCGGAGGAAATAATGCTGGATTCTGAGGTACAGGAGTCCCCTTCCACAGTTGTCTTTCGTTTCTTGGATTGTGGTTCGTCCGACATGGGAGGGGAGTCCGGGGGAGGGTAAACAGTCGTGTCAGTTGTCGACGCATGAGAGAGATGGAACGGAGAGTCAGGCTCTGAGGTAGAGTCTATGAGGTGCTGAAGTTCTCTGGGCGCATTCGAGGTTTAGCCGGTTTCTCTGTAGCAAGAGGAAAGATTCACATTATCTGGACAGCTACGTAAGAAGAAGCGACAGGGGACAATGAGGAGGTTACCTTGGTAGGAAACACTTTGAAAACGATATGTTCTGCAGTCTTGACTATTTTACCGCGGAACGCCTGGGGAGAACACGGTTAGATCTTGAAATTCAAGGAGAGTGTTATAGCACATCGAGCTTTATAGCGAGGTCTGCATCCATGACTCGAAGCGGGCGTCGTCGTAAATGTGTGATGTGATCTTCAGCCACCGCGTCATCACGCTTGTTGACATTCAGCTCACACTACCTTGCGATGTCTGCCCCAGAAGAGAACGAAGTAGTCTCGGCCTTGACTGGCTTCTCTCTCGACCAGATTCTGACATCACTCTCGCTGCCTGCTCGTTCAGCGCTCTCTAACCAGCTTGGCATCACTGACATTTCGGCTCTCAATTCCAGCCAAATTCTAAACGGTAAATGGGGTGATGACGGGGCTGTGGGTTCTGGTCAGGGTCAGGATTGGGAGGCGGAGGTGGATCGCGAGATAGAGGAGGAAGGGTACGAATCTTTTGTGCCGACGGATATCCATCACTCAGACGAGATGCCGCAAAAGAGGAAACGGATTAGGGTCGAGAGGCGTCTTATCGAACGACCGAAGACTGTTTATGAGAGATTTCCGGCCTTTGAAAAGGACAATATTCTGGCTTTCACAGAGCTTTTCAAGGGTTATACCACTAGGAAATCACGACTCTCGAAGAAACCATTCCACAGTACGCAGCGTCCAGTTACTCTCAATTCAGCTTCACTGACGAAACCCAAGTTGAGAGTGTCTATCCTAGGAAGAAAGACGTCCAAAGGGCGTTCTTGGATGCTGTTGTGGGTGACACTAAGAGGCAAGTAGAGAATAAGCGTGTTGAAGAAGTGGTAGCATCGGGAAGTGTTGAACTTGACCTGCTCCGCGCTTTAGAGGTACGTATTTTTTAACGGTAGACTAACTGAGTGTAACGGGTCTCACATAGGAACGAGAAAAAACCGACGTTCCCGTGTCTATGCCCTTGCATGACCGCATCTTCGACCTCGTGCTTCTTTCAAATTGGGAAGACCAGATTATTTACCAACCCGAGGTGGCACCCTCACACACAGCCTCATCCGGAAACAGTCTCACGACACCTACCAATAAAGCGCTAGAATCCGGTGCATGGACCCGAAGCATCATCTGGAGTCCACGAGCACCCTTTCGAGACTTCACGCAACTGGAGTTTAACCACGAGGACGACATTGTCCCTGAAGAGCGTGTTTCCGGTGAGCCATCCGCGTAACTTGTTGTGATCTCAGATTTTCATGCGTCTACCATAGCCGATACCGTCCGTCCGAGAAAGCGCTTCAAATTGGATGGTGGTCAAGCACGCGACAAATTTAACCTCTCTAACGATCACTTTTACGAAGTTTCCAAGGAAGGGGGACGCCACCGTGTCCGACAGACATTTGGCCAACTTGTCGTAGAACATGCATACCCGGCACAGAAGTTGCAACTTCCTTTCGTGAGCTCTTTGAGTGATATATTGGCGTGCCGTTGGCTAACATGTTCTGCTGAATGACCTCAGTATAAAACCCGGCTATCGAAGCAAGAAGCACGATCATTTCACCGACCTGCATTGCAGTTTCCTTCCAATATCGAGTTGCACTTTAGCAAAGTGCGGACCGCGAAGAAAAAGAAAGACAAAGCTGGGCGCAAGTTGGGCAAGGGAGGTAACGTTGGTGAGGGGCTGCGGAAGAGCGGCGATTTGAGTTTGCGAGATACCAGTAATTTCGTTCTATGGGAATACTCGGTAGGTCTTCCGGTCCTTGCGGGCGTTCTCCAAAGCTTATGTCACATGATAGGAAGAGCATCCGCCCATCATACCGAATTTTGGTATGGGAAGTGTGCTGGTGAACTACTACCGCAAGAAGGATGAGAAAGATGACTATGTCCCCAAGGTCAGCTAGCGATGCCCTTAGCCAACGCTGATTAACCTGAGACTCGCGAGCAGTTTGATCTTGGTGTACCATTTGTACTCGATCCCCAGGATGAGTCTCCCTTCATGAAATTTGGATATGTGTACCCTGGTCAGACTATCCCCGCGTTGTATAACAACCTTGTTCGAGCACCGTTGTTTCGTCAAAAAGCCTACTCGACCGATTTTTTGGTCATAAAGTAAGGTTCTTATATCTAGATCAGGATTTCCAACGTTGATCTTTACACGAATAGGAACACCGTCAAGGGTGAAACAAAATATTATTTACGCGAACTTAAGAACCTGTTCGTTGTCGGACAAACATACCCTGTCACAGAAGTCCCGGGGCCACATTCACGGAAAATTACGAACACGATTAAATACCGACTACAGATCATTGCCTTCAAGCTTCTGAAGAAGAGTCAGGGGGAACGTCTCAAGATTTCAAGGCTGATGAAGTATTTTCCTGATCAAAACGAGTTGCAAATGAGACAGAGGCTGAAGGTTTGTGCCCTGATTGAGGAATAGGAGCGCTGACCCCAGTTGTGGTGCCGCAGGAATTCATGGAATATCACAGACGCGGTCCTCATCAAGGCTTTTGGCGGCTGAAACCAAACTGGTCGATTCCTTCCGATGCAGACATGCTGAAGATGGTCGGGCCAGAGCAGGTTGTGCTAACTGAAAGCATGCAGGTTGGGCAGCGACACTTGCAGGATGCTGGATACAGCCAGACGGCGGATCCCGCTGAAGGCGACGAATCCAATCTTTCTGTGGAACAACAACTGGCTCCGTGGATCACCACAAAGAATTTTCTATTTGCCACTCAGGCAAAGGCGATGCTTCGACTTCACGGTGACGGTGACCCGACAGGTCGTGGTGAAGCTTTTAGTTTTATCCGCATATCAATGAAGGATATTTTTGTCAAGGCCGGGGAAGACTATGAACAGAAGATGGGTAAGCGTCGCCTTCGATCTTTCTTGGGAGACTGACAAGGAGGTTGGCTCTGTCTAGCCGAAGTCGAGAACCGACCCAAGTCTGCCCATCGGTACAATGTCGCTGAGCAGCAGCAAATTTACAAATCGGAAATCGAGCGAATCTGGAAAGCACAATTTGACTCGCTAAGTAGGAAGGACGAGCCGCAGTTGACAGATGACGAGGAGAAGAAAGATGTCAAAAAACTTCAACGCCAGCCATCGGTCCGAGTGGAGGGGTTGCCATATTCGCCTGCCATGTCACCTATAGCGATGTCAGTTAGTCAAATGGCTCCTCCTTCGCCGGCTTTCAGTCGAGGGTCCTCCCTCGAGCAGGAACGCGAAATGAGCATTGGGCCGGACAACGGTAGTAGGATCTTGCGGATAAGACGTTTGGTATGCTTCAACCTAAGTCGAATATATAGTTGTCCTCATTCATTCCCTTTAGGTCAACGGCGAATGGCGGACGGAAATTATTCGCGACCCTGCTGTGATGAGAGCCTACGTGCATGGACGTCAGGTATTGGAAGAAGAAGCTACCCTTGCCAATAGCCTGGCACCTACGGGAGACGCAGACAAAGACAAGCGTGCAAAGAAGAGGTGGGTGGGCGCAATTTGTCCATCGGGTCATCCAAGCTTATCGAGAAACGTAGGCTTGAAGAGGAAATTGCGAGAATGAAGAAGAATCAAGAACGTCGGTTACACCGCAAGAATGCAAAAATTGTCAAAGAAGGGGGGACTCCTATGCAACTTACGCGGCCGGTAAAGCCCGATACAACCGTAAATGCTACCTCCGTTTCCCTTTCTGCTATATACTGATGCAACCAACAGAGGCGCTGTGGTCATTGCGGGCAAATGGGCCACATGAGTAAATTAGTTCTTATTTTTTTATTTGGACTGGAGGTCAATCCCTGTGTTTTTTTCTTTTCTTTTTCTAGAAACCAACCGCAAGTGCCCACGTTGGGCAGAGTTCAACGCCGGGACGGTGCCCGCCACAAGCGCAACCAGTCCGCCGCCTGGATTTAATAGGGGTGCGCCAGGTTCAGGTTTTGGGTTCCCGGCGGCGGTACCATCACCGCTGGCGACCAGTCCACCTATGTCGGCGCTGGAGGACGGAGACCGGGCTCGGTCGACGCCGACGGGTGTGGGGCCAAAGATCAAGCTGACATTGAAGAAGAGCTAAGAATACTATTAACTGTATGGTACAGGTGGCTCAATCATTTGGGATGTCTAGCCAGAGAAGGACAACATGAGACAAGAGGGGTACTTTGCGCGGCTCGTGGACGGACACGAGACGTCATTGTGATACGGAAGAAGAAAATTCAGCCACGAGAAAGAATACCAATGTTTCGTTTATATTCCGTATTGACATAGACGAGGATGCTCTGGAGGAGCCGGGCATGCATCCTCCGTGTGTCGGGTGAGTTTTCGCGACTGCGATTCTTCAACCGGATCCTGTCGATTTCCTGCGCGAGGCCGTCTGAATCAGACGAAGTCCGCGGAGGAGTGAGGGACATTGAACGGAGGCTAGGCAGCAGGATCGTTGCCTGAGCGATGGGAGAGGAAGCGGTGGAGCTCGGCATGGAGCAACCGCTCGAGGGCGAAGGCGGGGTGTGTAGTTGTAGCGGTGGGAGTTTGAACTGGATATCGCCTGATCTGATGAGCGGATCGAGGGATCTTGGAGGGGACGAGAGGGAGGGAGTGAGCTTAGCCGGAGCACCGCGGTAGATGGGCGGCGTTAGCTTGGGTTCGATGGGGGAAGGGGGGGTGGGCTGAGCGTCTGGCGCTGCTTTGAGAGGGACGATGGTGCGCATGGACTTTGTAGGATAGTCAACAGGAGCAAGGTGGGGAACAGGGGGTGGGCCGCGGGGAGGACGTAGATAGTCGAAGGAGGAGGCGGAGTCCGGGGTTGGGATAGGGTTCTGCGGGGGGGTTGTTGCTCCCATGGAGTGAAAGGTGCCAGATTCGACAGGGCGGGGTTGATGTAAGTGAGGGGGTTGTGGTGAATGGTAGGTGGTGGGAGAGATGGCCGAAGATGGAGGGGTGTACCGAGAGAGGCGACGTAACTGGGCAGGTATGTATGTATGATGGGGAGGAGAATAGGAGACGGGCGGATCGTTGATGAAGGGGTAAAGCGAGCCATAGTGACCGGAATCGACGGGTGTGTGAGTTGACCTCGGGTACGGCTGAGAAGGGCTGTCCGGGGAGGGGAATGCGTTTTCGCTAGAATAATTCGAAAGAGGCGGGCCGGGTATGCTTGTAAGGCCGAGGTGACCCAGGGTGACGGGGTCAAAGTAGGGCTCTGAAGAGGAAGAATGGGAGGATTTACGGAGTGGTAGAAGAGTTGATGCGCACCTGAAGAGACATCACGACCGAGGGTGACGATAAATTCGTTGATGGCGGCCAGCTCCTCTTGGCTGCGAATGTTAACAGAGACGGAACGGGGGTTGAAGGGTTGACCGAGCTCGGCTGAGTTCTGGAGGTAGGCGATATTGTTTAGACGTTCAGCCATGTCTGAAGAAGTCGATGAGGGGGAGGGATGAATGAACAAGGCGAGGAAACTCACGAGAGTCGTAGGCTGGATTGACCCTCCTCTTTTTCATGTCGGTGAAAAAATCATCGACGGTGTAATCATAAGACCTTTTTGAGCCGACGGAAAGACCAGGGGACCCTTGATCCGTCTGAAGGACGTCAGGAGAAGGTAGCTGACCATGGATGAAAACGTCGTGTGGTGGGGTGGGTTGTTGCTGGCGGGGCGTCGGGGACTGGGAGCAAACAGAGGCTTGAAGGAGAGTCAGTTTGGGACGAGTGAAATGAATTTGAATGACATACTGTCTGGAGAAGGGTGGTGGATTGAACGGGAAAGAGGACGATTGGCAGGGTCGAGAACGGTGATTGCCTTTGAATGCTTGTGCTGAGCGTGGTGTTCTTCTGTGTGAATTTTTTCGTGTTTCTTGAGGTCCTGGGGACGTTTGAAAGCCTTTTTGCAGACCTAGAGAAGGGAGGGTGAGCGAGGGAAGGAGGGAGGGAGGGGAGGGAGAGGACGTGGCAAGCATGCGGTTTTAAGGGGGTGTGAACTGAAGGGGATGAGTGCGTGTGTGTGTTCGGGTAAGGGAGAGAAAGGGCACCTCTGAGATGGCTGGTGATGTGATCTCGCTTTGCACAGGAGATACCGCAGTCTTTCCAGCTGCAGGTGAGACAGAGGTTGTTTGTGGATTTCCTTCCGATGTGGTCGTTGCAGAGATGGAGGTAGAGAGCGTCAGGCTGAGGGAAGGCCCTACCGCAGGCGTGCCAAAGACAGACAAGATCCATAAAAATACGTTTCGTTTCAAAGTGGGACTGCCGCTATTTAAAAGTCGATCATGCTTGGCAACGCTTGGCATTTCTTGGCATTCGATCAATGTCACAATAAATTAGATAATCATGTCACGTAACACATGTCTCGATACCCTCAACACCTCGGGACGAATGGCACGAAGGGTGAGAAATCGCGTGCTCGTCGGGAGCCTTCTGGTGTCTTCTCGCTCTTCCAGGCACCGCAGATACAACAGTTCAAGGAGGCGTTTCAGCTCATCGACCACGACAAGGATGGCTGGGTAACTGAGTCCGATTTGAAGGAGATATTCACCAGTCTAGGTTAGTTGATCCACGTGGTGATTCATGATGCCTATCGTTTCGCCAGGGATCTCACCCTCAAAACAAACGATGGACGACCTGCTGAGTGCTCGTCCCGGGGGACACCGGAAGTCTTCTGTGTCGCCGGCGGACAGAGGAATCAATTTCACCATGTTCCTGACGATGATGAGCGAGCGGCTGTTCGAATTCGACACCGAGGCAGAACTGCTGGAAGCATTTTCCAGTTTCGACGAGCATGATACCGGCATTGTGAAAATCGACGAGATGAAACGGTGGCTGGGCGATGTGGCAGACAGAATGGACGAGGGAGAGGTGCGGTGTCCGTTCTTGGCGTACATTTAGATTGACCTTTCCCTGTTTAGATTGACAAGTTCTTGAAAGGGCCGTTCAGTGATCGACAGGGCAACTTTAACTATCGGGAATGGGTCAAGGTTCTCCGAGTGAACGCAGACAACGAAGAAAGCGAGGAGCCATGAATTATTATGAAATTATATTACAATCAATACAGTTAACTGGATCAGTTAATGGTGATCGTCTTCGGGGCTTGCTGGACGTTCTTCGGGAAGGTGACGGTGAGAACACCGTGCTCCATAGACGCTTTGATGTCTTCATGCTGTAGGAGGTGAGGACGACGTGCGGAGGAGCGAGAGGTATGACTTACTTTAACGTCAGACGGAAGCTGCAAGACGCGGGAGAAGCTACCGTAGCTACGCTCGCGGACGGCGTAGCCACCTTCCTCATGTTCAGCCGCCCCTTTGACTTCACCAGAGACGGTGAGGAGGTTGTGGTGGGCGCTGATGCTGATGTCCTTCTTTTCCAAGCCCGGGAGGTCAAAGGTAGCGATCACCTTGTTTTCGACCTCTTGGACATTCATTCTGGGAAAGAGTGAGCCAAGTCGGGGGAAGTAGAGAAGAGACCCGTACTTGGGTTGGAAAGCCGTTTTGCCACGACGAGCGACCGAACCGGTGGGGGAGAAACGCGAGGAGATCGCGTTCTCGAACAGACGGTCGAACTCGCTGTAGGGGTCGTAGTAGAAAGAGCGGATTATAGACATGTTTGAGTTGTGCTGGCGAGAGGGGTCGTTTCTCCGAGGTATTTATACGTCTGGAGTGAGAAAGTGAGGTCATTCTCGAAATTTCAGGAAAGTGAAGTCATTACGTTATCATTTGACCTAGAATATACTCGTACCTACACGAATTTCTTCATAAAATGGTTCCAGATCAAAGAGAGGACCCAAGATCTAGGTAGCCACTTCAATACGAAGAACAGTGCCGTTTCACCACCAATTGACATATAAGTGGGAGGCGTCGTTCCGAGTGCCTTCGCGACGACTTTCTTCGCAAACACCTCTGTAGGCATAGACTTCTCGGACTGGCTCACGTTCATACGTTTGAAGATACTTTCCGCGTAAGCAGAATAAAGCGTGTCGGAGGGAAGGCGGAACCTGGACGCCTGGTTCTTCGCAATGTTGGATGTCACCGCACCGGGTGCGACGAGCATGACGTCGATGTTGAACGGCTTGCATTCCATAGCGAGGACTTCGCTCAAAGAATGGAATGCCGCTTTAGAAGCGCAATACAGCCCGTTCCATGGAGTCGGACTGCGATGGAAATGTCAATGACAGTATGGTGGAGCAGGTGAACTGACATTTCGCCCACGATGGAGCCAATGTTCACGATCAGCCCTCGTTTGCGTCTTGCCATGGAGGGGATGACAGCTTTGGCGATACGTAAAAGCGAGTAAGTGTTTGTATCAAACGTTCGCTGGACTTGGTCCATTGACAAGTCGATGAGAGGACCTAAGGTATCGGTCAGCCAATGCGGACGTCTGTTGTCAGTCGGCGCACTGATGGCAAGAATGCCAGCATTATTGACAACTACATCAATCCTGCCTTCGATTTCCAAGATGTCCCGAACGACCCTCTGAACGTCGTCATCAGTAGTGACATCCAACGCCATTCGTTCGATGTTGGGACTCGAAAACCCGTCCATGGACTCTATGTTGCGAGAAGTGGCGTAGACTTTGCAGGACTGTTTCGCGAATTCCTCGCATCTGTTTCCGACATGAATTACAAGAACAAGGACAACAAGAAATCGTTTACAGCGCAAACCCGATCCCACCTTTCGAGCAACCGGTGACAAGAACGATTTTGGCCATGAATACACACAAATGACAAATCGGGGCGATCCGCACTCGACGGACAGTGCCTTTATGTTCCAAGATCAAACAAAGTCACCGCCATTGGTGATGGTCTGACATAGCCCCTCGCGGCTATTTTTGGACTTTCCTCGTATGTTTTTCGCTTCGTACTATTCCCTCTCATGTTCTCGCTGTTATCTATGAAATCTCTCACACAGGCGCTACTCTTCTTCATGCTTTCTTCACCCTCACAAGCAGTCTTGCTCAAACGACAGGCCACGGTTTGCAACGGTCACGCCGAGGTGAGAATAATTATCGAGTTTCTTCCTTCATTTGTAACAACCATTGGCGGCAGCTTTGCAGCCGGGGTTATGGTAATGTTACTTTCGTGGGCGCTCATGATTCATTTGCTGTTGGGACCAATAACCGTGAGCTCCCTGATTTGGTTTAACCTCAAGTATTTAACGCGTTCCGCCAGTCGCCGCGAACCAAGACTATGATGGTAAGCAAATCTCCGCTCATCCCTCCAGCCCTGGCTCAACTTGGACTTCAGTCACCCAGCAGCTGAATGACGGAATCCGCATGTTGCAAATGCAAGCACACAACAACAACGGTGCCATTCAGCTTTGCCATACAAGCTGTGTAGGCGACAACACATACTCTTCCTCACCCACAATCCTTCAGCTTATCACTACCACAGATCCTTTACAACGGCGGTACTCTGTCAGATTACCTCACAAAAGGTAGGCATTCACGAGAATACATCCTTCGCCCCTCCCTGACTGTTTTGATCTCAGTTAAAGCATGGATGGCGTCAAATCCTAATGACGGTATATCCCTCTCGCTGAGCGCTATGAATTACTAATTCGGCGATCACAGTTGTATCGCTACTTATCGTGAATTCGGATCATTTTGCACCGTCCGATTTCGACGCGGTTTTCAAAAAGGTTGGTCTCGACACTCTATCATACGCTCCGCCCTCTTCGTCCCTTCCCGCCACCGGATGGCCCACGTTGGGTTCAATGATCAGTGCCAACACACGTCTAGTCACATTCCTCGATTCTGGTGCAAATTTGGGTCCAGTCCCCTATCTCATCGACGGTACGGGAGAAAGTATCAGTCACCATAGTCGCTAATGTCTTTCGTAGAATTTACCAACATCTGGGAAACGGCGTTTGACGTGACTGATACCACTTTTGACTGCATCGTGAACAGATCGCATGGGACACCCGCCACTCAGATGTACCTCATCAACCACTTTCTCGATCAGATCGTCCTGGGACAACCCGCACCAGATCCAGCTCAGGCCGACGTGACCAACTCTGGCAGGTTGTTGAATTCGGATTCTTCCAAGATTTTTTTTCTCATTGATTTATTTACAGCGGACCTGGGTCACTGGGGGCGCAGGTCGCCACCTGTATTGCCGATTACGGTGTCCCCCCGAATTTCATGCTCGTGGATGTAAGCACCATTTTAACATGTTTCCACACGTACTTACTGGCCTCTTGCAGTTCTACGAGTTCGGGGGCGGTTCAGTCTTTCAAATTGCCGCCAACCTGAACGGCGTGACTTATGCCCCCACCTCACCCATCGCTACGCCGTTAGCGACCGGGACTGACGCGAACGCATTTCCATCCACAACTAGCGTCCCCTTCGCTGCGGCTTCTACCATATCACCTTCGCGCTGGCTGGCCACGCTATCGATAATCGCAGGTGTAGTTCTACTCGGTGCGAATAGTATCTAAGGATGGAGGACGGTATCTAGATGGAACCGACTAATGTATATATTTACCATAATGCTTCAATGGACAGTCATCGCTTCCGCTCTAATCGCCACTTGTAAACCCTTGGTTTATACATTGCATTGTCCGCTTTCTTCTTCCTCTGCTTCTTGGGGTGTACATCGTCGTCGCTCTCGGACTGACCACCTTCGTCACCCTCGATTTTTTCTACGCCCCGCAACTTGACGCGACGGCCGCGGCCCATCAAAAGTCTCTGCATCTCGATTTCTCGAATGGCGTACCGTAGTTGTTTGTCTCTCTCTAGCCGCGCGGAGAGCTCTTTTAATAAATTTTGCTAGAAGGGGTGATGAGCGGATAGAAAGCGCGGTGGGATTGCGACTCACTGTGCTGGGCTCCCTCGTCTCCTCCTGATCGGCTTCTGATGTAATTAATTTTGCAGTCTTTTTTTTCTTTTGTACTTTCCACCCCAAATCCACGTCTGTCTGCTGATTTTCTTGGGTGTGGTCGGCTGAATAGCCATCTGCAAATTGCTGTGGATTTGGTACCTCGTTCTCGACGAAAACGATGTGCTTGGGTGGTTTCCGACCTTTTCCGGCCTGTATGACGCCGGCATCTTTCAGGATCCGCAAGTCATCTTCGCTGACCAAATCAGCTAGCATGGGCAGTCTGTTTTTCAACATGTCGATTTTCTGCGCGGGCAAGAACTGAGTCCGTGCGGGTGCAAAACACGACAAGAGTACCTTTAGCCCGACGGATCTCATTGTGCGGACATAGTTTTCGTCCTGTGTTTTCAGGACCTTTACGATGTCCGCGGGGAGGGCGGTGTTTCCCCGTTCCTTGACGTGCACGCCATCCTGGGTGGAGTGAGCAACAGGCTGAAGAGACAGCCACCGAACTTGCCTGCGTTCTCTCCCTTGTCATGGCGAAATAGAACTCATCCTTGTTCCTCTCCGCGGCCTTCTGCCGCAAACGGGTGAGCCTGTCCCGTTTGGAGTGGTAATCGCGTGCACGCTTCACATAGTCGGCGTGTTTCTCGAGGATACCGAGACGATTGCGATGAGCGAGCTGAGCACGCTCCTTGTGGATGAAAGCCATTATGTCACAGTCACGTTCGATTATTTGACCAGATCCGTCTCAAAACAAATTTTCATCCGAAAATTTAATTTTAAAAAAAAAAATATTAAATATCCTTTCCTCCTCCTCGTTCCTCTTCCTCGTCCTGCTCGATGAGCTTCCAAAATTTCAGGCTCGGCGAGCTCTCAATGGGCCAACCTTTACCTCCCCATCTCATCCACCAGCAGGTTCCTGCCCAATCATCACCCAACAATAGCACCCAAAACCACGATTCTGCCCAACAATTTCCTGGGCAACTTCAAAACAACAACAATTCGCTCAATACACAAGCCCATCTCTCTTCCTCTTCAACTTCCACCTCAAAATCCCCTTATGGCTCAGGCGACACCGACGACGGCTACACACTCGTCTTTCCCACTCTCGCCGCCTTCCACGAATGGCGGATACGCGAGGAAGAGTCCAAGGTCGTCGAATTCGTAAAGGGCGACACACATGGCAGCAAAGCCATCCCGCCACGCTTCAGAGACCACACCAAGCTCGTCTGCGCACGCCATTCCAGAAGCGGTCGGAAGAAATACATCAAGAAACATCCAGAGAGGATCCGCAAGGTTCCCAGTCGTAAGGTGCGTGAGTGTGCTCCCTTCGCTCATCCCCTTCCCTTCTCTGGATGAGATTCAATTCCTAAATTGTCGATAAGGCAGCTCGAAGGACAAGGCTGCACGGCATCCATCAGCTACAAGACCTATTTCGACACAGAGGAAGTCCGCGCATGCTGTCTGTCCTCTCCCTCTTTCCCTGCCTTTTGCCACTGAACCCATCTCCTAGATGTCTCGCAACACACCCATGAGATCGGTCTTGCCAATCTTCCCTTCACCCGCCGCGGCCGCAAAGCCGCCCTCCAGCAGGAGAAGGATCGGACAAAGAGAATGCAAAAATCGGTGGACGACACTGGCCATGTCCGGGGCTCAACCACCCCTTCGCCTTCCGGCGCCAGCTCCAACACAATCACGACTTCCGCACCAATGCACACCCAGGACCCGCAATACTCATCCACCGTCTCTATGCTCGCCCCTCTCCCTGATCCTTACTCCCACAATCAACCTCCCCCCAACCCATACACCTCCCAGGCCTTCCAGCCTCCCGCCTACCCCGCACACCCACACCCACATCCACACCCACACCCACACCCCCACCCTGCCGACCGTCCTAACAGTAACCTTGCTATCGCACATGATCGCTGGGAACGCATGGCCGTGTTATTCCACTCCATTCGCGACCATGCACGCGGATTTGAGTATCCCGGTCCCAGCGTCGCCGCCTTGGAGAGTGTCCTCATTCGACTATATCTGGAAAGTCCGGTTGGCGTCAGCGCCCCACCACTGCCTTATGCAAGTGTGATGAACACCGGCATGCTGCAGAACGGGGGCATCGGTCAGGTTACAGATGGTCAGGGCAACCAGAACAATGTTCAGGTCGGGGCCACTGGGAATGGAATGAACGGGGTGGAAGAAGGTTCGTGAATTGATAATAAATAATTCTTGAACAAGCCGGATTTTTTTGAACGTTTTTCACAAGTTGTCCAGGTTGCTCGTCCTTGCTAAATGTCTTACGGTATACTGCGGATATATTCTTAGTTGTGAGTGTACGTCTCGAAGTTGTTCTACTCTATTTTTCGTGTATTCGTCCGGTAATTCATGTTGGTCCACTCAATTTATTTATTATGAGTATCTGTACACGCAGGGGAAAATCAAAAACAACGCTTTCAAAGACATCATCTGGTCCCAATCCTTGTGTTAAATAAGATTTTCTCGAATTCAATCAAGTTACCTCAGGAAGTTGGATCCGCGAATGGGTCATCCTCAACCTCCACGAGACTCTCCTCTCCATGGCGATCTTCGCCACCAGACTCACTGGCAAGGCTCCTCCCAGACTTGGGACGTGTCTCGTCATCCGACGATTCATAGTCACTGAAATCGGACAAAGAGCCCCGGCGTTTCCAAGCATCCGCTTCATCATCGCGTGAACTGGGACCGGGCGCCGAAGGACGGAGAGGTGGGGGTAAGTTCCTGGGGGGGGGGGAGAATTTAACCAACATGGCAGACACAGTAGAAAATCGTTGGACGCACATCTTTTCATTTCCCAATGATCCAAAACTCAAATCCTGCAAGTCAGGATGTACATATCCCCTGACTTGGGCCCTATCCCCTTTCGCCCGCTCCACCGCCGCTCTCTGCTTCTCTTGGAGCTTGGTCACCTCTCTCTCGGGCTCGCCGCGAGTCGTGCTATCTTCCGCCGGAGCGGGCTTGGGTGATGATAGGTCATCGTACATTGCCAAGGCCGAGATGATTCGGTCATTTGTTTCGATAAGAGTGCCGATCAATTCCTCGTTTTCAACGAGCTAATGAACGGTAAAAAACAATGTGTAAATAAATTTGACGGCCTCAATAGTGCAGACAGGAAGTACTCACTTGAATATATTTAACAATATACTTCCGCGCCTGTTTAGCAGTCGCGAGGCATTCCTGAACGCGCTCGTTCCGTTGAAGATTGTCATTATCTTTGTTGACCAGCTGGAACGGTTGACAAGATGAGCTCGCCTCAGACTGCCAAGGTGGTCCCTCTTACTACAATAGCGTTGACGAGATTGCTGGAGGCTTGTGATGCACTGGCTATAGAGTTTAAAACTCGTGGCTTTTCCTATACCCAATGAATGAGTAAGGCTCAAAAAAAAAAAACATTCTTACCTTCTCAAAATCGAAAGGAGCCCTGTGGGGATTGGCTGCCGTTTCCTTCTTTCTTTTAGCCTCCTCTCGTTTCGCGCTCTTTTTTTCCCGCTTGGCCTTCTTCGCCTCCTCTCTTTCCGACTTCCTCTTTGCACCATCGGAATGGTCGAGAAAAACGAGAGTGTCCAATGTCTTCGTGTCTGGGCCGAGTTCTACTAGGCGGCACTGATGGAATAGTCCCGCAACGAGGGTCATGGAGGGGTCCGTCTTGAATTGATTGTGCCAGGATGCCAGAACTGAAAGAAGCTTTCTTTTCACCTTGGGATCCGTCAAAGGATCGCTGCAGAGGTTCTTGAGCGCATCCGTCAGCTGACCATCGGCGAAAGTCGCTGGGGAGGAACACTTTCAGTCATGTCACATGAACCTACAGTAGGGGGAAAAAAAAGCGTACTCTGAAATTCGTGACCACAGTTCTCCGCAAGAGCCTTCAATATCTGCGATTAAATCAGGATGCGGGAGGGATAATGGCTGTAGGAATGAGACAGACAACGAGGGCTCGATATTGCTGATGAGGATCTCCATGCTTGATTTTCTTGCGAAGCGCGCGAGAGGCTTCGGTGGGTCTGTGAAAACGAAGGGTTCCCTATTCCCACCAATCATCGGAGAAGGATGGCTCGTACCCTGACGCTTGCAGATTAATAGAATTGGCTAATTCAGGAATTCTGACTTGGGGTTTGTGATAAATATCTGTGGGCGTGTCAAGAGAGAACTAACCCGTCGTATGCTTCGTTTTCATAATCCCTCGATGTGAGAATGTCGACCAAAGTGGTAATGGAGGACTTGAGAAGGAGGTTGGTTAGGATATTGATAGTATAGAATGAACACGTACATGAGGTTTTTCGCGACCGAAAGCTGCTTTTGCAAAGCTGATCGCAGACATCGCCAATATTCAAGACAAGGAATAGACGGACCGATTGATGAGATGATGCGTGGGATATAATTTCCTATTATGAACGTGATGTCACCAGATCTGTTTGATTCTAAGCCGTTTGCCAAACAACGACTGGTTTCCATTTTCACTATAAATTCGCCCACTCACAAATTTGGAACCCACTGTACTACATTTCTTCCCAGTCCTCCAACCCAGAATGGCCGCAGAGTTTCAGGGAGGTTCAACCCAACTATCTTTCCTTCGGGATCGAACCGAACGCCGTTTTCAACCAGAGCGATGATCAGTCGTGGAATTGCGGCAGCCGTCCCATTCAGTGTGTGTGCAAAAGGGAGACTGGCGGAAGGGCGGGGTGGAGATGAAGGGGAGGGAAGGTCCGCCTGGAATGGACGATACCGGATATGCAGTCGGCGTGCTTGATAGTCGGTACAGTTTGATAATGAAGATACCTCGCCCCAACTCCCGCGCCCGGGCATCCAAGCTTCGATGTCGTACTTTCGATACGCGCTTGCGCCTAATTCTTCCGTTGGCATATCGAGAAGTCTGGTTGAAAGGCGATAATGTGTCATCACAAGCGGAAGAATAACTTTCGAAGCTTACTTAAAAGGGAGTCCCAATCCCTCAAGTATCTCTACTTGTATCTTCTTCAAGGTTTCCATCATTTCGTCGCTTGCTTCTTTTGTAGTCACAGCGAATAACTCCAACTTGGTAAATTGATGCACTCTATACAAACCACGCGTGTCTTGGCCACGCGATCCCGCTTCCGCGCGGAATGCTTTGCCGAGACCAACGAGCTTGATCGGCAAAGACGCAGCGGGGTAAATTTTGTTGGCAAACATCCCTGCAAGCGGGATTTCGGCGGTGCCAGCAAGGACCAGATCAGGAGACGACTGCGTTGGACCATTGGAGTTCGTGACGCTGTACATCTGGGACGGTGGTAAATCAGATTGATCGCGAGGCTGGAATCCACATCTGCTCGCGATGTCTGAGCGAATGACATCAGGAGTGGTAACTGGGGTAAATCCATTCTTGATGGCGATGGAAAGCGCATAGTTGATCAGGGCTATTTCGAGCAGGGCAGCCTCGTTCATGAGGTAGTACCACGATGAACCGGTCACTATTGACCCGGCATCGAAATCAAAAAGACCCAGTTCGCGGCCTATGTCGACATGATCTCGTGTGGGAGAGGCTGACAGTGGTGCTGGACCATGCGTTGAGAGGGTAACAGCGGCCGAAGCGGGTCCAACGGGGGTATCCGGGTGGGTATCGTTCGGTATTGCCAATGCAATTGAATACAGCTGTTCCTCGAGTTTAGCTATCTGCGTCTCACGATCTATCAACTCTTGTTTGAGATTTTTGGCGTCTGCGAGAGCATCCTGGAGGAATTTCGTGTCCTTTTCATGGCTGCTCTTACGTATGCGGTCTCCAATAATAGAGCGGGTATTCCGCCTCTCGTTCAGTGTACTAGAGAGCTGTTTGAACTCCTCATAGAGACGAGAGAGAGATTGAACGGCCCCAGCGGGTAGGGGGGCTTTTCGGTTGAAAACGTTATGCGATTTGTATACTGTTTGATCCACGATGGTGCGGTAGTCCAACCGTGGTTTGGGTAGGCCGCTGGTACCATAATCATGCTTGGAGTGGGAAGAATAGCGGTATTTCGAGGACCTTGAGCCTCAAAAAAATTTAAGTAAACCATTTTATCGTTTGTTTCCGTAACTCACCGAAGATGTGAGGGTGAACTGGAGCGAGCAACAGTTTACTTTGGCGAGGAAAGGACATTGTCTTGTCACATACGCGTTACGTCACGTGTTCGATTAACATGGCCTCATCATCGAAGGGAAAGGCAAAGGGTGAAGATGTTCCATACGAACTCCCATGGTGACACCGTTTATATTAAAACCGTTCTTGGTCTTATGAATCTGCTTCAGGGTCGAGAAATACAGGCCGCGAGTCTTGGATGACGTGGTGGGAAACGTAGAGACCATCGAACGGCTCAAAGTGATTGCAAACAATGGGAACTGCCCGCATATCATAATATCAGTAAGGATGTCGTTGGTTACTCAAGTGCGTTTCTGACAGACATCGAATCAGGGAATGCCGGGGATCGGGAAAACGACGAGTATTCACTGCCTGGCGCATCAGTTGTTAGGAGACGCGTATAAGGAAGGCGTATTGGAGCTGAATGCGTCAGATGAGAGGTAAGCCTGATCCTCAGGTATGATCCATTGAATTAACGCCTTTGGCAGAGGGATAGATGTTGTCAGAAATAAAATCAAGGCCTTTGCTCAAAAAAAAGTGACGCTGCCACCAGGGCGGCATAAGGTTGTCATCCTTGATGAAGCAGATAGGCAAGTGATATGTTTATGCGACAGAGCCATGTGCTCATCGAGTCGGATAGTATGACGGCCGGGGCTCAACAAGCACTGCGGCGGACTATGGAAATTTTTTCGAATACTACGCGGTTTTGTCTGGCGTGCAACATGAGCAACAAAATCATCGAGCCGATACAGAGTCGGTGCGCGATTTTAAGGTACGCGAAATTGAGAGACGAGGAGATTTTGAAGAGGCTTTTGGAAATCTGTGAGATGGAGAAGGTGAATGAGTTCCTCCCTAACGCTTGCTGGAGACCGAGTTATTATAGGTGGCATATAACGATGACGGCCTCACTGCGCTCATTTTCACCTCAGAAGGGGACATGAGACAGGCTATCAACAATCTCCAGTCGACTTGTTCTGGGTTCGGGTTCGTGTCGGGTGAGAATGTGTTCAAGGTTTGCGATCAACCGCACCCTATCGTCGTCAAGGCCATCCTCCAGGCATGTATGAACGGTAACATAGACGCGGCGATGGAGAGGTTGAACGAGCTCTGGGGGCAAGGGTACAGTGCTGTGGATATCGTGGTAACTATTTTCAGGGTGGTGAAAACGTTTGATGAGTGAGTCCGTGCCTCCTCGGGTGTTGTATGTTTACGAAGCCTGCCCGCAGAATACCGGAATACACGAAATTAGAATTTATCAAAGAGATCGGGTTCACGCATATGCGAGTGCTAGAGGGAGTGGGAACATTGATCCAGCTAGCTGGTCTGATGGGACGTTTATGCAAACTGGTTCGTATTCGCTGGTCTTGTGTTGAGTGTGCTGATGATCTCGACAGAACATGAATTAGTTAATTACATAATATTTTGATCATGACCTCCTCTCGCTTAAAATCAATCAAACACATCATTGTGGTCTGTTCAGGCAAAGGCGGCGTCGGAAAATCGTCGATATCCGTTCAGCTGGCACTAAGCCTGTATGCCTCCTCTTCGACTACCCGCGTCGGCATCCTCGACGTCGATCTCACCGGCCCCTCTATTCCGCGCATGTTGGGGGTTGATGGTCACGGGGTGCATCAGAGCAGCGACGGCTGGGTGCCTGTGTTTGCGGATGGGGCGGAGGCCAGGTTGGCTTGCATGAGTGTCGGGTTTCTGTTGCGGAACAAGGGCGATTCGGTGGTGTGGAGAGGGCCGAAGAAGAACGGGATGATCAGACAGTTCTTGAGCGATGTGAGATGGGGTGAGCTTGATTATCTTGTGGTTGATACGCCTCCGGGTACGCTTCATTCTATCGAGGAGTATCTGTCCACGATGTTCACGATCTTCCAGGAACGTCGGACGAACATTTGTCTCTACTCGAATATTTGAAGCCGGTTCACACACGCGTGTTTGGTGTGATTGTGACAACCCCACAGGCTGTGGCTCTCATGGATGCGATGAAATGTCTTTCGTTTACACGCGCTGTGAATCTCCCTGTGCTGGGGCTGATTGAAAATATGAGTGGGTACATATGTCCGTGCTGTGCACAGGTTAGCAATGTGTTTTCGACTGGTGGTGGAGAAGAGATGGCTAGACGGGAAGGGTTACTCTTACTCGGTTGTCTCCCAGTAGACACTGAGCTGGTGACACTGTTGGATGGATCTTCCGAAAGAGATGATGGATTTGGACTGTTAGTACGTTATCAAACGACGTCTTCCGCTAATCTGTTCAAAGTCGTCTTAGCTCGTTTATTAGGAGCAATAATAAATAACTAAACGTGTAAGACATGTGTGAGACTAACTCAACCACGTTCTCCCCTTTTATCGTACCATAAAACAATTCCTTTCTTTACGACTCGCAATGACCTCAACGACCTCAATCCGCCACCCTCGACGACGACGCTCAAGTTTCCTCGACAGGTGGATTCAAGAACAACACTCCCCGAATCCTATTAGAACAAGTCGATTACGGCTAACCCTTCAGAATCCTTTAGATCTCCACCACTTTCCATGTGCTCCCATCCATCGAAACACCCTCGAGGTACACATCATCCATACTCTCATTCTCCCTCACTCTCTCACCCCCTTCACAGCTCACAACCTCCCCTCCTTTCGACATCCCTCTCTCATCTCGTCCCGTCTCTCCCTCAGTCCAGACCCTCGCGGGATCAACCATTTCCTTACCTGCCCGCTCTCGTCTTTCATTCTTCTCTCGCACATTCAGACCCATCCCGGGAACGAACGGAGACCACGTTCGTTCCTCCAGTCTTCCCGCCCTCAACGGCCCCGACCGCACTTCTTCTCATGGAGATTCCACCATCAACGCCTCTATGACCTCCTCCCGCTGGAAGTGGCGCCCGAGCGTGTTGGGCCACTTCGCCTTCCCCACCGCCTCCCAAACCCAGAGCTCCCTCTCCGTTTCCAGCGACCACTTTCCCCACCCGCGTCCCAGCACATCCTCCAACACTTCCGCCACCCGTCTCTCCCACAACGAGGAGCACTTTCCTGACCCCCCTCCCCTCCTTATCCGTCGCCGGATTTTCAAATATACCCCGGCATTCGCCAGCTCCCCTTCCTTGTGCTCTCAGCCCACCTCTTTCTCCGCTTCGTCCCTCTCGAATGACCTCTCGTCGCATTCCCGGGGATCTGCCCACTTTCGCATGCGGCCCGATTCTCGTCTGGGCACCGATGACATGCTTAGCGATCACGAAGCGGACTATGACGGAGATAACGATCGCATCATTCACCCGACGCAGTCGTCCAACAGCGATCCCCTGCCGTTTGTCGTATACTCGGCAAACACTTCAAGAATTCTGTTGAGCTCGTTCGGTAACTCGATTCGGAGCAAGAAGAAGAAGAAACTGGTCATCAGAGGTATCCGGATAAACGAATGCAGAAAGCTGGATGCCGCAAGGCGATGGTGCGAGGTATGCTCGTTACCACCACTTGAAGTTTCCTTTCTAACCAAAACGATGGTGGCAGAACTTTGGTGAAGTAAGCCAGATTGTAAGGATGCCGAATGAAGATCTCCATATCGATTTTGCTAGCGCAGAGATTGCAGAGACTGTACGTCCCCCTCCATCTCCACCGAGCACACTCGTTTACCACAACTTAGGTCTGTCGATTGTGTGCCAGGGTGCATATTTCGGGTGTCGGAAGCGTACATCTGTCCTGGACTAGAAGTAGCAAACCATGACGCCCGTGCGTCACCCAGGTAGGCGATCGAAGTGCGACGAACGTATTACCGAACTCACCCTTGACAGCGTGCAAGTCATGCATGCCACAGGACATCTCCGCTCAACCGAGGTCCTCAACCAATCCAAATATTGTCACATGTGCTTCCTATGTTACCCCTATATATGATATATTCTTTCATTTATTTTTCATGTCAAGGCTTTCACGCCTACGTCCCTTTCATGACCCATATTCACTCTTACATTTTCAACTGCCAATGTATATACAATTCTTACACACAGCAGACCTACACAACATATATACCTATACAGTGCATTTTTTTTACCAATCAAATATGGCTTCTAATTCGTTGTCTGACAAGTCTTTTGATAAATACAGAAGCGAGAACGACAGGATCTGTCTCTATGCGGCAATGAACAAGAAGAAAGGGAGTGGAAGAGTAGTACAGTGTGTTGATCCATGCTAGAGAGAACGTCTTGATAGGAGAGAGGGCGACAATGATTGTAGGGCATAGTGTGTGATTGATGCTGATATCAGTTCTCCCGCGCGCGGGAGAAAGATGAATGGGAGACGGAAAGGGATGAGATGACGAACAAGAGAGATGGAGGGGGACAAGAAACTGAGAAAACATGAACGAAGTGAAAATAAATAAAATGCGATTGACGGAATGGAGAGGTGAAGAAAGTGGTGCTGAACGTTTGAAATGCTTGAAATGTCCAAATAAAAAAGAACGGAGAACGACGAGAGGAACCCCCACCAGTTACTCAACGACCTGTCCCCCCCCATTGGTTCCAATCGCCAACCAAGGAAGGAAACTGAGGCGGAGTGGCCAGCGGTTGACGTGCAGCCTGACCCACATTCGGGGAATGAGGGACCCCGCCTCCCCGTGGGTAGCGATTGGGAAGTGTACGGTTATGACGGTTCGTGTTGAATGCATTCTGGTTGTCCCGTCGTTGGGGCCGTCTGGCTGACGACGAAGTGGGGTGAGGTTGTCCGCCTGGCTTGCCAGCGTATCCGCCTCCGCGAGAGACAACAGGCATGGGCTGCCGGATAGATGCAAAGGGAGGGGTTGCAACTGAATCGGGCTGCTGGAACGGAAGAGCGGAGAACATAGAGGGCGGCGGGCCGGGGGGCCAGCCTGGGTTCATTCCTGGTTGAAATTGACCTTGAGTAGGCAAGGGACAAAGCGGGGGTTGAGAGGACGAAGGTTGAGGGAGATGGAACGATGAATGCTCGGGTCGAGTAGTTGACATGTATTGTTCGAGAGCTTCGGGATGGTACAACGGCATCAGAGTACCTTGCTCCCCGTGTATAAAACCAGTTGGAAGAAGCGGAGCCGAGCTACTAGACTGTGGTGCTTGTGAAGGGTCCACACTGGGAACTCTCATAGAATATACAGGATAAGGCATGTACGACTGAAAAAAAATTGATATTGTAACTGGAGCGGATGATATCAAGGTTTGGAACCTACAGTGTACATGCCACCCACGGAGCCCCAAGCATTTGGAACACCACCAACAGGTCCACCAACGTCAGACGCAGTTGGGTGTAGTAATCCTTGGTGAGGTGGTAAGACGAAACCAGGGTAGCCTGGCATATAAGGAATGGGATACGGGAAGTGCTGTGGAACTGGCTGCATCCAAGGTTGGGACGGATAATATCCTGGATTTGGAACAGGACATGGCATAAGAGGCGGTGCCGCTGCTGATGCCGAAGAGCCAAATGAGGAAGAGGGAGGTGTTGTGCCCGTTAAAGCAGGATCTTCAAACCATTCGCGAAAGTCCCCGAATTGCGAGGATGTGCCTCTCGAAGGGGAGGATGGGTGTGATGGGGTACCATGCACCTCAGACTCTCGAGGAGAAACCTTGTCACCGGATTCGTCAGTGAATGTATAATCGAACCCATCGGGTGTTTTAGACGGGGGTTTATTCAGAGTAGGAAACTCGGGGACTGTGGCATAGGTTGCTTCTCCTAGACCAGGACGATTGTCGACCGGCCCCGAGGCGTCCTGGTCGTGACACTGTTCGATCGCAACTTTCTTCGCAACAAGACCGGGTGTTTTGTCTTCAGGTCCGCCGTATTGGCGCTGAATACCAGAGTGTTGGTATCTTCCCCGTCCACGCCCGTATTTCCATGCGCCCCGCTGAGACGGGTTGCAGTCCCGGAGTTGAACGCGCATTTGACGCCCGTCGTGTATGCGATTATGCTTCCACAGGGAAGGATCAGTTAGAGACGAGAACAGTTGATGAGATTTTGCAAACCTGTTGGAGGACCGCGCGAGCAGGCGCATCAGTATCGTTGAATTTGACAAAGGCGAAGGCAGATCGACCGTTCGCTGGTGTTCCGAGAAGGTTAATCAACCGCTTCTCGTTACAAGGGAAGAAGGAACCCACCAGGGCGTATGAGTTTAACATTCTCCACCACACCAAACTTGCTAAAGAAATCATTAACTCTTTCCTCGTTCCAAGCGCTTGGGCCAAACATTTCCAGCCCCCCAACAAAAATGGTGGTCAGGTCAAGAATTTTCTCCGCCTCATTCAAAACTTCATACGTTGTACTTTCCTTCCCGTCCCCATCATTGAAAGTCAAGGCTTGGAATTCGCTGACATATCCTGTTGGCGTGTCGGGAAACATGGAACCAGGCGTTTTGGGCGTTATTGGTGACATTCCAAGCTCGGGAGTTGGAGGCACATCTAATTCTTGTTCCTCCGCATGACATTCAGCTGGGATCAAGTTGGAGATACCCTGAGGGGTTAGCGAGACTGGCGCGGTTTGTGAAGTGAGGATGGCAGATGGTGGAGAGAGGGGGCTGCTAACACGATTGTTGAGAACTTTCATGAGCCGTCAAGCTAAGAACCACAAACTTTTCGGGATTGTACTCCACCCATGATGTTAATTTCTCGGCCCAGACACCGCCTTGGAGCCTACGATCCTGCTTGGAATCGCCAAGCGGAGGGAAATCTGTCTCCGTCCATTCTCCCTTTTTCGCTGGAACCAAAGTGTCTTCCTCGTCGCCTAAAGGGGTTGGTGTTTTTGGAGACAGCGAAGCACTGTGCAGAGGACTGCTATGAAAGTTGGCGTTTGGAATGTCCCAGGTATCGCTAGTCAGTTCTTCCGGGTTTTGAGTTGCGGACGATACGAACAGCTTTTCGTCGGAAAGAGTAGCAAGTTCGGAAGGTTGAGTGAACATCACTGTGGAATGGTGGGGGTGAGTGGGATGCAAGGGGTGGGAAGAGTGTGGATTCCGGCGAGAGTGAACATGGTCGCTACCTTGTGGAGCTATGTTAGGCTGGTGTAACCTCTGACCGATGGTAGGGGAATAGTGTTCAAATCCAGACGAAGTTGGCTGGTGAGCCCATGTCACCGTCAAGTGAGGCACCCGACGCAGGGTCTGCGAAAGTGACGGGGAGTTCGATAACCATTTTCGAATAAGCAAGGGGTACGAACCATTAAGGCGTTGACACAGTCATCGCGATGGTCCCATTTGACCTCCCAGCAGCGAGGATCCATGCTGGATGCGCGAGGGGCATCGTGTGGCGCAGGATATGACTTGCGAGAGTCGTCGAGAGTAACGATATCCTTGCTGCCTTTTCTCAGACCAAGAAAGAAGAAGGACTGAGAGTCTGTCTATACAAACATATAGAGTGATTATCACCATTTTCAACGTTGTGAGATTGGTCAGGAACTAGAGATGTGTCGCCATCGGGGATGTAAGGCCCGAAATGTTCGAGAGAGCCAAAGTGTGAGGAGAGTTTGCGGATTGTCTGATCAAAATCAGCGATCAATGCTCTTGATCAGCAGGAAAAGTTGCAAAAGGAAGGTCGAAATATGAGGCATATCATGGCGAGAGAGTTGCTGACCTCTGCATCATAGACGAGTGGATTCAAGTGCAGAGTTGAGCTATGGTGGGTGATCACCTGATCCAGACCCTGGGCAGGGGTGGTAGGTTGACTCTCATCGGGTGGTGTGTTATAAAATATAGACGAATATCTGAAGGAGATTTGAGAATAGTAGGTAAAATATTGAAGGTGGTTGAAGACACACTTTGCTCTCCAAGGTCGACATAGCGTCATTGTCGTAGGAAGGTCCAATTCAACGAATTTAGCTGACAGGTTCGGATCGGCAGATTCCTTACCGAGGGGATCGGGGGGGATGAACTGCATCGGAATACTGAGGAATAGTAAGGCAACAGTCGATAGATACGAATTGGGGAAATGACATACCGATAAGAAATCAGGAGGGTTCTGAAGGCTCTGGCGGGTTCGTAACGTAAGAACCGACCTAAAAAGGGTTTCGACTCGGAGGAGCGGAGGGCTTGGATGAGCCGAGCTGCAGAGGCAGCATCCTAAGAAACAAGGTCAATAGTGGGGAGGAAGGAGGGGAAGTGAAACCGACGTCGCATTGAACGAAAGCACAGAGGCCGCCCTTGGAGTCACGTACGACCTTGATATTCTTGACTTCGGCGTGTTCCGAAAGATGCTCGGAAAGCATGCGGACGAGCTCGAGCTTGTCGACGTGGGACGGGAGGCTGGAAAGACGTTAGGATGAGGAGATAACAGTCCGGGAAGGGCGGTCACCTTCCGACAAAGATGCTCGCGTCATGGGGCATTTTGTTGTCCGAATTGATGATTGGCGCGTCGGAGGGTTGGTCGAACGCGTTTCTGGGAAGAAGAGTGTCGCGAACGCGAGGAGATGGAGGAGGGGAGGAAGGTAGGGGGTCGAAACGAGTGCCCCAAGTACGGTGTTTGTGTGCTGGTTTGATGGGCATAGGTAGAAAGGAAAGGAGAGAAGAGACGAGAGGGATTAAATCGAATTAAATCGTGTTTTATAATTAATTAATTAAAAAGAATTATTTATTTATTTATTTTCATGTCAAAAGGCGACAAGAATTCTTTCTCACGATATTCTCAGTCAGTTCTCATGTCCGACGACGACGGCTACGGTGGTGAAGACGGTGCGGACGGTTTCGACTACGAACCAGCAGGGTATGTATCACTCTCAGTCAAGCTCAATCTTTACTCACCACTATCAGATTCAACGGAGAAAACTTTGTGTGTATTCACATCTCTCTCGGCATCCCATCTCATACACACTCAGGACGACAACTACGGTCTCCCAACTGAACTTCAGGATGAAGAGCAATCAAATCGCGAGAACGGCGTCCTAGGTCCAGGCGAGGACGTCCCCCCAATCAACGGTCTCGTCGGAACCGATCACGACCAGGACATGCTTACCGGCGACGAGCCACAAGAGAGGGTCTCTGCCGTCGGCCTCGCGGGGGAGAGGCAACCCAACAAAGTCAGGGTAACAACGCCCTATCTCACAAAATACGAGCGTGCGAGGATACTGGGCACCAGGGCTCTGCAGATCAGGCATGCCTTGTCCCCACCCCTTCAACACCTATCCTTACCATCTTTTTAGCATGAACGCTCCCGTGCTAGTGCCATTAGACGGCGAAACAGATGCCCTTCAGATCGCTATCAAAGAACTCTCGCAAAGGAAAATTCCCCTCATCATCCGGCGTTACCTTCCAGACGGCAGCTTTGAAGATTGGAGTGTGTCCGAGTTGATAAGTGATTGACTTGGTACACATAATTTATTGCGTCTCTTCCAAAAGTATCTTTCAGCTCTACTATACATACCAATTAGATACTCTCCCCGCACCGTAAGTGTAAAAAAATATAAATTAGGTCCCATCTATCTCGCCCGTATTCGTGTTGTCCGTGAACAAAAGCCCTCTCTCCGAGGCTGGCATTCTCTTCCGTCGGACGCTTGAAACATCCCGCTTTTTCGACGGACTTGACTCGCCATCGCAATAGTGCGATGTTGTTTGCCTGCGTTTGCTGGGCGACGGGGGCGTTTGGCCTCTCTCGCCTCTGGCTTCCCGAGCTGAAAGAAGGCTGACGACCGCCGCGTCATCCAAAAGAGGTGGAACATTCTCTTCCTCTCTTTTCTTCCCCTCTGTTCAAAGACAGGTGAGTAAATACCCAACGCAACCATCAAAAGGCACTCACTTCCGCCCTTTCCTTTCTTCGCAGCCACCGTGACTTCTTTCACTACTTTGAAGCCACCACTCATGCTGGCATCTCCATCCGCGGCCAGGAGTGTCTTTTGAACCTCCCAGTCCACAGGTCTCATCCTCTTCCAGTCCTCCAGGACATTGCTGACCCACACGTCCGTATCCCCCTCGACGTGGTAGTCAATAACATCCCCCCACTCACTTCCTGGCGGTGTTCTGTTCACAAACACCACCTTACCCTTCATACTCTTTGCCTTCTTCATCGGGGAAGATGAACCTGCAGGCACTGACGCGTGGACAACTTTGGCAAACTCTTTCACCAGCCTTTTCAGCCCGTGAACCTTGAGTGACGTCCCCATAACGATGAGCATGTCCGGTTTCCGCGCAACGTCAGCCGTTTGGATCAACCCAATTTCCTCCCCCAGAGGATGGGGTTCGCCATAAAGAACAATGGCCGGCCGGAGCGTCCCAATCTTCAAAGGGCGGGCAGATCGCGCCACACGCGACTCGGCTAGATGCCACAAAAGATCAACAACTCGCATTCATGAAAAACATCAGACTGTCCCCACAACTTACATCGCTCGAGACATTCCGGGCATCGTGGTGCCACACCCTCACCGAACATCTCCAGATGCGTGTCCAAGCATGGGCACTCCCCAGAGCAAAAGTTGCACCGTAGACGGTGTATATCACCGTGTAGCTGCACATTTCGCACCTCCCTCACGTTGATTCTTGACTTGCCCTTCCCATTCCTTTTCACCTCTGGGCTGGAGGATCCTAAAAGGCCAGCCCTAGCTTCAAGGCCATCGATGTTCTGTGTGTATGACCGTAAAAGCTTTCTTTTCTCGTCAAGCGTCTTGATGAAATGGTGGGTTGGGGAGGGCGACGCGGAGTCTATCGAACGCTTGAGTTGTGAGACGAAGGTGTAGAAAACGGAGGTTGAGGTCGGGTCGCGGAAGAGAGAGGCGTCGAAGAGGTCTCGTCCTTTGATAACAACATCTGGATATTGCTTCTTTACCAGCGCGTAGAGTCCATCGGAGGAGCGAAAGTCCTAAAATAAAAACCGAACGGTAAGGAACAAAGACATGGAGAAACAAACCCGGGACTGACTGGTATCCCACAAGAGCAAGAAATGCCTGCTCCGGTAACCACAACTATTCTTTTACTTTTAGCCACTGCGAGGGACAGGTCGGAGAGTGTTCTTCTGGTAGATGTGTCCGACGCAGCAGAGTCTAGGATTAATGAAAGTGTCATGGTGGGTGAAGAGAAAGACTTTGTTTCGTTGGTCCGAGTTGAGATTGTCGCGTACCATCACGCGTTAGTCACGTGAGACGTGCTTCCGCTTTCCAAATCGACACCATCCAAGGATCCCCTGCACCATAACATCTGTCCCAAACTCACGCGTCTGTATGGAATCGACTTGAAATTCTTTTAAAATGATTGTTATGATTTTTGAACAGACACGAATTTACAGTTAGAATCGACAAAGCAAGTCATATTACACGTCAGCCCAGCCACCTTCGTCCAATTTGTAGGAGGCTTCACTCTCAGGTCGGTCGGGGCTGTCCACTAGCTTCGCTACTCTTTCCTCAGCGCGCCCTAGTCATCGCCGGAAATATTGTCAGTATGTGCAAGGATAAGGACGCGATACCGGGACTGATAAATTCGAGGGTGACGGTATTCTCGACCAACTTCTGTCTCTACCAGCCTTTTGCCCAATCTCACCTTTTCTGAGAAACATCCTTGTTGCGGAAGCGTGAGACAAGATATGTCCCCCTATTGGCTTGAGGGCGCCGCCAGCTACGAATGTCATCGTCGCTCCAGGGTCCGCTAGCCGCACATCAGTCAAACGAAACTCATATGCCCGGGAAACAACAATGAACATACATTGAACTTGATTGGTCAAAAGGATCGCGACCTGCGTTAGATTGATAGATGGTCAGATGAATGATAGGAAGAGCAGATCACCAAACGTTGTATTCCTCTGATACTTTAGACAATTTCGAAAGCATCTAGCCAGAGTCCCCTCATCAAGAATCGCTGTCACGTCGTCTTAGTTCACATACCTGAGCAAGCTTTGGAATATTGTTTCAGTGACATGTTCCATGTAAACATATTGACAAACCTTTTGTTGCCTCTCACTAAGTTCCCCTCGACCTGAATAATCAACGCGAAAAAGCGCCATGATGCTATCCACAATCTGCGAAATGACATGACTACGGTAGATCATTATCACTACAAATGACGTACCAACAATCGGAAGTCCTTATCTTCCGCGAAACGCATAGAACACTCATTAATCAGTTCCATCTAGATGGCCAGAATAAGCGGGTGCCAACGATTCGCTCGGCATACTTACCTGGTGTTCGCTATTATGGGCGCGGGCTAAGAGGGATGTGGAAAGAACTAATTCGCGAAAAATATTTGCAGACGCCGATACCATAGAGAATATTTTCCAAAGCCATATCGCCATTGACGCCAAATCTATCGGCAATGGATCTTATGCGATCAGGGCGAAACGTCCCTGAGGGTCCTGATTAGTTATACGAATTTAAGAATAACGAAAATATATGAGGTCACCCTCAGTATCAATGTAGGCCACCTATGGAACGTAAAGTGAGTGTTATAAAAAATCAGTCCGAAGTCTTGCCTTCCCCGATGCGCCTCCTAATTCCGCGGGGAGCTGGGTGACAACACTCATTGTATGAGCCAGCTGGGTTTTTCCAGTGCGAAACTCGCCATAGACTGCCAGGTAAATTATTTGGTGTTTGCGTCTGATAAAATGTTCGCACCTTCCGAAATGGATTGCGACATGAGACCTCCTGATAGGATGATCAAGATTTGGTATGCCAAGCAGAAACATTGAATGACGGACCACCAAGAATCCCGTCGACAGCCTTACTTCCTGTACTTATCATAAGAACTCTTTTTCGTTTTTCTTGCACCTCAACTCCAGTTGCAAAGGAAGACCCCTAGGGAACTGCTCAAGAGAAGGCGAGTTCTACATACACTAAAGAGCTCACAAGAATTTTGTGCGCTGCCTCCTGGAAGGGCAACGGAGTTGAGCATCAAGCAGCAACTAATTCAAGCAAACCAGACCTTGATCTTCTCGACTTTAGCCTCGGACATTCCCTAGGGAATGAGATTAACTTGAAGCTAATGGACATTATATTTTGAAACCTTGATTTTAAGCATCTGCCTACGCGTCGTCATATTGACTCCGGAGACTGTGTTGATGGCAGCGGCCTGTAGCTTCGGGTCAAAAAAAGCGAAATCAAATTTCGTGTCTAGTAGAACCACCTTGAGTTTCAAAATATCTTGCACGTTAATACCCTGCCGAGAGATGGGATATAAAGAGGTGAGTCAGAATCGTGGGGTCAATGCGCTTACATGCTGTTGCAATTCATCGACATTATCAAAAAACGGAGTCTTTTTTCAAAGATTGTTGTCAAGTCCAGGAAAAAGCAAGGAAAGATAACTTACGTCGTCCAAATCACCCCCGGGACTGGGAGGCCTCGAGGGCACAGCGTTATGAGAAGGATTGTGACGGGGAGGCATCGAGGGAGAAAGAACCGAATGATGGAAGGAAGGAATGAATATGGCGTTTATATATCAATCCCGGGTTATGACGTCGCGCATTTTTATTTGACAAGTGGGGTAAGTCTACTGCCTATTTAGGATAGATGACCATGGAAAGGAATAGTGCACGATGAACTCAACGCTTGATAGCAAACGATCAAGGAAAAAGAAAGTTCCATCATCACTTCACGAGTCCCGGGTGTGACATATGGGGCCTCAGAATCCCCGTTTGCCTGGAAGGCGAGCCCAGCATATCCATTAGAATCCTTAGTTCTGGGATTCGGAGCGCAAACTTGTCAACGTCGTAGAAGAGTTGATCATCATTTCAGATTGTTTGAATCTTCGGGTTCAGCCAGAGTCAACGGGGTGGGGGGGTGTATTTCCGGCGTCGGTCCTGAAAAGTCCTTGCCCGTCATACGAGCAAGGTTTTCTATGTCTGTTCACCATTAGCAATGAGTAGACTGGACCTTAAAAATACACAATTCCCGCACCGTACGGAATACGATTATTAAGGCAGTACGTGATCCTATTTGGATTCTTCCTATCTTCCGTCTTGAACTTGTTCTTGCAAGACTTTCGATCACGACCCGGTAGGACGTAGGATATAAGCTCGTAATTCTCTCCGAACTGTGAGAGGGCCTGAAGTGGCAATACGATCAGATGGCCGACACGGCTGTCGAGTCAAGACTCACATGGTAAAAGAGTTCCGTCTCTTCTGCACCCCAGCGAGAACCTCGAAACTTTTTACCATAAGTTCCGGAGTTGACGAACTTTGTGTTATCCGATTCTTCAACTTGTGTGTAGTGCTCGGTGTTTTCTTCGTCATTCCGGTCAACGAACAGCGACTCCTCGTCGATGAAGGTTTCACCGTTTGGTCCAATTCTGACTTGCACGTTGAATCGGCTTACAGCCAGATCCTGCGTGTAGTCGAACCCGTGACCACTTCTGTCGTCCGTCTTTGAACTTCCTTGGCCATCGTTTGAACCAATCGGCGCAGAACCTTCCGCAGGAATCGAAGAAGGACCAGGGATGGCACATTTATCTGATGTCTTGTTCGGAGTGGAGCTTCTAACTTCGTCATCATTCTCAAGCTTCCGGAACTTTTTGGCTTCCATCAGTGACTTCATGCGCGCTCTTTTATCCCGGCTGGTGGCCCTCCATGCAATATGATTGTTCCGAATCTCGACAGCTTTGCTACTGACGCGGCCTTGGCCAGTATCATTACACAAAGCAGCCATCGTGACGACTGTGGGATCGATTATCTCCCCCGGGTCAGCATTAGCGTCAAACGGCCGGACCGACGATGCACGCGACTTCCTTGGTTTTTGCGATCCACCACGCATTTGCTTCTGAAATAAAGGGCCATCTCCAGAATGTTCCGAATTTTTAGACGCGGAGTTCCTCTTTTTCTTTGAAGTGTCTGACACATCCACGCTAACGGCCGCGGGTAGAGATAGGTCTGATCCGCTTGACATGATTGCACCACGGTATAGTTCAATACCCTCTTCCCCTTTGTGACTTGAGCCATTTTGGTGGAAAAAGTCACCTGGTCCTGGATACCCCATTGCTGCTGAGTGAGATATAGCAATTTCAGGTGCACAATCGGGTGACACAATGGGTGGTGGTGACGTATTAACGGAAGATGTTGCAGGATTCATAGAAAAAGGGTAATGATTCGGGATACCGGACAAGTTTCCAGAGTTCTCGTCAGGAATTAATGCCCTTGTTGGAATGACAAGCGGCGGCGGCATCGAGCCAGTGGCGACGGCTGTATGGGATTCATTGGGTGCTCCAAATGGTTTAGAGAGTGTGTTGGATGGTCGAGCCCGAGGTTTTGCAACGGGCTTGAATACTGCGCTACCTTTCTCTGTAAATGATATAAGAGGGTGATGCGAAAGAGATTAAAAGCATACGTACGAACGCGAGTCGACATGTCGAGGGTGACTCCGAAAGAGGTGAGTTTGCCAAGAGCGGAAGCCTTTGAAAAACAGAAACAAACAACGCCATATGAGTCGCGTTCAACATATCAAATTACCCGTTGGCGAAAAGCCGGACTGGGAGATCGAAAACAAAGAGGACAGTGATAAACCGTTGGGGCTTAGGACCATTGCTGAAAGGTAACACATTCTGCTTTTTTATCTGGTGGAGGTTTCTCAAACTATACCTCAGTTCAGTCATACTTCAGTCGCTCAAGCAATGTTAGTGCCCACCACACCCTTTAATTTCCATTCTTACGCTCGCCTCTTTAGCACGCGAGAAATGGATATCATCAACTTTCCCAAAGTTCTCAAGTAAAGCACGCGGGGGAAAGCCTCCCAGTATTGTTCCATTGCCCCACACCATTCAGACGCGAGGTAGATGTGACATCGAAATTGGACCTCATACTTTTCCAAGTACAATGATATTTGAAGTTCACTATCTATCCTCTCCGCCATCTTCAGTGTCGAAACCCGAGTATTATTATCAGCAGTCAAAAGGTCCAAGCGTCTCATGGCAAGCCACAACACCCTATGGGAGTTTGCCTTATGCGACGTATGGGCAACATAACTCGTTTGGGAAGGCTCTAGCTGGATCGGATATGACCTCTCACCAAGCGGCGAAACCGCTGCTCTCCTCTCTTGCCTCCTCTGTGGCAATTACACCGGCCTTGATAAATCAAGTCAACTCTGCAGCATCCTCTAGTCCTACTCTTGCGAACTTGCTTCAGCTAGCTGCTGCTGGAAAAGCCACACCAGAGCAGTTGAAAACGCTCGGGCTTCTTATCCAATCTTTGGCGAATCCCATTACCGAACCCAACAGTGCAAGTGCTGCCCTCTTGTCGTCTGCACTGCAGACACCTTCATTCGCAGCGAATACTCCGAATACAATAGCTCCGAATGTAGCCCCCTATCCCTCCCCCATTCCTCCTTCACCTGTCAAGGAATTTGACATCGTCCTCGAGTTCAATGAGGCATCTGCCGAGAGATGGATATTCCCCCGCGGACCCGGGGTATGCAAGCGCATTTCCGATGGTCGAGTATCAGAGAATGCAACATATGATGCCCTTGTTTCTACCTGTGTCCCATTTCCCAAACCTGCTCCCCCAGTTGCCCCACAGCTGGCAACAACTCCTGCAGACCCACAACCAGCTCACGACGAAGACTTGCCTCTGCAGTTAGTCACTTTCCGCTTTAAAAAGGTGTCGCCAGCAATATGGGACACCCTTTCCCGATGGGTGGGCAGCGACGAAAATGTAACCAATAATCGCATGAAGCTGGAACATCTGGTAACATCTATTGTTTACATTTCTCCTGGGTAGCACTCATCGCGTGATGCAGCCAAAGAAAGACCGTGTTTACCTAGCCCATCAGCTCCCCGATGGCCCAGTCCTCACCCAGGTCCAAAATGTCGGTTCTTTTTATCCCTTGACATTGATACTACGCTGATCCGCGATCGGCTAGGCCGCATCTCCGCCATTCAGCACAAAGTCCATCAAACCTGGCCAAGTCACTGCAAGCAGGCCAAGACGCAAAACTCAGCCGAAAGCATCTAACGAGAGCAAAGACCCAAGCGCGACAACCTCAGCCGCACCGAAACGGAAGAGGCCCTCAAAAGCCAAGAATAGCACTCCTGTGAGCCAGATTGCTTGTTTCACCTGTGGTCAGGTCGATGTTCCCCTTATCATGGGCGGACGTAAGCACCCCCATACCTTGCTCTCTATACACTGCAAACCATTGTTTTCAGGCTTCTGTCGTCCATGTGTCGATGCCGGAAAGGCTGTTGCTGAGATACCTCAAGTCGATGGCAGCGGCAGTTATACGTACAAATCAGTGATCCATCTTCAACCCAATACTAGCACTTCAGAGCAAGTCCAAACACCAGTGGTCGTTGCTCCGCCGGTTATTCCATCAGCACCCCCTGCTGATCCCACTTGTCCGCGACCGAGACCGCCAGTAGGAGCACCCTCTGATCCAGGAAGAGATGTAATTTGAAAAAAAATATCGGCTCAGCAAAGTGTATACCGATGATCTCCGAGGTGAATATAATAATTTGATTGACCACCCAACCGACCAGGTCACGGCCCGAGTGGTACAGGTATAATACATATCCTCGGATAGGACGCGTATCCTTGGAAATTTTCCGTAAGAGCGTCGTGTTCCACGCGGGCTGGTATTTTCCCATTGCTATCGGCGGAGTCTGACGTAATTGATTTACCTTACACTCAGATCTACAAGATGCATCGTGACCTAAGTGTTCTGATTTTCGACGTCATGGTAAACTTTATCGTTATGGCAAATAAGGAAAGGCTGGAGTGAATGTTGACCGCGAGGTTGATGGGACCCAAGTCTTGGCAAGGGGGCCGGCGGCATGACCTGTGAACACAAAATCGCACCGAATCGCAATGAGGTTGTGGGTGACCATGAAAATTTCTGTGATATGCGATAAGGGTAGGACAGACTATTGCTTGCTATAATGAAACTGGACCGGTCTAACAGAGAATTCGAGTGGGTGACGAACACGAATGGAAAATGGGCGTTGATTTGGCTTGGATCAAACAGGTCCGATTTTTATGAGAGTCTGCGTCTGGCCGCACGCCTCCTGCTCAGCAGAAACCCGACAAACATCGATGCCGTAAATGCGGAGAGGGAATACCTGGAACTTTCACCATTAAGAGGTGAAGTCTCCAGTCGAGACGTGGCACACACCAAGTGATCACATATGATAGATGCGCGTTTCTCAGGTCAACAGTTGCACTTCGACCGACAGGGATTCCTTTCGATAATCTTGTAGCAGCTTCTCCGGCGTGACCCTCTGAAGATTGCTTCACACAACTGAGTGATGTCAGAAGAATGCACGGACCCACCAAATATTGCTTCCAAAAATACTGGTTGAACGCCAGCTTTCTCCCCGCCGGCATAAGTCGACATAGCCTCGACATCAACCCAATACCATTCGCCCCCCTCCGGACGATTATCGGGCGTAAAGCTATTGCGGACTTCAGATGTTCTAAGTACACCGATAAGATCCACGTCTCCAAAGTCTTCTATGCGGGTTGTGCTGTTGGCAAAATTGTTTGATATAAAACCGCGATTGACAAGGATGGTCGAGCCGTCCGATCGCACCAGCGGCGTAATTAAATGAAATCCATTTTTGCCTCCGTACGCACGCGGCCCAAGTAACATTGAACGGCTATGGTCCCATTTACCCTTCACTAAAACTCTCCGGTAAACGAGTTCTGGTAATGTTAAGAGACTGTAATTGGCTTTGGTTCGATCAAGATGGGAGGAAAGATCGCTGAACGAGCTTACTCCACTTGGGGTGGCAGGGACAAGGGCTCAAGTCGTAATTGCCCCTCCAACCCGTCAATCAGGTTCGTCTTCCATTGAAGCCGCTGAAGTTGCCAAGTACCAAGAGCAAAAGTGAATACTGGTATGCAACCAATAAGTACTATGGCAGGAGTGAGCCAAGGTTTAGGTCGTGTTTTATAAATCACCGGGTTGTCAACCCGTTCGGAATGGATATATCGTAAGGGTGCTCGGCATTGAAGCCTGGAGGGGAAAGCACGCAGCCTCGGGTAGCGCAGCAAGCTGATCATAGCCTTGCCACAATTTCCCACGAGATAATTCCACTTCCAATCGTCAGACTACTGTTTCTTGCAGGGAAATGTGAGCGGCATGGCCCTATACGAGCTTGAAGCAATTCACCAAAATATTCTATGCGCGTGCGTAGGTTTTCAGGGGGACGATCACGACAACATGCTTTCGACGATGGCGGAGAGGAGATTCACTTTCCAACCCGACCTGTAGATAAAGACAAAGCCGAGCAAGAACTCGTTATAAACATAAAGAAGGCCACAAGTCCAGAGGAGACTGCTCCAAAACAAAAACATGTCCGAAGTAGGTTTCATCCCCATCCCCATGGACGAATTGGCTTGATGGAACGTAGAATGCATTGTGTTCACCTGGGACTACCACTCGTCCATTTCGTTTTGGAGTGGGCTCAGAGTGCAGCCTCTCCTTGCGGATGAGGTGCAAACCTTTAAAGCTTTGATAACGGTTCATAAGGTTTTGCAAGAAGGTCATCCAGTTGTAAGATCTGCATCAGTTTCTCTACTGTACTCGTTCGTCTCATCACCCTCTTGTACAGACCATCAAGGAGGCTCACGGTCAGACTGGGTGGCTCGAAACATGCTCCCGAACATCAGGGACGGAAAGCCAACGCGGTATTCAAAATCCTATTTTCATGAGATTTTTACATGACAGATTTCTCAGGATATGGACCGTTGATCAGAACATATGTTCAGTTCCTCTTGGCAAAGCTCCGATTCCATCGTCTGAGACCGGAATTCAACGGTTTATTCGAATATGAGGAATACGTAACTCTTAAAGGAATTGATGATCCAAATGAAGGGTGAGTAGGATGCTGCTATTCTTTCTCTACAGTCTATCGAATTATTTTTCCAGATATGAGACCATTTCAGACTTGATGGGTCTACAGGATCAGATCGAGTCCTTTCAAAAGATGGTTTTCTCTCACTTCCGGCTTTCCACGAACAACGAATGTCGAATATCAGCATTAGTTCCTTTGGTCAAGGAGAGTTGGGGAATATATCGATTTATCACAAGTATGCTGCGAGCAATGCACCGAAGTATGCCACCTTTTTGCACTCATGGTATCAGATTAACTAAAAGGATATTTCAGGAACGAATGTTACCGATGCTTTGGAACCTTTGAGACAACGTTACAGCTCCCAGCATTACAATCTGCGCAAGTTTTATTATGAATGTTCGAACCTAAAATACTTGACTGGTTTAATCAACGTGCCGAAATTGGGACAAGTATGTTGGACACTCTGGTTGTCTGATTCAAAGACTTATCACTCTTAACCAGGATCCTCCCAACCTACTTGATGCGGGAAGTGGTTCAGAGGCCTCTCCCGGTCCTGGATCTGGAATGAAGTCTACTCCACCTCCTGTTGCTCCTTCACCCGATACTGCTCAAATCAACGAACAGGCTCGCTTGCTCAAACAATACGAGGAGCAACAAGAAGCCTTGAAAGCACAACGAGAGGCGGAGGAGAATCGTCGACTTGAACAAGAGCAACAGCAGCAACGCGAATTTGAACAAAGACAACGCGAGCAAGCCGAGAGGGCGAGGTTAGCGCAAGAGGAACTGCATCGGCAACAGGTGATGCAGTACAGCAACCAGGCTGCTCAGCGTGCAAACGAACTGGAAAGAGAATTACTCGCTATGAGGGGTCAATTTGAACGTGATCAACTCCTGCTGGAGCAATATGACCGGGTTCGTACCCACCGTGGCTGTAGCTTTCTTCTCTGATCGTTGGATTGTACAGCGAGTCAAGGCTCTGGAAGGGGAACTGAGTGGCGTTTCGGCCAACATCAACTCGCAGATGGCATCAAAGGATGAGCTGATCAAGCAACTTCAAGACCAGATCACACTCTGGCGGAACAAGTACGAGTCTCTTGCCAAGCTGTACAGTCAACTACGCACCGAGCATCTCGATATGCTCGCCAAGTTCAAGCAGATGCAACTGAAAGCCAACTCGGCCCAGGAAGCGGTCGACCGGATGGAGAGGATGGATCGCGACCTCAAGGCAAAGAATTTGGAATTAGCTGATATGCTTCGCGAGCGAGATCGGGCTAGGTTTGATCTCGATCGACAAAAATCCACTCATAAGGAGGATATCGATCGCCTTCGTCGCGAACTCAACTTTGCGAACGAGCGTGCGGACGACGCTAGTCGGAGCAAAAGCTCTGAGGTTTCAAATGTGCTATCGAAATACAACCGGCAGCTGTCGGAATTGGAGGATTCTTTGCGGGTAAGGAATCCGTCACCGACTCCATCAATCTACATACTCATACCAAACCCTCCCCAAGGCTAAGCAACTGCAAATTGATGATTTATTGGTTAAGTTAAATGACAGTAGCAATGACATCGAACGACTTAAAGAGGACAAGGACCAGGAGATTATGATCCTGCAGGAGAGTCTGGATAGTACGATCAAGGATTTGTCTGATGCTCGGCAGGCAAGTTCGCTTCTTCCTGGGTGTGTTGGATGCATTTGACGGTAGCCACAGGATCAGGGTATTGTTGACGAGACAACGAATGCCCAGATAGACACTCTGATTCTCGACAACCGAAAGAAACTAAATCAGATTATTGGTCAGCGCCATTCATTTTTGGCTACCCATTAAACTTCTCTGAAACTGCTTTACCTAGACTCCATTCTGCAAGCGTGTGTGCAAAAAGTCGATGATGCCATCTATGAATTGGAATCTCTAACCCAAACTGGAAATCTTTACTCTACTCCGGAATATACGTTGTCCATGGTGGAGAAGGCTACGAACAATGCCACGGAGTTCGCCACGATTTTTAATCTATATCTCGGAGGGGAAGATGGAGGTGATCACGTCGAAGTCATTAAAGGGGCTAACGAATTCGCTCAGTCTCTCACTGACGTCTTAATAAATTCAAAAGGTATAACCCGCCTAGCCAACGATGACGACGCGTCAGACAGGATTGTCAGCGTTGCGAAAGCAGCTGGTGACATCGGCCTGCGATTCTTCCTAAATCTGCAATCGTATAAACTCGACCTGCTGCAGCCCAGGCAGAGGAAGGAGGTTGCGATGCGCAATAATGGTGAAGTCCGAGGAGCGCTCACGAAGCTTTCTGAAGTAGTGGACGCGCTCATCCCGAAAGGTGCGAAGGCAGCCCGGGCGAACGGGGACATCGGCGATATCGTGGAGCAAGAGATGTCCAGTGCCGCGAGAGCCATCGAGCTCGCGACCCAACGTTTGCAAGAGCTCATGGCCCGTCCTCGGGACTCGTCCCGGTTCAGCGCCGTCGATCTGCAAGTCCATGACTCCATATTAGCTGCCGCGCTCGGGATCACGGGCGCTATTTCTCGCCTCATCCAGGCCGCTACCGAATCTCAGCAGGAGATTGTGGCACAAGGCAAAGGGTCGAGTACAACCCAGCAGTTTTACAAGCGGAACAACCGATGGACGGAGGGACTGATCTCGGCCGCGAAGGCGGTGGCATTTGCTACCAATCTTCTTATCGAAAGCGCGGACGGCGTCCTGTCAGGGACGCACTCGTTGGAACAGCTCATCGTAGCATCGAACGAGGTGGCGGGCGCTACCGCCCAACTGGTTGCTGCTTCTCGTGTCAAGGCGAATCTGATGTCAAAGACGCAAGAACGTCTCGAGCTGGCAGCGAAAGCTGTCACGGAGGCTTGCAAGGCCCTTGTCAGGCAGGTCAAGGCCCTGTCGGCGAAGCAATCGGAGGAGGAGGACGTCGATTACAAGAATATGGCGGTCTTGGAATTCAAGAAGCGAGAGATGGAGCAGCAGGTGGATATTTTGAAGCTGGAAAAAGAACTTGGCGCCGCTCGACACCGACTGGGGGCGATGAGGCGTGCCGGGTATCACACAGACGAGACAGATTGATGCACGTACATGTAACTTCTATATTTCTGTGGACCATTTGATTTTCTTTGTTTTCTATGCATAATATGGCGGAAAGCGTACTACACACTGGAAACTAAGTCGGTAGCTGACAAAAGAGGTATGGAAGAGGAGGAAGAAAAAAAAAAACTACATTATTACTGAACACAACACACAACTAGAAGGGAGCAAAAAGAGGAAGATTACAGATAAGCTTAATTAACCAATAAAAAGAAAGCATTCAATCATCGGGGTCTGGTACAATATCAAAGGAGTCCCTCTTCAGATCCAAAAAGCTGTCATTAACAGGCTTACTGTCACACTCATCCTCGATGTCGAGAAATGAGGGCTTCTTCATGATGGCCCGACGCAGTATGGTGCTTTCAAGGGATGGGATCGAGCGAAGTATGGGGCGCAACGGTGGCGGCGGTGTGATAGGTGTCGAGCGGGGACTATTAGGTACCGAAAAGTCGGCGGTAGGCGGTCGCGGTCGTGGCCGAGGAGGAGGTGGCAGACTCATAAGCACTCGTTCAGGAGATATTGCAAGTGGTGAATGGGGTAATGAACTCAAGGCTGGGGAGGAAGGTGGGGAGTATAGTTGGGGGGATTTTGCAGATTTGTGGCTCTGGCGTGAGGACAATGCCTTGCTTCCAACGGATGCGCTACGTACGGGCAGTCCGCGCAAGGAGCTACTTTCAGATTGTTCCACCATGGCATGTATTGAAGAGGGTGGTGAGAGCGCACTAGGAAAGGCGAAATCATTGGAGGAGTCAGATGAATGTGACGTCAACAACGACGACGACGACGATAGCCCACGCTGGCGCACAAAGGCCGAGTCATCTATGGTATCTCGAACGCTGGCCTCTACTTTGAGCATTTCTGCAGGCGATAAGATCCGCTTGGGAACGTAGTCCGTCCTGGTCACCGGAGCGCTGGACGGCTGGTCTGGGTCATCTACTTCGGACATGTAGAGAGAGGGAGTCTTGGCCCGCTTACGCTCACTCTCAAGCGGTAAGCTAAACAGCGAGCGGGCGTCATGCTCATGTCGGTCTGACTGTGCAGTAGATGGACGCCTAAGACTAGAACCGGAAAAAAGTCTCCTCCTGGATGATCCAGCTGTGTTGGGTCTCCGCTTCTCTGGACTCTCGCGTGACTCCATATGTGATGCGGCAGTCGCAAACGTGGGGGTCTTGTGACGAAGAGGTTGACGGAAGCGGTGATGATGGAATGAACGTGATTTCTGGGGTGGTTTCTCCAACCCCTCATCAGAAACAAAGGAAGAGATGGAACCAGGACCGGTTGCGACACCCTGCCTGGAAGAGAAAGATTGGTGGGAGGCAGCCTTTTTGATGGTGCGTGTGACTTCATAGGTTCTGGGGAGAAAACAAGCAGAGACGGAAGATTTTGGCAAATGGGATGACTCGCGATCCCAATCCCAATCCTCTCTCCGCGATCTGGAATCGTGTGGGGACAAGAAGTGATTCTTGCCCTTCTCGTATCGCGAGCCGGAAGGATAGTTGAGTTCTGTGTCGTCATCGGTAGAATGGGAGGCAGCAAATGACAGGACTGATGAGGAGGAGGAAGCGATGTCTGATGGAATGATGTAGGAGGATAGATCTTCATTTGAACTGTTGGTTGCGGGAGGGAGGGGTAGATTATGGGTGGGGGGAGCTTTGGGAGGTTGGCTTGCTCGTAATAAAGACGATTTCCGGAGAACGGAAGATCGTGGTGGGGATTGGCGGGGAGCGACATTTTGGGAAGGGGAAGTGGGGACGGAGGTTGATGAAAGATTAGCCGGGACATCCTGTGAAGATTTTCTGGAATTAGATGGGTCCTCGTCAGGAACATCACTGTTTGTGATAGAGTGGTCTATTCTGCCCTTGCCATCAGTCAAGGTGGAGGTAGAAGCCGACTTGGGAATGGAATGTATTTTGGCGAGGGGGGTACTGAGTTGGGAGTCTGATCTGTCGTGTTTTGGTGAAATGGATTTGTCTTGAAGACGGTTGGGTGGTTTGCTGGGATGAAAATATGAAAATGATGGAAAAGAATGATAAAGAAAATGTTGTACTTGTCATCATGGGAACCAGAGGATGCGAAGGTATTGCGCCACCAAATATCGGTTGGAGATTGAGAAGATGAGGAAGTGTAGGACGAACGGTCCAAAGGGGAGAAAGTGTCAAGAGTGGGCTCGGATTTCTGAACGAGGTCTGGTGGGCATGAGGCTATTGATATACCACGGGAGGCGAACGGGTCTGAATCGGACAAGGTCATAAGAGACTGGCGGAAGTGGAGAGTGTCTCTTGGGGCGTCTGAGGGCGTTCTTGGTTCGAGGGAGGATCGAAGGGTAGAGAGAGAATTGGACTGGGGCCTGGTGTTGGCGCGGGGGGTGGCATCGTGATCAGGAGGGGATGAAAGCGGAGAAGATCTGCGGGGTTGGGGTGGGAGGGGGGGCGGAGGCTCTTGTATGGTCAAAGATGGGTGTTTTTTGGTGAGACGGAGTGCGGATGTGATGGTGTTGAACTTGAGGCCGGAGGAGGGTGGTTTTGATGATGTGGATTTTTGGGAAAAAGAGCGACGAAGGTCCTTTCCAGGGCGTGAAATCTTGGAGGAGAACCACCACGTCCTCGAGGAAGACTCAGATACGACTGAGGACATGGTGGTAAGATGAAGAGATGGAAAAATATATTGGATTAATTTGGAATTTTTGGCCATCATGAAAGGTGGCGCTCCTATCATTCACTTGAAACGTTAACGATGAGGAAGGACGGAAACAGTCCGTCTATCTCCCTCCTACAGTAAGATTTCCCACAAACACTTCTTCTTCATCATGTCCATCATCACCAAGCTCTAGGTCGTACCCTGCCCTTCTCGCGGCCGAGATGTCGATTGGTTTCGGTCGGGAGAATATCGACTGCCCCGATCTGTGCAAGCCTCAGTCGCGGGCAGCGTACACCGGACATGCCACTCACTGTCGCATCACCGCAGCCAGGCGCCCGAATTGCAGCACATTCCGGGCGATGAGCAGCAACGTATCCAGAATTTCTTCCTGTTTGCTCGTCGAGCCACATCCCGCGAACGCAATAATCAGCAGCGTCAAGGCACAAAACGTCGTCAACATCAAATCCAAAACATTGAATGGGGATTTCCAGAATTGCTATTATACCCGGTCAGTCAATTCCAAAAAAAAAAAAAATAACGACGCTTACCCGACCGAACGCAACAAACCGAATCCCAACCTCAAGGATCAGAGATGTGTTGATAATAATTTCCAAAATGTAAAACGCAACCCCAGGACAGCCATCTGAAATGCTCAACACCACAGTCGTCACCGACAGCGCCGCCATCCCAAGGTATAGAAATATATATGTCCGTGAATGAACAAATCGATTCGCAAGTCCTCGTGTGATTTCGTCCCGAGTGAGCGCATAAATCGAGCGCTTTGGCCTGCATGTAGTAATTAGGCGTGAACCGAAAGACGTAAGACTGAGGCGAACGCGAGTGGGTTGCGAGTCCCTGGCTCGCCATTCAAGCGGTCAGTTTCTCCGTCTTCGACATACTCGTCTGGCATGGTGAGTAGAGCTGAGTCGCATCAAACGTGAAGGCTGTTGCCATACAAAGCCAAACAACCACCCTCACCTCAACAGTCAAACACCACAGTCCGATACTACTTTCAAGATGGGTGGCGGCGACTTGAATATGAAAAAGTCCTGGCACCCGCTCCTGCTCAAGAACCAGGAGCGGGTTTGGCTCGAGGAAAAGAAAGCGGTAAGTGCAACACTCGTTATCCATTGCCAACCCTAATAATATCCCACAGCTCGAAGAGAAGAAGAAGACCGACCAGCTTCGCAAGGAGAAGGAGGAGGAACGTCAGCTCCAGGAACTCCAACGACTCCAAGAAGTCCAAACCGGCAAAAAGAGAACGGAGAAACTGGAGTGGATGTATTCTACTCCCGCTACCGGATCCAACCAGAATCCAAACGACCTCGAGGACTATCTGCTCGGCAAGAAACGCGTTGACAAGATTCTCACAGCGGATGACAATGCCAAGGTGCCCATCTTCATCTCCTTTCGTTCCCCTTACATATCTCAACCTCATTGCAGCTCGGTGCCAGCCACAAAAGCTTTATCGCAATCCAAAACGCCAACACCGCCAGAGACATTGCTTCCAAAATCCGTGAAGATCCTTTACTTGCCATCAAGCAACAGGAGCAAGCCGCTTATCAGGCGCTCATATCCAACCCGATTCGTTTGCGGGAGTTGCAAGAAAGAAATGGTCTCAAACCCAAAAAGCTCAAGAAGGACAAAGACAAGAAGCGCGACAAGGAGGAGAAGAGGAGACTGAAAGAGGAGCGGCGGAAAGAAAAGTGGTCATTAACCCCCCCAGATAGATATCATTCTCGATCGGATCACCACCGGTCACCATCCCGAGATCGTTACTACCACTCCAGAAGATCGCCCATTCCATATCACTCTCCTTCTCCACCTCAACTTCAATCTCGACACGGCCGAAGCCGCTCACGCAGCCTCGAACCTTACCAACGACGGAGAGACAGGAGTCGAAGCCTGGATAGGGAACGGTCAGCGAGAAACGGGAGACATGTGCGGGTTCGGTCTCGGTCGCATGATTCGGGGGACAATGGATACGTGGACAGAAACAGAAGCCGCAGCTTGGAGCGCGATTCCCGTCGCGGGAAGCGTCCCCGAACGCCGAGTCCCGGGTATATTCGCCCAGATGAAAAGCGATCCCGTCTGTCACCGCCCCCCCGTCCAACACCCCCTCCTCCCCGCGCACCTCGTCCATCGGAGAATGGAAATAGTAGTAAAGGCGAGTACAGCACAGACGCGGACCAACGTGCTGCTCGCCTGGCTGCCATGTCCAGCAACGCCTCGGCGCTGACAACGGACAGACAGGAGCGTCTCAAGAGTTTACTCGAGAAAGAAAAGGCCGATCTCGAAGCTGAGGAACGGGCGAGAGCCAAGTCTAAAGGGATGGGCTCTTTTCTGAGCGCGGAACAGAAGATGGTCTATGGCGGCTCGGGTGGATTAGAAGAACGGCTGAGAAGTACCAGGAGCGCGCTGGTGCGCGATATCGATTGAGATCGACCAAAGACTGTATTATCCTCCGTGATGTGATCAATATACTTTTAATTGCAGGGAAGCGCATTATGAATATGTAAACAGCTTAGAGAAACCCACAGAAGAAGTCCACCCAACAAGGGAGCCATTCAAAGTGACTGAGAAAGCTTTTTGGATGGATCCTTTCCGGTCTTCCCTCCCTTCGATGATCGATCTTACTGTGATCCTCCTCGAAGATTGATGAGAAAAATACTGTTGACAAAAAGGTTGAGTTTGAGGCAAATCCTATCCGTCCTCATCGGCAGTGTTCGGCGTGCATATAAACAACGAAGGAATGGGACAAAAAAAAGTGGCTCTGTGGGTAGAGCTGGACGATATCTTTGAGGTGCGTCGTTGAGCAGCAATTCGATCAGACTGAGGATCGCTGTGTACATACGTTGACTGGTGTATTGGTTTTATATACACTTTTGATATTCTCGTATCCTTGGGTCTTGTGCGTATTACAAGGGAGCAGCCTCGGGCTTAGTTTTGATGCTCTGGAAGCGGCGCCTCATCGCGAGAGCAAAATCCTTGTGAATAACTCGTTGTTTAATCAATAGTGAAAACCTAGAACGCCACGCACGATGACCACCGAGACGAATTTCAATTTTGTGACGCGTCCGATAGCCGCGTCGAGTCTTGTGGCGTCTTCGTCCCCTTCGGACACGAGAGACTGTTCGATGATGAGTGAAAAACCGTGAGGAAGAAGTTAGGATCTTGAGCACCAAGGGATAATTCGGCCTAGATAAAACTTCGTCATAGCGGCGGTTGACCGTTCCCTGGATAGCATTGCTTCAAGAGGAGTCCAATAGGTCCAGACACGCTTACCATGTGGTCGTCCGATCCAGGATATGAACGCGGTGTGAATCTCTCCTCCGGCTGAGAGTAGGGCTCAGATGAACTATCGAAATCAGAGAGGACAGGGTTTAAGGACTGTGGTTGCATAGTTGGTTGAATTAAAAAAATGGCGGAAATTCAACTATAACTTATTTCTTTTCAGGACTTGACGATAAAACGCACACCCGCCCCGAGGAAGATCGCAAATTTACCAGCGACAGGAGGAAACATCCCGAAACACGCTCGGCTTGTAGAAATACTTGCCAGAACTAGCCATCAGCGAACCGGATGTGAATCCATTTGGCTTCCGCCACAAGTGGCAACTCCTGTCACACAGAGAGTTAGATCCACATCTACCTTCCCGACAGCTCGCGGGTAACTAACCAACTGAATAATGACATCCTACTTCAGGATGAGGAAGGTTCATCCAGGCCTCCCAATGTCCGTCGATCCTCTATCCTCTCGTGACAGGTATGTCGCGTCACGTCACACCTTCGGGGAACAGACACTTACCTCACTTGACTTTATTGATGATAAAGGCCGCCTCCAAGCTTCAGTTTGGCCTGATGAACGAATGAATGCCACTGCCATGCAATGTGGTCACCACAACCTTTTCAAGACCAAGGACTTTGTGGTGAAAAACAGCCGCCATGGAAGACTGCAAACCTAGAAGATATCAATGCCCAAGAACTTGCCAGAAGCCCAGATTCAATGCCTCAAGTGCGGGGTAATAGTTGTGAATGCTGCCCGCTAGGTCAGGCTCGGTTGCCATGCACGACAACTTGTTTTGCATGTCGGAAAGCCAGTCGTCAAAAACCCGAGTCATTCCCCTCGGCAAAAAAGTTTGCTTGAGTGATTCAAGGTTCAAAAGTCGTGAAATATTGTGCTGAAGGCTTGGCCGACAAGTCGCCGTCCCCCCCCCGTCCCTCTCCCTGGATCGCCTCAAAGGTCTCAAGACTGATTTCAAGCCTCAAGGCAAGACGAGCGACGATTGTTTGAGAAAGACTCGGATAAGATGTGATTGCAAAGCAATCGAGACCAAGAACTGTTCAAGTGGAGGTCAAGGTTCAACCCGTTGCCGAGAGAATGTGGTAATCGATGCGGCATCCACCGTCGACGGCTGCAACTCCTGCCAGTCCCTTATCAACCCACCCAGACTCGTCCAAGACAAGAGCAAGTCCTTCTCTCCACCTTTTTTAAGGCTACCGACTTTTTCTGCAACGCCGAAAAAATCTTCAACTGTGCCACGACCCCATGGATTTCTACCGCCATTTTATCACAATGTCACCTGGTTCAACGGCGGTTAATTTAGCATTCTATACCATCACAGACTAGCGCCTTCATTTCGTCCCTTTGTACCATCTGTTGAAAGAAACGGAAGACCCCCGGCTGCCAGCCTATTCAACTCTGGTGATTGGGATACCGAGTTGTAATCCAGCTCACGGCAACGCTAGGAAATCGTTGGGACAATATTTGCTCACTTCTCGGTGCAACGACTGAGATGAAGCAGGCGATTTCCTATGCTTGGTCCCTCTAGCCCCGCTTCCAAACTCATGTTCATCCTTCCCTTTTACAATTTCCCAAGATAATGATCGGCCTGGAAAACCCCAGCTGCGGCCGAACCTGTCGGGAATATGTCGGAAACCCAATCTGGTTCCAGCATCGCCAGTCGTGAGTGATCTCCGTTTTCAGTCCCAGTATCGTCTTATTAATAAATATCCAGAACGGGGTTTCCCCGGAGCACTGGTGCTTTGGCAAATCCTTTATGTCTTGAGAACGTTATTAGAGCAATCGTCCGTGGTCTCCATCAGAATAGCCCAACGTCTCCTTGAATCAAGTCGCATATAATCTTGCAACTGCTAGATCTTCTCCCTTGATTTAATCATATATTGGGACGATATTTGGTGTACATTCCTTGGCAAACAATGTGCTGGAAGAAATGTGCACATTCGCCACCGTAAAGTTAAGGTATCTATATCTGCATTAATACTTTACTAACTTCCACCTTCATGCAGATCTCATCTGCCAATCGCATAGCATCATATGAGTCATCATCCCCTGCAACCGCCGCTCTATGAGTCGCTAACATACCTCCTCGATTCGCGGCAGTGCCGTCTGCAGAATGTTTAAGCAGTACTCGTGCCAGGCAAGGTGTCAGTCGACCAGCGACCCATAATTTTTTATACCGGGCAAATGCACACTTTGCCGTATGAAGTGCATGTGACAATACCTATGACGTAAGGGTAAGCTGAGCCGGCCGATGGTTAATATATAACGACCCCCTTCATGCGGTACAGCAGACCCAAGCTTAGGCTAGTTGTTTGCACCTCTATTTTCTACACGGATACTTCTCGCTAAGAAAAACTCGCAGGCTGTTGACACCAGATGTCCACCAGCGATCCAATGATCGATGATACTCAGGCGGCAGCCGCTGTTTCAGCACCACCTCTTCACGTTTCACGACATGGCTATACATCACATCAGAAATGGTTCATTGTCGGTATGGTTGCATACGCCGCATTATCTAGGTGGTCTTCTCCACCGATGTCCCCAGCGAACCCCTGATTGACCCCCCTTTAGCCCATTCACGGCCAACATTTACTTTCCCGCAATTCCGGCTATCTCGGCCGCTTTCCACAAGTCGACAGAACTCATCAATCTCACTGTGACAATGTACTTGGTATTCCAAGGCGTCTGTAGGTACTCTCCTACCTTGGTCCTTGATGAATCTAAGCATTTTCAAGCTCCCATGTTTTGGGGTACCCTTTCTGATCGATGGGGTCGAAGACCTATATTTCTGGCTTGCCTGTTGACTCTCCTTGTATCATGTGTTGCCCTGGCTCTAGTGCCCACTTCTGCCTACTACCTCTTGCTTCTTCTACGTTGCCTTCAGGCAGCGGGTTCCGCTAGTACTATTGCCTTAGGTAAAGTTCCGCAGAAAAACCACTTTAAAAGCAAAAACAGCTGAGATCTACTCCAAGGGGCCGGTGTAATTGGTGATATTTCTACGCCAGACGAACGGGGTAGCTTCTTTGGATTTTACTCGCTTGGTCCCGTGGTTTGTTCACAACACTACACCAGTTTTTGAGTTAACGCCTTTGCAGGTGGGACCCAGCCTTGGACCCGTTATCGGGGGAGCTTTGGCGGGAGGACTAGGCTGGAGGTGAATGCCATGAATATCGGAATCTCAGCCTACTGATTAACTTATGCAATAGATCAATATTCTGGTTTCTGTGCATATCGTCAGCGGTCTGCTTCGTGTTTATCCTTCTGTGCGCTGCCTCCTTCCTCTCGTCTAGCCACTGAAGCTAGAATTCGTTTTCCTCGTGCCAGCTTTTTGCCGGAAACTTTGGGTGTCCTGGTTGAGGATGAAAACGTTACTCTTTCCGCGATTTACCGCCCGATGATACCGTTCATAAAAGTTTCACCAGTCCGCCAAGCCCAAACGGGAAGGCCAGTACCACATCCCCTCGTCCACCCACTTCGGTTGTTCACCTACCCTGATGTGATGTTACTTCTTGTTTTTGTTGCAATCCTTTATGCCGCGTACACCTGCATAACTGCGACAATTTCGACTCTTTTTAAAATTGCCTATCCTTCTCTGTCAGAGACTGATATCGGCTTATGCTTCCTGGCGAGTGGTGGAGGTATGGCTATTGGGGGCCTTCTGGTTGGGAAATTTCTTGATTGGGATTATCGCGCGATTAAAAACCAAATGATTGCAAAAGCTGAAATGGATCCAGAGAAACGAGTTGCAGCAGAAGATGTAATTGGAGAAGAGAACTTCCCCGTTGAAAGGGCTCGATTAAGGACGATGCCCTTGTACGTCGGTCTTTACGCTGCCTCTACTATTGCATATGGCTGGTGCCTGGAACGCCGAGTTCACATTGCGGGTCCTTTATTCTTGCTGGCCGTGAGTGAGTGTAAATTTCGTTGATCGATGAGGATGCACTCAATTTTTCCTTGCAGTCGGTTTCATGTTCATAGCGATAATGAACATCACCCAGACCTTGTTTGTTGACTTGGTACCAGCACAAAGTTCTTCGATAACGGCATGTGTGAGTCTTTCTCGTTAACAACCTTGGTGGTATTGATTAAGGTTATTGCACAGAATAATTTGACTCGCTGTTCGCTGGGTGCCGTCGCTATATCTGTGGTAGAGTTTATAATTAACGCCATTGGCATCGGCTGGACATATGTACTTTTGGCTTCGATGTGTTGTCTTGCCATCCCTGCGATTTATATAGTGATGAAGATTGGACCAGCATGTCGTAGACGTAGAAGTATGATCGTGAATTCGGTTTGAATAATCTAACTGTAATACACACTCATCAATGACCACCAATTGCCCTCTGACCTTTAACCGTATGTCGCTCCCTTTCAGCTACGGCCAGAATCTGACAAGGAACAACCCCGACAACAGAAACGGTTCAGGGAATTACTGAGTTCAGTAAGCGGTGGTGCTTGTGGAACCCACACCAGATTTTGACCAGTCGCAGTTGAGGTTGCGATTCATACCATCCTGTACGTTCGCCAAATCTATCCACCAGATCTATTTGTGCGTCGCAAGAAATACGACACACCGGTTTTTCAGTCCCGCCATCCGATCCTGAATGAATATATCTCAGGGGCTGTCAAGGCGATCGGGGAGGAGCTTGTTCTGGTAAGATCAGAAACCCGTCATCAATGGTCTTCTTGACCTTGTTCGTGTTCAGGGAAATGTTGACAAGGTTGTAGTGGTTATCAAGGACAAGGAACAAGTTCCCTTGGAACGATTTATTTTTTCAATACAGAACATGATCGCCATAGAGTCTTTTCAAAAGGATTCCAGGTGCTCTCATTTCTCATACATCACTCATAATATCTGACGTCTGGCAGTGTGCAGGATGCAATGTCAGCTTCCTGTCTCGGGCAGTACTTCAGGTCTTTCCTCATCAAATTGAGCATGATCGAATGTCAGTTGGGCCAAATGTACCTTGGTGGTCAGTCTGTTACCTTTTCACTCGCACCCATGAATCACTCAAACTGCTAGAATGTCCGCAGACGACGCATCTTTTGCTTTAGTCCTTGAACTCAAAGATGGGAAGGCTCCATCTGTCGGTCACGGCAAGGTCTTTTGCACCTCCTGGGTAGACAAGTTTCTTTATTGACGAGTACAATCTTAGGACCCCCCGCCTTGGACCCCTGCGGATGAAAAACATACTACGGCCCTCGCGTCCCCTGACGCCGAACTTCACATGCTGAGAGCAGTCGATACTGGCATAATCAATGTATATTTTACGTTTTACCTTCCTGCAGCATTCTGATCATCCTTCTTTAATAGCTGTCTTTGGCGGTCCAAGAATCTGCTGAAAAGCTGGAAAGGGAGAGGAGGGGCAATCGACCCACAACAGCTTGAGATGATCCGCATCTCCAACGGACTAGAAAAGTCTGGTAATTGGAAGCGGAGTCAGCCAAACAACCTCTTCTCGACCAGCAAGTCTTGATTTCGAGACTGCCGCAACGTAACACCACCCTTCCTGCAGCGATATTTCGAAAGCATACATTGAGGTGTATTAAACATGACCGTAAACTAGACGTCCACTCGTATTCGTTGTATGATAGGTATAATCCTTTCCCATTCCTCCATCGCCTTCATCGCAAGAGTCAGTCCGAGCCTTTGGATCACGGAAAATATACACACCGTCTTGTAGAATTCGATCTCTCCGTCGGCAAGATTTCCGAGCATTTCCTTCATCTCAGCTTCTTTTGCATGCTGAAATATGGCTTGTTCCCGGAGCGTTTCATCACTGAAAGCATCTGAGGTCTCATGGGCTGTCGTCACGGCGTCCTGCAGCTACAGGCAAAAGTTGGTTTGTTTGTCGTCCAAACATCCATGTCGTCATCTTACCTCTTTAATCTTTACATCCAGCTTTTTCATCTTCTCCACCCTGCTCCTGTCATCATCTGCGCCGCGAAGTGCGTCCACCTTGTCTTTGAGGTATGCGCTGATCCCAAGCCCAGTGCTGCCTGCATGGCCGCTGATAATGGCGGCCAGTCTGTCTCTCTCGGTCGTGACGCCAGAGAGATAATCAGACAGCTCCTCGAAATCCAGCTGCTTCTGGTCTCGTAGCTTGAGCACCGCACGATTCGCGTGCGAATAAGTTAGGAGGGAGTGAAGGTGCATAAGGAATGGATCTGTCGTCGTTTGTGTCTGGCGAAAAAGAATTAAAGGACAAGTGAAAGTCTAAGTGGCGAGACGACGTACGGTGTGTCGCAACAAGGCCGAGAATTCAAGTAATGTGTTTGAAAAGTGGTTCAAAGGGTCTGTGATCCCTGATTCCAAAAATCCAAGACCCTGAACGGCGACAGCCAAGTCATGATAATCGGCAGTGAGATCTTCACCAGATTCCGGATTGCCGTCTCATTCAGCCTCAGAGACTCGACCTACCATTAAAGGCGGAGAAACTCACCGCTGGTTCTCCCTCTTACACGATTCCACAGGCGCTCTGAGAGGACGAGGGATTCTTCAAATTTGTCAACTCTTTCACGCATATCAAGAAATCGTTCATCTGGTTTGCGAACACGAGCGAATGCATTCAGAAGGGTGTCTGATAGATTATCCAAAAGTCCAGGAGAGGGTTCGGCGCCAGGAGGATGTGCCACATGCTGGTGCATATGAACATGCTGTTGAGGTTGTTGTTAGCGGCATTTTCTCGTGCAGGAAAAATGCCCACCCATTCAGTCGATTCGAAAAATGCCCGGACGAGAGTGCTTCGCTGTAATGTAGGATGTCGTGTGACGCGTTGTAGAAACCGGTGAAGACTAGAGCACAACACATAAGGATGGGATCGTGGAGAAGAAAGATGGCTCACTCAAGTCGCCGACGTTCCATAAATTCTGGACTGAATCTATCTCCCGTGATATATTCTACGGAAATTCGATAAATCAGAGAACGGGTGCAGGATATTCATACAGACCTAGTCGGTGTTTGTCTGGTAATGCGGCAACTACGCAAGCTGGGAAATCCCTTACTAGATGCTCCCGGAGGAAGACAAAATCCCGGAAGCGCCGACGAGCTGAAGGAATGGGTGTAGAAAAGATGGGCAAGTTGGTCTGATAGAGGCGTAAGCCACACAACACATTGTGCTCAAGTGAAGGCAAACCTTTGCGGTAACCAAGTATGATACATACGCATCTTTCGTCTCGGCCAATTCTTTGACAGGATCCTTGACAGAAGTTATGAGGTACCATTCCCATCTGGGGTCGTGGGGACCATGGCCCTCTTCGCTGCTCGCTGTGCTTTGCTTGAACCCAGGGCCTTTCGGATAGGATCCGGCATCGAGGCTAGGGGCAGAAGGAGATTCCCAGGTCACGCTGTCGAACACGTCTTCGTCGTCTCCTAACATACGTTCAGACAACGAAAAAGTAACGATTATGGTTTACGTATGACCCCCGCAGTGACAAAGGGCGTTGGACAACAAACCACAACTTACGAGTCTGCACTCTGTCATGGCGCTTGGCCGCTTATTTGGCCGATTTTGCTTCTTTCTATCGGTCTTAGCATATGCTACGGCCTACGAGGTTCCGTTGGATGACAAGAATTATTCACGTCAGATATGCTCGGGCATGTGGGGAGGCCAATCTGCCCATATTAATGGTTAGAATAGCCCATTCCACGCTTAGGGTGGTACTCACCTCAACGCCAGTCAGTTTCGACAGCACATCAAAGGGGCAGCTAGCCATGGTCATCTACGAATGGACAGACATGCGTTACCTTGGCAAAGTTACCTCTACAGATGAAGCCTTGCCTGTAAGTCAATTAATAAATGACTGGCGCCTCTGTACCTAAAGCTCACACTATAGCAGAAAACTTATGTTTGCACGTCAAATGCCGTGACCGGTGGTTTTTGCACCACTAATGACCTAGGACGGTTCATCATTGATTTGCCTCAAGGGAAGTCCATCAACGATACAAGTTTTTGGTCAGCTCGAGTAGGTTTTCCTCCCGATCACCCTTCGGAATCTCAGAGTCCACGGTTCACCAACCGTGCGGCCGATCCTACACCTTCGGTTCACGAGATGTTTTCGCGATTTTGGTCTCGAGTCGTCAGAACACCATCAAAATCGCTTCGCGTTCGCCAAACAACTAGTTCTCCCCTCAATCCTAGTCCTAGTGGGATCTATTGGTACCAACAACCTATCCAATACAATGTTCGCAAAACTGGGTATTACTGCGTGGGTTAGTGACGTGTCTTCCCCGTCACATAATTCACAGTTAATTGATGGGATCTTGTTCAGTGATCGTGCCTGTTACCGTTCTAGTATCCCCGTCAGCCCCAACCGATGTTCCTTTCCACCCACCCTATAATGGTCTTGTTCTGTTCCGGAATACCTTCGACGGCAAACTCCCAGCGACGGACTATCCGAAAGTCAATGTACGAATTTTTCATTTTATGAACCTGACACTTTCTGATGACCTGGCTAAGTTTTATTTTGCCATGTCACTACTCTATCTCGCATTCGCTTGTGCGTGGGCATGGATCTGCTACAAACATCAACACGACCTTCTTCCTATACAAGTACGCGTGGTCCCTACATTTTCTTTCCCAGATACCTGGTTAACGCTATTGTTCAAGTATTACCTCTCGAGTCTAGTGGGGTTGTTGGTCATTGAGATGGTGGCCAGCTGGGGTAAAATAATTCCTTCGACCTTGCTTATTCTTCATCTGAACATTTTGGTGCCAAATAGGTTACTATCGGTATCTCAATGCACACGGCAAGAGCACTGCGTCAACTGTATTCTTGTTTGTTGGTAAGACCAATGAGTCCAATTCCTTCCGCGGTCACTTACATACCACTTGTTATTATAGTCGCGATCTTGGACGCGGGCAGGAATGCACTGTCCTTTTTTATGTTGCTGGTCGTATCTCTGGGTCTCAGCGTTGTCCGCGAATCGCTTGGGCGCACCATGCTCAAGTGCCAGGTCCTTGCGATCGCCCACTTCATTTTTGGAGGTGGGAATCCATCTTCTCTTTATCTTTCCATCATGCAAACATCAGATAACTAGTACTATACGCCGTGGGCATCGTGGAACTTGAGCTAGAATCAACTTCTGCTCTGGTCCTTTTGTTGTTCGTGATACCGTTAGCTTTCACGCTTAGCGGCTTCCTTCTGTGGATCCTGTATTCCCTAAACGGTGTGTAACCTCCGGTTCGGGTGAAACTGGTACTTGGGCTGACGCCTCAACCTTTAAAGGGACCATCTCCCAGCTTCGTGCCCGCAAACAACGTTACAAGCTTGCGATGTTTGAACGGCTCTATCGAATTCTCTTATTCGCAGTGTTGGTCGTATTCATCTTTTTCGTTGTCTCCTCATTCCAGTTCTCTGGTCGTTTAGCTGAGGGTATGTTGTTTTCTCAGGATATTTATATAGACAAATTTGACAACACTGACTTTTAAGATTATGCGGCAAAATCTTGGCGGTTGCGATGGTGGCTGCTTGATGGCTGGCTTGCCCTCCTTTATCTTTTCGCTTTTGGAGCCATTGCATTCTTGTGGCGTCCTTCTGCAAACAACAGAAGATAAGTTTAACTCCATCTTTCAGATCTATTGCGTCCTATTTATCTTCGTGGCATCTACATTAGCGATGTCAGATGAAATTGCCCAAGATGAAGAGGATGCTGAGGACTATGACACAGAAGCTCTAGAGCTTCGAACAAGGGCTATGGATGACGACGACGATGCTACGCTGGTGGGCCGACGGGGACCCGACACTATATCAGAACATGTTGTCTTCGAGATTGGGGATGAGGATGCAGGAAGTGACGATGACGAGTCATCCACAAAAAAGCATCGTAGGAGGTCATCACTAGAAGGCGCACCAGAAGATCGAGAAGGATTGATGGGAGCGCAAGAAAGGGATAGGAATGACTAGGTGCCATTTGCCATCACATGTCTAGCTATAATGTACAACATGCATGCAAAAAATGGACTAGCCATTGACACCCCTGAGGCTAGTCTCGTATGCAGTCGGCAGCCATTTTTCAAGGGTTGAGCTCAACAAATCTGGTACTCGTACAAAGATCGTACTCTAAGACTCTGCTTGCACCTCCCTACGTGATAGTCGTATTACAAGCCATTTTTTAGGCCTCAGCACACCAGCACGGCATACCCGTACAGTACTGCGGTTTAGCCCAGCTATATCGCTCTCAGCAACTTGTCCATGATGAGCATAGCGCCACCCGCATAGGACCCCTGCAGTCATCTCAGCCATTTCAATCGTAGAACAACAAAGTCTCACCCCAAACAAAACCGTGTGGTTCAAGTAATGGAACAACTGATACAGATCTCCTCGGAGTTCGTGTTCATGGACGGGCTCAGTTTTTGGATGACAGGCTTCGTATGTAGTGTAAAACGTTTGGGGAATGCCTCCGAACATGCGAGCGATAGCTAGACTGCAACAAATCAGACATCATGCAGTCTAATGATACATGTAACTTTCTCAGCTTCATTGTGTCCGTAGTACGATGCAGGGTCGAAAATCACTGGTTCACCAGTTGATTTATCCGTTCCGGTGTTTCCACTCTGCAAAGTCTCATCAGACTGGCTGATTTCAGCCCGAGAAAATAGCTCACCCATAAATCCCCATGCAAAAGGACAGGTTGAACATTCAATGAACCCAGGAGCCGAGGGATGACTCTTGAACCAGCATCAATTTAAAGACTATTCTCCAGATCGGTGAATGGAAACTCACAGCTTTCGCACCTCGTCACCTTTCCTGCACAACTCCGGAAACCCTTTCTTCGTAAGTTGGGTTAATAAATCCTTGATCATCGAGTCATAGCATTGCTCCCATGTTTCGAACCAGCCATTCTCCAACCTCGTCGCGCCGCAATAGGTCGGCATACCAAACCCAAACCCATTCGTACTCTTGTGTGCGTGCAATTCTGTCGCCAATCTCCTTCCCAATACCTTGGCTGCCTCATTTGTGAGGGCCGTTAGTTCTTTATACTCGGATAGAAAGTACGGTCGGCCTGGATTTTCAGAAGAAGTCTCATTCCCTGCGTCGTCTGTCAAACCAAATGCTAACACGCGCGGGGCTAAGCCTGGAGCGGCGATTGCCATTGCTTTGAGAGACTCTGCCTCCCCTCTGTATTGCTCTTTCTCTCCACGGGAGCCCACTTTTCCGAAATATTGCTTCCCCCCTGATGAGATGATGGAAGGCAGACTTGCTTCGAAGTGGGCATCCGGCTCAAGTCGTTGGAGATGTTGCAACAAAATTGAAGGAATATTGGACATGGTGGTGAATCTGTCGGCGATTGCCGAGCAAACATGATGAAATCGTCTTTGCTCCAATGCGAATGAGAAAGACGGAAACGTAGTTCTATACGCTCTAATTGAGTGACGGCCAAAGCGATGAGTGCGACTGAAAAACACGGACACCATGCAGTGGTTTGAAATGAAAATATGGTTGTGCTAAATTACTTGGTGCTTACCGTGATCGTCTGTACAGTACCTGCTTGTAATGCAACAGTGTTGTGATCCATGCGAAATACGATGTGTCGAACGAGAGATGTAACTGCAAGTGGGGGAATGTCTATCTATTCTATATACTTGGGACAAGCCTAAGAATGGATCATCAATACCAAAAGACACGTCTAGCACCAATACTACCACTCACCAACCGTATTTTACCAAGTCATCAACATTCACAAACGCAGTAGAGGCCAATTCTCGAGCTTCTATATATACCCAGACCTACACAAAAAGTCAATATTAACCCCCTAGAACACAGAGTAAACGACCGCTGACTGACCTTGAGCAATGCACCGAAATGTCCTGATGGCATTTGCGAAATGGGCTCCTGCGCTGCCATTTGCCTCCCAAGCTGCCTTAAAATTGGTAATGCACTCTTGAATAAATCTAGGGTAGGATCCAGCTGTCTCCCAATTCCCTCCAAGAGCAGTATCGAGATGACTGTGTTGATAAAGTCACCCTCCATCTTGACGTGGTGCATACGCACTGCCTTCAGCACCTCCGTCAGAATGTCGGAGATCCTGATCTGTCCCAAGGAGAAAGTTTTGCGTTTGATGCTGAGCACGATGTGTTGCATCTTGAGCGCAAACGTCTCAGTTTCAATGGCCAGTTCAGGCGTACGACATCGCTCCACCATTAGCTGTCCAGTGCGGTAGCCGTCAAATTGGGCGACGGCGTGAAAAAGGTCAAGAAAGTTCTGACGATTTTTGGCGTTAAGGGTAGTTGTAAGGCCGGCGTCGACGAAAACGATTTCAGGGACATAGCCCCTTTCCGACAAAGAGGTAAGTTCAGCACACCAGGATGAGGGAGAGTGGACGAGAGTACGGAGGTGGTTAACGATACGGTCCGAGTCAGAATGGTCCGCGAGTGGCAGTTCAGAGGAGGCATCGGGTTGGAAGATGGAGGTCAAAAGGTTTTGGAGCAGGAGTTTCGTCGATTGAGGCCTAATGAACTTGATCATTATATTACCTGGGTGCAGGTCAGAGTGGACAAAGTTGTCGAGAAGGAGCATGTTCTTCAAGTATCGGTAAGCTTGAGAAGTTGAGAGAGGGGTAAGCTTACCAGGAACGCATCCAGTCCAATGGTCGCCACCTGATCATCATAAGGCCCACCACCATTTTTCAAAAACAGTTCTAGAGGCAACGCATTCTCGTACTCTTCCACCAACAGATTTTTTGTTGACCATGACTTGAGGGGCCTGGGGAACGTTACCGGTACCTTTCTATGCGCAAAATTCCGCTCAAACATTAACAGATTCTCCGCCTCATTACGCAAGTCCAGTTGCCGAGACATCATCTGTCCAAACACCGCAACCTCTTCCGGCAGAGATAGCCACTGCATGCCCGGGAACAGTGAGATGAAGTGTGCGAAGAACGTCATGATGGAGAGATCGCGTGATATAAGTTTAGAGACGCGTGGATGGAGGACTTTGATGGCGACACAAGCCGTTGGGACAGATGGAAGTGGATGTTGGAGGATGGCAGGGGCGATAACAGCCGCAGGAGTAGTTTTTTGACGTTTAGGACCAAGATAGGATGGGGGAATGAGATCTTGTTTGAGTGTGGCTCTGTACACCTAAAGTAGGTGGATGGGTTTATATGTTGAATGTGCAAGGTAACTAGCTCACCTGAGCGATAGCTCCAGTTCCAATGGGGGTTTCATCGAATTCCTCAAAGACTTGATTGAATGGCATTTGGAACACACTCTCGATTATTTGTTTTGTATGCTTAAAATCGTGTGATTTGCCTCTGGAGTGTAAAGAACCCAAGCGTTCACACAGTAGTGCGGGGAAGAGGTCAGCGCGTGATCCTGCCCATTGGGCCAACTAGATAAGATTAGCCCCTGGCAAATTATAGACAGTTCGGTATATGCACCTTGATGAAAGTGGGACCTGCCGTTGCCATTCTACTAACGAGGAGATTATACCACCAAACTGCGCCCCACCGGTCCCAGCCATATTCCTTCGCTGGCTTTCCCACTAGCAACATCGGGCTGGATATAATGAGAGGCATAAATAGAATAAACAGGTAGACGAATCTGGTGGCGGTCAGGATGGGTTCCCATACGCTGTCTTGAAGGAGGGAGACGACTCGGGAAAGTAGGCGCCGGTCGGGTTCTGCGGGGGAAAGGATAGTTGGGCGAGTTATGGGTGAAGTGTCTGCTGGACATGGGATTACGGCTGGAGAGGCAAAGATGGTGGATGAAAGTGATTTGGTTGGTGGGGCAAGGTACAGTGCGAGACCGCCTGCAAAAGGGATGAGCCATATGATTTTTCGTCTGGAGGGGACTCTGGTAATCGGTGAATGATGGAAGAACGATGAGAAGTAGAGGTGGCGTATTCTAGACTGTGTCTGGAATGAGCCGGTAGAGAATCTCGAGCTCAGCCGTTGTAAGCTGAGACCACGAATAGCCATGAGAAGGTAACGAGAAAGCTGGGGATCAGCCTAGAATCATTTCGAGGTCGAGGTCGATGCCATGAACGATGGCGGCGCTTGCTGTTCGCTCGGTCACGTCATGGAGGATCGGTGTTTGTAACCGGGAATTCAACATAAACTCGAACATTGACGGTCAACCTAACCTCACCGTCGTATTAGCCAACAGATCGTTTAACCAGAATCAACGTCGACGACAACCCATCAAAAATTCTCATGTTTGACTCGCAAAGGTCGACCCTCATCGAATTTCTTTAGTTCTTCAAGTTAATCTCTCATGGCCTTACCCTATGCCTTCGTCACTCTCATAACATCTGATTCTTACCTTCCTGGCGCACTCGCACAAGCCGCTGCTCTCAAAGACGTCCATCCTTCTCCACCCGTTTACCCGGAAGTTCACTTTCAAACCGTCTGTTTGGTCACCCCTGAATATGTTGATGTATCCACTATCAAGTTTTTGAGAGGAGCTTTCGACGTCGTCATCGGTGTGGAAATAATCGCGTCGGATGACGATAACAAATTGAAACTACTTGGTATGTCTTCGCTCTGTCTCGTCGCCGGGGCTCTAGAAAAGGTCGTTACGCGTCAAGCCTCTGCCAGATCGGGCAAAAAACCGCGCATGCATGCTTAGGAGATTGAGTAACCGTGGCACGCGCTGGCATATAAACAGCGCCCCTCGGGACGATCAATTCCATCCTCTGTACCACTCACTCTTTATCCTTGATTCTGACTGCGATAATTTGTTTCTTGAAAGGTCGACCCGACTTGGACACAGTCCTCACAAAATTGCATGTATTTCGCTTGACCCAATACTCAAAAATTATCTTTCTCGACGCCGATGTCCTCCCCATTCGACCCCTTTCTCATTTATTCACTCTACCGCACGAATTTTCTGCTGTACCAGATGTAGGTTGGCCCGATATATTCAATTCTGGCGTTATGGTCTTGGCTCCCGGCCAGGACAAGTTTGATGCTCTGAGCACGCTGTTAAAGAGCAAAGGGAGCTGGGATGGAGGTGATCAAGGAATTCTCAACGAGTGGAGAGCGGATAATTGGAATAGGCTCAGTTTCACGTATAACACAACCCCAACGGCCGCTTATACGTTCGTATCTGCTCCTCCCATTTGATATATATTCAATTATCTTTTTTTCCAACAGCTATGCCCCAGCCTACGAAAGGTACGGGTCAGATATTTCCGCCGTCCACTTTATCGGCCCAAATAAACCGTGGGATACCCTCTCGTATCGTCCACCTGGATCCGCTAGCGAAGGCGATGCCTCTGATCAATACCGTGCTTATGACTACGATTCCCTCGTCGATCGATGGTACGCGGTCTATGACCGCCATTATCGATCGCAGACTTTTCCACCAAAGGCCGAGTTCGAAGTACGAAAATTTACATCCGCTTGGGATGAAGGACCTGGCGTGGGCGCAAGCCTCCCTCCGTCCACCATGCCTGTTGGTACTGCATTGGGTCTCGACGATTTGAAGCGAATCGCCGTGGAAGGGATGGGTGCCTCCGGTGCTTCGGTTATAGTGAATAGCCGGCCTGAAGGCGAAGGCGAATACCAAAGTATGCCTTTGGATGGCCGTGTTGATCTGATGCGGCCGAAGAAAGAAGAGGAAGTGCCGCAACAAGTCAAAGTAGAAGAGCAGCCATCGACTCCGCCAGTTAAGGAAATAATGGTTGCTGAAGAGTCTTCTACGCGTTGGGAGACTCTTCCCACTCCTGCACCGAATGAAATACCCTCTGCTCCGCACATCCGACTGCTTTCGCTTCCACCATCGATGCCCCCTACTCCTACCCCAGATCCGTCACATCATCAAAAGCAAACCGTGGAGCATGATACTCATCATGAGGAGCCCCACCAGCACCCAGAGCCACAACACGACCATCGACCAGAGCCGCTTCGCCTCCCTTCGCCTCCGTTACTTTCCTGGAACCCTGCGGTTGAGCCTCCACCCAAGACGACCCCGCCAGTATCTACATTCCCAACCAATACCTACTTCCCGAACGCCTGGGACCATGCCCCAAGTGACATTCACCATGAAGGACACCCATCGCATTCTCCCTCGGCTTCTGCGGGCTTTTTTCACCCACCACCTCCGCCTGATATACCAGATACATTGCTTCGCCAAGGACACTACCGCAAAGTCACCGGCGAAGAGTTGGGAGTTACGCCCAGCCCGGATCGGACCAAAGTAAAGCGCGTTTTTCCCTGGGAGGAACAACCGCGCCATTTACCAGAACGTGTATTCCCCCCGTCGGACTCTGACTCACCGCCTCCCGGCAGGTTTCTAACTTCCATCAGCCCAAGACATCCTACACTGGGTACCCCTGAAAAACAGACATTACAGCTCCACTCAACGCCGTCTCCGCTCTCCGGCTTACCCTCGGCGTTGAATTATGCTAATGCGTGGGATGCAGTCCCGAGTATACAAAAGTACGCAAATTGGCTCTCACGTACGCCACCGATGCCTCCTGCATTGCTGGCACCGGCGTTTGACGTGAGGCACCGGAAGAGCAAGGTTGACACGTTCAGAAGTTGGAATGAACAGCTGGAGGGAAATAGTCGGGATGGGGACGACGAGGATAGCGCCGAAGATGAAGAAAGGAGTGAGGATAATGAGGGGACCTTGCAAAACTCCCAGTGGACGGACGGTAGCCGGAGCGGAAAGGGGAGGAGGTCTGTGTCATCGAGGTCCCCGGCGCGGAAGAAGAAATATGTTTCCGTTGGGGTTCAAACTATCCTTCGAGAGATGAAGGATCAAGCCGTTCAGGTTGCTACGAGCCTACCCCGGACTCTAGCACCGCTTCGCTCGAGTGCGAGCATCAGACGTTCCTGGCCACCGGCTAGTTCTGCCGCCCCATTGCAGCCTGTCCTCGCACAGGACGTGGCCCCTAGATTTGATTCAAAGGCCACCACTTCCTCTGCATCCGCAACGGTGACGAAACCCGTGACCCGTCCTGCCTTTTCTGATACACGATTTTCGCAACTGGTCCACCCCACTTCTCCCGACCGATCGTCTGGCGTCCTTACGTATGCTACACAAACCATGACCCCCCCACAGGCGATGGTGCAGACGCTCTCGCCTCCGTCTGGTGTCTTCACGACGGAGACTGGATCTCCGCTGTCGTCTGTCGGCCCTCTCTCCCCTCCTGAAGGCCATTCCGTTGTTCTACCCACGAGGAAGGCAGGACGTGTATGGGACCCTACGCGAGAAGTCGAAGTGTTCAAGCGCGATTCTGAAGAAGTGCGGGCGCGTTTTGCTAAGATGAGGTCTTGGGAAGACGACACTCATTCCGGATCCTGATGATGGCCTTTCTTTCCCGTCGTGTTTTTCTTGGCCGGAAATCCGTCCGTTCCGAGAATTGTTTCTGAGCATTATGATTCTTGTTCGAAAACCTATGTATTCCTCAGTGTGCAACACGTCTTTGATACCGCCGAATCAGCGTTATCATGTCGTCACTGTGGATTCCGTGACGTCATCTGACCATAATTTTTGAGCACTATAAAACGAGCCAATCTCGCATCCAACTACTCCGATAATACTTAATCATCGACCACAACCATGTCCGACAACTTTGGCGACGAAACAACCTAGTGAGTATGTTCTGGGTTCATCGTGGATGAATTTGCTCACACCGTGGGCTGAACTTGTAGCTTCCAGAGCGACAATCAAGCCCAACCGACGGATCTATCGGGCTCTACGACAGAGGGCCTCAGGCAGACTGGGAAGCAAGCAGTAGGCGGTGTAAGTTGGCTCGAGTTGACATCGTCCTTGCGATGCAACTAAGATCGTCCCTCAGCTTCAAGAAAGTGACCCGAACGTTGGGTTCGATCAAACTCAACAGAAACTGAAGGAAATGACTGACACTGCCGTCGCCGAGGGAGAGCAAAGTGTGGAGGAAGCCAAGGCCGCAGGTGCTTCCTATCTTGAACAGGCGAAATCCATGACCGGAAGTGCATCAGGAGCCGCTGAAGTGAGTTGCACTCTATTACTCGCTGTTGTTGAGAACGGATACCACCGTCCGACTCCCAGGATTATGTTCCGGAAAGTAGTTCGGGACAACCGTTGTCCACTGGTGCGGGCGAAGAGGCAGGCGCAAAAACATCGTCCCATCACAGTGCCCTCGAAACCGGTAAGGGCTATCTATCCTCGGCGCACGCTAGGGTGCACCCTCATGTCGAACACGCTCGTGAAGCGATTCAGCCGCATATTGATCGAGCCAAGGCAGCAGCCCATGAGTATCTTGGTAGGAAGGAGAAAACACAGACAGGCTCTGCGACCGAAGGGTCAGTTCCGGGCGAGTCACTCGAGGACAATCCGGATGAAATCTAGGATGAGTCGCGGCAGTCTGAAGTATTTTTGAATGAACTGTGATAATATAGGAACGCTGAACGAAGTAGCCGTAAATGTTTATGTAATTCCAATCAGGACAAATTTGATTTGATAAAGGGGCGATTGGAGCCATCGGATTATCTTCTCGTACATCTTCAATGGTACGTTGAGACCCGCCTAACCAACCGATGTAGACCGATTTTCTATCCAGGATTTCCTCAACTTGGCGAAACAAGGCTACGAGGCCTACTGTCAGTCATTTCATTCTCTCTCCACAGGTAGCCAACTCAGAAGTACAATAGCTCAGGTCTCACAGACCGGGGGTAGCCAATATAATTCCCCTCATCACCAGCAAGGAACTCACAACGCTCCACAGCGTAAGTTTATACCTTTCCAATCTATATTTCCTCAACGATCCATCCACAGTCAACCACGAACAAGTCGTCCAGCAAGCGCAGGCACAAGCAAAGACATCCGAAGACGGATCCTTCTTTTCCTCAGCGCTAAGTTTCCTCGGCGAGAACCATGTAAACCATCCGCTATTCCTCTCCACACATGTGCAGAATTCTAACCCGTCTGCCAATGACCCCAGCACCAACATTCGACCCCTGTCAACGAGCAGGCGGTGCAAGACGCCCACAAGGCAGCTTACCAGAAGGAATCGGCCAGCTCCTTGGACGCCGGAGACATGGGAAGCGCCGCGGCTCTGCAGGTAATGTTCCCTCTCCCCCCCTTTTTGGGGGGGCCTTGCACGCAACCGTCTCACCACACATGTGAGATCAGGCTCTCAAGATGTTCACCGCCTCTGGAAGTGGCGGCGATCACAATCAGCTCGTTAGCTTGGCCATGTCAGAGGCCAGCAACCTTTTCGAGCAATCCGGAGGGGCTTCGTCTGGCAACAAGCAGGACGCTATCAATAGTGCCGCAATGACCGCCATGAAGTTTATGGTCCAGTCCAAATTTAGCGGCATGATGGGCGGTGAGAATAGCGGTGGAATGGGTGGACTGATGGGCTTGGTGAGTTCTTCTCCTTCGATCGCGAGAAGGTTTTGACCGTCTGCGATGCCAGGCTTCGAAGTTCTTGTGAGCGGAATGTAAGTGGACGCATCAAGCGGATCTCGGACTTGTATGTCGAAACTTTGTGAAATGTTGGTTGTAGTGTAAGAATAGGAGCAGAGTTTCACACAGCTAACCTGCAAGTTGCGACAATTCGGGAGCCGAACGATGATATGATAATGATACAAATGAACCGCAAAAATAATGTAATGCAAGAAATCAGCGAAGTGCAGGACGAAAGTGAAACAACTATACCAGCAAAGCGTGGAAGAATTAAATAATCGAGGTAACGTCAAGATGCACTATCGGAGACGTTTAAATAATGCAAAGGTGGATTCCTATAGACCGATTTCCATAGTTTGCTATTGACCACACACAAGCGTGGCAGATGGAATGGAACTAAGTGGGGCAATTATTTCCTTGTCCGTTCTGGTGGAAAAGTCAACACTCGGTGAGAAATCAAATCCGATGGTTTCGACTGGCGAAAGATAATCCTTGAGGGGATCGCCGATGTTTTGAAGGGTATAAGACTCTGACACCAGTGGAGGTGTGGAGAGGTCAGGTAGGGAGGATGGAGAGCACTCGGGTGTCGTGAGCGTGCTCGAGGTGCTTGGAGAGAGTGACGACTGCGAGCAGTCTGAGCTGAAAGACGGTGTGCGTGACGAAGATATCGATGGTGGTGAAGGGGGTATGCGTGTATTGGCCGTCGAAGGAACAACACTAGGCCGGACACTGATAGCACTGGCGGGTGAACGTCGGGGTAGATGTGCAATCTTTCTCCTTTTAGTTGCCTTTTCAGGTCCGATTTCGTCAGAGGGATACGATGATGTACTCGGGGATGGGCTCGAAGCTTGAGGCGCATTCGGGAGAGAGGCGGAAGTAAGATTAATCGATGAGGGAGGACTTGGTATAGATGCAGTTGACCGAATAAGAGCAGGAAGAGGGGCCGGCACCGGTCTTGTGGTGATAGCGAGGGTTGCTGCCGAACGGTCAGGTTTCGGCGTTGGACTCGGCTTCCGCTTGAGTGTTGCCGACGTCTGAGTATCCTCTGCTTTTCTTTTCACCAGACGCTTTCTGGGACCCCCCCTGACGTTCAGTCTAGCAAAGTCAGCGATAAATTCATCAAAGTCCATCATGGGTCGTCGTTCTGTCGACTTTGCAGGACAACGTGCCCACACTGGCTGCGGGAATACGCATTTGCCATCGTGCTTGGGAAAAGGATCATTGTCGCATGATGGGGAGTAGGCAGATGGGAACGCATGCAAGATATGTAATGCATATTATGTAAGCATCAATCCACGTGAAACGCACAATAAGAAATTTGCCCAATTTGGACCCTCATACAAATCGGCCTCACTCGACTACTCTGACCTTCACTAATGACTTCCACCTCGTCATCTGCGCTTCCAGATATCAATGTATTAAGCCAAATCATTGGTATCGCTAGGGACCTTCAAGACAAAAGCGCCAAGTGGTTAACAAATCGGGGCCATCGCATCGAGTCTGGCAATATTTTTCCCTCCCAAGGTATTCACGAAGCCAGACTACCGCATGTTGGGGGCATAACACCTCAGTTAGTGGCCTCTGGAGTGTCCTCGGAGGCCTGGCAACGAATATCGAAGCATTATCACCATCATACAACTGACTTGGGACGACGTACACATGAGAATATCGATCCCGCTTGGACCGAATTGTCACGTTCATCCATCCCTCCTCATTTACGTCAGAAAGCCACCGACGCTCATACCAAGTTCTACGAACGCCAATTGGAACAATGGGCGTGTGACGCAGTAGCCCGGGTGCGATCATTATCCCCATCAGCTTCCAAGAACACGGACAAATCCAGGCGTGGGTCTCGCCGCCGCTTCAACTATGTAAGTGAATAATACACTCTTAACCCACATTTCAGTTCACCTCCTCCCGACAATAGGAGTATCTACCTTATCTAGAGCAGTATTTCAAAGAGAATGCTTTTCCGTCACATGGCGACAAAGCTGAAATGGCAAGGAAAGCCATGATGGACTACAGACAAGTCGATGTTTGGGTACTTCAATTTCAAAAAAAAAAAAATTCGCGCCGTTCACTTACTGGCATTTTCCTGTAGTTTCAGAACCGTCGAAGTCGTGCCAAAAAAGAGGGAAGATCTTTGAAAAGACTGCTCATGCACGAGGAACCAAAGGAATCTTTCGAAGAATTGGAGAATCGTATGCGTCATAGAATCATTCCACAAAACGAGCGATTGGATCCTGTCGATCCTGACATTTCCGAATATGAATGGCAATATGATTCAGATTCAGACGATAGCGTGCGTAAACACTATGTGATGTCTACTCGCAACTCACCGTCACTCCTAGTCCGCGTTTTCTCACAAATCTCCACGGAGTTCTGATACCCTGAACAAGCCATCACCCCCGCATGCTTTCCCTTCTGTTTATCCTCCATCATGCGATTACGATCCATTCCCTCCACGAGACGGTAAAGGCATATTCCCTCCACCAGTCTGGATCCGTCATCCCGCAAAGTCGATAGAACGACGACCCACAATGGACTTAGATGAATTTATCACAGGGTTTGCTAGGCTAAACGTCAGAGGGGGTCCCAGAAAGCGCCTGGTGAAAAGAAAGGCAGAGGATACTCTGACGGCAGCCAAACCCAAACGAACGCAAAGTCCACCACCGAAAACCGATCGTTCAGCCGCAACGCTTGCTATCACCACAAAACCCTTACAGGCACCACTTCCCGCCCTTATTCGGTCGGCTGTACCTGTGCCAAGTGTAGACTCGTCTCTTCGTCCTTCTAATCTTACTTTCGCATCTCGCACATCGAACCCACATTGGCCCGACGAAATTGCACCTGAAAAGGCAGCCAAAAGGAGAAAGATTGCACATCTTCCCAGGCGTTCACCCGCCAGTGCTGCAAGTATCCGGCAAGGCATTATTCCTTCTACATCCAATATCTGTTTACCTTCTTCACCATCATCGCTTTCTTCCTCCCGAATGTCATCTTTCAGTTCAGACTGCTCATCTCGGACGTCATCGTCGTCCTGCAGCTCCTCCGCCTCTAGCGTTATCGCCACTCCCGAGTGTTCTCCATCCATCCTACCTGACCTCTCGGCACCTCTACCAGTATCAGAGTCTTATGCCCTTCAAGGCCTTGGCGATCCCCTTGAGAATTATCTTTCCCCGATCGAAAGTTTCCGATTTGGTTTCTCGTCGAATGTTGACTTTCCCGCCGCAGCGGACAAGGGAATAATCAACACACCCAGTGTCTTTCCCTCTACCACACTCGTTTGCGGTCAATAGCAAACCATAGACATCGGTCTATGAGTACACACCTTTGCTTTATTTATGCGTCTCTGATAGTGCATCTGGACGCATCTCTCCACCCTAACATGGTTGTTTAATTTTCCACGTTTTTCTTGCATGATTTTTCCACCTTCATCTTTGCATTTCACCTGCCGTGCTCTTGTCTTCTCACCATATTGCATTCACTACATTATAGCGCTTTTCATTTGTATTGGAAAAATGAAAAATTTCGGTCAGTGGCTGTGTCAGCTGAGTAAGGGCCTGCCGAGATGCCTTGGAAGTAAACCTAAACAGTGCTGCAAAGCTTAGAAGTAGTATGCCTCAACACATTGTGAAGGTGCTCAAGGATTGTGTCCCTGTCCTACATCACACCTACAGCCTCCCTATCATCAACATCTGTAAATACCTTGGCCTCTACAAATCCACAGTCTATCAGACACTGGGGTACCATAGAAGATATAATCTCACAAGTAACCCTCATTGTCTTCCACAGTGCTGCATGCTCAGCAGAGCTGACCTCCAATTTCTATCCTTGCTGCTTCAATCACACCCCACCCTCTACATTGATAAAATCTGAGATCCCCAATGCAAGCAAAGGAATGTTAATACCTCATTAGCAACTGTTAAGGTGCAGGGGCCTCCTGGTCATGCTTTGGGTGCTCAATGGAGGGGACCAAGATCTCAGCTAAAAAACTAAGGGGGGGTGTCTCTGTTGAGATCGAAACTGAGTCTACAAACTCTGACTATGCTACTTATCTAATCTGAGTTTGAATTCTATGACTCAATTGCAATCCATGGAATGGCTGACTCAGCTGCTGTGCATTGCTGCACAACTGCGGATGGTGTCATTGCTGACCAATGGCAAAACTCCCTCTAATCTACAAGATGATGGACAATAAAGGAAGGTAGTGGAGGGGATAAGATAAGATTGAGAAAGATCATGATAAGATAGAATGAAAAATAGGATGTATTGTAACATCACTCTCCCTTCAGAATTGCATCTGCATGAGGTTAACATAGGCATTGGAGATGTCTTGAACAGTCTTGTAGAAGCCAGCGGGGAGCATAGCAAGGGATGACAGGGAGGTAATGACTGTAACATTGTTGGATGTCTAGAGCTGAAGGAGGAAGTGTGAGCTAGTACATGCAGAGTACTTGGCCGCAATCATCCAATCGCATGACGAGGGTGATGGCATTGACTGGGCCTTCCTCATAGATCCAAGCTCGATGTGTGTGGGAGGGAAGACAGGGGAGGAAGATAGAGGCATCGAAGTCAGAATCCAGAATATGATCAACTTCGATTGGCATGAGTGGAACAATGATGTCAATATTGTCAGACATCATCGGCAGCTTGTAACCTTTACCATACAAGTCAGTGACTGGATTGTAAAGACAATTATTAATACTGAAGAAATCATCCATATGGATAACACAGATTTGGAGTTTTGGAGCAGGTCATTTCAGGTTCAGAGTGTGGAACTTGTTGACTAACTCCTGAGTGTGCGCAACATCAGATGCAGATTGCCAGGTATTCTCTTCATTGGTGTAGCCTTCCCAATGTACCAGATACTGGAGTTGCTTTCAGTGGATCTGGGAATCCCAAATCTTCTTGACAACATATTCAATTTCACCATCCAGTTGGAGAGGGGGAGGAGGAGGGGGAGCTTTTTGATTTGGAAAGGAAGAATGACGATAGGGGGACAGGTAGGATTCATTGAAGACTGGGTGTAAGCCTATCCATTTGTGGGGGAGCTAAGCTGAATGACCAACCTTCTCAACAACCTTGAAGGGTCCAAAGCATTTGTTGTCAAGTTTCTTTATCGCTTGATTGGTCTTGATGTTTGTAGCAGTGAGCCAGACTTTATCTCTGGGGGAGTATTCATGAACAGAACAGGATCGTTTGTTATAACTGGTCTTCATTTTCTTGTTAGCCTATCCAAGGGTGGATTCAGTCTCTTGATGAATGCATTTTATTCATTCAGCAAATTGGGTAGTGGATTTGTTTCGAACCTCTCTTCAGGTATCATTTCCTAACCAGGGGTGTTGGCCATAGTTGACGTAGAAAGGAGTTTGGGTGGTAGCAGTGTGGACAGAATTGTTGTATGAAAATTCAGCCAGCACAAGCTATTCCTTCCAGTTATCCTAATAGTGATTGTCATGGACGTAATTTTTCCATTTCTTCTCTATGTTAGTCATCGTTGATCAGTCGGATCTGTCTTATCTTTGTTTGGGATTCCCCACGATTCCATATCTTTTCATTTATCCTAGATAGGATAGATTTCATTTCCGACAACTATGTTTCATCTCTTCACATACTCCAAGTTTCTTATCATGCTTATCTTTACTCGTCGCATGTATTCCTCGTGTAGATACTGACTCATCCGCAGTAGCGTAGTTAGTATATAAACTCCTAGTTAGTCGTACTCAGACTTTAAGTCTGATTCCTCGTTAGCAACCCAATAACTAGGACTTGAGACATTATCATCGTCTTGGGACAGAGCTCTTCGAAGTAAAACCATCTCATTGATAACCAGTTTATAATAGTGATTGATAAAGATTCGTAAGTATTGTTCAAGTGTCTGATTCATATGTTCAGATTGGCCATCAGTTTGTGGGTGGTAGGCAGTGGAAATGTTTTGAGTTGTACCTAAGAGGTGGAAGAGATCAGTCATATACTTTGATATGAATTGTGGATTGTGATTGTGAATGATATGTTGAGGGATTCTATAGTCTTGGATAACATGATCTCAGATGATCTTGGCGAAGCCTTTGGAGTTGAGCTCGATGTGTGTTGGCTCAAATTTGACTGCCTTAGAGAATGCATTGATAATAGTTAGGACAGCATTGTAGCCCTGACATTTAGGAATGGGTCCTATGAGATTGATGGTGATTGTATCCCATGGGTGAGCTGGGGGATTGAAGGGGTGGAGTGGAGTCTTTGTGGGCAGGTGAGATGCCTTGGTGCATTGACAAGTCTCACAACTGGAGATGTACTGTTTCACATCTTGATGGATGGTAGGCCACCAGTAATTGTGACAGAGGATTTCAGTGGTCTTGTGGGGGCCATAGTGTCTTGACAGAGGGTTGTTGTGATACTGAGAGATAATTTCACCATGGAGAGGTTTGTTGGTAGAGATATAAATCCAATCATTGATAGTGAGAATGCTGTTGTCTTGGGTCTTCCAATCCTTTTCTTGTTTTCTTTGAGAGAGCGTAATAGAATCTTCTTTGTTCCAGTAAGAATCTTTGATGTGTGAATAAAAGTGGTCAGGCTCAATATCGAATTGAACCAGTTGGAGGTCTATAATGGGGTGAGAAGAAGTGGAAAAAAGAGAGCTGGGCAAGAGAATCATGTCATCATTATCATCCACCCCCCTTTCAAAACCTGGTTATCTCAATAGGATATCAGCCTTCAAGTTAGCCCTACCAGCGACATGATGAAGGGTGAAATGGAAGTCCTGCAACTCTGTGAGCCAGTGAGCTTGACATCTATTGAGCTTCTGTGGCTTCTTGAAGAATTGGAGGTTGGCATGGTCAGTCTAAACCTCAAAGACCTGCCTGGCGGATAATAGATACTTGCAAAATTCTTGCAGGGCAGTCATTATTGTGAGGAGTTCGCGATTGTAGATTTGATAATTTCATTCTGCAGGACTAAACAATTTTGAGAGGAATCCAATAGGCTTCCAGATATTTTCTTGTTTTTGTGAGAGTATAGCACCTAGAGCGTATTCAGAAGCATTAGTCTCAACATGGAGTAAGTTATAATCATTAGTGATAGAGAGAATAGGAGCAGAGGTAATGATTGTCTTGAGGACATTGAAGGTGTCCTGGCATTGATCAGTCCATTCAAAGGGAGTGTTTCCAGTTAAGATATTAAGAGGGTGAGTGATACTAGTAAAATGGTGGATGAAGTAACAATAGAAGTTGCAAAATTTGAGTGTTATGGATGTTTCGCTTTTTCATCGTCTTCACTCACTCTCCTTGTTATCTTATCTAATCTTATCTCCCCTTATCTAATTATTAATACTCATAGATCAGAGGCGATTACACTATTGGTTGCTGAAGACATGCTTGTCATGGTTGGAATTTTTCTTCTTTCTCTTATCTTATCATATGCAAACCTGTATCTTATCTTGGGAATCCCCACATTCTTTCGTTGGGATTCCCCACTGCCTTTCTCCAGGATTCCCCATTACTCTATCCATATGCGAACACTTTTCATTTCCATTATGTTTCAACCCCTTATGATTCGTCATCAGTCATGATGACTCATCCCTTATCTTTACACATGCCTATGTCACACTGACTCACACAGATAAGTAGTCAGTATATAAAGAGTACCTCTTGTATGTATCAGACCTTAAGTCTGATTCCTCGTTAGCTACTTATAACAAGGACTTAGAACAATACCTCTATCTTTTGGGACAGAACATCTGAAGTAAAATGCATTCTAAACAACTGGTTTATAACAATGCTCCACAGTAGCTGTGCAAGGCTGTGCCATCAGTCAGCATTTGTTAGCTATTCCATGGATTGTCTCCATAGTGATCACTATCACATCACAATCAAGGCTCTGATAGATATAAGTAGAGTACAATATGCTTGTATCCCCCTAGTCTTGAACTTCAACATCGTTACCTCTGGTTTATGCACCAGACTCTTTGTTGTCCCTGGAAAGCTACCTGAGACTCCAACTGCTGACGTAACACTGAGGAAAGATTGAATGTCACATTTACAGGTTGGGATTGGCCAGTCTGTGATACCTTGGACCTTGATCAGATCCATCTTGACTTGGCCTTCAGAGATGACAACTCTGAGATATTCCACTTGTTTTTGATCAAATTTGCACTTGTCAGGTTTGAGGTAAAGTTTATATTTGTGAAGTAGTGTAACAGATATTACTGTTACAGTGTGTACATTAGGGATATTGTCCTTATATATTGGTGTTTGTACCAGGGAGCAGTATATAGGCAGTATTTACCCTTATTTAGGTAGTTCTTTTTATATCTTGCCACTGCTTATACCAGGTTTACACATATCCAATAGATATTGGTTGTATCCAGCTGGTTGTGAGCACTGCAAGATTAAGAACTCTTACAAGTAGGGACATGACTTCATGAATATGCTGATAGTGCATCTCGAGATCCTTATCAAAGATCAGTATATCATTGATATATATGAGTATGTAACCTTGATGGATCTGAATGTGGAAGATGTTGTTCATCATTTGAAAGGTTGGAGGTGAGTTCATAAGTCTGAAGAACATGACCAAGGGTTCAAATAAGCCACAGTTGGTCCTGAATGTGGCTTTGTGTTTATTGCCTTCCTTGATACGAACATTATTGTAGCCCCAGTGGATGTCCAGCTTGGTGAAGTAACAGGTATTCTGCAGAGTGTCGATGAGTTCAGTGATCAAAGGAAGAGGGTAATGATTCTTGATGGTCATATTATTCAATTTCCAGTAATCCTGTGTTAGGCTTGTGATAGATGATTGATACTCCTGATACCGAGTGGATACTGAGTGGATAACTAAGGATGGGCCAACCTTGCCCATCTGACTACTCTTATATACATGATAGTGTACCCTATATGTTACAATCACATTCTAGGCCACCCCTGTCATGGACTGGTTGCCTAGTCCACAGATGTACGCTATTGTTAGACAGCAGTCTAGGGTTGATTGCAAGGTTTTACTTCAGGCTCTGGGTGTAGGGTTTTAAAGGGTTGGAAGACTACTGATTGGGGTGTTAACGAAAGAAACAGACTTATCCTAAGTCTATCTACTGCTAGCTTTATATACTAGCTAAGTATGAGTCATACTAACTACGTGTGAGTTATAACGACTATGGATGAGTCATGTAGATAAGGAGAGTGATGGTAGACTAAATATAGATATGGCTTGGTCACCTTCTATTACTAAGCGGTTATTGATGTAAACTGTCTGATGTAAATAGGGATAGACGAGCAAAGGAAAAAGAAAAAATATATCTCTGACAGCTATTCAGTCACGAATTGTCATCCTTTCTTATCTTGGACTGGTGCCTGGATTTATCAGATTATGTAAACTAGATTTGATGATAGCTTAGCCAGCTCCGTTTAGCCATGTAGTCAGCACTACTTAGTGTCCCTGTTAGTCATCAGGGTATAGGGTACACCATCATGTATATAAGAGTAGTCGGATAGGCAAGGTCAGCCCATCCTTAGTTATCCACTTGGTACTAGGGGTATAAACTGTCCATTGCAAGCCTAACACTATACCCTGATGACTAACAAGGACACCAAGTAGTGCTGACTACATGGCTAAATGGAGCCGGCTAAGCTATCACCAAATTGAGATTATGTGAAATGATAAAACTAGGCAAAGGTCTGAGATAAAGAAGGATGACAAACCATGACCAAATAGTGTACGTCCATGGATCAGGTAACCGGTCCTTGACAGGGATGGCCTAGAATGCGATCATAACATCCTAGATTGGGCATAGTCAACTGTCTTTCTTCTTGATGAAGAAGAAGGGGGAAGTGATGGGGGAGATGGACACATGATTCAGTCAAAGATAGTGGTGAACTACAGTGAAATGAACTTGCTATATAGCGGTGTTTCTTGGCGCACTGATCTTCGGCCGAAAAATCATTTATAGCCGATGAACACTGAAGCGCCGAAGACTAATATCGACCAAGTAGTAAAGGGTCGGCTGAAAATCAGGGTGCCTACAGGCAACTGGTTGGCCGAATGTGGAGAATGCTTAGATGGAGTATAACATGGTCTAGCTGAAACAGTAGGTTAGGATACGCTCTCGGCCGAGTGAGAGATATTCATGCCATCGGAATGGCCGATGATATTGTAGCTTGGTACCACCGAAGGGCTGAGAATATAACAAAGCTGTCAACAGACAGGCCAAGGGTGATATGGAAGAAGTACCTCAGAGAGGCTGAGAAGAGATAGCTACATTAATGGGGTGGCTGAGACTGTTACTACTGATCGGCCGAGGGAAGATAAAGCACTATCAACGGAATGGCTGAGGGAATTATAACCTATATCCCACCAAGGCCAAGAACTAGATAGTGGCCAATGGAGGGGCCAAGGATGCAATAAGAGATGTGCTTCTGGGTGGCCGAAGGAGATGGTACCGTCAACAGGGTGGCCGAGACAGTTACTACAGATTGGCCGAGGGAAGATAAGCAGTATCAACAGAATGGCCGAGAGGATTATAACACATGTAACACTGCCCAGCTAAACAGGGATAGTGACGTTTACAAAGCGGCCAAGGTTTTATTATAATATGTATACTACGGATAGGCCGAGCAAGGATAGTACTACCAAAGGGGTAGCCGAGACCATTTACAGCCATGTACTATAGCGTAGCTGTAGAAGGATAAGGCCCTTGAGAGCGGCCGACAGAGCGGCTGACTGTTATACACTATGTAGTACGGATTTGCCGAGGGAAGATATCATCGTCAATGGAGCAGCCAAGGGCATTACAGCGTTGTCAACCGATTGGCTGAGTGTATCGCAGCCCGTGTATTATGGATCGGCCCAGCCAGGATTGGACTATCAACGAGGTGGCCGAATATACCATAGCCTGTGGCTGTGGATCAGCCAAGCAGGATTAGAACTACTGACAGAGTGGCTGAAAGGATCATAACCTATATACACTAGATAGGCTGAGCGCAGATAGGATGGAAAAGGAGTGGCCGAACCCATCTTTGTCCATGTATCGGCTCGGCCGACCATGTATGGTAATGCCAATGGAGTGGCCGAGAGCATTATAACTACAAATCGGCTGAGCAAGGGTGCAACTGTCAACAGGGCAGCCGAGTCCATTATCAATCATTACCATAGCTTGGCCGGCCAGGAGTAGTAGTTTCAAAAGAGTGGCCGAGACTATCATAGCCCATGAAGCACGGTTCGGCCAGGCAGGATTGCATTGTTAACAGAGCCGCCGAGATTGTTATAAGTAATATATTAGCGATCCCTCACCCCCGACGATGGATGAGGATTGGCAGTATTATCGGGATTGGTGCTCTCGACTGGATTGGCGGGCGTATAGTGATCGGCCCTCTCAACCGGATCGGCGGGGATATACGGATTGGTGTGATCAATCTCTTTTGGGACACCATCGGTGGCTTCCAACTTAGCTTATCTAATCAGCAGTTGACCAGTGGCTGAGTCCGGCTGAGTTCTAACCAGTGCAACTCTTCTCTTCAACCCTTCAATCCTTCCACTTAAGCCAACTTTACACAAGGTATGTTTCCCTTAACATATTACACCTTTAATAGTAAATACAATGTTATTTTAGATGGACACTAGCCAATCACTCTCAGATACTACAGAAATGGTGGCACAATACATGCAAGCCAGATTCTCTACCAAACTTCAAGAGGATTGTGGAGTTGTGAGAACTGAGGATAAGGGAGCCCATCCTTCCCCCTCTCTCAGTATTGCAATGCTCTATGAATGTGAAGGGATAGTAGATGTGTTAGTGAAAGCAGTCAGGAATCCTTGTGAGTAGGTTGGATTATTATAATAGAATGGTACTAACTAATATATCAGACATTATAGACTGGGATGTTGACTGTTACAGTAGATCAGTGCCAAATCAGAGGGCGCCGAAGGTCAAGGAAACGCTTCCGAAACGATATCCGCTGGTGATATTCCGAATGGAAAACCCAGCGCCGACGCCAATGGACATCTGCCGAAGTCCCTTTGGCAGAGGTTTTCTGGTTGACAGAGATGCACCAATCCGGCGTATCACCAATCCGGCAGTTATCATTGATATCTTCGGCCAGATTGTAGTCTGGCATTTGCCATCGGCGCTGTCCAACCAGGCCCAAGGCGAGATGTGGAAGGCATGCAGGCCTCTTGAGGCGGTCCTCCGAAAAAATGTACCTCGCCGAGCGGCTGCTGAGCTGATGGCCGAGAGCTCCAATTGCCGACAAGCATCGTGGCGTCATCAAAATTTCGCTGAGCCAACTCCGACAATGTTGCTTTCGCCAGGACTTGCAACATTGTCTCCAGCGTGGTTTGCCCAGGGGAATGATGTGAGTGATTTACAACATTGTGAGGAATTGATGGGCTAATAGAGTATTATCAGATGCCTACCGACCAACTCTACATTTCGCAAGATTTCCGGACTGCCGACGCAAGGAACTTCATCAATCAATTGGCGCCGTACTTCATATTGATGAGCAGGATCCTCTCGGTCATCCACCCTGAACTATACCTCACTGGCGCCGAAGCTCTCCGGAGGTTGGAGAAAAATAAAGACTTCGCTGAAGCCGTTCGGCGTTGGCCCTCGGTGTTTTCAGGGTCTCAAATCATCGCCAACCGGATTACACCAGAGCACCGAGACCTCAAATCCCGAGCTGAGTGGTATGATATCCTAGCTACTGTCAGCCCATATACCGATGGCTGGATGAGCCTACCGAATATCAGTGTGGAGTTGAAGTATAACTCGGGGTCGGTGGTAGGGATTGGTGGCTGAGTTATCAGGCATGCAGTGAACTCCTTCAATGGTGAAAGGGTTTGTTATACTAACTTTATGAGGTCTAATGTTCATGAAAGGATGAGGGTAGCTAATCCAGGATGGAGTACATTGAAAGGAATACTAGATAGATTTATATAATTTGGGACTTTGGTAATATATTTTTGAATTGTGTCTTAGCATCTAAAGCAAATTGAGCCCACATCCATTCCTGCTTATATGCATAGGCTGCATGACCATCTAAAGAGCTGTTCTTTGCATTGGTAGCTAGGTCCCTCCATAGGTAGGACTTGTGATTGAAATATCTGACTGTCCAATCCATTTCATGTTTGAGGAGGATGAATTCCTTGGACCACCGATCGAATCTTGCCTTGGCCTTCAGCCAATGTACTCGATAAACTGCGCCGAAGGTTAATTGGGGTGAGATTATACACTGCCGAGATCATTTCAGTGCTTACATTCTTTCATCCAATCACTTTCGGCAGATGCAAGAGTGACATCCATAGTCTAGAACCATGGAAGATGGCTATTTCATTGGCCGTGAATACTTGGATCATGAGTAGCAGTAGTGACTTTCAGATTGGCTCTTGATAACTTCTGGTACTTTGACAACAGGGAGTCGGCGGTGCCGAGATTGATCATAGCTTTCCTAGCTTGGCAGTAGATATGATATTGAGTTTTGACAGAGGTCTCAATGATGGCCACCGAGCTGAAAGCTCTTGTCTTTTTCTTCTGACTGTTAGCATAACATACTAATGTTCGGTAGAGGAAAGCCTTGTGACCAAGGTTGAATTGAAGTTGATGTAGGGCATCATTGGCTTGACCGATACGAAGTTGTAACTCTTGGTCCACAAGGGCTGAGAGTCCATGAGAGTGACATGATTTGAAACCAAGGACTGAGGGGAGGAGGAGTCGGGAATCATCTACCCATGGGGGATCATCGGCATCGGCATCGGCATCGGCCTCGGCCTCGGCAATGGCATCGGCATCAGCCTTGGCATTGGTATCTTCAAGCTGGTCTTTAGCCTCTTCAACGGACAGATCACTTTCAGAATCGGAATTGTCACCACAGACAGTAGGGATGTGTTCAGAGGGATTGGTGTCATCATCGTCATTGTAATATTGAAGATTAGCAAAAATTAAAGCATCTTTATTGAATGCTGAAATCTTGCGCTGGAGCCGATTGTGTTGCTCGGTGAGTTTATTTTGTTCGGCGGTGGAGGGAGATCGGCCGAGTTTAATAGCACTCTGATTCAACGCATGTCTAACTATAGGTAAGATAGATGTTGTAGTTACATGTATAGATGGAAGGCTCACTGAAATTCTTGAATCTTGATACCTAGGGAAATCCATGCCGCCGAGCCAGGGATATTAATTGCCGAATGCTTCTCCTTTTCTAATAATTCTTGCTGTTTCCTAGCTTGCCCAGGTGCTGTTTCCGAATGTGAGAAAAGAGTTGTAATACCTACTAAGTACATACCTTTCTGAACATTAACATCAAACACTTTCATAGCATTTAAATCGGCGAGACGGTCTTGGAGTGCCTGTTCCTCAACCTCTTCCCATTCTCGGAGCATTTGGGGATCAGCCGAAAATGATAAATCATGATAAGCTTGTTTGGCAAGGTTTTGTTGATGAATAGTATGTTTGAGTTTTTTGCAAAGCGCCGAGGCCATCCGAAGCAACTTCTTCCAGTTGGAATCATTCATATGATCATCCAGAGTTTCTTGGCGGTGGTAGGTAGACATACTCTGAGTGCTGCCGGTTACCTCATTTAATTGAGACCAAAGAGTTTCCAGGATTTCCCCATCAACTTGGCCGATGCCAGGAATGAAGTTTGGAGCATACTTGGGAAAACACTCTTCTTGATGACCATGAATATGGAAGAGGCCGATTGCTGGTTCTATCACCATTTTCGGTGGGACCGAAAGGGACTAGATTGGACTCGGTCCAGGAAATGAATGAAGAATTGACAAGCAATGTCATAGCAAATGACAGCCCTTGTAAGTCCACCAGTGTTATATTGGAGGGCTTGACAAAGGGAGTAATCCATGTTCATCTGCCTTTCACCCTTTTGGAAGTCAACCACCGAATGAGGAATAAAAAAGCCATGCCGAGAGCAAGCGGCAGCGCCGATGCCACTCGCTTCCAACCTATGCCTTTCAGCATTAGCTCGGTTAACAGCCTTGTGATTATTACAAGTTGATCTCTACCCCCCAAGTTAACCATGGCTTACTATTCAGATTGAAATTACCTACTTCTTTGCGCTCCACCGATAGGGTTAGATGCTTCTTGTAGTCCTCCTCTTTCACAAAGAATGCTGTTCCATCACTAAGTATAACTTCATCTTGAGGATTCTTCATCCGGAGGTGCTCAGCAGAGAAGTTGCCATCTAAAACGTACCCTCGGGTCATCAACCACCTACATCACTATGATTAGCTGAGAATAACACTGCTAGTATGTTATTACTGCTCTGGTATCATTCTCCAATTGTCAGGGAGGTTTATTCCAGGTTGTGGGCAAGCTGGGCAAAAGATGGCCATATTCCCTTGGCTATTGGTAGTTTCATCGGCGCCAGTGTTAGTTGGTTGGTGCAGTTCAGTGGTGTTGGGAGGATAACCAATGCCGTACCATTTCTGAGCTTTGAGATGTTGCCATTGTCGGCTCACCCTTAGGAGCTCTCGGTATCGATCTGGTACCAAATTCAGGAATGCCTTGCTAGTTATCCGCCAAAGTTTAGAATAGAAGTTAAGAGCCGAAGTCTTGCATTCCAAGTTTTGCATCAGGAATTCATTTAGGACACGAAATGTGAAGACAGTTTGGATTCGTTGGAAGCTAGCTGGATAGAGACCGATAGATAAGAGGTCTAAGTCCTTTCGCCGATTCTCATGGGCCGCTCGGCATGCACACCAGACAATAGGTATTTTGTGGACCCCAGAAGTATCAATGACCAGCACCTCTGTCATGTCTGGTGCTGTGGGCTGGCTGCCAAAGATGTCAGCGTTATCATCGCCCACCGAGCCAATCACGGTATCCACCAAAAGATTTGCCAAGGCATCGGTGCCAGGGCATGAGTCGCCGAAATGGCCAGTATATAGTTTAATACCGGCCTTGGCCAAACTGCTTGGTTGGAAAAAGTTTCCAACCCATTGCTCCACTTGGTGGAATGGGAGCCAAGGGTGGGAGGCCAAGAGACATTCAGTACAAAACATCGGCGACCCAAAGCAATCCTGGCATCTCCAACTGCCTTCTCGGTGTCGGCATCCTAAGCAAGTTCTTCCCGGAGTTGGAGCTTCTGATGCTAAAATAGTATAAAGGAATTCCTCCCGGCGAGGAAGCCATTCGCGCATGAAATCATTCTGAGACTAGATGTGTTAAGGCGCAGGGATCTTTCGGTCGGCTTTGGAGGGAGTCAACGGATAGAACAGAGATCCTAGTCAAATGACTAAGGTGGGGTGTCTATGTTGAGATCGAAACTAAGGATACAAACTCTAGCTACGCTATTTATCTATGTTCTGAGTTTGAATCCTACGACTCAACGGCGATCCATGGAACGGCTGATTCAGCTGCTGCGGAGGGCTGCGCAACTGCGGATGACTGAGCTGCTGCGGATGACTGAGCTGCTGCGGATGGCGTCATTGCCGACCAATGGCGGAAGTCGCTCATGCGTGACGGTCACAGATGTGACAGTCACGGTCACAAGTGACAAGAAGGAAACGATGAGATAAGGAAGGTGGTGAATGAGTGAGATAAGATTAGATAGGCTGCGATAAGATAAGATAAAAATGAAAAGGATGAACGTATCGTAACATCACTCTCCCTTCAGAATCGCGTCCGCGCGAGTTCAACGTAGGCGTTGGAGATGTCTTGAGCAGTCTCGTAAAAGCCAGCGGGGTGTGTAACAGGGGATGGTAGGGAGGTAATGGCCGTATCGTCGTTGGATATCCACGGCCGAAAGAGGGAGTGTAAGCTGGTACAAACGGAGCACTTGGCCACGGCTGTCCAGTCGCGCAACGAGGGTGACTGCGTTGACTGGGCCTTTCTCGTAGATCCAGACTCGTCGTACATGTGCAGGGAGATGGGGGAAGAGGACAGAGATATCGAAATCGGAGTTCAGAGCACGATCGACTTCGATGGGCGTGAGCGGGACAATGACATCAATGTTGTCGGACACCGTCGGTGGTTTGTAGTCTTCGCCGTACGAGTCAGTGATTGGATCGTAGGGGCGATTGTCGATGCCAAAGAAATCGTCCATGCGAATGATGCGGATCTGAAGCTTCGGGGCTGGTCGTTTCGGGTTCAGAGTGTGGAACTCGTCAACCAACTCTTGGGCGTGCGCGACATCAGATGTGGACTGCCAAGTATTCTCTTCGTTGGTGTAGCCTTCCCAATGTACTAGATATTGGAGCTGCTTTCGGTGGATTCGGGAATCCAAAATTCTCTCGACAACGTATTCGGTTTCGTCGTTCACCTGGAGGGGAGGGGGAGGAGGAGGAGCCTTTTGGTTCGGGTAGGAAGGATGACGGTAGGGGGATAGATAGGACTCATTGAAGACTGGGTGCAAGCCCGTCCACTCGTGAGGGAGTTCGAGTCGGTAGGCAGAACGACCAATTTTCTCGACGACCTTGAAGGGTCCGAAGCGCTTGTTGTCGAGCTTCTTCATTGCACGATTGGTCTTGATGTTCGTGGCGGCGAGCCAGACTTTGTCTCCGGGAGCGTACTCCTGAGTGGGTCGGGATCGTTTATCGTGACTAGCCTTCATTTGTTCGTTGGCCTGCCTGAGGGCAGACTCAGTCTCCTGACGGACTTGCTTCATTCGCTCTGCGAACTGGGTAGCGGATTCGTTTCGGACTTCCCTTCAGGTATCGTTTCCAGACCAAGGATGTTGACCGTAATTGACGTAGAAAGGGGTTCGGGTGGTGGCAGCGTGGACAGAGTTATTATATGAGAACTCAGCTAGTGCCAACCATTCCTTCCAATTATCCTGGCGATGATTGATGAAGACTCGCAGATATTGCTCGAGAGTCTGATTCATTCGTTCGGACTGGCCATCAGTTTGAGGGTGGTAAGCGGTGGAAACGTTTTGCGTTGTGCCTAAGAGGTGGAAGAGATCAGTCATGTATTTGGATACGAATCGTGGATCGCGATCGTGAATGATCCGTCGTGGGACTCCATGATCCCGGATGATGCGATCCCGAATGATCTTTGCGAAGCCTTCCGAATTGAGTTCGATGTGGGTGGCTTCGAACTTGACGGCTTTCGAAAAGGTGTCAACGATAGTCAGGACGGCATTGTAACCCTGACATTCGGGGATCGGTCCTACGAGATCGACGGTGATCGTGTCCCAAGGGCGAGTCGGGGGATCGAATGGGTGGAGCGGGGTCTTCGCGGATAGACGAGATGCCTTGGTGCGTTGACAAGTCTCACAACCGGAGATGTACTGTTTCACATCTCGACGGATAGTGGGCCACCAGTAATCACGACAGAGGACTTCGGTGGTCCTGAGGGGACCGTAATGTCCTGACAAAGGATTGTCATGATACCGAGAGATAATTTCGCCACGGAGAGGTCTGTCAATAGAGACATAAATCTGATCGTTGAAGGTGAGGATACCATCGTTTTGGGTCTTCCAACCGTTTTCTTGTTTTCTTCGAAGGAGCGTGACGGAATCTTCTTTGTTCTGATAGGAATTCTTGATGCGTAAACGAAAGTGGTCGGGTTCAACATCAAGTTGAATCGGTCGGAGGTCTACGACGGGGTGAGAATTGATAGAAAAAAGAGTGTCGGGTAAGAGAATCGTGTCGTCATTGTCATCCACCCCCCTTGCAAATCCTGGTTGTCTCGACAGGATGTCAGCCTTCGAGTTGGCCTTACCAGCGACATGATGAAGGGTGAAGTGGAAGTCTTGCAACTCCGTAAGCCAGCGAGCTTGACGTCTATTAAGCTTCTGCGGCTTCTTGAAGTATTGGAGGTTGGCGTGGTCAGTCCAAACCTCAAAGACTTGCTTTGCGGACAACAAATGTTTGCGAAACTCTTGAAGAGCGGCCATTATTGCGAGGAGTTCGCGATCGTAAACTTGATAATTTCGTTCCGCGGGACTGAATGATTTCGAGAGGAATCCAATGGGCTTCCAGATGTTTTCTTGTTTTTGTGAGAGTATAGCGCCCAGAGCGTATTCAGAAGCATCAGTCTCGACGTGGAGTAGGTCGTAATCGTTAGCGATAGAAAGGACAGGAGCGGAAGTAATGATAGTTTTGAGGACGTCGAAGGCGTCCTGACATTGATCAGTCCATTTGAAAAGAGTGTTGCCAGTTAAGACATTAAGGGGGCGGGCGATACCGGCAAAGTGGTGGATGAAGCGACGGTAGAAGTTGCAAAACCCAAGGAAAGACTGAACGTCGCGTTTGCAGGTCGGAGTCGGCCAATCGGTGATACCTTGGACCTTAATCGGGTCCATCTTGACTTGGCCTTCCGAGACAACAACTCCGAGATATTCCACTTGTTTTTGATCGAACTCGCATTTATCGGGCTTGAGGTAAAGTTTGTGTTTACGAAGTAGAGACATGACTTCGTGGACGTGCCGATGATGCGTTTCGAGATCCTTATCAAAGATCAGTATATCATCGATGTAGATCAATACATGACCTTGGTGGATCTGGACATGGAAGATGTCGTTCATCATTGTCTGAAAGGTGGCAGGCGAGTTGGTGAGTCCAAAGAACATGACCAGGGGTTCGAACAAGCCACGGTTAGTCCTGAACGCGGCTTTGTGTTCGTCGCCTTCCTTGATGCGAACGTTATTGTAACCCCAGCGAATGTCCAATTTGGTGAAGTAACGGGCATTCTGGAGGGTGTCGATGAGTTCGGTAATCAAGGGGAGTGGGTAGCGATTTTTGATGGTCAAATCGTTCAATTTGCGGTAGTCTTGGATCGGGCGCAATCGACCGTCTTTCTTCTTGATAAAGAAGAAGGGGGAAGCGATGGGGGAGATAGAAGGGCGAATTCGTCCGGTTCGGAGGTTCTCTTCGAGGAATTCGTCAAGTTGCGAACGTTCATCCACACTGAGGGGGTAGATCTTGCAATCGAGCTTCTCGTCGGTTCCGGGGAGTAGTTCGATCGCGTGGTCCCAAGGGCGAGGTGGTGGTAGTTCGTCGAAGTCTTTCTTGGTAAAGACGTCTTGAAATTCGTGAAGATAGTCAGGGACGATTTCTTTCCAATTGCGATCCTTCTTCTGAGCTTCGGCAGCCTTGATCGCGAGTTCTTGCGACTTGGTCATCAACCGAATTCGGATAGCAGGGGTGAGATCGATCATGAGGAGATGATCGTCATCCTCCAGGGTAAGGTTGTTGATGTCGGAAGAATCGACGGAGGGACGACAGTCCGATGGGCATCGATCGAAATCGAGGGTACCAGTCTTCCAGTCCATGGAGGGGTTGTGGGTCTTAAGCCAATCGTGTCTGAGGAAAATCTGTCCTTTGCCAAGGTTGGTTATGCTAAAACTAATCCTTTCCACGTGGGTTCCGATCCGTAGCTCAAGAGTGACCATATCCGTGATGGGGCCTTCGGTGTTAGGTTGTCCGTCAGCATTGTGCACTCGGATAGGTCGAGCAAGGGGAGTCGTGTGGAGATCATGGTCTCGGACATACTTGACATCGATACAGGAGCCTTCGCATCCGCTATCGACAAGAGCAGTAGCAGTGTGCTCCGTACGATCGTCCAAGGTGACAAGATGAGTCTTGAGGACGAGTTGATTTCCTTGGGAACCGCGAACGAAGACGTGAGGTTGCTTGAGTTCGTTCAGGGCTCGGATGGCACTCTCCGGGGTGAGGGCGGTGATTTCATCGATGGTGGACTGCACCATCTCTCGCGAACGTGCAGGGTGCGACCAGTGTTGCAGGATGGAGATCGCGGAATTAGCGTTATCCTTAATGGCATTAACGATATCTAGAGGTGTTAAAAGAGAGTTGACGTTGATCGAATCGACAGAAGGAGACAATGATTTGGGAGTGGGGATTTCGGGGCGTTCAATGCGTACATCTGACGGAACAAGTTTCGGAGGAGGAGAAACAACGGGGGTATTCGATTCGGGTATAGTTGGTACTGTACATGCCGTTGTTGTGGGTAAAAAAGAAATGTCCGATACAATGTTATGCCAGAGCAGGCAGCTACCAGTCGAATGAAGGGAACGCATCTTCATCGACCGTCGACAAAATCTGATTCGTCATCCGGGGCGGGGGTTTCACTCGCCGAGCTGTGCTCCTCTTCGGAAAGGAGGTTCTTCAGCTCGTTCAACTCCGACGTGGTCATGTCGTAAAAAAGGGCGCGGACGTTCACGACGGCCCTTTCCTTGGGACAATCTCGACGGAAGTGTCCTAACTCTCCACAGTTGAAACATCGATGGGCCTGGCGCGTCTTGTCGATGTCCATGGGCTTACCTTGTCCACCATGAATGATCCCAGTGGGAACACGGCGGTCTTCGGCGGGATGGACTTGAGGACGAGGGAAGGTCCGGGGTGTGAACCGTGAAGTGGGAGCAGTCGGACGACGAGCTTGTTCCTGTTGGCAGTAACGCTCGTGGAGCTGTCTGATGGCTACGACCTTTTCGACGTAGTCAGTCCATACGATGGGGAGGGGAGGGTTGAGGTACATTTGGCGAACGATGTCGTGATGGATGTTCTTCTCGAAAATGCGAATTTTTTCTTTATCCTGGCTGAGGCCAGCGAGTTTTGCCTTCATCTCGTACCTGACGAGGTATTCCACGATGAGTGAGGACCCTTGTGCCATGGTCTCAATCTCTTCTCATGCGCGTTGCTCCGAGGCGGTGTCCGTGAAGGCTCTGTCAAGACCGAGCTTGAAATCTGCCCAATCAGGGAAGGGGACAGCGTCGCCTTGGGCGTCAGTCTGATCGAGGAAATCGTCGACGAACTGTTGGGCCCAGATGGCAGCGGTCCCTTCTTTCATGTAAGAAAGAGTGACGAGGGCGCGTTCAGTTTTGTCGGTGATGCCACGGCCAGCAAGGAAGATGACAACTTGTCGGTACCAGTCCCTGTAAGTCTTGGGGTCGCCATTGAATGTGCTAGGTTCTGCGAGCTTGATCTTACTGGAGACGGTGGCAGCCATTGGAGGAGGAGCAAGGAGGGGACTGTTGGGTGGTGATGGAGAAGGAGATGTGTGCGGGGTCGGATTCAATTCGGGATCCGTGTCGAGAGGGAGAGGCAGCGGCTCTCGAGGAGAAGGACTTGGTTTTCTGGAAGAAAGAGAAGAAGAAGTAGAAGGAAGCGGGTCTGAAGGTTCGGGTTCTGGTTCAAATTCCACGGAAGTAATCTGTTGCTTCCCTTTGGTAGTGGGTCGCGGTGGATCAGCAGGTGGGGGAGGGGTTCATCGAGGTCTGAGACCTAGAAAGGAGAACAAGACAGGAGTCCGCGATGTGTAGGTGGAGGGCCCAGATTCGAGCGAGGAAATAGAGGGAAGAAGAGGAGGAAGGAACTGCGATGAGAAGGGCGAATGGATCTCGTGATCTTCAGCGTCCTTGAACTCTTGTTCTTCTTCGGTTTCCGAGGCGCTGTAGGAGGGCCTTCGCGACGGGCGAGACGTGTTGACTAGTGATCGAGTACGAGATGGATTTCTCGTATGTCTTGCGTATCACGACGTCGGAAAACGTAGATGATGGGGACAATGGCTTGTTCTGTGAGGCGACGAGGGTGGTGAACGTGAAAGCGAACTTGAAGGTGGACGACAGGCTCTACTTCAAGGAGTGTAAATGGGTCGGATGGATCTTCAATCGGGGATGACGGGGCGGTATTAAAGGATTCCTCAGATGAGGACGACGATAGAGACAAAGGTGGAGAAGGGGCGAGGTCGGGTTCGTAGAATTCGTCGACCAACGGGTTGAGCTGTTCTGTGAGAGAATCGAGCTCTGTCGGTGACAAGTCTAATGCGGCAGCGGTAATCAGACGTGCGTTGCTAATGAGCTCGGACGTCGATGCCTGGTGTGGTTCGGGGTTGATGAGGGCGTAGGGCGGGGGCAGCGATGGAGAGCGCGAGGCCAGGGTGGTGGTCGAATCAGCTACCGTGCGGGGATGTCAGAGTCACCCATGGTTTTCTGAATGAGAAAGGTTGGCCTGCAGGGGGAACCTGGGTTGAGATTCTGAGGCAACAACGACGGTCTTGTCTAGTGACAATGACAGACGCTGTCAGATGAATGTTGACCCGGGACTGTTGCGGAGGGGAGCAGAGGGAAAGAGGAGTGAGTTTCGATCTTCTGTTAAGGCGCAGGGATCTTTCGGTTGGCTCTGGAAGGAATCAACGGATAGAACAGAGATCCTAGTCAAATGACTAAGGTGGGGTGTCTATGTTGAGATCGAAACTAAGGATACAAACTCTAGCTACGCTATTTATCTATGTTCTGAGTTTGAATCCTACGACTCAACGGCAATCCATGGAACGGCTGATTCAGCTGCTGCGGAGGGCTGCGCAACTGCGGATGACTGAGCTACTGCGGATGGCTGCGCAACTGCGGATGACGTCATTGCCGACCAATGGCGGAAGTCGCTCATGCGTGACGGTCACAGATGTGACAGTCACGGTCACAAGTGACTAGAAGGAAACGATGAGATAAGGAAGGTGGTGAATGAGTGAGATAAGATTAGATAGGCTGCGATAAGATAAGATAAAAATGAAAAGGATGAACGTATCGTAACATGGCCATTGATACGTCTGCTTCATGTATGAGAACTGAACACAGAACAAGGTGCGAGGACGACTATAAAGAGTCTCGACACAGTCTATGATTGATGGTCATGGAAAGGGAGTCTTTGATCGTTCGCGAACGAGATCGATCGGGGAATCGGAAGGATCGGAAAGTCGAAAGAGGAAGTCTTAGAAGATCTAAAGAGGATCTAGACCCGAGAGCAAGAGAGAAGCGAATATCTAACTTGTTAGATCACTAGCTACAACATACAGTATATATATCTTCTAGTACAAGGATCCCTTTGAGTGTATATGATAAAAGGGGAGCCTCTCTAATGATCTAAGGGGAAAGTAGTGAATGGGAATGAAGGAATCGAATGAAAAGGGAGAAATAGAAGAGAACAGATGCCTTTTGAATAGTGTCTTCCCTTTGATATACAAACTTTCGTTTGCGTTTGGAAAGCTTCGATCGCGTTCGGAGCATTCGATGATTCTTGAAGTCGTTCGGGACGTTCGGAAGCTGTTGGGAGAGTTCGGAGAGTTCGAGTTCGTATTTGAAGGACTTGATAGGCATCTAGTATTCGTATAGTTGAATATACGGTGCTCAGGGGACGGAGGGGTCGTATCACCGTTTCAGCAGTTGATGAGGGGTATCTACACCCATTAGGGTTAGATATTTATCTAGAGCACTAAGCTCTTTACACGACGAGATGGGCTCCCATGTCGTGTCTCCGAGGTTCCAACGAACCTCCAGCTCGAGTTTTCAGTTGTCCCACCTATGGCCAACTATTTCGTCGACTAACCATTCGGTTTGAAGTGGTTCACCAAAATCATAAGTGTCTACTGACGCTCGGTTAGGGAATAACGCATCATCGTTCGGATGGTGCAGATGCAGCAAATTTACATGAAAGCGCAGATGAATCTGTCGCTTCGCGAGCTCGTCGGGGAGTTCCAACTCATAGTTGGATTCATTAGGAAAGGCCCATACGACTTTGTACGGCCCAATGAACCTTGGCAGTAGTTTCCCTGCTCTCTCTACCTTGCAGTAGTTTAAGGTTCTTGGTTGATAGGTACATGAAGTCGTTTACTTTTATCGACGGCTCTTCCCTTCTATGCAGATTAGCATAGTGTCTTTGAAATACGCGATGCGCAATGATCGCATCGTGAGCAGCTGCCAGATTCTGCAGCGCTTGTTGAGCAAATGCTTGGACACCTGGTGGTGTCTCAGCAGTGTTTTCTACCTGCTTAATCATAGCAGGCATATATGCTCCATTCAGCTCAAACGGGGCGAAGCCTGTAGCTTCACTGATACTCGCATTAATTGCGAATTCAGTCATCGGGATCTTTGCAATCCAGTCTCATTGATCCAAGCTTATGGTCACTTGGAGGATTTGTCCTATTGAACGATTAGCTCGTTCAGTTGCGCCATCCATCTGAGGATGGAAAGATGTAGACATCAATAGTTTAGCTCCTAAGAGCCTATGAAGTTCGCTCCACCATTTGGAGGTAAATTTCGAGTCTCTGTCCAAGACTATACTTTTGGGAAGGCCGTGAAGCCTTAATACTTCTTTTAAGTAGATCCACGAAAGCTCTGATGCTTTCGTTTTGGTATTCACCAGAATTAGGTGGATCATTGATGTCATTCGACAAATGACTACCCATAGGTAATTGTACCCATCAATTTCGGGAAATGGACCAATAAAGTCCATTCCTATTGATTGCCACGGTTTCATGGGTATGGGTAATGAATGCAATGGTCCTGTCAGGCGCTGCATATTGTCTTTCGATGTTTGACAAGTCTGACACAACTTGCAGAATTGTTTAACGTGGCTAAATATCTTAGGCCACTAGTACCATCATCTTATGTAGTCGGCGGTATGTTGTAGACCAAAATGGCCCACTATTGAGTGTGCTTGATCAATGATCAGGCCAAAAATTGATTCTTGTCCCATCTTTGCAGATGGGATACATAGTACTTCCTCTCCCCCCAAATTCTTGGACCAAATCAGGCCTTCACAGACAGTGAACACCTTATGGTGATCAGGGTTCTCGAGAACCTTGCTGAATAATGCGTCGGATATGTATCCTCCGTGAATCGCTACTGTCAGCGATTCATCATGCTCTATACGAGCGCGCAAGTTCTCTCCCTGTTTATGGGATTGGAATATTGTTGGATCATCCAGGGACAATCTTAATTTTTTCATTGGTTCCATTTCTGGAATTGGAACTAGCGTGAGCACTGCCGCTTGCACATCTCTATCTTCTTCTCTTTCGAGAAGACGATTGCTTCGGCGTCGTTGAATGTCTTCAATGACCTGGATAGCCTTCATTTCGTTTAGACGATCCCAAGGGAGATCATCCTTTTCTGGGTCTAGACGTATATCTATGTCTATGTATTCGCTCATCGGATGAGCGTCATACCATGTATCACTTTCATAATAACGTGATAATGCATTGGCAACTTTATTCAGTTGCCCTTTAACATATGTTATGTCAAAGTCAAATCTTGACAGGTATTCCATCCAACGAGCTTGTCGGCTAGACAGGCATCTTTGCGTCTTGAAAAACTCAAGAGCTTGATAGTCAGTCACAATGTGAACCCGATATCCTATCAGTTTGTCCTCCCATTTAAGGAGAGCTTCAAGTATCGCGATCGTTTCGTGCTCGAATGTACGATAATTTCATTAAGCATCTGTAAACTTTTGCGACATAAATCCTGCTGGTCTGCAGGTTTGCCAGGTAGGACCTTGTCCATACATTGCGCCGACGCCATGTATTGAGGCATCGCAGATGACCCATATGGGTTCATCTTTCTTGTGACATATTGGCACTAGTATAGGTGTCGAGCAGCATATCTGCTTTATTGTTTCAAAGCATTTATTGTGGATTGGTCTCCACGCGAACGGTTGCCCGTTTGCTGTCATGGCTACTAATGGCCCTGTATAACTTGAGATATCTGGCAGGAAATGCGCCAGATATTGTACGAGTCCTATAAATTTCTAGACATCATTGTAATTGTGCGGTTGTCGCCAATCACGTATTCTCACCATTTTATCGGCGTCTGCGTGTAGCCCTTTGTCATCTATCTTATGACCTAGACAGTTGATAACATCAGCATACAGTTCACACTTCTCCTCTTAGAGGTAGAACTTGTATTCTCGTAGTTTACCAAACACGAGACCCAAGTGTTTTTCGTGCTCTGAGACGGAAGCACTATAGATGAATAGATCGTTGAGATAGGCATGCATGAATATGCCAATAAAATCTCGAAAGATCATTGTCATTACCCACTGGAACGTAGCGGGTGTGTTGCAGTCTCCTATCTGCATTGTATGGCTCACGTAGGTGCCATATATAGTTGCAAACATGCTTTTATGCACATCTTCAGGTACTGTCTGTACCTGCTCATAAGCAGCTGATAGGTTGATTTTTGACCTTATTGTTCCACCGGCCACATCATATCTGATCTGGTCTTGGTCAGGAAAGGGCGTAACATCCTTCAAAGTATTGTTGTTGTATTTACGACAATCAATTGGCATCTGTAGAGTGCCATTCTTCTTTGGAATGCACAGCATCAGAGCTGCTTGATCTGTTTGCACTGATTCCCACCATCCGGTGTGCGTATACTGTGCGATCTTCACCATAAGCTGAGGCTTTAGCGAGTCCAGACATCTCGGAAGGTAGTAGTTGTACTTTTTATCTTCGTCGATAAGAGGTATGTGGTGATTAACACCATGTACCAGAGGCAATTCCTCGGGCACTCCGTGCATGATATCTTGGCATGCTTCGATCCATTTGGCTTGAAGGTGAGGTCTGTCCTTGTGTGTTAGGGATGTTTCGGTCCTTTCGTTCGGTTGAACAATTTGAGCTACACTCAGTAGCATTTTTTCATTTGACCCGGTAGGGGTACTCTCATTTATTTTCTTTGTGTTCACGTCTGAACACCTTTTTCTTCAGAACTCCTCAACAAACTCTTTTGGTTTGTCGGTTTCTATGACATCCTGTCTGGACGTCTTCCCTGCAGAACCTTTCGGTTCTGTGTCTGCTAGTCATTCAGCAGACCTTTGTTCAGTTCAACGCAGTGATTGTCTGCGCACAATTTCATCATTTTCCTCCCCTTCAGTTAGAGCGGGAGCAGCTACCCTGCGGACCATTATCTGGTTCGCGCTAGGCTCTAGCGTAATTTCGAATTCACACATGAACCCGATGCCAATTATAGCATTGAATCTGTCGATATTTACGATATTGAAGTAGTATTTCTTTGTGATACTTTCATATCGCACAGGACAGTAAGTACCACAGTTAATCCGCGATCTGCTACCGCGGCATCCTAGTTGGATCGGAACAGGGTCCTTCAACTGATATATTTTCAAATTTGCGACTCTCGCAAATTCTGGGCTAATGGCATCAGAGGTGCTGCCTGTATCGAACATTACAATGGCTATGAGGCCATTTAATTCCATGCAAGCCACTAAAGGCCTTACTTTCGTGCTCAGCTTCGCTGGGTGGTCCTGCTGCCTGCTGGACTTACGAACCCATGATTTGGGTTGAGTGTCCTCTTTGAACACTTGTTTGTCATTTATAGACACTATAAATTCACAAGCAGAGTTACTCGTTTCTCTTATTGAACGTATCTGTTCGTTGATGATGTTATTGTCGTCTTCCTCTTGTGAGTACTCCTCATACTCATCATATTCCTGGAGGTGATACTCTTCACCTTGTGATGTATACTGCGATCCTTGTAACGGATCGTCCTCCTCTTCCTCAACTATGATTCTGTAGTTGTTTTGAGGCTCGTCTGCCTCTTGATCATTCTCCTCGATAGCGTCTTCTGCTACCATTTTGAATGCATCCTCCCCCTCTTGGATTGCTGCCATTTGGGGCTTCCCAAAATTGGGACATTTAGGATCAGTTGCATAGTGGCCAAGTTTGCCACACGCGTAGCATTTCACACCAGACGATCCTGTCTGATTCTTATTATATGCCGGCACCTGCAGTGTCGGTTTACTTCCAGAACCACTAGGTCTATTTGGCAGTAGTCTGTAAGGCTGACAGTTGTCAGTCAGTCTATACAGTTGGTATGGACCTCGTTTGTTAGCATACTTATTGTACGCTGGCTTCGAATACGATGGCATCTCTTTATTTGTCGTCTGATTTGTTGGCGGCCGCATATTCGTGGTTGCTTTTGGCTGACTAGTTACTCCAGATGTTGCCTTGCGTCGCTCATCATAGCAATGCTTTATTCGAATACTCTCTTCGACACGTCGAGCAACTTTGAGGATTGTCTCAAGTGACGAGGTTTCGGCGGTAACGCCTTTCTGGACAACTGCGTCGGTTATCCTTGCAGGTAGACCCAATAATAATTGGGTTTTAAACATATACGAGTCAGGCTCATGAATCATACATCCTGCGTACCTCTCAAGGTTGTAGAAAAATCCTGAGACACCACCTTCCGTGGTGTACTTTCTCGAATAGAATTTCATCGTAGCATCCTGTATGGATGCTTCATGAATGAACCAGTCATACAGTCTGGTTATGACCTCTTTAAATGTCCATCAGCGTTTCTGCCTAGACATGCTGTCAACATTGTCATTGAACCACTGTCTTGCTTTGTCCGCAAGATAAATAGCCGTTAAAGCAATACGCTCTGGCTCAGCATTAGGTCCAGCGTAGTTGGACAATTTCAACCATCTCAAGAATGATTGAAGCTACCCATCAAATTTCTCGATGTCCTCCTCACTGCTATACTCTTTTGGAGTAGGCAGTTTAGGTAATGAGGTTCAGAGACCAGATAGGTTTCCTTTCAGTGGTTTGCCCACTTGTTCATCAATTAATTTATGATATTTACGATGAATGTCTCTGAGGTAATCAGAGCGTCGATCTTTCCCCTCATATTTATGAGGTTTACGGCTACGACTTCTGTGTCGTATTGTTGTTTTTGACGTCTGTTTAGACGTTCTCTTACTACCATGTCCGGTAGTGTCGGATGGTCAATTCCTCAACTGGTCACTTCCAGTGTCCATCGTTTCGCTACGATCGGACTCATCATCAGAAGACGATCCTTGATCTGGGTCATCTGAATCACTGTCATCTGACTGGTGATACCGCCTTCTATCTGAGGGCAGCCTGCGGTCTCGTTTGGACTGCTCATTTTGTCCTTCTGCCCATAAATCTATGGTTTCTCCAGAAGCGTCAAAGGCAATGCCTTGATCGTCCAGGCCGGATCTTCTAGCTTCACAGATGTCGCCATTTCTCAACCTTTGTATGGCCACTCTGTCTTTGAGTGTGAATGTGCCTAGTCTTGAGGCCGCTTCATTTTCTTGTTCGAACGACCTGTTCCGGTCGTTCCTCCTCTTACTTCCATGTCGATGTTTATCGACTCAATCAGCCGCAGCTCGCTGTCTCTGATAGATGGAGCTTGTCTCATCTTCTTGTCGAGGACGGCGAAGCTCAGCTTCTGCTTGCTGTAGAAGTTCATCTTCTTCGTCCCTATCTGGACAAATGGTTGTATCCGTCTTATTTCGACAGGTGTTGTCACTATTCTTATGCACCATAACCTTATTAAGGTCGTTGGCTAGCTTCATGAATTCCTCACGACTAATTCCGCCCGTTCTCATCTGAACAAGTACATTGACCCTGTCAACTACATTGGAGAGCATCTCGCTTGATGCCTCACGATTCTGCGGGTGCTTTTCTTGTCGTCTCTTATTACAGGTCACAGTCAACATCTGACTGGGTGTGGGTGATAGGTCTCGTCGCTCATATTGATCATCTATTTCATTATGCTGTAATAGATTTAACATTTGATGAACGTATACTCATTCATTCAGGTTTCATGATGAGGAAGGGTTTCCTGTCCTCGTTTGACCCTCAGTGAGGGTGTGCATCAAAGTATCGAGTGTAGGGTCAATTGTCATGCTTACGCACTGACTTGTCGTCAGCAATGACTCCTCTCTTTCCGTAAGTTGGGAACTGCCATCGTCTAAGTTGGCACGGTGTCTTCGTTCACTCTGGGGTGAATTTACAGCCATTGCTGGCCATCTTTGGGTGTCGCTAAGGTCGTGACATGGCACACCTGAATCAGCAATGGCGCTCATCTGCGCCGTTCCTGGGTCATCGTCATCAGGCAGTTTGCCTTGCAAGTTGCGCGCCGTTGAGGCCCGCGTGATTCGAGTCTTCATGTGGGTCTTCATCATTGACGGAGGCTGTGTCATCGACTGGGAAGCTTTTTCAATCAAAGTTGATTTACACAGATATTCCACAATTTCTTGTGGATGTGCAAAAAAGTGTAAGGGTTGGGGATAAGTTATCACACTTTGCTCAATACCAGGATATGCACAGAACCAATGTATTGGGGCAATCTGGTATAAGCGGGAGTAGGATGTAAACTTATTGTTTACCTAAGTGTAACTAGTACTTAAGGTATCTGGTACAAATACATACAAACACAGCATGGTGGCTGTATGTAACATATCTGTTACAGTAGCCAAAAGAATGAATGGAGTAATTATTCTAAGACTAGAGCAATTAATAGAGAATATTGCACAGGGGGAAAAAATACCTTCACTGTTAGACACATCAACTAGTATAGCACACTCATTAATTCCTCCATGGAACCCAGACTGGGATTCACCAGCTTGACAATCAAGTTTGGTGAAGTTGAGGGCTGCTTTGACAATTTGGTTGAATGAGCCAGGACAGAGGTTTCCAATTGTTATCTGGTAGTGCTGGGTCACTATGCCCAAATTCAACTCAGTGAATGCCTTGTTCTTATAGTCTTTGTCAGTGTTGGTGTTGACAGACTTGATAACCCCTTTTGACACATTGGCATATTCTTCCTGGGTAGTAATAGTACCATCAGCATAGAACATGTATGCTTGCTCAACCTAAAACACACATTAGTAATTTTGAAAAGCGGGCAAATTTTATAAAATAGTACTGCAGCTGCTGAAATTGCAAGAGCAGATTTTGCCTGCATGACATGGCCATGTTCGTGAAAGGCAGGCACATCCAAGGCATGATTAATAGCTTTGAAGTGAGAGGAAAAAGTTTGAATAATTATAGAACCACGAAATAAACCTCAGAACATCTGTAATTAGGTGATTAATACTATTGTAATCATAATGGAAAAACATACTGCTCTGTCATCACCTTCAGCTGTTGAGTATAGGAATGCAAAATGCTTGAGTTGCTGCTGAGCAAACTCAGCGTGGGCCTCCATGGAGTTAAAACCCTGGTTGGTATTGAAAAGGGCATGGATAATCACAATGGCTGCAGATGCTATGGCTACATGCTATTCATAGACATGTTAGTTGGTCTATTGACATCAGTAGTAGATATGTAAATGAAAAGTACAGTACTTACTATCCTGAAGACAGCATCATTCAATGTAACGGTATGCTTAATCTTTTTGCTGACAGGCCTGTTTTGAAATACAACATCAAATGCAGCTTCCATTGCTGGAATAGAGTCTTCATCAGGTGCATGCTTGTAAGCTGCTACAAAGTTGAGGTAGGTTAGGATGTAGACATGGCACCAGATGTTATCTTGATGAACACCTTCTGGGAGGCCAGCATTGACAAACTTCCAGTTTGCACTGATGCAAGCCTTGGCTATGGTAACTGCCAACTCCTCAAGTTAAACATTTTCCTATAAAAATGTCATTTCAGTGGTAAAAAAACAAGTGGTATAACTCACGGTGATGTGATGTGGAGCTGTCTGAGCCCTGGAATCTGCCCCAAGAGATGTTGGGAGGCACAATAGAAAGGAGCTATCAAAGAAATCATGAAAATCAAAGAAATAGAAGAAATTGGAAAATCGGAGCAGTCTCTAGAGTGCTAGAGGCGATCGTAAAGGCTCAAACATAAAGTACTAGACGTGGGACGATGGAATCTATCTTCCTTCTCTATGATACAAACATATCTACAAGTCAATATATCTGTGAAAACAAAGATCCCTTTGTATGCTATATAATAAAGGGATGAGACTTCTGAACAAAGCCACCAGTGAAAGGGTCAATAGAAATGATGAAAATCTACACAATGGATGTCTGGCTATCAGATGCATCCTTTGATATGAGCTGCGAACGCGAATCGAAGGATCGGAGAATTCAAAGAAATTCGCAGAAATCTGAAGCATTCAGAGATAAATCACTGGACAGGAAGCCAAATCGCGTAGTCGAGGACATTATAGCAGTGTAGTAGACGTCTTTGGGATCACGTCGATATATAAAACATGTACTCTGGAGCTCAGGGGACCAAGGGGTTGTATCAACAGCCTTATTGGTTTTTTTCTTAGTGTGATGATGCCACTCTTCATTGCTCATGTTGATGGATTTGGGAAGTGGATCCACATCCTGGAACTGGTCAAAGACTTCCACATAAGGACCCTTCTTGTCCTTCAATTTGGAGGACTTGGAGACAAGCATGGAGGAGGGAACAGTTGAAAAACTGTGATAGCTTTGGGTCTTGGTGCTAGGATTGGTAGCATGAGTCACTCCAACTCTTATGGCCCAGTTGGTGATGAGGATGCTGGGGGTAGTTTTATCATGCCTGCAATGATTATGGTCAATATTATGGTAAAAAAGTGTCATCTCTGTGAGAAGCAGGAGTGTGAGAAAAGAAGTCACCTAATAATGGTATTAGTGCCTTGCTTGCTCCATATGGCTTTAGGTGACAAGTTAGGTTCGAAAGGAGTCAGTAGGGAAAATAAATAAATGAAATACCAGTTTTAAGTGCTTTAACAGCTTCCCTTGTCTCACCCTTCTTAGGCCTCTTCTTTTGACTGCTGCCATTATCCTCATCCCCATTGCCCTCATCCTTATCACCCTCACTGAATTTGTTCTCATCAGCAGTGAGTGAGTTATTACTTGGTTCATACTCATTCTCCTCATTAGAGGTTGACTTGGCTACCGAATTTGTGCCCATAGCATTATTACCTTTGTGAGCCTAGGAGGTATGTCTAAGTCTCTTGGTTTCTGCAATACCTTGCTGTGCTTGATAGTCTTGTATGCTGATTTTATTTTCTAGGGCAGCTACTATATGTAGCTTTTTGGCTATTGCTTTTTTGTTCACCTGCTACTGCTGCTGCTACTAGCACTCTCAGTTAGCCTTCATCTCCACTTTCATGTGCCTTTTCCTTTTTGTAGCTATGACTATGAGGCCAGGGTGTTGGTCAGCATTGGATGGGTGTGTGTGCATTTTTGGGACTGTGCAAGTGAGGAGTAAAGCAGGTGGTGATTATGGTTCATTTTCTTTTCCATTTTTTCTCATCATGTGAACTTCACAGCCATTCCACCCTAAATCAATAAGTCCCCACCTCAAAATTGCAATTGCAATCATGCCAACAAGCCCAAGTTAATAGGTAGCCTCCACCCACTTATCCACCTGTGATATAGATATTAATACAAATCCAACTAATCCTAGATCTTTCCAACCCAGCCCTTGATATCTGCTTTGCACCCACCCAGGTTGTAACCGCATCTTTGGCAATCAATCTGGTCTTACAAAACACCTTTGAACCTAACATGCACATGGGTGACATGCATCTACAGCTTTACCTCCACCCCCCCCACCTCAATCTCATTCATCACCTCCATCATCATCCCCTCCACCATTGCCAATGTCTATCTCCCCCAGTCAGGAACCCTGGTTCCCCAATGATACAATGGGGTCTTCACTGCTACACAGCTTCACTAGAGATTACTAGGGCATCAATAGCCCTCAAGCCCAGATGTAGGTTTTTCACTTGTTGATAAATGGTAAGTCAATCATTTTTTGTTGCATATTTGTCTTCACTAATGTATGCGACTGACAGGACAACCCTGTGATAAAAATGGGATGTATCTGCCTCTAAATACCCCCTCTACCCAATCCCCCACTAACTAACTGGTGTTATGATTCAGTAGTTGAAGGTTTTACTTCTCGCATTGGAGGGGCTGATAAGGAATATGAATTCGACTAAAGAGTGAGGGAGCTAACTAGGAATTGAACTTAATCTACTGACTAGAGGTCAGGCTTTATATACTAACTACCTGAGTCGCCATGAGTCAGTCATGAGTATGATTACAAAGCAGAATCTGGAATGTGACTAGTAAAGAGTCACAAAAAGAATGGTGGAAGTGGAATGTGACTTGTGAAGAGTTAGAAAGGAAAAACATGTGATCAGTCTCTATATATAAAATGGTAAGGCGGAAGGATAAACAGAACAGAGACTAATCAAGTATGACTAAAAGAAAAAAGAAAAAGTACATCTGTGATACTGGTCCCTTTTTTTATCACATGTCCAATTCAAGACTGCAGACTTCTTGTTTCAACATGCCCAGATGTCTGCTGGATATATAAATGAATTGCTTGATATTTAGGCAGCATCTCTGCTCCCATTTGGTGCATCAGGCCCTTTTTCTAACTGTCGCGAACTGTATAAAACCATCGATAATGTGGCACTGGGTGATGTTCTATGGCAGTTATTCAAGCTGAGCTATCAGGGAGTTGTCCCTTCTGATAACCCCCCCTCCTGGATGACACAAGACTTTGAAATTTGGTATTAGGACCCTTATGAAGTGATTAAGAATATACTTGCGAATACTGATTTTAATAGTGAGATAGACCCTGCCCCTTTTTGTGAGTATGATAAGTATGGCAACTGTAAATATTGTAACTTCATGTCTGGTGAATGGGCATGGTCACAGGCTGTAAGTTTTATTTCTTTTATACAAGCAGCATTCATCTGATCTTTTATCAGGATGTTATTGCTGAGGATCCAGAAACACATGGGTTGATGTTCATACCCATTATCCTCAGTAGTGATAAGACAACAGTGTTGGAATAACAAGCCTTACAGGGCTATAGGTTGGAAGCGGGAGTGTGCTTGGCTCGGAGCCTGTTCGGATTATGTAGTTATGTACTATCGCGCTTATTCTGACTTACTCGGGATAATGGACCGGATTAGTGCCAGCGCACAGCCGCGTGGCTGTGCTGTATGTACAAAAACCCGAGGGTGATCCCGAATCACCCTCTGTGCTATTACATCCCCGTCTTTTAGGTTATGAGCCCTGTGTAACCACTCGCAGTCATATTTTCCTTTACTACTAGACTTACCATCATTCCACTATGGGCACCATCGCAGCTACCACCTCTACCGCGCCAGCTTCAACCCCTCAAGCAACGACACTTTCAAGCGACACTTTACCCGCAAACGTCCCAAAGCTCGAAATCGACGGCTCAAACTGGGCCATCTGGTCATTTCGTTTCGAAGTTGCTGTGAAGGCTAAACGAAAATGGTGGCATTTTGTAGGAGGACAAAGGCCAGTTCACACCGGTGTTGTTACCACTGATCAACAGGCCGAGCTCGACAAGTGGGATGAAGACGAGGCGACCGCGATGTACCTCCTCACGCAACGGATCCCGGATTCGATCATCTTTCAGATCAAGGGGCTGACGACCATTGCCGCCATGTGGAAACTTATCATCGCTGACTACACAGAGAAGGGAGCGTATGCGAAGACCAACCTGCGGCAAGACTTCCTGCAATCAAAGTGCAGAGAAAATGCCAACGTCTGCGAATTCCTAATGGAACTGCGCAGCAAGAAGGAGCGACTGGCAGCTGTCGACGTCAAGATCGATGACAAGGACTATGCGTCAATGATACTATCAGCCATTCCGCATTCCCTATCAACTTTCGCCGCAAGTATGGTAAGCGCCACGAGGCTCCTAGCCTCCCAACAACCCAATGTCACCTCTCAAGACATCAAGCCAGATGCGCTTATCGCGCTCATCTCCGAAGAGTACGACAGGCAAGTCACTATGCGACAACGAAAGCCTGGTTGGAACCAACGAAACCGTCACGACGGCGACGAAGCAATGTCAGTCGCACCCAACGACTCTAAATGACCTGGAAGACAAATGGGACGGCGAACGGCCGGTCCCAAGGACGAATGCTACAACTGTGGCAAGCGGGGGCACTTTTCCCGGGACTGTCTTGCACCCCGAAAGCCCAAACCCTCAGGCAGCGCGAATGCTGCAATCGATTCCGATTCGGAAGCCTGTTACACTTTCAAACCTGACATTGAGTCCTCGAACGAATCGCAAACGACGACCGACCCACCCCACGACAGATGCACCTCCATGCCGGAGCTAGGCATCGTCACGAATGGCGATGACAATGAGGGGGAGAATTACAATGATAGATATGAGATGGATTGGTTCAACCGAGTAAATGCTGACCGTCGCGACCCAGAGTGTCGCGGGCGGGATCTCACATGCGATGACAATTCTGATGCGAGCACTCGTTTCATCACGGATGGAACACCAGTTGACCCCGACCCCATCACGATCGCATCAGTCGATGCTGAAGGAAACGCTGGCGAGACGTTAACAATTGAGTTATACGACTCTGGTGCAACCCAGCACATCAGTCCCTACCGAGGGAACTTTGACCGACTCACATCAATACCTCCCAAGACCCTCTCTGCCACTAACAAACAGAAGTTCGACACTATCGCCAAGGGCAATATGGTTATTGAAATCCCGAATGGATCGCGAACATCGAAAATACGACTCACGGATGTCTTATACTTGCCCACTGTCGGATACACGCTTGTATCAATCGGATGACTCGATGAAGACGGATACTCCACGGACTTCAAACACGGAACTTGCACGATACAAAATCACAACAGCGATATAGTGGGGCGAATCCCCAAAAGCTGCCGAGGACTATACAAGGTCACCCACAATGCGCAAAACGAATCCACGAATGCCATTGAAGATGCTATCGGCGTAATGGACCTGCACAGTCGCCTGGGACATGTATCCCCCACTGCCGCTCGAAAGCTCATTGAAAAAGGCCTGGTCACCGGACTACGTCTTGACCCAAAGAAGGATAGCGAATCTTTGTTTTGCGAAGCCTGTGTATATGCCAAGGCAATGCGAAAGTCCATTGCAAGGGAGAGAGTTAGTGAGCGCGCCAAGAACTTCAGAGATGAAGTACACACCGATGTGTGGGGACCGTCCCCAGTTGAAACACTCCGAGGGTGACACTACTACGTCTCATTCACTGATGATGCGACACGACATACCTGGCTATACCCATTAGCAAGAAAATCGGAAACGTTCGATGCCTACCGGAAGTATGAAGCATGGGCCCAGACCCAGCATGACACCAAAATCAAGGTCCTCCACTCAGACCACGGAGGAGAGTATCTGTTGGAAGCATTTGTTAGGCACCTAGAGGCTGCCAGAACTAAACAGAAACTCACAGTACACGACACCCCACAGCACAACGGCGTAGCGGAACGTCGAAATCGAACCATCCTTGAGAGGGTGCGCGCGCTCATTTATGCAAGTGGACTTCCGCGATCACTATGGGCTGAAGCCGCTGGACACATTGTCTGGCTAATGAACCGCACATCAACAAAGGCTCTCGACAGCATGACGCCATATGAAGCACTGTATGGTCGGAAACCGAGCCTTAAAGGGCTACAGGAATGGGGAAACCACGTATGGGTTAGAATCGAAGCAGGCGACAAACTTGGAGGCTGCGTTTGGAGAGGACGATGGATCAGATTTGACTCGAAAAGCAATGGATATCGAATCTATTGGCCCGAAACCCGCTCAGTCACTGTCGAACGGAATGTTTATTGGAACGAAGATGCCGCAACTGTCGAATGAAGTCTCGAAGGAGAGGATTTACCTGAGATTGCTGAGACTTATCCACAGCGCGCAGACACACCTGCACCCCCACCAACGCCCCCACCAGCACCGGAACCTCAACCAGCACCAGCACCGGAACCAGCACCGGCACCCCCGAGAATGATAATAGAAGTCCCCGATCGCCACTGACGTGATCGAAAACCTAGCCAACATATAGCGGACCTAATTGCAGGCAGAGGCGTCGCTTCCACCTCAAGAAGAGACCCAATCGTACCAACCGGAGTACAACTGCCAACAATCCCGACCACCACCGGACATGATACAGCCGATGCCAACCAAATGCCGAATGACCAAGATGACCTGACAGCATCAATAGTCGAATACGCGACTATGGAACCCAGTACCAGTTCCACTGATCTAATCAATGAGGCTGGAATGCTAGCAGAGGCAAATGCAACTGAGGCTATCGAACCCCGCACACTTGTGGAAGCAAAATCACTTGTCGATTGGCCCGAATGGGAATCAGCCATCATGGAGGAACTGAAGATGCTCGAAAGAGCAGGAACTTGGGTGATCGACCACCCACCGCTGGAAGCAAACATCGTCGGATCAAAATGGGTTTTCTGACTGAAGCGAAATGCCGCCGGAGAAATCGTACGGAGAAAGGCCCGACTTGTCGCGCAAGGATTCTCCCAACTTCCTGGAGTGGACTACTTTGATACGTTCGCGCCCGTCGCCAAGCTAGCGACAATCCGCACCTTCCTTGCCATATCCGCGCAGACTGATCTCGAACTACACCAGATCGACATCAAAGGTGCATATCTGAATGGCAAACTCACCAACAACGAGCGCATCTACATGCGTCAACCCCCTGGATATTCCGCTCCCAATTCCGATGGCCAAGTGTGCCGACTTGTCAAAACAATCTATGGCCTGAAGCAGTCGGGCCGCCGCTGGTACCAAAAACTTGTCGGAATCCTTGTCAACCGGATGGGATTCACTGTATGCGATGTCGACGAAGCCGTGTTCTTCTGTCGCAATGAAAAGTCCCAGATAATCATAGTTGTCCATGTCGATGACTGCACGATTGGGGCAACGAATCTCGATTTGATCGTCAGTTTCAAGTCAGAGATACAGAAACACCTTGAAATAACTGACCTCAGAGAGCTGCATTGGCTCTTGGGAATTGAAGTCATCCGCGACCGTCAATCCCACACGATCTCGCTGTCGCAGTGAGCCTATATTGATTCAATTGTGCATCGTTTCGGATTTGATGACAACAAACCCGTATCGACCCTGATGGACCTGCAAACCCGCCTAACGCAGGTGCAATCCCCTACAACACCCCTTGAATGCGCCCGAATGCGCAACATACCATATCGCGAAGCAGTTGGATCGCTGATGTACGCATCACTCGGAACCCGACCAGATATATCGTTCGCCGTAACTACGCTTTCCCAATTCTCAAGTGATCCTGGAGAAGCTCACTGGGAAGCTGTAAAACGAGTATTCCGATACCTGAAGGGAACAAGGGACCTATGGTTGGTCTATGGGGGAGTCGAAAAGAAGCTCACTGGGTGGGCAGATGCAGATGGAAGCATGGCTGAGGACCGCCATGCAATCTCGGGATATGCTTTCCTTATAAACAGTGGAGCCGTCTCCTGGAGCGCCAAGAAGCAAGAAATCGTCTCGCTTTCCATGACCGAGAGTGAATATGTGGCTGTAACGCATGCAGCCAAGGAGGCCATTTGGCTCCGGTCGCTAACAAGCCAACTTTTCGGATTCGCTAACCTGGCGATGACCCTGTTCTCCGACAACAAATCTGCCATCGCTCTCACACAAAACTTGCAGTATCACACCTGGACAAAACACATTGACGTCCGCTACCATTTTATTCGCTGGATTATCGAAAATGGGACCCTCCGACTCGTCTACTGTCCTACCGACGACATGATTGCAGACACCCTCACGAAAGCACTACCATCTCCGAAAGTCAAGCATTTTGCTTTGGAACTCGGACTTAGCAAGGCTTGAGGGGGAGTGTTGGAATAACAAGCCTTACAGGGCTATAGGTTGGAAGCGGGAGTGTGCTTGGCTCGGAGCCTGTTCGGATTATGTAGTTATGTACTATCGCGCTTATTCCGACTTACTCGGGATAACGGACCGGATTAGTGCCAGCGCACAGCCGCGTGGCTGTGCTGTATGTACAAAAACCCGAGGGTGATCCCGAATCACCCTCTGTGCTATTACATCCCCGTCTTTTAAACAGTGTCTGTTGCAACTGGTGATACAACCCCTTGGTCCCCTGAGCTCCGGAGTACATGTTTTATATATCGACATGATCCCCCAGACATCCACTACACTGCTACGATGTCCCTGACTACGTGATTTGGCTTCCTGTCAATTGATTTATCTCCAAATTCTCCAAATTTCTTCAGATTCCTCGATCCTTCAATTTGCGATCGCAGCTCATATCAAAGGATGCATCTGATAGCCAGACATCCATTGTGTAGATTTTCATTGTTTCTATCAACCCTTTCACTGGTGGCTTCGTTCAGAAGTCTCATCCCTTTACTATATAGCATATAAAGGGATCTTTGTTTTTACAGATATATTGACTTGTAGATATGTTTGTATCATAGAGAAGGAAGATAGATTCCATCATCCCACATCTAGTCCTTCATGTTTGAGCCTCTTCGATCATCTCTAGCACTCTAGAGAGTGCTCCAAATTTCCGATTTCTTCTATTTCTTCTATTTTTACAATTTCTTTAATAGCTCCTTTCTATTGTGCCTCCCATCATCTCTTGGGGCAGATTCCAGAGCTCAGACGGCTCCACATCGCATCACCGGCAACACAGAGTATTACCAACTCTATATTGGGATTGGCAATACCCACAATGGTCTCTATTGTACTTACCGAAATGGGTTGACCTTAGTTGGGTTCTTAGGGATTCCAAAAAGTATCCTTTGTTCCCCTTCCCCCCTTAACTAGTTACTAACTGAATTTAAGGGGAGAGGGTCCATACTGGCACTGATGGGTTTCATGACTTCAAACGTCAACTTTTTCATTCAAGTCTTATACAGATTTTTTCTACTCTTACACTAGCCATGACAATACCAGAGGTAGTTAGGTGCTATGATGGCTAGTTTGGTGAGCCATCTATGGCATTGGTCTGTATATTGCTGACTACCAAGAGCAAGTTCTCATTGCCTGCATTGTGCAGGGCTGGTATCCCAGGTATGTTCATGCTAGGCTTTGCATCTATATCATACTATTTATTTTTTTGCAGGTGCATTGCAAGGCCAATCAATCTTGATGAAGAAAGTCCCTCACACACATGTGAACATGCTATAGCTGTCATGCAAGGATTAGGACTTGGTGTTGCTTGGAACAACTATGGTATTGCCAGACAATGCATTGTAGGTGTACTATTGTTATTAAATATTCTGTTACATCTTACTACATTATATAGCTATTCACCAATAACTTCCCTCATGCTGATATTCATCAGCTCATGGCCCCTAACCTCCTTCACTAGCTTATCAAGCATGTGTTTAAGGACCACCTTGTTGATTGGGTTGAAAGCTACCTAGTTATCACATATAGTAAGAAGCATGCATAGGAGATTCTTGATGATATTGATCATTGGTGAGCTATTTAATACCTGGGTGTTTCTAGATATCTGAAACAAGGTTGTGTTAAAGGATTGCATGTTCTTCTCCCTTCATAAATCTACACAGATTCCCCCAAGGTTGAGGATTCAAACAATGGATAGGGGATGATTCAAAGGCGCTTATGAAAGTATGTGATGGTCTATTCTAGTATATCTCAACCTAATACTTGATCTGGAGGTATACCTTCCAGCTATTGAAGGTCATGTGCCAGTTGCAATAGTCCATACCATCTGTGCCTTTCTTGAATTCTGCTATATTGCATGGCAGAATAAACATAACAAGAAGACACTTAATGATCTTGGTGATGCACTTGCTCATTTTCATCACTACTGAGAGGTGTTTAGAACATCAGGTGTGAGGCCAACTGGCTTTTAACTTCCTCACCAGCATAGTATGACCCACTATATTGCTCTAATCTGAGCTTTTGGTGGGCCAAATGGCTTGTACTCCTCAATCACTGAATCAAAGCATATTAAAGCTGTTAAAGAGCCTTGGAGACCACAAACTGCTTTGAAGCTATAGGATAGATGCTGCTTATGAACCAGCACCTTGATAAGCTGGCAGCACTCTGTGTTAACTTCACTCAATGTGGAATGCTCCATGGGACAGCTCTTTCAGAGGCACTAGGTTATATTCTTCCTGTCACTGATGAAGGAGATAGAGTGGCAGATACTTCTGGTAATGATGGGGAAGATGATAATGGTGCAATTGAAGGTTCTATCTCATCATATGTTGATTTACCACAGACAGTTGGTAAGCATCAAATTCTTCTTAACTTTTTATATATATTGATTAATTATATTACAGTTAAAACAATCTCTGTTCCCTCACTTTCAAGTGAAATCCAGCAACCAGCTTTCCCAATGCTTATACACCACTTCCTTTATGACCAACTCTACCCTAACAGTATTCTCACATCATCTGAAATTCCTCTGGATGACTGCCCATCTTACTCTGGCAAGATTAGGGTGTATCACTCTGCTGTTGCCTCTTTTTATGCTCCTAGCAACCCAAGTGGTACTAGTGGTATGTGTTGGGAACACATCTGTACAACAAATTTATAGCATAAGGGTCCTCCTTGCTTTGACTGTGCTTTTCTTAATCGTGATCCTAGCCTTCCTGGAATACTTGGCCTTGATATTGTTCATATTCTTTTATTCTTCTCTTTTGATTTTCATGATACAACATTTCCTTGTGCTTTGGTTCATTGGTTTACCATTCTTGGAGATAAACCTGATGAGGATACTAGTATATGGGTTGTTCAACCTGAAACAGATTCAGAAGGTTCTCCTGTAATTTCTATTATCCACCTTGATTCTGTTATATGAGTAGCTCACTTGGTTCCAGTTTATAGTTCTAGTTTTCTTCCAAAAGGTATTGGTTCTCATCATTCTCTTGATATTTTCAAGTCTTTTTATATTAATAAGTTTATTAATCATTATGCTTTTACATTAGCAATACAATTATTTTCCTATTAACTAATATGTTTATTTGATAGTGATCTGAAGAAATAGTACAATTTAAGTAAGAGATAAGATAAAGTTAACCCCTTTCCCTATGATGTTCCACATGCACATTTATTTATCTATAGTACCTTCAGCTCACAAGGACTGCACAGGCTATATATAGCAATTGTTAGGTAAACTAAACATAGTGAAAGCATGTATTATACCTTATTGAACTTGTTACATGGTAACTCTCTAGAGTTAGATGGATATCTAAAGTCAGGTAAAACAGGCTTTCTGCTGGCATAAGAGAATCTTCAGATAGAAAAGTAAGATAGAGGATAGGGGGGGCATAGTGGCTCAGGTGGCACTGTCATGTCTTCCTGGACTCTTGCTCTTAGGTGCTGCTCATGAGTTCAAATCCTTGGGACAACACTTTAGACACCTATCAGAGTTTCAATACCTCTGGCACCCACCAACCTGCATGGGAGCACTAGAAGGCCCTGTTGAGCCTACTGGCTGCAGGGACCAATCAGGAGCACACCATTGTGACTATGCCTCAATCATGTTATGGTAATGATTATATTCCCTTCATTACTGAAAAGGTGTTGAGGGCCTTGGAGAGGGTGGGAATTAGGAGGTCTATAAGAGGTGATTCTCTAACCATGGACCAAGAAACTACCTAGGTAGGCATGTATGGACTGCAATATGAACCTGAGTGTACCACTCAGCTGACCTAGAATTGGTTGTGTGCCAAGACTGCCCACTCAAAACCTATTATATGCATATGCTATTACATTCTTTTCCCTATCAGATGCCTCCAGCTACTTGTCCTAAGTTATACTGGAAACTATATTATACTTCTCTTTCTACTTCTCTCTCCTCTCAGTCCTTGATATCCTATTTCTATACCCTAGCATCTTCTATATCATCACTTACACTAGTACAACAAATATTTAATGTTTTTAAGTTTTATCTACAGTTGCTTTGAAAGGGGGTTCATTGGGCAGTCCTTGCAAGCTGCAGGTACTGTGGAATAATAAATGTGCATGTGGAAGCATCATATCTCCCCCTCTGTCTCCTTATTTTACCTTCAGTACTCTTACTTTGTCTTAGCTGCTCTGACTTGTCTTACTGGACTTATTTTACAAATGTGCTTACTTATTGGTCTTAATTTCTGGTCTAAGTAAGCTAAGACAAATTAAGTTGGATAGTGTTTTGCTGATGCTTGAGACACTCATTGATTTTCATTATGAGAGTGGCAATTTTGATTATCTGGTTCCACAAATGGATGCAAAATTCTATTATAACAAGTTTAACCATCTTCATTTACTCAACAATGTTGCCTCCATGGCCCAGATGAATCCTCAAAAATTGGTAGTCTGTTATAAACTGGTTGTTGTCGAGGCAGTTTTACTTAGGGCACTCTGTCCTATATGATGATGAGAGTCTCAAGGTCCTAGTTATTGGGGTAGCTAATGAGGAATCAGACTTAAAGTCTTAATATGACTAACTACAAGTGTATATACTAACTATGCTACTGCAGATGAGTTAGTAATACATGAGGAATACATGCAATGAGTAAAAGATAAACATGATAAGGACTTGGAGCATGTGAAGAGATGAAACATAGGAAGTTGGAAATAAAAAGTATCCTACTTAAGCTAAATGAAAGATACAAGGTAATGGGGAATCCTATGACACAATTGTGGGGAATCCCAAGCAAGATAAGCAGAGTCTGACTAAAGTACAATGACAAACATAGATAGAGAAGGAAAAATTTATATCTGTGACATAGTCCCAAATAACAACTACCTACAAAACCAGACTGTATGTATTTAGAATATGCTCAGTTGTGATCTTCATTTATTGTATCTCATACAAGTTCACATCCCACAGTTTACAGTGTCAGCAAGTGAAGGACATTTCTAGGCTATCTCAAACATTGTGACTCAACTTATTCTTTTCTCTGATGCAAATCACAAAATACACTTGGACATATTGAAAACCCTTCTCTTTGCATATGACTTTACCATCCTTCACTCCACAGCAGATGTTGTTGAGGGTCTGCAAGGTTAATTAAGGGCAGCCTTGGAAATAGAGCAAATGGTTTAAAGAAAAAGCTCCCATTTCACTGACTAGGGTAAATTTGAGCTACTCAAACTTAAAGCACACATTTTCTTGCTTTCTGAGAAGCTTGACTACTTGTTTGAAGCTATTAAATTGGCTTAAGATCAACTCAATAATTATACTGCTCAGAAGTCAACCCTCAAACTATATGTCTCCTGAACTAAGATCTCATAGAGAATAGTGGATAATCAATAAGATCTTCTCATCAAAATTTGGTAGTGCATGATATTGACTTTTCCTACCTTAGTTAATAAGATAGTTCAACTATTAACAATCTAGCCATTAGAAACCTTCAAGCTTTCAATCCCAGTGAGAAATGTATCAATATAGAGTGATTTAGTGCAACTCCTATCATTGCAATCAGTTTAAGTCTCTAGTAATTGCAAATCTAGGCTATACTTATTTTTTAGCTTATTAAGAATGATTTCTCCCTACTATAATCTACTGCAAAGGTTTTGATGGATTTGAATAAGTCATTTGAATAAGTTATTTGTCCCAACATGAGGGTATGCATATTTAATTTGTACTAATTTATAGCTATTTACTAGTAGCATCCATTCTACTGCCCCCCTATGCTCACTCCCCCCCACTGCCCCTCCCACTCCTTGTCATCCAACTGCCCATCCTGTTCCCTTGCTCATGCTTGTTGCTAAAAAGGCATCCTCAAACTGTTTGTACACATATCTGAATTAAGCTGGGACTAATCTACTCATTATTGCTAAGAGGGTTGTTGCTTTGTGTAGTAACTATCAGTAACTGTAGAATACAATAGTGCAGGCATGTACTGCTACCTTCTCTATAGCTATGAATTTCTATATAATAATGTAAGTAAGTGTAAGACATAGTAGATATTCTACATACCTTCTCCTCCAATGTACTCAATCTATTTTAATACAACTTGAATTCACTATTTGTTACCTGTAGATTTGTTACTAGGTATTCATCTAAGACTATTTCTTCCTCTTTCTCCTCTAGACTTTGGTATATCTCTTTGAGAAAGATGATTTGTACCTTTAAATCTGCCTTCTCTTCTGCTATTACTGCCAAAACCTCCTGTAACACCTCCTTATCAGCAATTATCACCTTCACCTTCCCTTTCCCCTTCCAACCTGTAATCAGTCATGATAAGCTCTTTGAGCTCTTGCCCTCTAGCTCCTGCTCAAAAGGGGGCAGCTTATCAATATAGATAATAGGACCTATAAAAAGAGATAAAATTAGAAAAGAAAAAGAAAAACTTATGTGAAACTGCCCTCAATGACTTGCAAACCCCCTTCTCCAATTCACCCACCATCACCATATTCTCACCCTTCAGTACAGCCTTTACTCACAGCTTGTACTTCTTCCCAAGCTTTGTTGTACCCTTCCAGTAACATCCACATTTATCCATTATGCATTTGGTACACAACAGTGTAGGAGATCTATCCTCCCTATGAATGGAAAAACCTTCCACCATCTACAAGAGTTCAACCTCACCTAATCCGCACTCACATATCCCAAGCCAAACCCCTCCTGTCGGAAGCGTTTGTTAGGCACCTAGAGGCTGCAGGAACGAAACAGAAACTCACAGTACACAACACCCCACAGCACAATGGTGTAGTGGAATGTCGAAATCAAACCATCCTTGAGAGGGTGCGCGCGCTCATTTATACGAGTGGACTTCCGCGATCACTATGGGCTGAAGCTGCCAGACACATCATTTGGCTAATGAACCGCACATCAACAAAGGCTCTCAATGGTATGACGCTGTATAAAGCACTGTATGGTCAGAAACTGAGCCTTAAAGGGCTACAGGAATGGGGAAACCATGTATGGGTTAGAATCGAAGCAGGTGACAAACTTGGAGGCCACATTCGGAGAGGATAATGGATTGGATTTAACTCGAAAAGCAATGGATATTGAATCTATTGGCCCGAAACCCGCTCAGTCACTGTCGAATGGAATGTTTATTGGAATGAAGATGCTGCGACTATCAAACAAAGTCTCAAAGGAGAGGATTTACCTGAGATTGCTGAGACTTATCCACAGCGCGCAGACACACCTGCACCCCCACTAACACCCCCACCAGCACTGGAACCTCAACCAGTACAAGCACTGGAACCACCACCGGCACCCCCAAGAATGATAATAGAAGTCCTGGATTGCCCCCAATGTGATCAAAAACCTAGCCAACATATAGTGGACCTAATTGCAGGCAGAGGCGTCGCTTCCACCTCAAGAAGAGACCCAATCGTACCAACTGGAGTACAACTGCCAACAATCCCGACCACCACCAGATATAATACAGCCGACGCCAACCAAATGCTGAATGACCACCCCCAAGATGACCTAACAGCATTGATAGTCAAATACACGACTACGGAACCCAGTACCAGTTCCACTGACCTAATCAATGAGGCTGGAATGCTAGCAGAGGCAAATGTGACTGAGGCTATCAAACCCTGCACACTTGCAGAAGCAAAATCACTTGTCGATTGGCCCGAATGGGAATTAGCCATCACGGAGGAACTGAAGATGCTCGAAAGAGCAGGAACTTGGGTGATTGACCACCCACCACCGGAAGCAAACATTGTCAGATCAAAATGGGTTTTCCGACTGAAGTGAAATGCTGCTGGAGAAATCGTATGGAGAAAGGCCCAACTTGTCGCGCAAGGGTTCTCCCAACTTCCCGGAGTAGACTACTTTGATACATTCGCACCCATTGCCAAGCTAGCGACAATCTGCACCTTCCTTGCCATATCCACACAGACTAATCTTGAACTACACCAGATCAACATCAAAGGCGCATATCTGAATGGCGAACTCACCAACAACGAGCGCATCTACATGCGCCAACCCCCCGGATATTCTGCCCCCAATTCTGATGGACAAGTGTGCCAACTTGTTAAAACAATCTATGGCCTGAAGCAGTTGGGCCGCCACTGGTACCAAAAACTCGTCGGAATCCTTGTCAACCAGATGGGATTCACCGTATGTGATGTCGACGAAGCTGTGTTCTTCCATTGCAATGAAAAGTCCCAGATAATCATAGTTGTCCATGTCGATGACTGCACGATTAGGGCAATGAATCTTGATTTGATCATCAGTTTCAAGTTGGAGATACAGACACACCTCAAAATAACTGACCTTGGAGAGCTGCATTGGCTCTTGGGAATTGAAGTCATCCGTGACCATCAATCCCACACAATTTTGCTGTCACAGCAAGCCTATATTGATTCAATTGTGCATCATTTCAGATTCGATGATGACAAACCCATATCAACCCTGATGGACCCACAAACCTGCCTAACGCAGGCACAATCCCCTACGACACCCCTTGAACATGCCCAGATGTGCAACATACCATATCGCGAAGCAGTTGGATCACTGATGTACGCATCACTTGGAACCCAACTGGATATATCATTTGCCGTAACTACGCTTTCCCAATTCTCAAGTGATCCTGGAGAAGCTCACTGGGAAGCTGCAAAACGAGTATTCCAATACCTGAAGGGAACAAGGGACCTATAGTTGGTCTATGGGGGAGTCAAGAAGAAGCTCACTAGGTGGGCAGATGCAGATGGAAGCATGGCTGAAGACCACCATGCGATCTTGGGATACACTTTCCTTATAAACGGCAGAGCCATCTCCTGGAGTGCCAAAAAGCAAGAAATTGTCTTGCTTTCCATGACCAAGAGTGAATATGTGGCTGTAACGCATGTGGCCAAGGAGGCCATTTGGCCCTGGTCACTAACAAGCCAACTTTTCAGATTCGCTAACCTGGCGATGACCCTGTTCTCCGATAACAAATCCGCCATCACTCTCACACAAAACTTGCAGTATTACGCCCAGTGATACAACCCCTTGGTCCCCTGAGGTCTGGAGAATATGTTCCATATATCTACGTGATCCCCAAGACATCCACTACACTGCTACGATGTCCCCGACTACGCAATTCGGCTTCCTGTCCAGCGATTTATCTCCGAATTCTTCGGATTTCTGTGAATTTCTTCGAATTCTCCGATCCTTCGATTTGCGTTCGCAGCTCATATCAAAGGATGCATCTGATAGCCAGACGTCCATTGTGTAGATCCTCATCATTTCCATTGACCCTTTCACTGGTGGCTTCGTTCAGAAGTCTCATCCCTTTACTATATAGCATATAAAGGGATCTTTGTTTTCACAGATATATTTACTTGTAGATATGTTTGTATCATAGAGAAGGAAGATAGATTCCATCGTCCCATGTCTAGTCCTTCATGTTTGAGCCTCTTCGACCGCCTCTAGCACTCTAGAGAGTGCTCCGATTTTCCGATTTCTTCGATTTTTACGATTTCTTTGATAGCTCCTTTCTATTGTGCCTCCCACCATCTCTCAGGGCAGATCCCAGAGCTCAGATGGCTCCACATTGCATCACCGGATGAAACATATCGATGTATGCTACCATTTTATTCGCTGGATCATCGAAAATGGGACCCTCCAACTCGTCTACTGCCCCACCAACAACATGATTGCAGACACCCTCACGAAAGCGCTACCATCTCCGAAAGTCAAGCATTTTGCTTCGGAACTTGGACTTAGCAAGGCTTGAGGGGCAGTGTTGGAATAACAAGCCTTACAGGGCTATAGGATGGAAGCAGGAGTAGACTCGGCTCAGAGCCTGCTTGGATTATGTAGTTATGTACTATCACGCTTATTCTGATTTAATCAGGATAATGGACTGGATTGGTGCCAGTGTATAGCCGCATGGCTGTGCTGTATGTACAAAAACCCAAGGGTGATCCTGAATCACCCTCCGTGCTATTCTATCCCCGTCTTTTAGGTAGTTCTTTTTACATCTTGCCACTGCTTGTACCAGGTCTACACAACTCCAATAGCTATTGGTTGTATTCAGCTGGTTTTGAGCAAGGCAAGTGTCTAAACTCTTACACCTATATTACACAAGCACTGACTTACTATGTACAGAACCTCAGGTCTCAAGGCATTAGTTGATCAGATAAGAAGTAAAGGAGATACAGCTAATTTACTGCAAGCCTTTCAAAAGTAAGGTGTGATGGTCACAGTGACAAGTCACATGCAATACACTGTAAAATCTACAATGTTGTTTACATCTGGAAGGGGGGGAACCCTTCCAGATTAAAGTTTATAGAGAGGTAGATTTTGGACATTCAGACCTTATTATAACACAGCTGACTTAGCATGTGCAACATTTATTGTTTACAACACATTCCAAATGCTATAGAAAGGCTTCCATTATATTCTTACAAATTTGACTAAAATTTTCTTTTGTTATATTTTCAAGCAATACATGGTTTTTTGTTAATCATTTGCAACTTTGCAATTTATTGGGATTTTACAATGAGTGAAGTGCCGACTTGCCGTCAGCATAAACCTTGGTTGGTAAACGGTATTCGATTTATATAGACTACGCACAAGGCGGAGTGAGCAGGGAGTATCGAGCCAAATATTGTACCAGAATGTAGAATTTATCTACTGCAAAGAACAAGTAGCTACAGGGTATAAGAGCAACGAGAATCCACCATGCGCTAAGTGACCAGCTTCAATCAACATTAATGAGGATAGATTAAGTATGAGCACATACCTGAACTATTTCTTAGAGCCCGAAGCAAAGTTTCGAAACTTCTTCAGAGTGATGTCAGGCGTAAGCGGATTGGTCATGTTCCATTTCCTTTTCTTTGGCATAATAGGCCCTTGAGTCTCGGGGGGGATAAGTACCCTCATTGAAAAGACATTGGCAACATAGCAGTTGCAAGGCTGATTGTCTTTCTTGGCTGCAATGGGCCAATGGGTCACAATGAAGTGAATCTGAACCATTGCACCCTGAAGATATTTTCTATAATTTTTAGGAGCAATAATTCAGCTATGTGCATTGAAGGCTTTGACATAGTTTACACAATGAGTGTCGACCATTGAGAGTAGGGCAGTTTGCGCTGCTGGATAGTACCCATCCCATCCCTCAATTGTGAATTCACAAGGAATGTCTAAAGTATAGATGTAAGATATTAATTGACAACATGACATTGAGCTCACCATCGGAATCTTTCTTTGTTATGATGGCAGGGGTGTTAACATCATCACCAGCATCCTCAGAGTGAACAGATGCATCAGAAAGAGTCTTCTCATCAACATCTACAGATTTCTTGCCAGTGAACCTCAGGGTTCCATTCAGATCCTTCTGCTTTTTGTATTCAATATCAGACAGCGTAACAATACGATAGCAAAATAAAACATACTTCAAATAACACATGGCAGAACTTCAGCTTTGGATTCCCCGACACAGCACTCTTCATGAGAAATCCCTTTACATTTGAGATGTCCTTGCTGCACATTTTATCGATTGAAGTTTTTAGATTCTTCAAAACATTTTCGAAGTCACCAGCAAAAACTTCGTGATTCGGTGCTTCTCCGGTGCAGGTGAGTTTAACATTGGCAAATTCTGGTGCAGCTAAAGAGGGGCCTTTCCACATTCCACAAGACGTGAACCAATAATCTTCAGCAGGAATGAAGACAACGGCAGATAGGATGGCATGTTCAGGTGGATCAGGATCGGGTGCATTGGAATCTTGCCTCCATGCCTCTTTGGCAGCCTCTGAAGCAGCAGCAGCTTCCACTGTGACAAGCACATTTGCTTTACCCATATGTACCCATGTCAATCTATCTGCCACATTGGGAAGACCAATGTATACACCTCGTTCTTCATCAGATACAATGAGTGCGGCACGAGCTATTTGTAATTTTTCAGCTAGGTATCCAGCAACTGCCTTGTTCGATGAATGCTCCATGGAGAGGGAAGAGATTGGAAGGAATGATGGGGGGGGATAAATGAGACAAGTTGAAATGAGTGAACATGAGTTAGTTATGCAGCGCAAATGGTGTCAGGGGAAGAAAAAAGTAAGAATGAAAAAATGTGAACAACATACTATTCAGATTTTTATACCATCACTTCAGGGCATATTACTGCCATCAGACATCAGTGGAGTCAAGCATGGTAGCCAGGGCAACCTAAAATTACTAGTGCCAACAGAATTGACAGTGCTCAGTGTTCAAATTTCCAAGTTAAGCATGCCAGTACTCACTCCCAAGCAGTTATCCAAACTCACTTGTCGGGAGCTCCGAGACTTGATCCAAGGGAGTCTAGTGGTATCTCGTGCTCACACAGTCCACAAAGGCCAATTTATAGAATACGTTATCGCGAATGCTTCATCAGAACTTTTGCACACTCTCAAAGAAGCTATTCAAAGGAAGAATGAAGATCAGGAAACCCGAAGGAATAATAGGAAACGCAAACATACTAAAGTCCAGATCCATCATTGAAAGGCTGCATGGGTTGAAAATGAGGTTGAAGAAGAATGCGATGTATTGAAGTTCCTCAAATTGCCAAGTCACGAGCAAGTTAAATGATATTACAATCAGTTCTACAAAGCAACATCTAATGCTGCTGTAGAGATGAATGTCTGTGGTGTTTGTGCATGCAAAGTTAGGGTGAGGGATGACTGCGTATCCTTGCATCAAATAACGGACCTACCTCACTCTGATCAACTCATTCCTAAGGAGCCTCATCCCACACACAATACTTTCAATGGACAGTTATTGGAAAGGGAGGGTGTCATTGAGGCGATGGTCAAACGTTGGTGAGAGTGTGTACTCAATGTCTAAAAGAGTTGCGTGAGGGACGCAACAAACCTCCCGCCCTCTCTCTTGCCAATAATTTATGGGTCGGTCGGATACCATGGCAGTTGGAAGTGCTCACCTTTCCTGAGCAACTTCTCATTGCACATCTCTATCCTTGCATCTATGTTTTCAAGCTTTTCCCTCATGGATTCAACACTTGACCCAACTCTGAAAATTTGTAGCAGGGTATGCGTGGAACGGTTAGCACTTACGATCTTGACACAAAGGGCATTGTCGAAATGATTCATGGAAATTTGATGCCCCATCCACTGTCAATACTTCCCCAGGTGATTTCAGTAACTTTCATTAGACATGGCGACTTACCAAAGCAATGGTTGCAAACCACATTTCGAGTCTGTCATCAAATCCTATTCGAAGCCCTCAATTGGCTCAAAGCAAATAATCCAAAATACTATGGCGACATCAGCATCGATCCTGAACAATTGAGCTGACTACCTGAAGATGATGTACCCACCAAGATACTTGCCATCATCCGTTGATGCGATGTGGAGCTGTCTGAGCTCTGGGATCTGCCCTGAGAGATGATGGGAGGCACAATAGAAAGGAGCTATCAAAGAAATCATAAAAATCGAAGAAATAGAAGAAATCGGAAAATCGGAGCACTCTCTAGAGTGCTAGAGGCGGTCAAAGAGGCTCAAACATGAAGAACTGGACGTGGGACGATGGAATCTATCTTTCTTCTCTATGATACAAACATATCTACAAGTAAATATATCTGTGAAAACAAAGATCCCTTTATATGCTATATAGTAAAGGGATGAGACTTCTGAATGAAGCCACAAGTGAAAGGGTCAATGGGAACGATGAGGATCTACACAATGGACGTCTGGCTATCAGATGCATCCTTTGATATCAGCTGCAATCATGAATCGAAGGATCGGAGAATTCCGAAGAATTCGGAAATAAATCGCTGGACAGGAAGCCGAATTGCGTAGTCAGGGACATTGTAGCAGTGTAGTGGACATCTGGGGGATTACGTAGATATATGGAACATGTACTCCGGACCTCAGGGGACCAATGGGTTGTATCACCGTCAGACTACTGATATTAGCCTAATCGACCAAGAACAAAATGGATATATCCCATTAGATGAGGATGGAAACAAAGGTGAATCACCTTATCTTGCATATCATGTGATATTTACAAGCAAAGTTGAATGCAGAACCGGATGTACGTACTGTAACAAATGTTCTAACTGAAACTGATGTTGTTAATGAGAGCAGTGTGTGTATATGACATGTAAATACATCAATCAGTTATTGACAGTTTCTCAAGACGATCAGCCAAGTGTTATCCCAATGCATGTGTCAGGAACAGTAGACACTGAGATGGCCATGACAACTGCGAATAAAATGATGCAATGGGGATTAACAAACCTCTGGAAAGAAGGAGTGGAAGATGGTTACTTGATAAAACATGGTCGATGGCCAGCTCATGATTTTGGCCATCCGAGGGGGAACAACATCCGAGGAGTGACTGAAGATGACCCCGATTCAGCGAATTTCTTTGAAAAGGCATATCCATGTCTTTTTCCATATGGTCGAGGTGGAATCAAGGCTGATAGGGAAACACCAGTCGAATTCAATAAACATGTTAAATGGGCCTTGCAGTATTTTGACTGTCGATTTCGCAAACATGAAACATTTCCTTTTCTTGTTTTGGGTATCTTGCAATGGCGCCAAGCTCTAGGATCTGCTCAAATACAAATGCATTAAAAGAACTTCAAACAAGATGCTCGTATCTTATCAACTCTTGTTATCAACTATGCAGTCAAATATGGTCAACGATGATTTACCTTGGTCCACCATCTCTTTGGATCACAATCAATCCCAGTGACATGCATGATCTAATTGCACAAGAGTTTGCCAGGGAAAATATCAATTTGGATCAATTTCTCGCAACCCTTGGGCCAGATATGGAGAGGCATACACAGAACATCGCAGCTGACCCTTACACTGCTGCTAAGTTTTTTCAATTCATGATCAAGGTGATACTTGAAACACTTTTCCAGATCAAAGTTCAAAAGCATAAGGTGAACAGCAAGATGGGTATTCTAGGACGTGTCATAGCATATTTTGGAACAGTGGAGTCCCAGGGCTGTGGGACCCTTCACCTGCACCTTCTCGTTTGGGTGATGCATGTACCAACCTCTGATGAGATGAGAGAACTTCTCAAAAGCAAGGATTTTCGCAACCGCATAGTTTCCTATATTTGAATGAATCTCCGAGCCTACCTCCCAGGACTTGAATCAGCTGAATCCATCAAAAAAATTCCAAGAGAAAATGACATCACATATAACCGACCACCCCAACCTTCTTCCATTGATTACGATGATCAACTTCAATCATTTGAATTACGTTTGGCAAGAATGATGCAGGTATATACTTGCAAGGTTGGGCAATGTTTAATCCCTGACAAGCATGGGCGACTTGTGTGTAAATGCAGAGCTCCGTTCGAATGTGCGCTTGATGAATTCATAATGGAAACAGGGAAATGGGGTGCAAAGTGCTTGTACCCTTTCATTAATGGATGGGTTCCAGGTATCCTCATCAATGTGAGATGCAACAATGATGGAAAGTTACTCACCAATGGAGATGATACCAAGAATATCACGTTCTACATCACAGCCTATTCGGCCAAAAAACAAGGATAGAACTTTAATCTATCTGCCGTGCTGACGCAAAGTTATGCCTACCATATAGATCATCCCAATATTCAATATGTCGACAGTATTCGCGACAACCAACACCTCTTATTATTCTGTCTTTCTTATTCACACCATTAATCGTGAGCAAGAATTGGTGGCAGTGATGATCATCTCATATCTTATGGGATGGGGAGATGTGTATAGATCTCACACTTATACCGCTATATACTGGTCGTCTTTTGCAGGCGCTCTGCTCAAGGTATTCCCTGAACTAAAGCAAGACAAAACCTAAGTTGCTGATTGGACTATTGATATGACGCAACTCACATAAGATAACCATAGTGAATGTACTGCTACCCAAAACAATGAAAACGCCCTGTAAGTGATTAAAATAAGACATTGTAAAGATTTACTAATCATACTAGTGGGGAAGTTTGCAATGGCAGCAGAGATCGCGGAGATGTAGACATGCCAGCCGAAGAGGTAACTGCATTAAAATCTCAATCAATAGTCACATCATTGAGTTCGCATATTCCATTGATAGAGTGCTAATGAGGTTATCACTCTTGATGCGGATTCAAGAGGTCATATCTTTGCTAAATGCCAAGTAAACAATTATCAGTTCCACAGAGAGGGACTTTCCAACTACAATGTACTTGAATTTTTCGTATCTACATATGAGGAAGATATTAAAGCATGAAAATGAAATTCCAATGATGATGATAGCAAGGAGGAAGATGATACTTGGAGAAAACCAGGATGACCTCCCAATGGTCAGTTTTAGTATATCGATAGTCATCCTAAAGCAAAACAGAAACAACAAGTGCTACATACCCAAAGTCACTGAAATCTTCCAAATGTTGTGGGATGGTATTTTCCCCAGTGTGATGACCCCAAGATCCATAATTTCTACTATGCCTCAATGCTCACACTTCTCAAACCATGGCATGACATCTATATCAACTTAAAGACACCTTTCCAGACATGGTCCGAAGCCTTTTATGAATTCCTTGCCCAATCTCCTACACGCACTAAGTGTATTTTAAGCAGAATACAATATTTTCATGAGTGTCAATTATCCACACACCAAGAAGGAGATAATCTCATTGAAGGCATATGTAGAGAGCATATTGAATGGACCATAGAGGAAATGGATCTTGGAGAGGACGTTCAAGAGCAAGAAATGGGTTACAGTGAAGAAGGCCTCACAAATCTGATTGCATCTCAGACATCCTTAGCTGAAGAGGCTCACAGACGACTTGCAATTGAAATCGCCAAACGCGCCAAGATATTTTCAAACGACAATGCTCGATGGACTACAACAAACAATACAGTCACGAATGCTGAAGGAGACGATCTAAGCAAACTGGAAACATGGAGGGCCCAGATGAAAAACGATATCGCAATGCAAAACCAGGATAGCGACCTACCATGCTTCCAACCTATGGACAATACCAGTGCCAGGGTAACATATGGCAAATCATTCAATACTTCAGTAAATGAATTCGAGCACCAACCCATAATCAATGTACGAGCACTGGAAGTGTCCTTATCGGCAATTGATACTTCGCTCCTCAAACCTGACCAATATCGAGCGTACGACATTGTGATATGGCATCTAGAACAGACACTCGCCAGTCACAGTCCCCCACTGTTACGAATGATTATATACAGAGAAGGAGGAATGGGAAAATCTAAGGTTATTCAAATGATTATAGAGACTTTCACTCAATGCAGGGCCAAGTATATGCTTATTAAGTGTGCATACACTGGAGTAGCAGCATCTCTCATTGACAGCAAGACTACCCATACTTTGGCCTCAATATCTACCAAATCGAACAATGTATTAAGCGACGAATCGAAAGCCAAATTGCAACAGTTCTGGTGCAACAAACAATACCTTATCATAGATGAATATTCAATGTTGTCAAAATCGTTCCTAGCCTTACTGTTGCGGAATATTGGTATCGGAAAACAAGGCTCAGAAACAGCAAGAGGAGACTGTTCTTTTGGGGGAGTAAATGTTATACTGTGTGGAGACCTTCACCAGTTCCCGCCTGTCGTGCAATCACAGACAGAATCGTTATATTACCCAGTAAACATCGCTTGCAATGCTATGGATTGCCAACTGGGATGTACGATTTATGAAGAATTTTCAACAGTTGTTATATTAAAAGAGCAAATGCGGGTATCAGATCCAATCTGGCGGGATTTATTGAACCATCTATGACACGGGAAAGTACAAGAATGACATATAAAAATACTCCAACAATTCATCATCCAAAACGCCAGCAATGCAGATGAATTTCAAGAAGCAGGATGGGACAACGCGGCACTTGTAACCCCTTGGCATGCTGTTCAAACCTTGTGGAATAACTCCGCAGCACAAAAATGGTGTCAGAAAAGTGGTGAATGACTCTTTGTGTGCGCTGCGGAAGATCGGATCAGAGGACGCGAACTGACATTAGTGGAACGATATGCTATGGCAGCCCATATCAAGACAGACAAATGCAGAAAATGAAAAGACTTACCACAACAGGTTGAACTGGCCAAAGGAATGAAAGTCTTGGTGATGGACAATGTTGAAACTGATTTGGACATAACAAATGGTGCTCAAGGCGAAATAGTCAACATCGTTCTCCATCCTGAGGAACCACCATTAGGCAACGAACCAATTTATCATTTGAGGCACTTGCCAGCCTACGTACTTGTGAAATTCATCCATACGCAAGCATCTAAACTTGATGGATTGGAGATGTCCGTGATACTGGTGGAATGTGAGAGTGCTACAATGCAGATCAGGGTCCCTACAAGCGCAGGAAAGAGCATCACATGTACCATCCAGCGCAAACAATATCCGATAACAGTGGCCTACGCATTTATGGATTATTGCGTACAAGGCCAAATGCTCCCTTATGTCATTATCGATATTGCAACACCACCAAGTGGAACACTTATGCTGTTCAATCTTTATGTCGCGCTTTCTCGAAGTTCAGAATGCTCTACCATACGACTCTTGCAGGACTTCAACCCAAATTTATTCAAGCAATCACATGACATGGAATTAATGAATGAAGACAACAGGTTAGAAATCTTGAACAAAATAACCATGCGGTGGTAGCAAGAGATGGGGCGGGAGCGAGAAGTAATCACAGTCACAGAGTAAATTATATAATTTTACATTTCAGTTTTACATTTCGGCAATAGGAAAGCGGAAAAAACTGGGTTGGTCGAAAACTGGCTTCATTGAAGGGGTGGGAGATACCTTGTTAAGCAAGGTAACTGTGCAATGAGTTGCAATAGATTATTTGCGACTTTGCAACTTATTAGAATTTGCAACTGTGTGACAATAGACCATTGCAACTTAGCAATTTATTGAAATTCTGTGACTGTGCAACTCATGGTGATTTTGTGCTTGTGCAATTAGCAACAATGCAATGTACTGTGATTTTGCAATTCTGCGACTTACTGTGATTTTGTAACTTTTGATCTGTTAGATTGGAAATGTCAGAGAGGTGATAATTAATAGGAAGGTAGGGAGAGTAGGAGGGATGTATAATGAAGGAATGTATTCACTGAGATCAGCATGAAGTGTATCACTCCACAAAATCAATGTGGAAATAAAACTGTCACCAACTCACACCATCACTGAGGACCTCAACAAAACAGCTGCGAATTACATCTTCATCATACACGATTGTAATTTGTAAGAAGCATTTGAGTGTGAATCCATATATCAAACACAGTAGTCCTCCCATCCATTAGCATACACTCTTCTCGCAAGGCATCTTGTAACCAACTATTTATGTCAACTATGATTCTCAAGTCACAGGTGTGAATATCGAGGGCTGGTGGGGTTTGCATACCACCGGAAGACACATTTAGTGTAAACTTGTGACACAATTAGGCTATAACTATAAGAAGAAGAACAGAGCTCACTTTGAAATGGATGGAGGGATCTAAAGGCAACAAATCCGAATCGGAGATCGCACAGAGCAAAAGCGTCGCACGCATCAGAGGGTAATTCCGTTCCTTCTCGAAAGCCTCCTCAGGTATGTGAGTCCCTCTTAGTTGTGCGGGATGGCCAACTCCATGCAGCCATCGTAAGAGATGGAACTGGAACATGCTCCTGAGCAGGTCATGGAGTTCCGATTCAACTATATCAGTTGTGTAAAATTGGATCCTCTCAATAATCTCGCTAATCTGGGTAATGCGACGGTTACACATAGCAGCTAGGAGCTGTCGACCATAGTTGGGAATCTCGGTATCACGAAAAGTCTGTAAAGTTGAATTCACCAGCTTGTATGAGTGACGAAGAGGGAGGAGAATGATAACCTCAAATAATTCTTGTGATCCCAAGTGCACATTGAAACCTTCCCGAAATGCCTGAAATTCACTACTTGTCCAGGGCTCACAATCACCGAGAAGTACCGCTTCGATCAATGCTTGCGTGGTATGACTATGGGCTTCAAGCGTCCGAGGTGCAGTGTAAGGAGTAAACTAAACAACAGTCAGCACATTGTGGGGAAGACGACAGCTTGGGTTTACATCAGATATATCCAGGTACTGCACCAACAGCTGGGAAACAGGATGCTGATAATCACTTGCAATTAGATGGTCCGTAGCATCAAACTTGAACCAGGGATGCAGCACTTCGGCTGAAGTGGGGTCCAGGGCACGGATATAATCAATGCTGTGCGGGAGACCGTCCTTTTCATAGACAAGCGCATAGAACAGCCATGGAGTGATTGGATCTGGAGTCAGCCCGAGGACTAAGATGTGCAATGCACACCAAAAACCTGTTGCCCAAAACAGGTCCACGCATGGCGAGGCAGAAAATCAATAAAATCGGGGTTGATAGAAGTCACCTCGAAGGCCAAAGATGGGCTTTTTGGTGAGAAGCTTTACGCTGGTGCGCAGAATGGCACGGTTTGGGCTGTCCCCAAAAGCCTGGGTGAATGAGCCGCTGGTAGAGATTGTAAGCAATAAAGTATAAGGCGAGTTTGTGTGATGCGTACATTTCTATACTGTGGAAGCATTGCAGGAATGTGTGCAATGGCTGTTTCTCGCACCTTACACCATCAGGTGGGGTAAAGGTGAGATCCTCTTGGGTCGTCGATGATCTCTTGAGGAACATAAGAAGTTGTAACAAAGCATCCGCAACTGCCTCAACAGTTGGACCAGTCACCTTCAGCCCATCACTGAAGGGTCCCCGGCTGGTGAGCCGGTACACGTGGGACTGCCATTCTTTAACTGAATGGGGCGATGCCCTGGCGATGGTCACAGGATCGGGAGGGCTCGTAGTTCTTGAGAGTTGTGTCAGAGGGTTAGGAAGTAAGCGGTTCGGTGAAGACTGAGAAGTGTCGGAAAGAGTCGCAAGACTCGTTATTGATGTAGCATTAGGAGTGGGGGTGCCAAGGCGAGGTCGCGATTTGTGTGAGCCAGCGAGAGTGCTGGGGCGAAGCTGCGATTCGGGTGAGCCAATGGGAGTGCCAGGATGACGCTGCGATTGGGGCGGGTCATTGGGAGTGCCGGGGCGACGCTGCAATTCGCGTGGGCCAGTGGGAGTGCTGGGCTGAAGCTGCAATTCGCGTGAGCCAGTCGTCCGCTGATATACGATAAACTCACCAAGTCTTCCTCCATCCGTCGACGGGTTGCGGGACGTTGCGTCCCAGAACCCTAATATAGAATTTAGTACGCATCTTGGATATTCCGAACTGTACCGACCTGGGATAACGTCTGGGGTCGCACAGTAACACCAGAACTCTTGGGCAATAATGTACGATCCTGAAAAAGGGAGATGAGAGTGTCGCGGCATAAGAGACATGCAAAATTTACTTGTACCCTCGTGGGGCAAGCGTCATCACACCTCCCACTCCTGTTCCTGGGCGTCCTTGATACACCCTGTAGCCCCCTCCATACCTGCCATGGAAAACAAGGATGAGGCTGTGTGTCGTTTTCCACAGGCCCAGTGAGGCTAGTAAAGCGAGGTGCTTTTTAAACGTCAGCATAAGTAATGACAAGAAAAGGCTTGGACTTACCGAACAAAAGAAGAGGTCGAAAATCGTTGTAACATGGATTGCTCACTGCTTTGGCATCCACGATTGAGAATATGAAATCTCTTCCCATAAGACCTGCAGATTTGAATGAACAACGGTTTCCCTGCTCTGCTCCCCTTCCGGACAGCAGTACCCATGGCCAATTAAAGTAAGTGCATTGAGAAAGGTTGGACGGTGGTGTGAATCTAAAGGCAGATACGATTCGCGATTCTCCAAGTTGCTCTGTAATCTGTTGAAATACTTGCAACCAAACTTCCCCCTGAGGGTCAGTGGGTAGCGAAACCCCGCAGAGCAACCTGAACCTTTCAAGAGTATCCAGGACCAACATGAGGTTGTCAATGCTAAAATTGTATTTCGGACTCATGTTGTTCTGCTCAGAAAGCTACAAAAAATCAAGTATTGCGCACAGGATTGAGAGAAGTCTTACCGGGAATGGCAGGCAAACTGCCAAAAATTCCTTCCGTGCAGGTGCGAGGTTGTTCACAGCCTGTAGAGTTTGCAAACTTAGCCTGCCGACGCTCCCCCTCCCGTTACCTCCCCTCCCGATTCCTCCCCTCCCGTACCCTCCTCTCCTGTTCCCTCTCCCATTACCTGCCCTGACACTCCCTCTCCCATTCCATATGGTCTCCCCACTGGGAAACACACTGCGATTTCCACTACTAGAAGAACCAGGGGGAGTTCGACCTCACTGTATGGAAAGATTGCATCTTGCGAGCGTAGCAGCCGAAGTGAAATCGGGCATAAAGGCTTCAACTGGGCGTTGCGACACATTACGAGTTGCGGAGTTGGTATGCGAGAGTGCATTTGGTCCGGAACCTCTCTCAGGCAATGAACGTGTAGGGGGATTAGGGAGTGCGAGCAAATTAGATGCGGTATTGTTTGAAGTGACTATGGCACTGGGAGCACGTTTCCTACCGAGCAACGATGACAGGTGAAAAGGAACTCACGGAAAAATACTGTGAGAGATCCATGAATGAGAGCACAAGCACATCATGTGCATAGTCCAATTGTCGTTGTCATTTTGCTGTTGGAATATTCAGATTCCAGGAACACCGTTGCAAGAGAACATACTAGATAAAAACCACTACATAACACTTGTGGATGGCTGCCACGATTATGCGAAAAATTGTGCTGTTCAAGGAGTCGATGCTGCCACCATGGGTGACCACAGAGGCAAATCTCCTCAGGATTTGTCGGACACTGTTAACAGAAAATTTCAGCACTAAGGCTATTGCGCAAGATAGGGACCAACGGATGAATAGGAGCTAGGCGTCGCGAAACCACCACACTCGCATTTGTGACAAATGCATTCTGCTCGTGGGTGTAGCATTTTGAATGAGGTTGGAGGAAAACAAAGGTTGCTCAGATCTTTCCGAAATAGCAAAGACCTGCGTATTTTTAGAGAAGTTGCAATCGCGATTGCAGAGTCGCAAATGTAATTGGACACATCATTGTACTTGTGTCTGCTGTAGGCCGACTCCGCAAAATTCCCACAGCGATCCCAACCTTTCCGACGATGGGTGGACGCACTGCGACTGCCTCTACAGGCTTCAACCTGCCTCAAAGTCTGCACTTACAGTATTATTAAATCGCTCTCTGCGATTCTAGCACCAAGGTCATTGATATTCGATAGCATATAGCGGTGACCTCCCACTGTGGCAATATCCCCTGGCATGAATCGCCGTTACCAATGTGGGGAAAGGTTTTATCAAGAATGTTGGCCTTTGATCCTTCCATGAATTGTGATTGGGCCTTGCAATTAAAAGCTGAAAAAGAGTGTCGGGGTGTTTGTCTAGAATGTCCGAGGTATTTCGGTGGCAGTGACAGATGAAATCACTTTCTGAAGGAAGCAAAGTCACCTTGCTGATCAACGTGAACCTTTCAACTCAAGCTGTGGTTGTACCGATCACCCCCTGGAAGGTTGAGGGTAATGTCGCAGAGCTGGTGGTAGGTCAAGGAGCGCTGGCCAGGAATAATTTACAGATCGGGCAATAAGGGAAGGGGTATCGATGCCTTCAACGGGGAGTTTTCTCTCTCAATCTGTGTTACACACAATGCTCTGCCGGGTCGCATGAAGATATGGGTTTATACCCTTGTGGTTACCATTCGCCTTTGTCAACACCACCACGAGTGGCCAATTTTATTCGCATCAAAAAATGAATTTCTACAGTATATTCAGTCGCACCATCAGTGTTAAGGTCGCGGGGATCGCGGGCTTATTCCAACTCTGATACGACGAAGTAAATGTCGCAACCGAGGTCGCAGAGGGGGAGGCGAAATCGAAATGCATTCCAGAATCGCGGGTCCTTTGCCAAGAGGGGGAACTATTCTTGGAATGGACAGTCATATGATGGCCATACAATAGACCCAGAACCTTTGGGTCTGATGTATTTGTGTAACATTGGGGATATTTCGGTCCCTATAAGTATACATATATTTTCAACCATCGCTCATTGCTGAGGACCTCTCACCATGCATCGCCGCACCCTGACGCGGCGTGTATGACCAGCCCGAATCCGCGCTGATGGGATTTCCCCAATCACTTCCCCACAACCCTGACCCCGACCCGTGTCAATCTCTCCTCTCAACACCACTGCCCTCAGGACAGAAGGTTAATTGAGCATTCGATTGACATGAATTCCTCTGACCTATTGAGTAGATTCGATCCGATCGCCCTCCCCCATATCGATTAGCAACGACGGTGATTATATCTTCCCCTTTCCAGATCCCATCCCAGACTGAATTGTCCTCCAGAGCATACGACACCTTCTCCGACTTTAAGCTCTCAAGAACCTTCGGGGCCAGTCCTCTTGCCCTTAATCAGTTTTGTTCAAGGGGATTTTAAAGATGTGCTTGATCGCCTTGTGTCGCAACAAGGCCCCTCTAGCATCATACCAGACAAGGATCGCACACCTTCGCCAATAGTGCGCAGTGAAGCGCCATCCCCCATGCGGGAGGACCCTCCTGATGGAATCTGGGGTGGATTTACGATCCCACCTTCCCCACCTCACGCAAGTTCTCCAACCCTTTCGCAGCAAGAACCCAACCACACATCCTCTGTACTTTTCAGGCTACGGCGCGATTCGATCAGTTTCAGGACCTCCTACCTGGAGCACGATCTTCAACTTCCTCACCGGCCGCACTTTACGACGCTATTCCATCAAGCTACAGGACCCCTCTCCCAAGTCGGCTGAGTGCTCGCAAAATGGTCCTCGAGCCATCACGCAATGGTTGGGTCATCCCCAAAGCCAATTGATGTTGCGACCGAACACTACTGCGACTATCAATCGCAATACTGAAGTATCAGTTGCCTTGGCCTGCTGCTGAATGGGCCTGAGGATCCTCGTATCGAGCCTGTGCCCGACAACATCAAGAAGCAAGAATTCTACCTTCGCATCGGTCTGGAACAGCATCACCCCCTCTATGTAATCTACATTGTCGATGAGGTAGATTCTTCTTGCCACAGTTACTACCATACTGACACGACTCACCACCAGACTAGTATAACATTGCTTCCAGATGACGTTAATGAAATCGATGATCCGAAAGCTCCAAAGGGCGACGAAAACAAAATCCGATCGGCTTACCTGGTCCAATCAATCGCGATTGATGTTATCAAAAGCCAGGGGTACAGTCGTGCCTATGTTATGTGCTTCAAGTATCGCTTATTTGAAGACGTACAAAAACATCTTCAACCAGGCGGCACTGTTAAAGATTGCGACTTACTTGATTGGATCAAAGAGAAGCCAAGCACTTGGAAAAATGTCAAAACCAAAGCTCGCTCTGCGATAGCTTCGATGGACAAACTCCGTATCCACATGGCACAGGAGCCCCTTTGCAGGGCTTCGCAGGATGATTACCTCGTTCTAGAGGCATTATTGGGTGGCCCCCTGTTCCCACACTCTCTTGATCCTCACGAACATCAGAGTGTACCTGGAACGACCCCTTTGCAACTAACCGCGCAAAGCAAGGCCATCCGCTTGGCCATCCTTGGTTTGGACAGAATCAATACCCGTGTGACACTTTGGGATTATTATCAATAACCCCTGCTTCAGTTGGCCAAAAATCAGTTAGCCAAAAATCGTAGATAGCTGTAGATTAATTGTAAGTAGGTGCGGAAACCTTTCCCAATGTTTACTTCAATGCTAAGGAGGTATCGCTTGCTCATCCTTATTGCGATTTATGATAATTGAATTGAAAAAGATCAATAAGTCGATAACAACCTTTCCTAGTCCACGGAATGGCCCACTATCCACAGGCACAAGCACGAGACAGGGTGAGCACATGTGACGTGGCGCTTCTCTCATTCCTGGTCTGTTCTCTTCTGAGCCTGTTGACCTCTTGATCTCGCCGACCACTCTCAATTTCGCCCAATCTCCCTCTTGTCACTTTTCACTGGCATCTACCCTCGCTACAACCCCTAAATGAGCCAGCGATTGGATGTGTTGCGTGAGGCCTACCACGATTTGGCACAGCGCTTGCAGGGCAAGGTGCAGATGTGTGTGGGACATACCCGTTACCTCCGTTTACTTCAAAATGAAGTATTCAGAATGTCGACCGCAGCCGAAGAGGTCTGTCTTTGTATTCGCGACCTTCAAACATCTCATGTTACTGCATATTTCAGAATCGCGAAATCTTTCCAATTGAGGAGTACCGCACTCTTTGTGAGAGTATCGAATACATGTTGCACCACCTAGACGAAGCTGTCCATCAAGCATCTGATCAACCAGATGAACCAGGATTGGTTGTGAGCGAATATGAACATACTGGGTGATCGGGATGTCCTTGCATAATATTCGATCGCCGTTTCTTGGAATCTGCGCTGGAGCTTCGTGGTCCCGCCGCTATCGCCAGCGTCTTCAACTGTAGTCCTCGAACTGTAAGGAGGAGAGCCATAGAGTATGGATTCCTGGATGTCAATGAATCACCTTTCCAAAACGTTGCACAGGAGGATGGATCCATCTCCCGCATTTGGGTTGGCAAACCAAGACATACCCGGATGTCCTTACTGTCGGATGATGATCTTGACAAAGTCGTCGTCGAAATCCTTAGAAACTTTCCACACTATGGTCGACGACTAATCGATGGCCACCTTAAGAGTCAGGCCTTTGTATTCCGATGAAGAGGATTCGGGAGTCCCACCTGCGTGTTTACGGACCACCCCACCAGTTTGGCCATAGGGAAATCACGAGAAGGGCTTACAATGTCCCAGGTGTCAACTCCCTCTGGCACCACGACGGTCAACACAGTCCGTACCGCCCACTTGATTGCTCGTCGCGCCCCTCATACCTTCATTCACAGGGCTAATCCGATATAAATTAGTTACTCATGCTTTTATTGATGGCAAATCTTGCTTTGTCACAGGCGCCAGAATACACAACAATAATCATGCATCTACAGTGTTGCAGCTATTCATCGAGGCAACGCAGCATGGAATTCCAAGGAGAATCAGAGGTGATCACGGTACCGAAAACATTGAGGTTGCGAAGTGGATTGACGAATACCATGGCGCACCTTCTTATATCTGGGGGAGGTAAGTTTACATCAATCTGTATGTCTCCGCCCTCATGGTACCTGTCAGGAGTGTCCACAACACTCGAATTGAGAGGCTATGGTTTGATTTCACGGAAGGAGTGGGAGCCAAATGGAAGGAGTTTTTTGTTAACTTAGAAGCTTGCGATGGTCTAAATCCCGAGCTCCAGACCCACATTTGGCTCCTCCATTGGCTATTTCTCGATGCCATCAATCAAGATGTTGAAGAGTGGGTAGTATCATGGAATTGTCATGTCATTTCCATCCGAGGTGGACCATACCGAAGCCCAATGGATCTCTTTATGTTTGGATTGATACATGATGGGCCTCGGGGAATCCACCACCTTATCAATGGAAGTAGGGAGAACGAGACTAATGATCTACCTGAGGACGAAACATCAAACCCAGCTGAACGCGGTACTGACTGGGAGGCCTTGCTGGGCCGTGATGCTATTCATCACTTATATGCAAATAACCCTCACAACTTGGATGACATCGAGAATATTGTTAATCAGAGTGAGCTACCTGTGCATATGTCGGAGGTACACTGTGAGGTCGAAGAGGATATTTTTGGAGAGGAATTCATTGTTGCTCTGAGGGAGAAGTTGCGAGAGAGTCCTGAAATTGATCTCACTTCTAGGAGTATGATTGCCCGTCAATTTATTTGGCAGAGAGTATTGGGGATTTACCAAGAGCTATTGTAATTAATGTAACATATCAGCAAAACCTGATTTTGTATTGCAAGCAAGCACTAAAAGATGGAGGTAAAATAGCATGGAGGGTGATGTTGGAATCACCCTTGGGTTTTGTACATACAGCACAGCCATGTGCCTGTGTGCTGGCACTAATCTGGCCCACTATCCTGAGTAAGTTGAAATAGCATAACACTACATACACTATGGGAAGTAAAATCAATGATAAGTAGTGATTTCATCACTGTTAGGGCAAAAAGTAGTAACTAAGTCACTGTATTCTGCACTCACAAGTATTCAGTGAGTGTCCATTGGCACTTCTTTACAGTGACTTGGTCACTTAATCACTGAAAAGAAGATATACATTTTTGCAGTTACTTTCATTCATTGACTAGCCTCACTGAATCTGAGTTGGTGGTGTACATAGGATTGGAAGATCAAATAAAACTCTATCTATTAATGTATTTCTTCATCATCCCCTGAGATCTCTGAGTCTGAGTCTGAATTCTGCTCATCATTGGTGATAAACATGCCCCTCGCAAGTCCCACATTCCAGTTGATGATACCCCATCTACCCCTGGTTAATACCTAGCCCATGGCACCACAGATGTTTGTGATATCAGTGACAATGGGTGCTAGATTGTGTGTGAAGTTTGTAATGATACAGGCTACATCCCTGCCTTCAGTTCTCTAGGGTGTGATGAGTGTGAGGATTTAGATCCTACCCTGAAGGTTACCCCAAACACTCTCTATCCCCAAATGACATGCTAGGATCTATTCCAAAACTCCATAGTTGATTGTATTCACTTCTTTGCCATGTTCTCTAATGAAAATGATTTCAAACTATGTAATTAGAAATAACCAATTAGCTTGGGATCACTGAATGTGTTTATGCACCCAAATGTATGAATTGTTCTGATAAGACTGACCACACCTTTGTCAGAGATATATTTTTTCTTTTCCTTTGCTTATCTATCCTTGTTTACATCAGACAGTTTACACCAATAGCTGCTTAGCCACCCAAGCTCTGCTTAGTAATAGAAGGTGACCAAGCTATACCTATATTTAGTCTACCATCACTTTCTTTATCATTCCATGTGACTCATCCGTAGTCACTACAACTTATTTATATTTAGACTCATACATAGTTATTATGACTCATCTGTAGCTAAGACTCATATGTAGTCGCTATGACTCACACATAGTCAGTATAACTTATACATAGTTAGTATATAAAGCCAGCAGTAGATAGACTTAGGATAAGTCTGTTTCTTTCATTAACACCCTAATTAGTAGTCTCCCAACTCTTTGAAGACCCTATACTCAGAGTCTGAAGTAAAACCTTGCAATCAACCCTAGACTGCCATCTAACAGCCTTAATAATTTCTATAGCCAAAACACAGCTCTGACTAAGTCCCCTCCATGATGGATATGCATCCTACCCCACATAGGTATAACATGGGGTAGGTGCGCTACAATCACATCCTGTTGATGCCCAAGGAGGGTGGTGAAATATTTAATGATTCTTCTTCACAGATCATTATTAGGCTGGTAGTCCTTGATGCAGGGCATTCGAAAAATATAACAGGTCTCACAACTGGAGATGTACTGTTTCACATCTCAACAGATGCACCAAAGCATCTTGTTTGCCTGTGAAGACCCCACTCCATCCCTTTGACCCCCCAGCTCACCCATGGGATACAATTACCATCAACCTCATAGGACCTATACCCGAGTGTCAAGGATACAATGCTGTCCTGACAATTGTCGATGCATTCTCGAAGGCAGTCAAATTCGAGCCCACACACATTGAGCTCAACTCTGAAGGCTTCGCCAAGATCATCTGAGATCATGGAGTCCCTTGACATATCATTCACGATCGCGATCTGCAATTTGTATCAAAATACATGACTGATCTCTTCCACCTCTTAGGCACAACTCAGAACATTTCCACTGCCTACCACCCACAAACTGATGGCCAATCTGAATGGATGAACCAAACACTCAAACAGTATTTACAAGTCTTCATCAACCACCATCAGGATAACTGGAAGGAATGGCTAGCGCTGGCCAAATTTTTATACAATAATTCTGTCTATACTACTACCACCCAAACTCCTTTCTACATCAATTACAGCTAACATCCCTGGTCAGGAAATGGCACCTGAAGAGAGGTCCAAAATGAATCCACTGCTCAATTCACCAAATGAATGAAACACATCTGTCAAGAGGCCGAATCTGCCCTTGGACAGGCCAATGAGAAAATGAAGACTAGTTACAACAAATGATCCTGATCTGCTTATGAATATTCCCCTGGAGACAAGGTCTGGCTCACTGCCATGAACATCAAGACCAATTGAGCAATGAAGAAACTCGACAACAAATGCTTCGGACCTTTCAAGGTTATTAAGAAAATTGGTTATTCAGCCTACCGACTCAAGCTCCCCCATGAATGGATAGGTCTGCACCCAGTCTTCAATGAGTCCTATCTGTCCCCCTATTGTTATTCTTCCTTTCCAAACCAAAAAGCTCCCCCTCCCCCTCCTCCTCTCCAATTGGATGATGAAACTGAATACGTTGTCAAGAAAATTCTGGATTCCTGGGTCTACCAAAAGCAACTCCAGTATCTGGTACACTGGGAAGGTTACACTAATGAGGGGGACACCTGGCAATCTGCATCTGATGTTGCACATGCTCAAGAGTTAGTTGACGAGTTCCAAACTCTGAACCTGAAACGACTAGCTCTGAAACTTCAAATCTGTGTTATCTGTATAGATGATTTCTTCAGTATCAATGATTGCCTCTATGATCCAGTCACCAATTCATATGGTGAGGGTTACAAGCCACCAACGATATCTGACAACATTAATGTTGTCATTCCACTCACACCCATTGAAGTTAATTATATCTTAGATTCTGACTTCAATGCTTCCGCTCTTCTCCCTCATCTTCCCTCTCATGTATGTCAAGCTTGGATCTATGAAGAAGGTCTGGTCAATGCCATCACCCTTGTTATGTGATTGGACAATCGTGGCCAAGTGCTCTATGTGTATCAGCTCACTCTCCCTCTTTCGGCTCTGGATATCCAACAATGTTATGGTCACTACCTCCCCACTATCCCCTGTTATGCTGATGCGATGTGGAGCCATCTGAGCTCTGGAATCTGCCCCAAGAGATGATGGGAGGCACAATAGAAAGGAGCTATCAAAGAAATCATAAAAATCGAAGAAATAGAAGAAATCAGAAATTTGGAGCACTCTCTAGAGTGCTAGAGGCGGTCAAAGAGGCTCAAACATGAAGGACTAGACGTGGGACTATGGAATCTATCTTCCTTCTCTATGATACAAACATATCTACAAGTAAATATATCTGTGAAAACAAAGATCCCTTTATATGCTATATAGTAAAGGGATGAGACTTCTGAACGAAGCCACCAGTGAATTGGTCAATGGAAACGATGAAAATATACACAATGGACGTCTGGCTATCAGATGCATCCTTTTATATGAGCTGCGATTGCGAATCAAAGGATCAAGGAATTCGAAGAAATTCGGAGATAAATCACTGGACAGGAAGCCAAATTGCGTAGTCAGGGACATCGTAGCAGTGTAGTAGATGTCTAGGGGATCACATTGATATATAAAACATGTACTCTGGAGCTCAGGGGACCAAGGGGTCATATCAACATGCCATGCTGGCTCCTGCGAGACTGTTTAAGACATCTCCAATGTCTATGTTAACCTCGCACAGACACAATTATGAAGGGAGAGTGATGTTATGATGCATCCCATTTTTCATTTTATCTTATTGCAACCTTTCTTAATCTTATCTTATCCCCCCCACAACTTTCCTTTGTTATCTATTACTTGTAGATTAGAGGGGAAATTGCTATTGGTCGGTGATGACACTATCCATAGTTGTACAGCAGCTGAGTCAGCCATTCCATGGATTGCGATTGAGTTGTAGAGTTCAAACTCAGACTAGATAAGTAGTATAGTTAGGGTTTGTAGACTCAGTTTCGATCCCAACAGAGACACCCCCCCTTAGCTTTTAGCTGAGATCTTGGTCCCCTCCATTGAGCACCCTAAGCATGACTGGGAGGCCCCTGCACCTTAACACTGAACCCCCTCTTTGTTTCATCTGTCAATGCAAGCACAAACTCTCAAAATGCAAAGAAACGACATTGCCAAATGGAAAACAAATGTTTGTGAAATGTTCTGATAGCAAACTCATCAAATGGAATGGAGGATCCACTATCTGCTTCTTCTTCAATACTACCAAAAAATACAAATATCAACACTCAGATCTCCACATATGCTCCTTCTGCAGTGCCAACAATCACAGCACCTCCTCTCGCAGATGCATCTAACTTATCAGCATTATCAATTATTTATTCCATCTCATCTGATGCATCTCATCTCATCAATTCACTTCACTTCAACACCTCATTCCACCCTTCCAATCAGAAAATTTATCTTGACAACCTGCAAATCACACATCACCCATCTAACAACAATCACAATTTCTCTCACATCCACACCCCCTATAGCCCTAACACCTTCTTCTTCTATCTCTCCAAAGCCAACATCATGCATCTGTATCCAGAACTCCCCTTCAAACTGAAATACAGCTTTTCATTGGGACCCATCCTACCAATCTCCCAATCTTACACCCCTGACAATCCTCCCTCTGCATATCTCTATTCTGACTTCATCAATCAATACATATCAGATGAACTCATCAAAGGATGTTTCACCAGTCCATTCACCTGTGAACATTTAGAATCAAAAATTAGCCATTTTCATTCCTCCCCCATTCAAGTTGCTATTGTCAACAATGGCCCTGACCTCCCACCCAAGCTTTGTTGCTGTTGCAACCTCTCATTCAAAGGTCTCACCTCTGCTTCTGTAAATGACCTAATTGACTTGAACAATTTTCACACCAAATGGTTCACAGCCATAGACTGTGCCAAATCATAAGATTATTTCATCCATTACCACTAATCAACCACCTACTCATTCAATATTCTCATTTACCCCAACACACCATCATATCACTAGTGTAGCAGTTTGCAAGCCAGTCTTGCTTAAAGCACTATGACTCTACAACATATTCTGATCAATTTCATCACCAGGTTAGCTCCACTCCAGCCGGTGCCCAGGTGGCATGTATGGATGTTGAAGGAGCCTATCACACTATACCAATCAAACCCAACTACAAAAAATTCAACATTGTCCATTTCCTCAACCTCTTTTATATCAATCACAACATCCCATTCAGCACAGCATCAGCTCACAGCCTCCAAGGAAAAGTTGCAGATGCTATAGTTGATATACTACACAGCCTAAATATCCATCCCATCATCAAATGGGTTGACAACTTCATAATCTTTTGCTTTCCCTCATTATCTAGTCCTTACTCATTACCCAAATTTCCCTCCTTCCTATATAACTATGATCTCCCCCATCTCCCCCATCTCATCTCACCCCTTGGCATCCCATAGCACAAGGAGAAAGGACAAGATTTTGGTTCAACCTTTCCCTATCTTGGGTTCTTATGGGATTTATCGCTCAAGACTATCTTGATCCCTGACAAGAAATGCATCAAACATCTCTCTCACATCAATTCCTTCCTAACAAACTACAAAGCTCACAAAGCACTCAAAAAAGATGTCCAAAAGATTGGCAGTTCTCCCTTCCACCTCTCTAATCTTCTTGTGGTTGTTATCCTTCCCTAATGAATTCACACCTCATCATCCACCCCTTTCAGTCATCATAGACTTAAAATGGTGGTCTCAAGCCCTCAATGACCATTCCTTCTCAAGATCACTCACCCCAACCTCGACCCTGACTGATCTTTGCATATAGGTCAATGCCTCCACTGACTGGGGCATTGGTATTCTCATTGGTGATCACTGGGAGGCATGGCATCTTCTGGAAGGTTGGAACTCATCTCAAAGGAATATAGGTTGGCTTGAAGCTGTCACCATTGAACTTGCTATAGGCTCACTCATTATGCTAAATCACAAAAACCTCCACATACTCATTTATAGTGACAACATGGGTGCTATCGGCACCTTTCAAAATGGTTGCTCTCGAAATTTTGAAGTCAACCTAGTAATACATCACACTGAAAAATCATTAGACCTTAGTAGTCTCTCTATTCAATTAATCTATGTAGAATCCTCTTCCAACCTTGCTGATCCCATCTCCAGGGGTCTCCTTCCTCCTGCACACCTTTGCTTACCCCCTTCCCACATTCTTGATGCATATTCTCTGCAGTTCCTTCTCCATGCTTAATTATATCTCTCTCTCAGTACCTAGCTAATGTTAATATCCGCGACAAAGTAATCAAGCTATCTGCTCTGTTCCCTGATCCTCAACTCTCCAATCAACAATCCCCCACCTCTCTCCCAGCTAAGATGCACCATTCTAAATCTCACAAACCTCATAAGATGAATATCATCTCCCCCTCTATCTTCCATCCCCACATCCTAGCAAGTGACTGCTTAAACATATGGTTTTCTCCACATTCCATCTCCACCCAACTACCTCTCTCTGTCATATTCCCACAGACAATTCTGGCAAAAAGGTGCAAGGTCCTGACCTCTTCACTGGATGTCTCCACACAATCTAGATATAGCACCAGACTACTCAGATTTACCCAATTCTGCAACAGACTTGGCATCGCAGAAGACCTACATATGCCAGCATCTGAGAACCTGCTCTCCTTGTTCGCAGCAGATACTACAGGCAAAATCTCTAGTTCAACCATTGACACATGGCTCTCTGGTCTACATGCCTGGCACATTATACAAGATACACCCTGGTTTAGAGGAGAAATCCTCTCACAGGTCAAGAAAGGTGTCCACAAACTAACACCTGATACCTCACATCGCAAGAAATAACCTCTGGTCACCATTGAACACTTATATACCCTGAGGCAAGACCTAGATCTCTCCAACACCCATGATATTGCTGTATGGGCAATTACAACTATAGCCTTCTGGTCTTGCTATCAACTGGGAGAACTTCTCATACCAGTCCTCTCCAACCCAGACCCTGGCAAACATGTCACTCACTCCACTCCAATATCCTTCTCAGAGATCAACACAATCAAATTTACCTCTTTATGCATCCCATGGATAAAAACCACTCAAAAAGAAGGAGCTAACATCTCCATCACCTCCCACTCCCACCCCTTATACCCTTTGACTGCTCTCAAACTTCATTTATTAGTATCCAACAATGTTCCCTCTCACGCCCCCTTATTCTCTTATATCACTGCAAACAAAGACTAGTTACCCATGACTCGAGACTGGTTTCTCAAATGCTGCAATGCCATCTGGAGCGATCTCAGACTAACAGTGATAACCAGACACAGCTTCCACATAGGTGGTGCATCGCACCTATTATTATTAGGTGTACCCCCAGATATTGTAGCCACTCAAGGTTGATGGCACTCCAGATCCTTCTTGGAATACTGGAGAAGGATTGAAGCCATACTGCCCCTCTTCATCTCATCCTCTACTCCAGACTTCCATATCACAGCTCTCTCTTCTGCTATAGCTGCTTATCAAAAATATCACAATTTAAAATAAGAAACACCATCTCATCAAGCAGTTTGGGGTTGTTAGGTCATCTCAGACTCGATGCTTGTGTGCTTTGTGATGAGAGGTTGGTTCATTCTTTATGACCCTCAAATATCTCAGACCACCTTAACATGCTCAAAAGTTTGGGTCCTGATACTAGTCTCATTTTTCTTTTCATATCAAGTATCCAACAACACTCTCAATGTACCCAAACTTTTCCCCCAAACCAAAAGAAATTGTAATCAACATTTTTAGACTATTATTATTATCAATAAAATTTTAATTATTGATTCTCATCCTTCAATTTCTTAAGGTTGTACACTACAAAGCAGGGTGTTGTGTACTGTAAGTTACTGTTGTATTCCAGTAGCCTCTAGGTGCCTAACAAATGCTTCTAATAGATACTCTCCTCCACATGGATCATGGAGGACCTTGATTCTGGTATCATGCTAAGTCTAACACCATGCTTCATACTTCTAGTATGTATTAAATGTTTCCAATTTTCTTGCTAATTGTCACAACTGTAGTTGCAAGTCTTTTCATTAATCACAAGGCAGGCCTTGGAGCTTAATAAGTCTAGAAGGATGTAGAAAAAGGTTCTGACAGGAATGTCTTCATAAAGGGTGATGATTCTGTCAGTATTAAGTTTGACTTCTATAAAGAAGTTCTGTTGTGGGTTAAATCCATTTCATGCCTCTGCTGAGAGTTTAGGGAATATAGGCATGAATAGTTGGCTCAATGGTTTCGAGTTTATGTTTCTCTTTCCTTGTTCTGATGGAAAGGGAGTCTGATGATTCTGATTGCGTTCGTGCTACTACAAGTAATCTCACAGGAGGATGAAGTGATGATCCGCTTCACCCTCAGGGTTTATATAGTATTTCTAGAATAGGAGTCATTATGAGTCAGCTTCTGCAGTCACCCCATTTTCTATTGTTCACAGCCTCCAATTTAAGGTTTGCTATTGTTCCTAGTCATACTGTGGAAGGCTGTTGTGCTTCTGATGACTCAATTCTATTGGGCATAGCCTTCCGCAGCACTGGGTTGTGTTGTCTCATGACTAGTTCCTATTGTTCTTCTGGTCATGAGATTGCCATTGTTTCTATCTCTTGTCTGGCATATCGGGTTTCTCTTCTTTGTCTGAGAAAGCTCCTTTTGGTCATCCCTTTGTATGCTGGCATATAAAAGGTGTGGAGTTGTATCCCTATACTTCAGTTCAATCCTCGTCAATCATCATGACTCCCTCCCACCAAGGCCACTACGTCCAATTCTTCAAGCAGTCTGGGGTGGTGCATCGCACTGCCCCTGTCTTTCTTGACTGCAATTCCTTTCACTACTACCTTCAGCATATCCCTTCTGATGCTGACCTCTGTTAGTCTTCCTTCTCCTGCTTTGCTTGCAGTGGCAAGTACAAAGTCAAGAAGTGTCTGTTCATTCACTAGCCAATCCAGCATACTTGTGGCTTGATAGAGGATCCGCTTGGTAAGTACTTTGTTTTGTCTTCATTAGTCTGTGTTTATTGATAATAGGCTTTCTTTTCTTAGCTTAGGATAATGATGCCCCTCCCCCTACTTCCCAGCTCCCTTTGGAGGAGCAAGTCGATTGGAGTTCCAATCATTGGGGGCACCCTCTCCCTTTTGCTAATCCCAAGCCTGAGCACTGGGCTGCCAGTCCCCCCTTCCATCCTTAGACCCCTGGTCCATTAAGTTCTTTGTCAAGTGGTAAGCTCTTAACTCTCTCACCCTCTTCATGATTGCTGACTCCTTATTCCTTAGTTGAAGATTTGTCGTCATCATTGACTAATGTCAATGTCAAGATTGAGGAGGAAGAAGTTCCTCCCAGTTTGTTGTGGAGTCCTACCAATGATTGGTTGGGTGAAGAAGCAAGAAAGATTGCAATGAGTTTTGTTGAGGGGAAGGCTGCTGAGTTGCAGGCCTCTGGTGGAGACACCAATGGGGCAATCTATTGGGGAAATAAGTTGGCCACATTAGATAGTCAAGTAGTTTCAAGTTTCATAGAGTTCTTGAGGGATAGCATGGTGCAGGAGATTGCCAAGATGGACTAGTTTAATTAGTTAGTTGGACATGGACTCCCCCTCTTGTACAAACAGTCTCTGCTGCCAATAAAGACAGCCCCCTTCCAAAGAGAACAGGCATAGAAGAGAAAGGAAAAGAATGGAAATTTAAGAGAGTGAACACCAATTTCATGACACTAGGCCAGATCTTCCAGTTTCACGGATGTTGCCATTTCTTAACCTTTGGATGGCCACTCTGTCCTTGAGTGTGAATGTGCCTGGTCTCAAGGCTACTTCATTTTCTTGTTCGAACAACCTATTCCTGTCGTTCCTCTTCTTACTTCCATGTCAATGTTTATCGACTCGATCAGCTGTGGCTTGCCATCTCTGATAGATGGAACTTGTCTTGTCTTCTTGTCAAGGATGGCAAAGCTCAGCTTCTGCTTGTTGAAGAAGTTCATCTTCTTCATCCCTATCTGGACAAATGGTTGTATCCGTCTTATTTCGATGGGTGTTCTCACTATTCTTATGCACCATAACCTTATTAAGGTCATTGGCTAGCTTCATGAATTCCTTATAACAAATTCCACCTATTCTCATCTGAATGAGTACATTGACCCAATCAACTACATTAGAGAGCGTCTCACTTGATGCCTCACGATTCTGCAGGCACTTTTCTTGTCATCTCTTATTACATGTAACAGTCGACATCTGACTGGGTGTGGGCGACAGGTCTTGTTGCTCATATTGGTTGTCTATTTCATTACACTGTAATAGATTTAACATTTGATGAATGTTGATACGTCTGCTTCGTGTATGAGAACCGAACACAGAACAAGGTGTGAGGACAACTATAAAGAGTCTCTACACAGTCTATGATCAATGATTGTGGATAGGAAGTCTTTGATCATTTGCGAATGTGATTGATCAGGGAATCGGAAGAATCGGAGAATTAAAGGAGGAAGTCTTAGAAGATCTAGAGAGGATCTAGACTCAAGAGTGAGAGAGAAGTGAATATCTAACTTGTTGGATCACTAGCTACAACATACAGTATATATATCTTCTAGTACAAGGATCCCTTTGAATGTATATAATAAAAGGGGAGCCTCTCTAATGATCTAAGGGGAAAGTAGTGAATGGGAATGAAGGAATCGAATGAAAAGGGAGAAATAGAAGAGAACTGATGCCTTTGAATAGTGTCTTCCCTTTGATATACAAACTTTCATTCGCGTTCGGAAAGCTTCGATCGCGTTCGGAGCATTCGATGATTCTCGAACTCATTCGGGACGTTCAGGAGCTATCAGGAGCGTTCGGAGGGTTTGAGTTTGTGTTCGAAGGACTTGATAGGCGTCTAGTATTTGTATAGTTGAATATGCGGTGCTCAGGGGATGGAGGGGTCATATCATCTCCTCCTCACTGAAATGTTGACTGTCCTCAGTCAATCACGTGATTTGCCGGTAATTGCCAAGGCACGTTTATAAGTGTGACAAGTGTGTCACATTCTTCTTCAGACATGACTGTCTTCAAACCGCATACCACAACGCCAAGAAAACTGCAACAAGCCATTCAAAATAACAAAGAACATTATCAATATCGCGAAACAGAAGATTTGTGACCAAATGAGGTCGCTTCCAGATGGGGTTGCCGAACCCAAAGACTATAAAGTCTGGGGGCAACAGTTTTGTAAATTGCTGATAAGTCTTGTGTTTTTTAATTGTTTTTCTTCGCTAATCCATCTTTTTAGATCGCATATAATCAGGTTATGAAGGCCCTGAAGCAAACATCAATGGACAATGAGGTCATCGCGTGGCAAAAGGAGGCCCATGAGACCTTCAACGCTTTTGAGGAATGAGAGTGATTGGAGTGGGCGGGGGAGATGTTGATGCCAAGACTGGCAGAGGTGGTGCATCGGGAGGTTGAGGAGAAAGTGGAGGTGGAGAGGGTAGAGCAAGAGCGAAGGGATGAAGAAGAATGCGAGGCAAGGGAGAGGGCAGAGGCATCTGCATGGGAGGAACGAGAGAGGGTCGAGCATGAGGAGCAAGAGGAGCGAGAGCGAGCAGAGCGTGAGGAATGAGAGGAGCGCGAGCAGGTTGAGAGGGCAGAGCGGGAGGTGCGAGAGAAGCGGGAGTGAGAGGTACAGGAGGAACAGGATGTGGAGGATCGGAAGCAGGTGGAGGAGACCTACGAGAGGCTCCTCCAGTCGCTTCTGGATGGCAAAATCGACGAGGAGGAATTCTGTCGAGAAATGGAAAAGGCAGTGGGTGAGGGCAGAACGAAGGTGGCAGAGGTGTCAGCAGATACGCCAGACATGACGGGGGCAACGACGGAGACAATGGAGGATGGGCATGAGCCCCCAGTTGACGAAGACGAATTGGCGGCAGCAGCGCAATCGCTGACTGGTGAAGACGAGATTGAGAGGTCCAAGGCAGCGTATCGGGAGAGGATGGCAGAGAAGGGACGCTCCCTTCCAGTGATAACAATGCAGGAGTACCACAAGTGAAAAGCGATGGAGGAGACTTTGCGCCTGGTCAAGGGCAAAGTAAGTCTCTCTTTCTTTTTCTCTTATTTTTGTTTTTATTAATGGACTCTTTTATTTCGTAGTGTGATTTCTGCAAAAAGGTCAGCGCGGAATGCGAAATTGGCCCCGCCAATCCATTGTGCGCCAAGTGCATAACGGATAAGCGCGGGTGTTATTGGAAGGGGGAGAATCGGCTGGGGAAGAAGTATAAACTGCAGCCCAAGGCGGAATTGAAGGGTGCGACCAAGTCAGCGACGGCGGAAGAGTTGAAGAAGGGGGTTCGGAAATCGGTGAGGGCCGTGTCTCGTAAGTTTATTCCTTTTCTAATATTCTTTTTCTTTTTCTAATTTCTTCTTTCTATAGGTCCAGTAGTCTACATCAACGAGACCCCGCCCTTCAAAGAGGAGATGGTGGGCGAGAGTTCGAAGGAAATGACACGACCAATCGCAGGTCAGAAAGGGAAGGCGAAGGTGATGGCGGCCGATGAAGAGAAATCGCGGGAGGTTTTGGCAGCGATCGCGGAGGAGAAATCACATGTAAGAGCGTGAATCGTTGTTCTCGAAGAGATTTTGAGGGGTTTAGAAGAGAAGGAGGAGGAAATGGTTTGTGAGAATTTGTAGACTTGTACTTGTCTTGTATAATTTTTGTAGCCTTTAGTCTTTTCTCTTTTAAAATGTATTTTTGTTTCTAAAAAAATGAAAGAAAGACTTTGGAATGAAAAAAGTGCATAGCAATGTGTTACGGCAGGTTACAAGTCCTCGATCGCAATGCTATTGAGTGGTTCGCTAGCTAGCGAACATTCCATCTCTCTAAGTCATGAAGTTGATATATCGAGGAATCGTTTAGGAATTGCGATCGACCTTCAAGCGAAGTATGGGATGACTCTAAATGCAGCGATTGGTTAGTGTAAGATGGATCTGTCGAGCTCTGCGATGATATAAGCTTTCCCTAGGTTTCGAGATATCACGACCAGGGGTCCTAGGTATCGAGGACGCATTTTCTGATTGAGAGACTTCTCAATCTTCGTGTTCCAAATGAGTATGAGATCACCAGTTTTGAAGTCATAGTTGCGAATGGTTTTCTCGTGTCTCTTCTCGAATCGAATGGCGGATCATAGACAAGCGGTGAGAACCTTCAATTGAAGTTGCTCTAAGTCAGCATCTCATTTCTGTAGAGCAATCACGCATTGTGAAATTAGATCTGTTGTCGAGAGAACCGAATCCGGAGTGGGAAGGAGATATGTCACTTTGGAAATATCTAAAGGAAGTAATGGCTGAGATCCAGTGACGGAAAAGTAGGGTGAGCATCCCAATCATTTTTAGGTAGTGACGCACTCAGCCCAGAAGACAGAGTAGGCTCCGATCGACCATTGTTTCTGATCGCCATTGACAGCTTTGAATAGCGATTGTCATACGTCGAAGTGAGATCATTCAACTATTCCATTCGCACAAGAGTTGTATCTGCTGATGCGAATATGGTTGATCCGATAGTGCTTGGCGAGGTGATCTACGGCTTCTAAGAAGGCTGTTCCATTGTCTGTGACAATTTCTCGAAGGGAGCCCTAGCGACAGATTATATCCTCGAAGATCCATTCGCTAATTGATTTAGCTGTTTCCGAACGAAGCATTTGGAATTTGGGATAGTGGGTGAGGGAGCATCATCCTTGAATGATATATCAAAAAGGACCAGATCGCGGCATATGCATAGTGTCAACATAGATTTTGGCGAATAGGGGAGCTGGCATGGAGATGGTTGGAGGGATGAGGGCTTACATAGTTGTCATGAAATTGGCATTCACTCTCTTAAAAATTTCTCTCTTTTCTTCGTTCTTTTCTTTTTCTTTCTTATGACAGTTCTTTTGGAAGGGAGGCTGTCTTTATTGGCAGTGGAAACTACTTGTACAAAGGGAGGAGTCCATGTCCGACTAGCTAATTATACTAGTCCGTCTTGGCAATCTCCTGCACCATACTGTCCCTCAAGAACTCTACAAAACTCGACACTACCTGACCATCTATTGCGGCTAACTTATTACCCCAGTAGATTGCCCCATTGGTGTCAGCGCCAGAGGCCTGCAACTCGGCGGCCTTCCCTTCTACGAAACTCATCGCTATCTTTCTCGCTTCCTCACCCAACCAATTGTTGGTGGGACTCTATAACAAACTGGGAGGAACTTCTTCCTCCTCGATCTTGATGTTGACGTTAGTCAATGACGACGACAAATCTTCCACTAAGAATGAAGAGTCAACAATCACAAAGAAAGTGAGGGAATTGAGAAGCTTACTACTAGATAAAGAACTCAATGGACCAGGGGTCCAAGGATGGAAGGGGGGACTGGCAGCCCAGTCAACTGCCTCCTTCTTGACAGAAGGGAGGGAATCAGCCCACTTGTCAGACCCCCAATTAACCTGCTCCTCCAAAGGGAGGTGAGAAGTAAGGGGAGGGGCGTCATCATCCCAAGCTAAAGAAGGGAAAGCCTATTATCAATAAACACAGACTAATAAAGACAAAACAAAATACTCACCAAGCGGATCCTCCATCAAGCCACAAGCATGCTGGATTGGCCAGCGAACGAACGGACACTTCTTGACTTTGTGCTTGCCACCGCAAGCAAAGCAGGAGAAAGAAGACCAACAGAGGTCAGCGTCGGAGGGGATGCGCTGGAGGTAGTAGTGAAACGAATCGCAATCGAGAAAGACAGGAGCAGTGCGGTGCACCACTCCAGACTGCTTGAAGAATCGGACGTAGTGGCCTTGGTGGGAGGGAGTCATGATGAATTGACAAAGATTGAACTGAAGCATAGAGATACAACCCCACACCTTTTATATGCTCAGACACAAAGGGAAGACCAAAAGGAGGTTCCTCAGTCAAAGAAGAGAAACCCGATACGCCGGACAAGAGATAGAAACAGCGGCGATCTCATGACTAGAAGAACAATAGGAACCAGTCATGAGACAGCACAGCCTGATACTGCGGAAGGCTATGCCCAATAGAGTTGAGTCATCAAAACAACACAGCCTTCCGCAGTATGACTAAGAACAATGGCAAACCTTAAACTGGAGGCTGTGAACAATAGAAAATGGGGTGACTGCAGAAGCTGACTCATAGTGACTCCTATTTTAGAAATACTATATAAACCCTGAGGGCGAAGCGGATCATCACTTCGTCCTCCTGTGAGATTACTTGTAGTAGCACGAACGCAATCAGAATCATCAGACTTCTTTTCCATCAGAACAAGAAAAGAGAAACATAAACCCATAACTACTGAGCCAATCGTTCATGCCCATATTCCCTAAACTCTCAGCAGAGGCACGCAATGGATTTAACTCGCAGAACAACTTCTTTGTAGAAGTAAAACTTAACTCCGAAGGAATCATCACCCTTTACAAGGATATCCCCGTCAGAACTTTCTTCTACATCCTACTAGACTTATTAAGCTCCAAGGCCTGCCTTGTGATTGACGAAAAGACTTGCAACTACAGTTGTGACAGTAGTTTGGCGAACCTGACAGGTATGACACGTCCAAACGAACCAGACTATGTCGGGGGCCATATGAGGCCACCAGAAACATTCGGAAATGATCGATCGGGTAGTGAAGATAGCCTTGTGGCCTGTTCGATCGTGAAGTTCCGTCATAATTGCTAATTGGCGATCCAGATCCATGACTAATTTCTGAGCTCCTTGTCTATCTTTTCACCATAGTCAGTCATTGTCGATAAAGAACTCTTCGCAGTATCATATAAAACTTGCATAGTCATTGTCGGACATGTTGCTCAGTCATTCGAGATCTGAGAGCCATTTTCGAACAAGGAGAAGTCATCAATTGTCTTGCTGAGCTGCTTCTGATCACAGAATGATGTTGTAGGAATTGGTACGTGGGTGGGTAGGATCCTCCTCCTCCTCACTGAAATGTTTACTCTGCGAGTAAACTGAGGTGGGCATTCGGAGGGATTTCGTTCAGGGCGTGGGTGAATCATTGATATGGTGCATTAGTCTGTGGACGCGATCGATCCAATCGTCAAAGTCTTTATCAATCGGTTCTTCGTTGTCTTGGTCATCAGGCTGTCAGGGACGTCGAGAGAGACTTTTGGGACCATGGTTCGAACCAGCGACATGTACCAAAGTAAAATGGAACGTGAGAATCACTACGATCCATCTGTTAATACTGGCTTGAGGTGCAATGTCTGGGTTCGCTAGCATTCCTTTGATATAGCGAGCATCAACTTCTATAATGAGGTTCCGAATGCTGATGAGGTAGAGTCAGAGTGATCGCAAGGCTCGATAGAGACCATAGAGTTTGAGTTTTAGTTGAGAGAACCTTCTTTCTCAATCATTCAGTGTGATCAAACCGAAATGATTATAGTACTATTTCTTTAGGTCGTTAGGATTGCATTGGCACAGGTGAAAGCCAACCGCAATATATGAGGTGTCGACGGCGAGTATGACGGGAGCGTCAGAAGTATAATTGAGTACTCGTAGAGTGGGCGATTCTAGAAGAGCTTGTTTTAGGTCCTCTTGAGTGGCGAGTTGATCGGGACTGAATTCGAAGGGCATATCTGTCAGAGATATATTTTTTCTTTTTCCTTTGCTCATCTATTCCTATTTACATTAGACAGTTTACATCAATAACCGCTTAGCCACCCAAGCTCCGCTTAGTAATAGAAGGTGACCAAACTATATCTATATTTAGTCTACCATCACTCTCCTTATCTACATGACTCATCCATAGTTGTTACAACTCACACGTAGTCAGTATGACTCATACTTAGCTAGTATATAAAGCTAGCAGTAGATAGACTTAGGATAAGTCTGTTTCTTTCGTTAACACCCCAATCAGTAGTCTTCCAACCCTTTAAAACCCTACACCCAGAGCCTGAAGTAAAACCTCACGGTCAACCCTAGACTGCCGTCTAACAAGAAACAGACTTCCTTCTTGCTCACTCCACACTATACAACCTCTACTCTGTCTGGCCAGCACTGAAGGTCTTCACCCACCAGATCACTTTCACCACCCAGACATCAACATCGATTAGGCTTGCTCTCTCCCCTTGTATTCCCATCAAGCCCCCCCAATATCCAACTGCCACTGTTCCACCAATGGTTTTGACTTGTTCATCATCCACTATCCCTCACCCTGCTATCCCCCCCTCCCAGGAAGGCTCTCTCCCTCCTGTCCCAGCTCCCTTCCACAACGAGACAGTTGACCCTGCCTAAGAAGAAGAAGAACAAGAACAAGAACAAGCGGGTCCCTCTCACTCAAAAGGGAAAGGTCGAGCTGAGGACAATGATGAGGACGAAGAAGAAGATCCACATGTAGCCTTTGAAACTATGAAGCAGGATTATCAGCAATTGCTATAGGTCTAACAAGACCAAGTGCAAGCGAGTCATAGAATCAAACAACAACTTCAAGTATTGATGACCAACCTCATAGGCCCCCAACCCCCTGCCCCTCTTAGGCTATTCCCCCAACCTTTCCAAGCACCCCCAGTATTCCCCCAACCTGTTCTTGCCCCTGCCCCTGTCCCTGCCCCTGCCCCTGCCCCCACCAAGATCAAGATGAACCCTCCTGATGAATTCTCTGGTGATCCCACCAAGCTCCGCAACTTCCTGCGTCAAGTGAAGCTGAACCATTTGGGATGACCAGGAATCTCAGAGGCTGACAAGATTATCTATGCCTTGTCTTATATGATCAGAGGAAATGCAGAACCATGGGCTGAGCGTCAAGTAGATGCTTACACAATGTTGAACTGGGTTGGTGCCAATTGGGCTATCTTTGAACAAGCCCTTGCCCAAGACTTTGGAGACTTGGACCCCAAGTCAACTGCTCAACTGAAGATCAAGGATGTCAAGCAGTTCAACAAGAGCGCAGAGGAGTACAATATTAATTTCAATCAATGGGCCCATGATACTGGATATGGACAAGAAGCTTTGATGACTTTATATAAAGATGGACTCAACCCCTCCCTTTTGCGACAGATCTACCTTTCAGATTGTCAACCCACCACCCTCTTTGAATGGCAGTCTCATGCTGCTGAACTTGACAGATGACATTGAGAATTTCTGGCTAGAACGTCTTCTAAGCCCCAGACTCGCAACACTCGCATCACTAACACCCCCTACCGACAAGGACCACCTGCTGGTCCCTCCACCTATTCCAACCCTGCTGCCCCCAGAATCAAACAAGAAGAGAAGCCTGCTTCACTAGGAGGAATTCCCAAAGGAGCATGTTTCAACTGTGGACGATTTAGCCACTTTGCCAGTTCTTGTCCCAATGCTCCTAGGATGAGTACTTCTGGTTCTGGAAGCTGCTCCTTCACCCCAGCAGCTAGAGGTCATGGAGGAAAGAAACCTGGTCAAGGAAGAAACGTTCAAGTTCTGGAGACCTCAGCCTCGATTGAGGAGGTCAACTCCAATGAAGATTCTTGTCAAGACTTTGAGAAGTGTGGTATCATCAACTGGGAGCCTAAGAGGAAAGAAGAGCTGAAGAGAGCTTTGGAGAAACAGGGTTTTTGAACAGTCCAGACAATAGCTCGTGCATTGCGGACTCCTTTTCTACGTGTACCACTACCCCTATGCAATCTATTTCTCAAATTCTTGGTGCACTTGATTCGAGTGAAGAAGCCTTAACCATACCCCTTTGGTTGGAAACCACAGACACTGGTAGACGAATTGCTGCCAGTGCATTGATAGACTCTGGTGGCTCTGGATGCTTTATAAACTGGAACTTCGTGCAGGAGTGCGATATCCCTTTTTATCGATTGGAAGGACCAATCCCTGTGCAGAATGCAGATGGGACAGACAACCAAGGAGGTCCCATTGAATATGCTGTAGACCTGTGGATGGAGACGCCAGATTTTCCTAGGGAACGAACCCATTTGGAAGTGACAAATTTAGGAGATATGATATAGGTTATCCTCAGCTACCCGTGGCTCAAATGTAATGATCCCCTGGTTGACTGGAAGGCTGGAACACTGACTTCATGTCAGACTGTGGCCCCAACCGAGTCTTCTCAGGCTGGAGTGATAGTGTCACGAGTAGGCTCTATGTTGAATGGCGACTCCTACGCCAAGATTATCAGATTGGTCTCACTGGGAGACTATGCAAGACCCACTACTGTGGAGGAAGATATGAAGAAGTATGTGCCGAAGAAATATTGGAGGCACTGGAAGGTGTTTATGAAAACTACCTTCAATGAACTTCCCCCACGACGACTAGAATTTGACTATGCAATTGATCTCGAACCTACCTTTAGACCCAAGATCAGAAAAGTGTACAAACTCACTGAGTACGAACAGGGAAAGCTGAATGAATTCCTGGAAGAACAACTTGCAAGTGGACGAATACGATGATCAAACTCCAAACAAGCTGCCTCATTCTTCTTTGCTCCTAAAGGTGAAGAAGTTAATGCCCAAGGACAAGATGCTAGACTATGTCCAATCCAAGACTATCGCTATCTGAATGCTCACACAATCCCAGATGCTTACCCCTTACCTCTCATTTCTGAGATTATTCAACAGACCAAGTTATCAGAAGCGGAATTGTTCACAGTCATGGATATTCAATGGGGCTTTAACAATATTCGCATCAAAGAAGGAGACGAATGGAAAGGAGCCTTCAACACTCGACGAGGGCTGTTTGAGCCCACTGTTGTGTTCTTTGGAATGCAAAACTCACCTGCCTCCTTTCAACGAATGATCAACATTCTCTTCAAAGAGGTTATTGATTCCAAACAGGTCTACATCTATATTGACGATATCTTGATTATGGGAAAGGACCTCACTGAACTTACCTATTGGACAGAACGAACTCTAGAGATCATGGAGAAGAATCAATTGTCCTGCAAACCTGTCAAGTGCCAGTTCGAGAAAAAGGAAGTGATTTATCTGGGGATGATGATCTCTAAAGGCCACATTGCTATTAACCCCAAGAAGGTTGAGGCGATCAGGACCTGGCCTATCCCCCAGAAGAAACGAGACCTCCAATCCTTCCTTAGCACTGCCAACTTTTGGTGAAGGTTTATCAAGGACTACTCCCTGATTGCTTGTCCTCTTAATGAGCTCCTACGAAAGGATCAAGAATGGATTTGGACCCCTAGGCAACAACGTGCTTTTGATACCCTCAAGAATGCGCTTACCTCTGCTCCTGTTTTGAGAACTCTGAAACCAGATCTTCCTTACCTTCTGGAGACAGGTGCCTCTGGTGTTGCCCTGGGTGCAGTCTTGACCCAGAAAGAGAATGACGAAGAAGATTGGCATCCCATTGGTTTCTACTCCAAGACCCTCCTCCCAGCTGAACGAAATTATCCCACCCATGACCAAGAACTTTTGGCTATCATATCTGCCTTGAATGAATGGAGATACCTCCTACAAGGGACACGACAGCCCATTATGATCAAGACTGACAACCAGTCCCTCCAATACTTCATGATCAGCTACCAACTCTCCAGATGCCAGGCTAGATGGTCTGAGTTTTTAGCTCACTTTTGGTTCAGAATCAGCTACCAGCCTAGGATCAAGAATAAGGCTGATGGACTCTCCAAACGTCCAGATCATTACCCAGAGTCTTATGAGGAGGTGGAGGACAAGGTCCTTCTGCCAAAAGAACTTTTTGTCAATGCGCTTTTCATCAATGCGATTATCAGTTTATCATCCCCCAACTTTTTATCCAAGCTTTGCTTTCATTCCCCCCTACCCCTTGAGATCATGGCCAAAATAGAAGATCCCTCTTCTGGATACACCCATGTAGATGGCATTGTGAGTGATGCTGGAGATCATATAGTTGTGCCAAAGGACATATCTTTGCGCATGGACATTATTTGATTGACCCATGACACACCCACTGGTGGCCATCCTGGCATTGAGAAGATGAAGGAACTGCTCCTCCATCATTACACATGGGAAGGTGCCCCACAAGATATCACCAATTACGTGAAGTCCTGCCTTGCTTGTTAACAGACCAAGGTTTATCCACAGAAACCCACTGGACTTCTCCAACCATTACCCCCTCCTACTAAACCATGGCAACAGATCACTGCTGATCTAATCGTGGAACTCCCTAACTCAAAAGGATTTAATACTATTCTAGTTGTGGTGGACAGATTCACCAAATGGGCTCACTTCATCCCAACAACTGGAAACCTGTCTGCTAAAGGAACTGCTGCGCTGTTTCAAGAACATGTCTGGAAGCACCATGGATGGCCAGAGAAGATCATTACTGATCGAGGAACCCAATTCTCATCAAAATTTGCTACGTCATTGAATGAACTCCTAGGAACCACTTCTGGGCTTTCTACTGCCTATCACCCCCAAACAGATGGACAAACTGAATGAACCAATCAAGAGCTAGAGCAGTATGTACGGCTCTACACTAACTTCATGCAAGACGATTGGAAAGATTGGTTAGCTCCAGCGGAGTTTGCTTATAACAACCGAGAACATTCCTCCACTCACCAATCCCCCTTCTGGCTTGAATATGGTCGACACCCTCACACCCCCTTATCAGTTCCAACCCAAACCTCAAATCCTAATGCCAACGAGTTTTACGTGCAGCTCACTAGAGCTAGAGAGAACGCTGAAGAATCTCTTCAAAAGACTGCTAACTCAATGAAGCTTTATGCCGATCGAAAACGTCAAAAGGAACCCACGTTTTACGAAGGACAAAGGGTCTGGCTTGATGCCAAGAATTTGAAAACTGGCTGGCCCACGAAGAAACTGGATGTCCGCTGGCTCGGACCTTTTATAATTCTAAAACAAGTATTGCCTGTGGCTTACCGACTAAAGCTACCACTGTTATGGAGGATCCACCCTGTGTTTCACGTTTCACTACTCAAAGCTCTAGAGGAGAATCTCGATCTCCATCCCCCCATTGAGGAAGATGATAACCTCCAACCACCTCCAGATGTGATCGAAAGAGAGCCCAAGTATGAAGTGGAACGTATCTTAAACCATACCCCAGGTAAACGAAATCAGCAATACTTAATCAAGTGGAAAGGCTACCCGATAGAGGCAGCCACCTGGGAACCACAATGGAACCTCAAGCACGCGAGAGACATCTTGATGAATTATGAAAAGTCTATTCAAGCAGTGATTTAACTCTCTTTCACGAATACTACCAACATCACAATCGTTGAATCTCTTTTTCTCTTTTTCAATCTCCGACAATTATAAGGACTTCCCCTTCCCAACAATCATCAAAAGAAGCATGAAATGCCCCGCGAAGTTCGTTACGCCCACAAGTCAACTGGGAGGCGTCCACCTCGAGGGAACCCCCCTGCTTCTACCTCCAACCTCCCCCCTGATTCCTCTTCCTCCTCTTCCTCATCCAACAGTGTCTTGGTTACTCAACGGTTCAAGAAGCCAAGACAGCACACTGATACTATCGACAAGCCAGGACGAAACTGAAACTACTGAGGGCTCCCCTTTGCCAAGGTCGAGCACCTATCTGGGTGCCCCGAGACCTACATCCCTTTCATTTCTGGAGCACGTCGATGCAAACTCAACTACAACTATCACTGGTACACATTCAACGAGGACAGCAACTTTGATGACAAGAAGAATCAACTTGAAGATTGGCTGGAGGCATACTAAGTTGGGTGCCAACTTTTGATGGTTATACCGGACCAGGACGAATCCGATGTCACCACCCCCACTATCCCTGAAGACCCTATCTCACACTGCATCCATCGTGTTGCCGAGTAACTCCATACTACCAGGAACGGCTACCGCTCGATGATGGATGCCAAGTATGAAAGGATCCTTGACCTGGAGGAGAATGCAGTGATGTGTAGAAGGCTGGCTAAAACTTGGTTGCGACATGCCCAGGAGTTGGACAACCATTACCACTGGTTTGACCCAGATGGACACCTGCTTCAACCCCCAGTTTATAATAGCACGACCTAGGGACCGCATGCTGTTCCCAAATGTTGGGTATTCCTTGCGCCTCCCTTCTGGATGTGTGGTTAGAGAAGGTGATATCTACTGGAGAGTTGAGGAAAAGTATACCTAGTGGATAGTCTTTGATCCGACATCTGTCCACTCATCCCTCCTCTTCATCGCTCACCCATCTCATCACCCCTCTGCCCACCTCTACCATCCCTTTACACCTCCCCTTGACACCCTTCCTTCACTTCGAAGAGTCTTCTTAAAATTTGGGACGAATTTCCTTTTTGTGGAGGTGAATATCAGAGATATATTTTTTCTTTTTCCTTTGCTCGTCTATTCCTATTTACATCAGACAGTTTACATCAATAACTGCTTAGCCACCCAAGCTCCGCTTAGTAATAGAAGGTGACCAAGCTATATCTATATTTAGTCTACCATCACTCTCCTTATCTACATGACTCATCCATAGTTGTTATGACTCACACGTAGTCAGTATGACTCATACTTAGCTAGTATATAAAGCTAGCAGTAGATAGACTTAGGATAAGTCTGTTTCTTTCGTTAACACCCCAATCAGTAGTCTTCCAACCCTTTAAAACCCTACACCCAGAGCCTGAAGTAAAACCTCGCAGTCAACCCTAGACTGCCATCTAACAATATCCTTCCTAGTGAGCTTGACTAGGTGGTGCGCTCAATGTGCGAAGTTGCGAATGAATATTCGAACGACGCCGATCGTGCCAAGGAAGGCTCGAACTTCGGAGAAGTCTTTACATGGACCCCAGTTTTGGATCGCTGAGATACGCGATTTGTTAAGGCGCAGTGGTCTTTCGGTCGGCTTAGAGCGGTCAATGGATAGAGCAGAGATCCCAGTCAAACGACTAGGGTGGGGTGTCTATGTTGAGATCGAAACTGGAATACAAACTCTAACTATGCGTACTTATCTACTCTGAGTTTGAATTCTAGGACTCGACGACAATCCATGGAACGGCTGACTAAGCTGCTGCAGATGGCTGTGCAACTGCGGATGGCGTCATTGCCGACCAATGGCGGAAGTTGCTCATGTGTGACAGTCACGGTCACAAGTGACAAGAAGGAAACGAAGGGATAAGGAAGGTGGTGAATGAATGAGACAAGATTAGATAGGCTGCGATAAGATAAGATAAACGAAAAGAATGAACGTATCATAACATCACTCTCCCTTCAGAATCGCGTCCGCGCGAGTTCAACGTAGGCGTTGGAGATGTCTCGAGCAGTCTCGTAGAAGCCAGCGGGGTGCGTAACAGGGGATAGCAGGGAGGTAATGACCGTATCGTCGTTGGATGTCCAAGGCCGAAAGAGGGAGCGTGAGCTGGTATAAATGAAGCATTTGGCCACGACTATCCAGTCGCACAACGAGAGTGACTGCGTTGGTTGGGCCTTCTTCGTAGATCCAGACTCGTCGTACATGGGCAGGGAAATGGGGGAAGAGGACAGAGACGTCGAAATCGGAATCCAGAGCACGATCGACTTCGGTGGGCGTGAGTGGGACAATGACATTGATGTTGTCGGACACCGTCGGTGGTTTGTAGCCTTCGCCGTACGAGTCGGTGATTGGGTCGTAGAGGCGATCGTTGATGCCAAAGAAATTGTCCATGCGAATGACGCGGATCTGAAGTCTCGGGGCTGGTCATTTTGGGTTCAGAGTGTGGAACTCGTCAACCAATTCTTGGGCGTGCACGACATCAGATGCGGATTGCCAAGTGTTCTCTTCATTGGTATAGCCTTCCCAATGCACTAGGTATTGGAGCTGCTTTCGGTGAATTCGGGAATCCAAGATTTTCTCGACGACGTATTCGGTTTCGTCGTCCAACTGGAGGGGAGGAGGGGGAGGAGGAGCTTTTTGATTCGGATAGGAAGAATGACGGTAAGGGGACAGGTAAGACTCATTGAAGACCGGATGCAAGCCCGTCCATTCATGAGGGAGTTCAAGTCGGTAGGCAGAACAACCAATTTTTTCAATGACCTTAAAAGGTCCGAAGCGTTTATTGTCGAGCTTCTTCATTGCGCGATTGGTTTTGATGTTCGTGGCGGCGAGCCAGACTTTGTCTCCAGGGGTATACTCATGAGCAGGTCAGGATCGTTTATCGTGACTGGCCTTCATTCTTTCATTGGCTTGTCCGAGGGCAGACTCAGTCTCTTGATGGACACGTTTCATTCACTCTGCGAACTGGGTAGCGGACTCGTTTCGGACTTCTCTTCAGGTATCGTTTCCGGACCAGGGATGTTGGCCGTAGTTGACGTAGAAAGGGGTTTGGGTGGTAGCAGCATGGACAGAGTTGTTATACGAGAACTCAGCCAGTGCTAACCATTCCTTCCAATTATCCTGACGATGATTGATGAAGACTCGTAAATATTGTTCGAGAGTCTGATTCATTCATTCGGATTGACCATCAGTTTGAGGGTGGTAAGCGGTGGAAACATTTTGTGTTGTGCCTAGGAGGTGAAAGAGATCAGTCATGTATTTGGATACGAATCGTGGATCGCGATCGTGAATAATCCGTCGTGGGACTCCATGATCTCGGATGACGCGGTCCCGAATGATCTTTGCGAAGCCTTCTGAATTGAGTTCGATGTGGGTGGGCTTGAACTTGACGGCTTTCGAAAATGTGTTGACGATAGTCAGGATAGCATTGTAACCCTGACACTCGGGGATTGGTCCTACGAGATCGACAGTGATCGTGTCCCAAGGGTGAATCGGGGGATCAAATGGGTGGAGTGGGGTCTTCGCGGGCAGATGAGATGCCTTGGTGCGTTGACAGGTTTCACAGCCGGAGATGTACTGTTTCACATCTCGACGGATAGTGGGCCACCAGTAATCACAACAAAGGACTTCGGTAGTCTTGAAGGGACTGTAATGTCCTGATAAAGGGTTGTCATGATACCGAGAGATAATTTCGCCACGGAGAGGTTTGTCAATGGAGACATAAATCTGATCGTTGAAGGTGAGAATACCATTGTCTTGGGTCTTCCAACCGTTTTCTTGTTTTCTTTGAAGGAGCGTGACGGAATCTTCTTTGTTCCGATAGGAACTCTTGATGCGTGAGCGAAAGTGGTCAGGCTCAACATCGAGTTGAACCGGTCGAAGGTCTATGATAGGGTGAGAAGGAACAGAAAAAAGAGAGTCAGGTAAGAGAATCATATCATCATTGTCGTCCACCCCCCTCACAAATCCTGGTCGTCTCGACAGGATGTCAGCCTTCGAGTTGGCCTTACCAGCGACATGATGAAGGGTGAAGTGGAAGTCCTGCAACTCCGTGAGCCAGCGGGCTTGGCGCCTGTTGAGCTTCTGTGGCTTCTTGAAGTACTGGAGGTTGGCGTGATCGGTCCAAACCTCGAAGACTTGTCTAGCAGACAACAAATGCTTGCGAAACTCTTGGAGAGCGGTCATTATGGCGAGGAGTTCGCGATCGTAAATTTGATAATTTCGTTCCGCAGGACTGAATGACTTCGAGAGGAATCCGATGGGCTTCCAGATGTTTTCTTGTTTTTGTGAAAGTATAGCGCCTTCAGAGGCATCAGTCTCGATACGGAGTAAGTCGTGATCATTGGCGATAGAAAGAACAGAAGCGGAAGTAATGATAGTTTTGAGGACGTCGAAGGCGTCCTGACATTGATCAGTCTATTCGAAAGGAGTGTTACCAGTTAAGATATTAAGGGGGCGGGCAATACCGGCAAAGTGGTGAATGAAGCGACGGTAGAAATTGCAAAACCCAAGGAAAGACTGAACGTCGCGCTTGCAGGTCAGAGTCGGCCAATTGGTGATACCTTGGACCTTGATCAGGTCCATCTTGACTTGGCCTTCTGAGACAACAACTCCGAGATATTCCACTTGCTTTTGGTTGAATTCGCATTTATCGGGCTTGAGGTAAAGTTTATGCTCACGAAGTAGAGACATGACTTTGTGGACGTGCCGATGATGCATCTCGAGATCCTTGTCAAAGATCAGTATGTCGTCAATATAGATCAATACGTGACCTTGGTGGATCTGAACATGGAAGATGTCGTTCATCATTGTTTGGAAAGTAGCAGGCGAGTTCGTGAGTCCAAAAAACATGACCAAGGGTTCGAACAAGCCACGGTTAGTCCTGAACGCGGCTTTATGTTCGTCGCCTTCTTTGATGTGAACGTTGTTGTAGCCCCAACGAATGTCCAATTTAGTGAAGTAACGGGCATTCTGGAGAGCATCGATGAGTTCAGTGATCAAAGGGAGTGGATAGCGATTCTTGATGGTCAGGTCATTCAGTTTGCGGTAATCCTGGATCGGGCGTAATCGACCGTCTTTCTTCTTGATGAAGAAGAAGGGGGAAGCGATAGGGGAGATGGAAGGGCGAATTCGTCCGGTTTGGAGGTTCTCTTCGAGGAATTCGTCAAGTTGCAAATGTTCATCCACGCTAAGGGGGTAGATCTTGCAATCGAGTTTTTCTTCGGTTCCGGGGAGCAACTCAATCGCGTGGTCCCAAGGGCGGGATGGTGGCAGTTCGTCGAAGTCTTTCTTGGTGAAGACGTCTTGAAATTCGTGGAGATAATCGGGGACGATGTCCTTCCAATCGCGGTCCTTTCTCTGAGCTTCAGCAGCTTTGATTGCGAGTTCTTGCGATTTGGTCATCAACCGAATCTGGATGGCAGGAGCGAGATCGATTATGAGGAGATGATCGTCATCCTCCAGAGTGAGATTGTTGATGTCGGAGGAATCGACAGAGGGACGACAGTCTGATGGGCATCGATTGAAATCCAGGGTACCAGCCATCCAGTCCGTGGAGGGGTTGTAAGTCCTGAGCCAATCATGTCTGAGGAAAATCTGTCCTTTGCCGAGGTTGGTTACGCCAAAGCTAATCCTTTCCACGTGGGTTCCGATCCGTAGCTCAAGAGCGACCATATCCGTGATGGGGCCTTTGGTGTTTGGTTGTCCGTCAGCATTATGCACTGGGATGGGTCGAGCAAGGGGAGTCGTGTGGAGATCGTGGTCTCGGACGTACTTAACATCAATACAGGAGCCTTCGCATCCGCTATCGATGAGAGCGGTAGCAGTGTGCTCCGTTCGATCGTCCAGGGTGACGAGGTGGGCTTTGAGTACGAGTTGATTTCCTTTGGAACCGCGAACGAAAACGTGAGGTTGTTTGAGTTCATTCAGGGCTCGGATGGCGTTCTCCGGGGTGAGAGCAGTGATTTCATCGATGGTGGACTGCACCATTTCTTGTGAACGTGCAGGATGCGACCAATGTTGAAGGATGGAGATTGCAGAATTAGCATTGCCCTTAATAGCATTAACGGTGTCTAGAGGTGTTAAAAGAGAGTTGACGTCGATTGAAACGACAGAAGGAGACAATGGTTCGGGAATGGGGGTTTCGGGGCATTCAATGCATGCATCTGACGGAACAAGTTTCGGAAGGGGAGAAACAGCGGGGGTATTGGATTCGGGTATAGTAGGTATTGTACATGCCGTTGTTGTAAATAATGGAGAAATGTCTGATACAGTGTTGTGCCAGAGCAAGCAGCTACCAGTCGAATGAAGGGAACGCATCTTCATCGACCGTTGACAAAATCTGATTTGTCATCCAGGGTGGGGGCTCCGTTCGCCGAGCTGTACTCCTCTTCGGAAAGGAGGTTCTTCAGCTCGTTCAGCTCCGACGTGGTCATGTCGTAGAAGAGGGCGCGGACATTCACAGCAGCCTTCTCCTTGGGACAATCTCAACGGAAATGTCCTATCTCCCCACAGTTGAAGCATCGGTGGGCCTGGCGCGTCTTGTCGACATCCATGGGCTTTCCTTGACCGCCATGAATGATCCCAGTCGGAACACGACGATCTTCAGCAGGTGGGGCTTGGGGACGAGGAAAGGTTTGAGGCACGAATCGTAAGGAAGAGGCAGCCGGACGACGAGCTTGTTCTTGTTGGCGATAATGCTCGTGAAGCTGTCCGATGGCTACGACCTTTTCGATATAGTTGGCCCAAACCGTGGGGAGGGGAGGGTTGAGGTACATTTGGCGAACAATGTCGCGATGGATGTTTTTCTCAAAAATCCGGATCTTTTCTTTATCCTGGCTGAGGCCAGCAAGTTTTGCCTTCATCTCGTACCTGACGAGGTATTCCACAATGAGTGATGACCCTTGCGTCATGGTTTCAATCTCTTCTCACGCGCGTTGCTCCGAGGCGGTGTCCATGAAAGCTCTGTCAAGACCGAGCTTGAAGTCTGCCCAATCAGGGAAGGGGGCAGCGTTGCCCTGGGCGTCAGTCTGGTCGAGGAAGTCGTCAACGAACTGTTGGGCCCAGATGGCAGCAGTCCCTTCTTTCATATAAGAAAGAGTGACGAGGGCGCGTTCAGTCTTGTCGGTGATGCCACGACCGGCAAGGAAGATGATAACTTGTCGATACCAGTCCTTGTAGGTCTTTGGATCGCCATTGAATGTGCTGGGTTCTGCGAGCTTAATCTTACTAGAGACAGTGGCAGCCATTGGAAGAGGAACAAGGAGGGGACTGTTGGGCGGTGAAGGAGAAGGAGATGTGTGCGGGGTTGGTTCCAATTCGGGGTCCATGTCAAGGGGGAGAGCTAACGGCTCTCAAGAAGAAGGACTTGGGTTTTTGGAGGAAAGGGAAGAAGGAGCAGAAGGAGGCGGGTCTGAAGGTTCAAGTTCTGGTTCAAATTCTATGGAAGTGATCCGTTGCTTTCCTTTGGAACTAGGTCGTGGGAAAGGTGGATCAACCGGTGGAGGTGGGGTTCGTCGAGGTCTGAGACCTAGAAAGGAGAACGAGATGGGAGTCCGCGGTACGAAGGTGGAGGGCCCGGATTCGAGCGAAGAGATGGAGGGAAGAAGAGGGGGAAGAAACTGCGACGAGAAGGGTGAGTGGATCTCGTGATCTTCAGCGTCTTCGAATTCTTGTTCTTCTTCGGGTTCCGAGGTGCTGTAAGAGGGCCTTTGCGACGGGCGAGACGTGCTGGCTAATGGTTGAGTATGAGATGGATTTCTCGTACGTCTTGCGTATCATGACGTCGGAAAACGTAGATGACAGGGACAACAACTTGTTCTGTAAGGCGACGAGGGTGATGAACGTGAAAGCGAACTTGGAGATGGATGACCGGCTCTACTTCAAGGAGAGTGGATGGGTCGGACGGATCTTCAATCGGGGAAGACGGGGCAGTATCAAAAGATTCCTCGGATGAGGACGACAAAGGAGACAAAGGCGGGGAAGGGGCGAGGTCGGGTTCGTAGAATTCGTCGACCAACGGGTTGAGCTGTTCTGTGAGAGAATCAAGCTCTGCTGGTGACAAGTCTAGTGCGGCAGCGGTGATCAGACGTGCATTGCTAATGAGCTCGGACGTCGATGCCTGATGTGGTTCGGGGTTGGTGAGGGCGTAGGGCGGAGGTGGCGATGGAGAGCGCGAGGCCAGGGTGGTGGTTGAATCAGTTACCGTGCGGGGATGTCAGAGTCACCCGTGGTTCTCTGAACGAGAAAGGTTGGCTTTGCAGGGGGAGCCTGGGTTGGGATTCCAAGGCAACAACGACGGTCTTTGTCTGGTAACCCAAAACAAGGACGGACGATGTCAGACGAATCTTGACCCGGGACTGTTGGGGAGAAAAGCAGAGGGAAAGAAGGAGTTTCGATCTTCTGTTAAGGCACAGTGGTCTTTCGGTCAGCTTAGAGCGGTCAACGGATAGAGCAGAGATCCCAGTCAAACGACTAGGGTGGGGTGTCTATGTTGAGATTGAAACTGGAATACAAACTCTAACTACATGTACTTATCTACTCTGAGTTTGAATTCTAGGACTCGACGACAATCCATGGAACGGCTGACTAAGCTGCTGCGGATGGCTGCGCAACTGTGGATGGCGTCATTGCCGACCAATGGCAGAAGTTGCTCATGTGTGACAGTCACGGTCACAAGTGACAAGAAGGAAACGAAGGGATAAGGAAGGTGGTGAATGAATGAGACAAGATTAGATAGGCTGCGATAAGATAAGATAAACGAAAAGAATGAATGTATCGTAACACGATTCATCCAGTAGTCATCCTAAGTGCATACATCGGTGTCCGAGAACGGTGGTCTCTTCTGCACATAAGAATGATTTATAGCCTGACATGGTTCCGCCGCAATATTTCATTCGCTGTACTATCCGATTGAGATTCCCGAAGTGTTCCCACACGAATCATTGGATTCCCTCATTCTCTGGAATCGTTTCATAGGATCCGTCAGGTAATAGGTATCGAGTCACGGGACCCTTCACAGGGATATCATCGATATAGGGGATCGTAAACTCCAGAATCTCTGGTTGGAGAATATAGGTTACATCATCGTGAAAAACGGGCACAGAATTCATCCATCTCATGGGTAGGGTAACTAGTTGATGAGCCCCATAGGGTGTTTGGAACGTGGTTAGATCGCGAGATGAAGGCGCGATCACTCGTTCATCATATCCGATGTAAAGATCAAACATAGCGCTGCAGGATCGACCGCCGAACTGTTCAGCTGAGTGTTTGGGGATTGGCGTGACTCCTGAATGTCGAATCGTGACTTGATTGAGTGGTTTGAGACTGTGAACGATTCTAAGTTCTTTCCCTCCTTTCTTTAGAACAGTGAACCATTGCGATCGATAGGAGGAGTTGGAAGGTTCGTAGACACCAGCATCGACTTTTCGCTGGATAACTTTGCATACTTCATAGTAGATCCCTGGGGGAATTGGAATATTCTTCTGCACCCAAGGCGTACGTGGTACAACCAGAAGGTCGACGGGAGGGAAAAAGTCAGATCTGAAGTGTCCTTGTTCGGAGTCGTTCCAGGTGAAGGTGAGATCTTGCTTTCTCATAAAATCGTGAAGGAGAGCCCTTTCCTGAGGCCAAAGGAAATCTCTGGGGTGAGCTTTATCAAAAAGCTCCATTCGTTCGATCATATATCGTTCGGTCGGAGTAAATGTCGGGGGGTTCGGGTTGAGTGTTGGCATGTCCGCGAGTGGATCGCCAAGGATTTTTCGGATTATTCGGAATTTATTGGGGAGTTCAGCTACTACGGAGCAAACTTTCTTTGAGACGGGTTTATATTTCTTTTTTGACGCGAGGAAGGTTGCAATTTCCATCAATTGATCAAGTTGGTCGGAATCGGAAGGTCGATCGCTAGTTGATCAAGATTTAGAGATTAGGTTGGGAAGGTCACAAGCAGATAAATAGGCATGGGAAACTGTTGAAACTTTATTTGTTGCACATAGAGGCGCACAGGAATTGATAGATAGCATAGACGTAGTGTGGTCGTAATCTAGAATTATCGCAATCTCTCCTTGATCAGGAATCAAATCCTTGATGAGCGAAAATCCGAATGGTGCTTCAGCAGTCCTCATGGAACCGTTGGAATTGCGATGGTCCTTCCACTATTCGGATCGCAAATAGTGATTGTCTGGTTTTCATTGGTGAAATTCTTGATGAGACTTTGAGCTAAAATGTCAAACAGTCTTCCGAGCAGGATATCGTAGGCGGGAGCGCGAATGACATGGATCTGAAGGTAGAGGGTTATGTCACCAATCTGACAGGGGACATTCCTTGCGAGACCTAACGACTGGTCTATTTCGCCGTTGGCCGATTGCATGTTTAGTTGGATAGTCAGGTCGTAGATTAGTCCTAGGTCGTGACAAACGGCTTCAGACATAGCGATAATCTGAGATCTGGGATCGACAATACATTCGATCATTTCTTTATGATCGATCAATATGACGATCGATCGGAGAGCATGAAATTCCTTTGCGATGGTAATGGTGTGAGGGGTTTCATTGGACGAGAGGGTGTTCAGATATAATTCATAGGGGTTGGGAACGGTGATGGAACAATTGTTGTCATCATTGCAATAGGGAAGAGTGTCATTTGGAATCGCTTCTACTTCAATGGTTTTGACCACAATCGGTTGACTCGGAGGCTGAGTCTGTTTAGGGGTTACTGCCTCTCAAACCTTCGATCGGACTTCAGGTGAGAGGGATAGCAACCCTTCGGGGGATAGCGTGACACAAGGGGTTTTCATTGAATGAGTATAGATGTTGGAAGCAATTTTTGAGTCTTGAATCAGCGCTTGAGTGTGGTACGAGGGGTCTTTGTCTCTTTTCGCCATCGGAGAGCCAAAGTTTCGGACATGGGGCGGTATGTAGTTAGACTCTTTTGCTTTTGCGAACGGATGTTCTGTCGTAGCTGGTTGAGTCGGGGTGGTCGCAATCGGAGCGCTCAATGGTTTATCAGTTGCTTTCTCTTTGTCCGGTTCTTGTCATCCAGGCCGAACGATTTCTACTCCATCGAACATCTTCTTACTCCTTAACATGAAAATCTCTTTTTCGAGAGCGGCGATCTGTTTGTTGGTGGTCAGTTGGTATGTTTCGGTCACTGGATTGCATTGGATACCCGCTGAAATTCCGTACATCATTCCAGTCGGAGTCAGGTTTTGCTTGTACCATTCATCCATTCGTTCTTTCAGGGTTTTTCCCGGCATTTGCTGGGGGACGAACCTGTCGTTCGGGAGTACGATCCTTCCTTCGAAGTTCTTCTTGCATCGACCATTTTGAAAATATTTGTGGCAGGTTGGGCAGCTTCCGATGAAGTGATCGGGACTTCCACAGAAGATGCAAGTTTTTGGTTTGAATGGGTTGGGAGCGTTGGGTTGTCGTTCCGATGATTGTGGCGATCGAGGGGGCAGGTTTTGTTTCAGGGGACCTCTATTGTCCAGGGTTTTGACGAGCATAGTCATTAGTTTCTCCATGAAGACACTGAGGTCTTCTTGCTTAGTGGCAGGGGTAGTAGTCGTCATCGAAGTCGTAGCTTCGCGTGGTAGGAAAGTGTTTGGAGACATTCCATACAGAACGAAATGGGCTGCCTCATTGATATCGTTTACCCTGTAAGGATCATCGGGGAAGTGATCAGGGAACTTGATTTCCAGTCATCGGATGATCCTAGACCAGAGTTTGGGTTGGAATCCTTGGACAAAAGCGCGACTTTGTTCTGCTTCAGAGATTCTGTTCTTCGATTGCAGGAATTTAGTAATCGCCAGGAACGATCAGAAATACACTCCAAGTTCGTTTGTGTTCATGATCCCTAGTCGAAGCTGTTCTCTGACTATCTTGTCCATATCAGCGATGGACCACTTTTGATTGTCTTCCAATCCTGGGTATAGCTTATAGATGGCGGCGATGAATTCGTCGAATGTGTGTCTGGCTTGGAACTCTGTTTGGTATTCCCAGAGTTCGGAGGTATCGATGTTAACGTATTTGCAGGCGTAAGTCTTTTTAGCATCATCGTCAGTGATGCTACAATTGGCGAAGAGACCTCTGAGGTCTTGGAAGTACCTTTGAAGTTCATGAGGTTGTTCAGGGTTAAACTTCGGGGCAGTCGAGTGACCATGAGCAGGCATAACTAGAGTTGGTGGAGTTGTCATATTTGTTGTAGAAATCGAGGATAAAGACCAAAGTGAAGTTGTAGAGGATGGTTCGTTGGGTGAATCGGGATTTTCTATTGAAGTTGAATTTCGATTTATTTGGGAGAGGGGAAGTGTTGGTTGGGTTAGATTGATGTTCCAAATGAATCTATCTCATAAGGTTGTGCTTCGAGTGACTCAATTGTGCGTCGGGAACGGCAGTTCGAAGGACTGAGTCGAAGGAATCTTTTTAAGATTTATTAGTGGGCCCTCGCGGTGGGCTCCAAAATGATACGTCTGCTTCATGTATGAGAACCAAACACAGAACAAGGTGCAAGGACGACTATAAAGAGTCTCGACACAGTCTATGATCGATGATCGTGGATAGGAAGTCTTCGATCATTCGCGAACATGATCAATCGGGGAATCGGAAGAATTAGAGAATTGAAGGAGGAAGTCTTAGAAGATCTAGAGAGGATCTAGACTCAAGAGCGAGAGAGAAGTGAATATCTAACTTGTTGGATCACTAGCTACAACATACAGTATATATATCTTCTAGTACAAGGATCCCTTTGAATGTATATGATAAAAGGGGAGCCTCTCTAATGATCTAAGGGGAAAGTAGTGAATGGGAATGAAAGAATTGAATGAAAAGGGAGAAATAGAAGAGAACTGATGCCTTTGAATAGTGTCTTCCCTTTGATATACAAACTTTCATTCGCGTTTGGAAAGCTTCGATCGCGTTCGGAGCGTTTGATGATTCTCGAACTCATTTGGGATGTTCGGGAGCTATTGGGAGTGTTCGGAGGGTTCGAGTTCATGTTCGAAGGACTTGATAGGCATCTAGTATTTGTATAGTTGAATATGCAGTGCTCAGGGGATGGAGGGGTCATATCAATGTATACTCATTCATTCAGGTTTCATGACGAGGAAGGGTTTTCTGTCCTCGTTTGACCCTCAGTGAGGGTGTGCATTAAAGTATCGAGTGTAGGGTCGATTGTTATACTTACATGCCAACTCCTCTCTTTCCGTGAGTTGGGAGCTGCCATTATCTAAGTTGGCACGATGTCTTTGTTCACTCTGGGGTGAATTTATGGCCATTGCTGGCCATCTTTGGGTGTCACTGAGGTCATGACATGGCACACCTAAATCAGCAATAGCACTCATCTGCGCCATTCCCAGGTTGTCATCATCAGGCAGTTTGCCTTGCGAGTTGCACGCCATTGAGGCCTGCGTGATTTGAGTCTTCATGTGGGTCTTTGTCATTGATGGAGGCTGTGTCGTTGACAGGGAAGCTTTTTCAATCAAAAGTTGATTTACACAGATATTCCACAATTTCTTGTGGATGTGCAAAAAAGTGTAAGGGTTGGGGATAAGTTATTACACTTTGCTCAATACCAGGATATGCACAGAACCAATGTATTAGGGCAATCTGGTATAAGCGGGAGTGGGATATAAACTTATTGTTTACCTAAGTATAACTGGTACTTAAGGTATCTGGTACAAATATGTACAAACACAGCACGGTGGCTGTATGTAACATATCTGTTACAGACTTAGAGCAACTTCAATCAAGGGTTCTCACTGTTTGCCTATAATCTACTATACAATTTGAGAAGAGACACAAGAAAAACCATTTGCGACTATGATTTCAAAACTGGTGATCTCATACTCATTCAAAACACAAAAATTGAGAAGTCTCTCAATCAAAAGATGCATCCTTGATACCTAGGACCCCTGGTTGCGATATCTTGAAACTTAGGAAAAGCTTATATCATTGCAGAGCTTAATAGATCCATCTTACATCATCTGATTGCTGTGTTCAGAGTGATCCCATACTTCACTTGAAAATTGATTGCAATTCCCAAATGATTCCTTGACATATCAACTTCACAACTTAGAGATATAGCATATTCGCTAACTAGTGAACTGCTCAATAGCATTGCAATTGAGGACTTGTAACTGCTGTAACGCATCTCTACACAATTTTTTTTCATTTCAAGCCCTTCTTTCATTTTTTCAGAAACAGAAATACAATTTTCTAGAGAAGAAAAGACTAAAGGCTACAAAAATATACAAGAAATGTAAAATCTACAATTGGTCTAAGACCATTTCCTCTTCCTTCTCTTCCAGACCCCTATACATTTCTTCAAGGACAATGATTTGCACCTTCAAACATGCCTTCTCCTCTGCGATCACTACTAAAACCTCCTGCAACTTCTCTTCATTGGTGACTGATACCTTCACTTTCCCTTTTCTACCTACAATCAGCTGTGTTATACCCTTCAAACTCTCACCCGCTGTTTCCTCCTCAAAGGGCAGGGTCTTGTTGATATAAACTACAGGACCTGAAAAAGAATTAGTTAGAAAGAATAAAAAAATGATAGAAAAAGAAAAACTTATGAGAAATGGCCCTCACCAACTTTCAAATCCCCTTTGACAATTCTCCCATCCTCACTGACTTGTCCGCATCCTTTGGTACCACCTTGGGCTGCAGCTTGTACTTCTTCCCCAGTTGTGTTTCCCCCTTCCAGTAACATCCATGTTTATCTGTGACACACTTGATGCATGATGGATCAGCAGGGTCAATCTCACAGTCAGCGCTAACTCATTTACAAAAATCGCATTGCGAATAAAATAAAAATTATTAGAAAGAAAAATTGAAAAAGAAAGAGACTTACCTTGCCCTTGACTGGGTGTAAGGCCTCCTGTATGTTTTTTCTCTTGTAGTACTCCTGTGTCATTATCACTGGAAGGGAGTGACCCTTCTCCACCATCCTCTCCCAATAGGCTACCTTTGACTGCTCAACCAGCTCTTCCTCAGTCAGCAGTTGTGCTGCTGCCACCAACTCCCCTTCACTGATCAGAGGCTCATGCCCTTCCTCCATTGTCTCCATTATCACCCCTGTCATATCTGGCATGTCAGCTGACACCTCTGCCACTTTCATTCCACCTTTGCCTTTAGCCCTCTCTGTCTCCTGATGAAACTCATCCTCCTCAATCTTACTATCCAGAAACAGCTGGAGGAGCCACTCGTGGGCTTCCTCCATCCACTTCCAGACCTCCACGTCCTGCTCCTCTCATTCCCATTCTTCTTGTGCCTCTTGTTCTTGCTTCTCTCACACCTCTCATTCTGCCCTCTCAACCTGCTTGTACTCCTCTCATCTCTCCCATTCTTCATGCTCCACTTGCTCTCATTCTTCTTGCTCCTTGTGCTCAACCCTCTCTTGTTCCTCCTGTGCAGACACCTCCACCCTCTCCCTCACCTGGTGTTCCTCTTCCTCCTTTCACTCTCACTTGACCTTCTCTGCCTCTGCTTTCTCTTCAACCTCCCAATGCACCACCTCTACTAGTCTTGGCATCAACAGCCCCCCTGCCCACTCCAACTACCCTCATCCTTTGAAGATGGTGAAAGTCTCACAGGCCTCCTTTTGCCAGGCAACAACCTCATTATCCATTGATGTTTCCTTCGGGGCCTTCATGGCCTGATTGTATGCGATCTAAGAGATAAATTAGCAAAGAAAAATGATTAAAAGACACAAGACAGACTAGTAACTTGTAGAATTGCACCCCCCAGATCTTGTAATCTTCAGGCTCAGCAACTCCATCCAGAAGTGACTTCATTTGGTCACAGATCTTCTGCTTTGCAATAGTAATAACGTTCTTTGCAATTTGGATGTCTTGACGCAGTTTTCTTGATATCATGGTGCATGGTTTAGAAGACAGTTATGTCTAAAGAGGAATGTGACACACTGGTCACACTTATAAATGTGCCTCAGCAATTACTGGCAAATCATATGATTGACTGAGAACAGTCAATATCTCAGTGAGGAGGAGATGATATGACCCCTCTGTCTTCTGAGCCCTATATATGAATACTAGATGCCTATCAAGTCCTTCGAACATGAATATGAACACTTTGAATACCCTTGATAGCTCCTGAATGTCCCAAATGAGTTTGAGAATCATCGAAGTCTCTGAACACAATCAAAGCTTTCCAAATGCAAATGAAAGTTTGCATATCAATGGGAAGACACTATACAAAGGCTTCATTTCTCTTCTATTTCTCCCTTTTCATTTTATTTCTTCATTCCCATTCACTACATTCCCCTTAGATTATTAGAGAGGCCCCCTTTTATTATATACACTCAAAGGGATCCTTGTCTTAGAAGATATATATGCTGTATGTTGTAGCTAGTGATCCAACAAGTTAGATATTCATTTCCCTCTTGCTCCCAAGTCCAGACCTTCTCTGAGACTTCTCCTTGACTTTCTCTATCAGTATTCAACTTCTCCAATCCTCAATCAATCAGGTTCATGAATGATCAAAGACTTCCTTTCTATGATTATCAATCATAGGCTATGTTGAGACTCTTTATAGTCATCCTCACACCTTGTTCTGTGTTCAGTTCTCACACACAAAGCAGACATATCAATGTATTACCTGATGGATCCTATGAAATGATTCCAGAGAATAATAGAATTTGATGATTCATGTGGGAACACTTCAGGAATCTCAATTGAATAGTCCAGTGAATGAAATATTGTGGCAGAACTATGTCAGGCTTTAAATTGTTCTTGTGCACAGAAGAAACCATTGTTCTTAGACATCAATGTACTCACTTAAGATGAATCATGTATATCAGCGATCTGAAACTGGGGTCCCTGTAAAGATCTCTCCAAAGTTCAAGCCTTCCTTGGCACTATTGGCATCATTCAAATATTCATTTGCAACTTCACACATCAAGTGCACCACCTAGTCAAGCTTACTAGGAAAGATATACCCTCCGAATTCAGTCCTGATCAGGTTGCTGCTTAAGAAGACCTAAAACAAGCCCTTCTAGAATCACCCACTCTATAAGTACTCAATTATACTCCCAATGCTCCTGTAATACTTGCTGTCAATAGCTCTTATATTGTTGGTTTTCACCTGTGCCAATGTGATCCTGATGATCCAAAGAAAAGGTACTATAATTAATTTGGTTTGATCACATTACACAATTGAGAGAGAAGGTTCTCTCAACTGAAACTCGAAATCTATAGCCTCTATTAAGCTTTGTGATTGCTTTGACTCTACCTTATTGGCATTCAAAACCTCATTATAGAAGTCAACACTCACTATATCAAAGGAATGCTAGCAAACCCAGACATCACACCTCAAGCTAGTATTAACAGATAGATCATAGCAATCCTAATGTTCCATTTTACTTTGGTACATGTTGCTGGATTGAGCCATGGTCCTGATGGTCTCTCTTGATACCCCTGACAGCCCAATGACCAAGACAATGAAGAACTGATCAATAAAGACTTTGATAATTGGATTGATCGCGTTTATAGATTAATGTACCATATCAATGATTTGCTTGTGCTCCAAACAAATACCCTCCAAATACCCACCTCAGTTTACTTGCAGAGTAAACATTTCAGTGAGGAGGAGGAGGATCCTATCCATCTACAGACCAATTCTTACAACATCATCCCACAATCAGAAACAGCCCAACAAGATGATTAATAACTTATTCTTGTTTGAAAATGGGTCTCAAATCTCGAACAACCAAATAACATGTCTGACAATGACTACACAAGTTTTATATGATACTGTGAAGAGTTCTTTATCGACAACAATCAGCTATAGCGAAAGGATAGACAAGGTGCTCACAAATTAGTCATTGATCTGGATTTCCAATTAGTGATCATAATGGAACTTCACAATTGAACAGGCCACAAGGCTATTTTCACTACTCAATTGATTGTTTCCAAACATTTCTGGTGGCCTCATATGGCCTCTGACATAGTCTGGTTTATTTGGATGTATCATACCTATCAAGTCTGTCAAATGATGCAAGCCCTCATCCCTCCAACCATCTCCACACTAGCTCCCCTATTCGCCAAAATCTACATTGACATGATACATATACCTTGATCCAGGTGTTTTTGATATATAGTCTAAGGATGATGCTCCCTCACCCACTATCCCAAATTTTGAATACTTTGATTGGAAACAGCGAAATTGATTAGTGAATGGATCTTCAAAGATATAATCTGTTGATGGGGCTTTGTAAGGAGTGGGGATAAGTTATCACACTTTGCTCAATACCAGGATATGCACAGAACCAATGTATTGGGGCAATCTGGTATAAGCGGGAGTGGGATGTAAACTTATTGTTTACCTAAGCGTAACTGGTACTTAAGGTATCTGGTACAAATATGTACAAACACAGCACGGTGGCTGTATATAACATATCTGTTACATCCTCCCCCTTCGGCTTAACTGCCGGGGTAAGTTAAGCCTGATAGCCAGGCAGAATACACATAAAACAGTCTATAAACTACATAGAAAGAACTAAGAGAAATAGAAAATAAATGCCGTAGTAAAACAACTGCAGCGACAACTACATTCGTCCGTAGTCCATCGGGACGTCAGGTATCTCTGACGTACTATCAATACGTTCCTGAAGTGAAGCTGGCTCAGGTTCGGGGATCGGCGAGCTAAGTGAGACTTGCTCGCTATCGCTGCCTGGCGGCGCAGCGCTGTCTTGTGAGTCACGCCGTGAACGGCGTCGCGACGTGCGGGACGAGTCCCAGCCATGGGGTGGTCCACGCTCGGCGAGCGTGTATGTGATTTGTCCACGCCGAGTGAACGAGTTAGATGCATCAAACGCGTCTTGGGTGATCAGGCCCACGGATGGTGTCATGAAATTGGCGTTCACTCTCTTGAAATTCTTCTCTTTTCTTCATTCTTTTCTTTTCCTTGCCTGTTCTCTTTGGAAAGGGGGCTGTCTTTATTGGCAGCGGAAACTATTTGTACAAAGAGGGGGAGTCCATGTCCGACTAACTATCTAAACTAGTCCGTCTTGGCAATCTCTTGCACCATACTGTCCCTCAAGAACTCTATGAAACTCGAGACTACTTGACCATCTAATGCGGCCAACTTATTACCCCAGTAAATTGCCCCATTGGTGTTACCACCGGAGGCCTGCAACTCGGCAGCCTTCCCTTCGACGAAACCCATCGCTATCTTTCTCGCTTCCTCACCCAACCAATCGTTGGTGGGACTCCACAACAAACTGGGAGGAACTTCTTCCTCCTTGATCTTGACGTTGACGTTAGTCAACGACAACGACAAATCTTTGACTAAAAAAGGCAAAGAAATCAGCAACTACGAAGAGACCGAGAGAGTTGAGAGCGTTACCACTAGACAAAACACTCAATGGACCAGGCGTCCAAGGACGGAAAGGGGGACTGGCAGCCCAGTCAACTGCCTCCTTCTTGATGGAAGGAAGAGAGTCAGCCCACTTGTCGGACCCCCAATTGACCTGCTCCTCCAAAGGGAGCTGGGAAGTAGGGGGAGGGGCGTCATCATCCCAAGCTAAAAAGGGAAAAGGCCTATTATCAATAAACACGGACTAATAAAGACAAAACAAAATACATACCAAGCGGATCCTCCATTAAGCCACAAACATGCTGGATCGGCCAGCGAACATACGGACACTTTCTGACCTTATGCTTGCCACCGCAAGCAAAACAGGAGAAGGAAGACCAGCAGAGGTTGGTGTTGGAAGGGATGCGCTGAAGGTAGTAATGAAACGAATCACAATCGAGGAAGACAGGAGCGGTGCGGTGCACCACTCCAGACTGCTTGAAGAATCGGACGTAGTGGCCTTGGTGGGAGGGAGTCATGATGAATTGACAAAGATTGAACTGAAGCATAGGGATACAACCCCACACCTTTTATATGCTCAGACACAAAGGGAAGACCAAAAGGAGGTTCCTCAGTCAAAGAAGAGAAACCCGATACGCCGGACAAGAGATAGAAACAGCGGCGATCTCATGACTAGAAGAACAATAGGAACCAGTCATGAGACAGCACAGCCTGATACTGCGGAAGGCTATGCCCAATAGAGTTGAGTCATCAAAACAACACAGCCTTCCGCAGTATGACTAAGAACAATGGCAAACCTTAAACCGGAGGCTGTGAACAATAGAAAATGGGGTGACTGCGGAAGCTGACTCATAGTGACTCCTATTTTAGAAATACTATATAAACCCTGAGGGCGAAGCGGATCATCACTTCGTCCTCCTGTGAGATTACTTGTAGTAGCACGAACGCAATCAGAATCATCAGACTTCTTTTCCACCAGAACAAGAAAAGAGAAACATAAACCCATAACTACTGAGCCAATCGTTCATGCCCATATTCCCTAAACTCTCAGCAGAGGCACGCAACGGATTTAACTCGCAGAACAACTTCTTTGTAGAAGTAAAACTTAACTCAGAAGGAATCATCACCCTTTACGAGGACGTCCCCGTCAGGACTTTCTTCTACATCCTACTAGACTTATTAAGCTCCAAGGCCTGCCTTGTGATTGACGAAAAGACTTGCAACTACAACTGTGACAGATGGGGTGACAGACTCATCATTAGATGAGATACGAGACTGGGGATGTCGGCAAGGACGTCCATCTGGGAACCATGTGTCATTTCCGTCACAAAGTGATGAAGGAATGCCATTCCTTACCAGTGTAGTACGTACAGACTCTCTGTATGTCTCAAGGGAGGATAAGTCCAAGACATTACCCTGGAGGGTGTCCTCGAGCCATTGGAAGGCATAGACAAAGGCGTCGTCCGCCTGTTCAAATGTAACGCCTTGTCCGGCAAAGAATGGAACGAGGGATTGTTCCGTGACATTGGATGATCCAGAGTACCAGGCTGGTTCTCTGGTGGGTTCCGCAATGGACATGTTCGATCCCGTCACAAGTGAGCGATAGCGGCTGGGCATTCCAAACAGGAGGGCCGCCACTCTGATGTATTGCGACTGTATTTGGTCGGTGTCTGTCGATGATCCGGCGGGAGCACGGGTCTTAGGTGACTTTGGTTTGTGTCGACTAACCAAAAGCATCCCGCGGAGGCTTCACAGTGAAATGCTGCCATCTCGTTCTAAGCGCACTCCAGGGTGCGCGGCATGGCGGTTTATGTAGAACCAATGAGCCCACTCTTCCGGGGAACTCGTGGCGGTTGGCTGAGACGGGTTAATCCGTCCAGGCACAGAAGAAGTCGGCACCTGTACAGGTGCATCGGTGGAGTCACCTGAAGCCCAGGCGGGAACTCTCCAATGGATTAACGAGACGCGTTGAGCGTCCGTTCTGCTCTCTCGAGGAGTCGCCTGCGCTGTCGTGACGAATGATCGCACGAGTTCGAGAGCCTCGTTATTGCCCAATTCTTGGGCTTGAATGAATAGAGCGCGCCATTGGCACGTGTTGACTGGGTATCCACGGTCATCTGCAGATCGAGTTCCACGCGGAGGGGGTAGTCCCATTGCTTCATTTCGTCGCACTGCTTCACCGCTAGCGCCAACCTGGACGGTCTGGTCAACGGGTGAGTAGTGGGCCCCAGCAGGGATGCTGGGCCAAGCAGTAATGGTCGAGCGCTTATTGCGCTGTTTGATCATCTTGCCACTAGGGCCAGATTGATTATTCACTCCCGGATCTGGGAGGTTTGGGAACTCGACATACGAGGTGGGTTGAAGGCGAGCCTTCAGTTCCTCATTCTCTCAAATGATTTGAGGGAAGCGTCTCTTGATGTATGCGTTATCCTCCTTGTCGAGGTCTCCGAACATCAGGCCACAGCCCGCCAACTTGTCGTCCGAGTACGGATCGAAATGTTCCATATCGGCTCTTCATCGAGCCTCCTCATCTGTTTCTTTTTCCTTGCCCTTGTCTTGGGCAGAGGGGTTCTTGGTCACAGGGCTGGCCACCCTTGTGTATTCTGACGATTGCGAATGCAATCCCTCGGTACGGGAGTGCTTGCACTTTCCTAGCGATTCGGCCTTGCTAGTGTCGTTAGACTTGTTCAGCTTGGCTATAAGCTGATTGGCTTTATAAAGCTCATCTTGAGTTTGTTCATAATGAGCGCGATAGTAATCACCATCGTCTTGAGCCTTCTCGAGTGAGATGGTTAGGTTTCGGATCTCTGCTATGAGTTCCTCTTGATGTGCCTTGCGGCAGTTATCAAATGCCTCTTTCAGCGAGGCGTCTTGGTACACGCTGTCTTCAATGACATGTATTACATAGTCTTTGCAGACTTTACACCTCCGGTGACTGGAGTGTATCGCGACGTTGATGGTGCTGTTACACACCCATGTTTTCGGGGGTAACTCTGACAAGTTACTTGTGTTTTGTCGAGAGCGGTGCTCTCTCTCCCCTTCAGAAGAGGGCCCACGCTGTGTCTGGCGTGGGGGTCTGATGACTTCATTGGGACCAGCCATTAGCTGATCCCCGTCGTCTCCCACCGTTTCCAGTGGTCTCGGGTCTACGGGGCGGGGGCTTGTTCTTACGCTTGTGGGCATGCTATTTTCATTCGACATCGTCGTACGGGGTAGAAATTTTTCTACCGTTGTTTTTTGTTTGTCATGCTTTTATACAAGTCACGCTTAGACTTGTGGCATCATTTTGGTGCCTCTAATTACCCCAATTGGGGTGAGTCCACCACCGGACTGGGTATGTCTGGTCCATTGATTGCCGATTAAGGCAATTATTGGTCGCGCTCGGTTTAGCGCGCCTACGAGGTGTGCTTGTCGGCACGCCTCAAGGCTCTGAGTGCAGTCGGCATTCAGTGCCTCTTAACTGGCCGTCTCGGCAGTTGAAGAGGGGTATCTACACCCATTAGGGTTAGATATTTATCTAGAGCACTAAGCTCTTTACACAATGAGATGGGCTCCCAAGTCATGTCTCCGAGGTTCCAACGAACCTCCAACTTGAGTTTTCGGTCGTCCCACCTATGGCCGACTATTTCGTCAACTAACCATTCGGTTTGAAGTGGTTCACTGAAGTCGTAAGCATCTACTGACACTCGGTTAGGGAATAACGCATCATCGTTTGGATGGTGTGGATGCAGCAAATTTATGTGAAAGCGCGGATGAATCCGTCACTTCGCGAGCTCGTCGGGGAGTTCCAACTCATAGTTGGATTCATTTGGAAAGGCCTGTACTACTTTGTACAGCCCAACGAACCTTGGCAGTAGTTTCCCTGCTCTACCTTGCAGTAGTTTAAGGTTCTTAGTCGATAGGTACACGAAGTCGTTTACTTTAATTGACGGTTCTTCCCTTCTACGCTGATTAGCGTAGTGTCTTTGAAATACGCGATGCGCAATGATCGCGTCGTGAGCAGCTGCCAGATTCTGCAGTGCTTGTTGAGCAAATGCTTGAACACCTGGCAGTGTCTCAGCAGTATTTTCTACCTGCTTAATCATAGCGGGCATATATGCTCCATTCAGCTTGAACGGGGCGAAGCCTGTAGCTTCACTAATACTCGCGTTAATCGCGAATTCGGTCATCGGGATCTTTGCGATCCAGTCTTGTTGATCCGAGCTTACAGTTGCTCGGAGGATTTGACCTATTGAACGATTAGCTCATTCAGTCACGCCATCCATCTGAGGATGGAAAGATGTAGACATCAATAGTTTAGCTCCTAAGAGCCTGTGAAGTTCGCTCCACCATTTGGAGGTAAATTTCAAGTCTCTGTCTGAGACTATACTTTCGGGAAGGCCGTGAAGCCTTACTACTTCTTTTAAGTAGATCCATGAAAGCTCTGACGCTTTCGTTTTAGTATTTACCGGAATTAGGTGGATCATTGATGTCATTTGACAAATGACTACCCAAAGGTAATTGTACCCATCAATTTCGGGAAACGGACCAATAAAGTCCATTCCTATTGATTGCCATGGTTTCGTGGGTATGGGTAATGAATGCAACAGTCCTGTCGGGCGCTGCATATCGTCTTTCGACGTTTGACAAGTCTGACATGACTTGCAGAATTGTTTAATGTGGCTAAATATCTTAGGCCACCAGTACCATCGTCTTATGTAGTCAGCGGTACGTTGTGGACCAAAATGGCCCACGATTGAGTATGCTTGATCAATTATCAGGCCGAAGATTGATTCTTGCCCCATCTTTGCAGATGGGATACATAGTACTTCCTCTCCCCCCACATTCTTGGACCAAATCAGGCCTTCACAGACAGTGAATACCTTATGGTGATCAGGGTTCTCGAGAACCTTGCTGAATAATGCGTCAGATATGTATCCTCCGTGAATCGCTACTATCAGTGATTCATCACGCTCTATACGAGCGCGCAAGTTCTCTCCCCGTTTACGGGATTGGAATATTGTTGGATCGTCTGGGGACGATCTCAATTTTTTCATCGGTTCCGTTTCTGGAATCGGAACTAGCGCGAGCGCTGCCGCTTGCGCATCTCTATCTTCTTCTCTTTCGAGAAGACGATTACTTCAGCGTCGTTGAATGTCTTTGACGACCTGGATAGCCTTCATTTCGATGGCTCCAGTATTAATTTCATTTAGATGATCCCAAGGGAGATTATCCTTTTCTGGGTCTAGACATATATCTACGTCTACGTATTCGCTCATAGGATGAGCGTCATACCATGTATCACTTTCATAATAACGTGATAATGCATCGGCCACTTTATTCAGTTGCCCTTTGACGTATGTTATGTCAAAGTCAAATCTTGACAGGTATTCCATCCAACGGGCTTGTCGGCTAGACAGGTGTCTTTGCGTCTTGAAGAACTCAAGAGCTTGATGGTCGGTCACAATGTGAACCTGATATCCTATCAATTTGTCCTCCCATTTAAGGAGGGCTTCGAGTATCGCGATCATTTCATGCTCGAACGTTCGGTAATTCCATTGAGCATCCGTGAACTTTCGCGACATAAATCCTGCTGGTCTGCAGGTTTGCCAGGTAGGACCTTGTCTGTACATTGCGCCGACGCCATGTATTGAGGCATCGCAGATGACCCATATGGGTTCATCTTTCTTGTGACGTATCGGCACTAGTATAGGTGTCGAGCAGCATATCTGCTTTATCGTTTCAAAGCATTTATCGTGGATTGGTCTCCATGCAAACGGTTGCCCGTTTGCTGTCATGGCTGCTAACGGCCCTGTATAACTTGAGATATCTGGCAGGAAATGCGCCAGATATTGCACGAGTCCTATAAATTTCTGGACATTGTTGTAATTGCGCGGCTGTCGCCAATCGCGTATTCTCGCCATTTTGTCAGCGTCTGCGTGTAGCCCTTTGTCGTCTATCTTATGACCTAGACAGTCGATCACATCGGCGTACAGTTCGCACTTCTCCTCTTGGAGGTAGAACTTGTATTCTCGTAGTTTACCAAACACGAGACCCAAGTGTTTTTCGTGCTCTGAGACGGAAGCACTATAGACGAATAGATCGTTGAGATAGGCATGCATGAATATGCCAATAAAGTCTCGAAAGATCATTGTCATTACCCACTGAAACGTAGCGGGTGCGTTGCAGTCTCCTATCTGCATTGTATGGCTCACGTATGTGCCATATATTGTTGCAAACACGCTTTTATGCATGTCTTCAGGTACTGTCCGTACCTGCTCATAAGCATCTGATAGGTCAATTTTTGACCTTATTGTTCTGCTGGCCACATCATATCTGATCTGGTCTTGGTCAGGAAAGGGCGTAACGTCCTTCAAAGTATTGTCGTTGCGTTTACGACAATCAATTGGCGTCCGTAGAGTGCTGTTCTTCTTTGGAATGCACAGCATTGGAGCTGCTTGATCGGTTTGCACTGATTCCCACCATCCAGCGCGCGTGTACTGTGTGATCTTCGCCATAAGCTGAGGCTTTAGTGAGTCCGGACATCTCGGAAGGTAATAATTGTACTTCTTATCTTCGTCGATAAGAGGTATGTAGTGATTGACACCACGTACCGGAGGTAATTCCTTGGGTACTCCGTGCATGATATCTTGGCACGCTTCGATCCATTTGGCTCAAAGGCGAGGTCTGTCCTCATTTGTTAGGGATGTTTCGGTCCTTTTGTTCAGTTGAACAATTTGAGCTACACTCAGTAGCATCTTTTCATTAGACCCGGTAGGGGTACTCTCTTTTATTTTCTTTGTGTTCGCGTCTGAACACCTTTTTCTTGAAAACTCCTCAACAAACTCTTTTGGTTTGTCTGTTTCTATGACGTCCTGTCTGGACGTCTTCCCTGCAGAACCTTTCGGTTCTGCGTCTGCTAGTCATTCAGCAGACCTTTGTTCAGTTCGCCGCAGCGATTGTCTGCACACGATTTCATCATTTTCCTCCCCTTCAGTTAGAGCAGGAGCGGCTACCCTGCGGACCATTATTTGGTTTGCGCTAGGCTCTAGCGTAATTTCGAATTCACACATGAATCTGATGCCAATTATAGCGTCGAATCTGTCGATATTTACAATATTGAAATAGTATTTCTTAGCGATACTTTCGTATCGCACGGGACAGTAAGTACCGTAGTTAATCCGCGATCTGCTACCGCAGCATCCTAGTTGGATCGGAACAGGGTCCTTCAACTGATATATCTTCAAATTTGTGACTCTCACAAATTCTGGGCTAATGGCATCAGAAGTGCTGCCTGTATCGAACATTACAATGGCTACGAGGCCGTTTAATTCCATGCGAGCCACTAAAGGCCTTTGTCATGAAATTGGCATCCACTCTCTTAAAATTCCTCTCTTTTCTTCATTCTTTTCTTTTTTTTGCCTGTTCTCTTTGGAAGGGGGGCTGTCTTTATTGGCAGTGGAAACTATTTGTACAAAGAGGGGGAGTCCATGTCTGACTAACTATCTAAACTAGTCCGTCTTGGCAATCTCTTGCACCATACTGTCCCTCAAGAACTCTACGAAACTCGAGACTACTTGACCATCTAATGCGGCCAACTTATTACCCCAGTAAATTGCCCCATTGGTGTCACCACCAGAGGCCTGCAACTCGGCAGCCTTCCCTTCGATGAAACCCATCGCTATCTTTCTCGCTTCCTCACCCAACCAATCGTTGGTGGGACTCCACAACAAACTGGGAGGAACTTCTTCCTCCTCAATCTTGACGTTGACGTTAGTCAACGACAATGACAAATCTTCAACTAAAAAAGGCAAAGAAATCAGCAACTACAAAGAGACTGAGAGAGTTGAGAGCATTACCACTAGACAAAACACTCAATGGACCAGGCGTCCAAGGACGGAAAGGGGGACTGGCAGCCCAGTCAACTGCCTCCTTCTTGATGGAAGGAAGAGAGTCAGCCCACTTGTCGGACCCCCAATTGACCTGCTCCTCCAAAGGGAGCTGGGAAGTAGGGGGAGGGGCGTCATCATCCCAAGCTAAAAAGGGAAAAGGCCTATTATCAATAAACACGGACTAATAAAGACAAAACAAAATACATACCAAGCGGATCCTCTATCAAGCTACAAACATGCTGGATTGGCCAGCAAACATACGGACACTTTCTGACCTTATGCTTGCCACCGCAAGCAAAACAAGAGAAGGAGGACCAGCAGAGGTCAGCGTCGGAGGGGGTGCGCTGAAGGTAGTAGTGGAAAGAATCGCAATCGAGAAAGACAGGAGCAGTGCAGTGCACCACTCCAGACTGCTTGAAGAATCGGACGTAGTGGCCTTGGTGGGAAGGAGTCATGATGATTGACAAGGATTGAACTGAAGTGTAGGGATACAACCCCACACCTTTTATATGCTCAGACACAAAGGGAAGACCAAAAGGAGGTTCCTCAGTCAAAGAAGAGAAACCCGCTATGCCGGGCAAGAGATAGAAACAACGGCGATCTCATAACCAGAAGAACAATAGAAATCAGTCATGAGATAACACAGCCTCAATCTGCGGAAGGCTATGCCCTATAGAATTGAGTCATCAGAAGCACACAGCCTTCTGCAGGATGACTAGGAACAATGGCAAACCTTAATCGGAGGCTGTGAACAATAGAAAATGGGGTGACTGCAGAGGCTGACTCATAATGACTCCTACTTTAGAAATACTATATAAACCCTGAGGGCGAAGCGGATCATCACTTCATCCTCCTGTGAGATTACTTGTAGTAGCACGAATGCAATCAGAATCATCAGACTTCTTTTCCATCAGAACAAGAAAAGAGAAACATAAACCCATAACTACTGAGCCAATCGTTCATGCCCATATTCCCTAAACTCTCAGCAGAGGCACGCAACGGATTCAACTCGCAGAACAACTTCTTTGTAGAAGTAAAACTCAACTCAGAAGGAATTATCACCCTTTACGAGGACGTCCCCATCAGAACTTTCTTCTACATCCTACTAGACTTATTAAGCTCCAAGGCCTGCCTTGTGATTGACGAAAAGACTTGCAACTACAGTTGTGACAGCCTTACTTTCGTACTCAGTTTCGCTGGGCGGTCCTGCTATCTCCTGGACTTATGAATCCATAGTTTGGGTTGAGTGTCCTCTTTGAACACTTGTTCGTCGTTTATAGACGCTATCAATTCACGAGTATGGTTACTCGTTTCTCGGATTGAACGTATCTGTTCATTGACGATGTTATTGTCGTCTTCCTCTTGTGAGTACTCCTCATACTCATCATATTCTTGGAGGTGATACTCTTCACCTTGTGATGTATACTGCGATCCTTGTAAAGGATCATCCTCTTCTTCCTCAACTACGATTCTGTAGTTGTGGTGAGGCTTGTCTGCCTCTTGGTCGTTCTCGTCGATAGCGTCTTCTGCTACCGTTTTGAATGCATCCTCCCCTTCTTGGATTGCTGCTATTCGAGGTTTCCCAAAATTGGGACATTTTGGATTGGTCGCATAATGGCCAAATTTGCCACATGCGTAGCATTTCACACCAGACGATCCCATCTGGTTCCTATTATGTGCCGGCGCCTGCGGCGTCGGTTTACTTCCAGAACCACTAGGTCTATTTAGCGGTAGTCTGTAAGGCTGACGGTTGTCAGTCGGTCTATACGGTCGGTATGGACCTCTTTTGTTAGCGTACTTATTGTACGCTGGCTTCGAGTACGACGGCGTTTCTTTATTCGTCATCTGATTTGTTGGCGGCCGCATATTCGCAGTTGCTTTTAGCTGACTGGTTACTCCAGATGTCGCCTTGCGTCGCTCATCGTAGCGATGCTTTATTCGAATGCTCTCTTCGACACGTCAAGCAACTTTGAGGATCGTCTCAAGTGACGAGGTTTCGGCGGTAACGCCTTTCTGGACAACTGTGTCGGTTATCCTTGCAGGTAGACCCAATAGCAATTGGGTTTTAAACGTATATGATGATGCGATGTGGAGCTGTCTGAGCTCTGGGATCTGCCCCAAGAGATGGTGGGAGGCACAATAGAAAGGAGCTATCAAAGAAATCGTGCAAATCGAAGAAATAGAAGAAATCAGAAATTCGGAGCACTCTCTAGAGTGCTAGAGGCGGTCGAAGAGGCTCAAACATGAAGGACTAGACGTGGGACGATGGGATCTATCTTCCTTCTCTATGATACAAACATATCTACAAGTAAATATATCTGTGAAAACAAAGATCCCTTTATATGCTATATAGTAAAGGGATGAGACTTCTGAACGAAGCCACCAGTGAAAGGGTCAATGGGAACGATGAGGATCTACACAATGGATGTCTGGCTATCAGATGCATCCTTTGATATGAGCTGCAATCACGAATAGAAGGATCGGAGAATTCGAAGAAATTCGCAGAAATCCGAAGTGTTCAGAGATAAATCGCTGGACAGGAAGCCGAATCGCGTAGTCGGGGACATCGTAGTAGTGTAGTAGACGTCTGGAGGATCACGTAGATATGTGGAACATGTCCTCCGGACCTCAGGGGACCAAGGGGTCGTATCAACGAGTCAGGCTCGTGTATCATACAACCTACATACCTCTCAAGGTCGTAGAAGAATCCTGAGACACCACCTTCCGTGGTGTACTTTCTCAAATAGAATTTCGTCGTAGCATCCTGTATGGATGCCTCATGAATGAACCGGTCGTACAATCCGGTGATGACCTCTTTAAATGTCCATTGGCGTTTCTGCCTAGACACACTGTCGACATTGTCGTTGAACCATTGTCTTGCTTTGTCCGCAAGATAAATAGCCATTAAAGCGATATGCTCTGGCTCAGCATTGGGTCCAGCGTAGTTGGACAATTTCAACCATCTCAAGAATGATTGAAGCCACCCATCGAATTTCTCGATGTCCTCCTCACCGCTATACTCTTTTGGAGTAGGCAGTTTAGGAGATGAGGTTCGGAGACTGGATAGGTTTCCTTTCAGTGGTTTGCCCACTTGTTCATCAATTAATTTATGATATTTACGATGAATATCTCTGAGGTAATCAGAGCGTCGATCTTTCCCCTCATATCTATGAGGTTTACGGCTACGACTTCTGTGTCGTTTTGTTGTTTTTGACGTTCTCCTACTACCATGTCCAGTAGCATCGGATGGTCGATTCCTCGACTGGTCACTTCCAGTGTCCGTCATTTCGCTATGATCGGACTCATCATCAGAAGATGATCCTTGATCTGGGTCGTCTGAATCACCATCATCTGACTGGTGATACTGCCTTCTATCTGATGGCGGCCTGCAGTCTCGTTTGGACCACTCATTTTGTCCTTCTGCCCATAAATCTATGGTTTCTCCAGAAGTGTCGAAGGCGATGCCTTGATCGTCCAGGCCGGATCTTCCGGTTTCACGGATGTCGCCATTTCTCAACCTTTGGATGGCCACTCTATCCTTGAGTGTGAAAGTTACCGGTCTCAAGGCCGCTTCGTTTTCTTGTTCGAACGATCTGTTCCGGTCGTTCCTTTTCTTACTTCCATGTCGATGTTTATCGACTCGATCAGCCGCGGCTCGCCGTCTCTGATAGACGGAACTCGCCTTGTCTTCTTGTCGAGGACAGCGAAGCTCAGCTTCCGCTTGTTGCAGAAGTTCATCTTCCTCATCCCTATCTGGATGAATGGTTGTATCTGTCTTATTTTGACGGGTGTTGTCGCTATTCTTACGCACCATAACCTTGTTAAGGTCGTTGGCTAGCCTCATGAATTCATCACGACTAATTCCGCCCATTCTCGTCTGAACGAGTGCATTGACCCTATCAACTATGTCGGAGAGCATCTCGCTCGGTGCCTTGTGGTTCTGCGGGTGCTTTTCTTTTCGTCTCTTAGTACATGTCACAGTTGACATCTGACTGGGTGTGGGCGACAGGTCTCATTGCTCATATTGATCGTCTATTTCATCGCGCTGTAATAGATTTAACATTTGATGAACGTATTCTCATTCATTCAGGTTTCGTGACGAGGAAGGGACTCCTGTCCTCGTTTGACCCTCATTGAGGGTGTGTATTAACGTATCAAGCGTTGGGTCGATTGTCATACTTACACGCTGACTTATCGTCAGCGACGACTCCTCTCTTTCCGTAAGTTGGGAACTGCCATCATCTAAGTTGGCACGATGTCTTCGTTCACTCTGGGGTGAATGTACGGCTGACGCTGGCCATCTTTGAGTGTCGCTGAGGTCGTGACGTGGCATGCCGGAATCAGTGATGGCGCTCGTCTGCGCCGTTCCCAGGTCATCATTGTCAGGTGGTTTGCCTTGCGAGTTGTGCGCCGTTGAGGCCCGCGTGATTCGAGTCTTCGTGTGGGTCTTCATCATTGACGGAGGCCGTGTCGTCGACAGGGAAGCTTTTTCAGTCAAAGTTGATTTACACAGATATTCCACAATTTCTTGTGGATGTGCAAAAAAGTGTAAGGAGTGGGGATAAGTTATCACACTTTGCTCAATACCAGGATATGCACAGAACCAATGTATTGGGGCAATCTGGTATAAGCGGGAGTGGGATGTAAACTTATTGTTTACCTAAGCGTAACTGGTACTTAAGGTATCCGGTACAAATACGTACAAACACAGCACGGTGGCTGTATATAACATATCTGTTACAGGCTTACTTCAAGAAATCATCATGGACAATAGAACAGCCTTCTTAGGAGCCCTAGACCACCTCGCTAAGTGTTATTGAATAAACCACATTTGCATCAGCAGATATAACTCTCACACAAATGGAATAGTTGAATAATCACACTTTGACATATGATAATCACTATTCAAAGCTGTCAATGGTGATCAGAAACAATGGTCCATCAGAGCTAACTCTGTATTCTGGGCTGAGCACATTACTACTCGAAAGCAATTGGGATGCTCACCCTACTTTGCTATCACTGGATTGCAGCTATTGCTTCCTTTAGATATTTCTGAAGCAACATATCTCCTTCTCACTCCAGATTTGGTTCTCCCAACAACTGATCTAATATCGCAATGCCCAATTACTCTACAAAAACAAGATTATAACTTAGAACAACTACAATTGAAGGTTCTCATTGCTCACCTATGATCTACCATACACTTTGAAAAGAGACACAAGAAAACCATTCATAACTACAACTTCAAAACTAGTGATCTCATACTCATTCAAAATATGAAAATCAAGAAGTCTCTCAATCAAAAGATGTGTCCTCAATACCTAGGACCCCTGGTTTTGATATCTTGAAACTTAGGAAAAGCTTATATCATTGCAGAACTTGCCAGATCTGTCTTACATTGTCCAATCGCTGTGTTCAGAGTAATCCCATACTTTACTCAAAGATCGATCGCAATTCCTAAATGATTCCCCAACATATTGACTTCACAACTCAGAGACATGGAGCATTTGCTAACTAGCAAAACACTCAAAAATGTTGTGATCAAGGACTTGTAACTGCCATAACATATTGATACACAATCTCTTTTATTTCAAAGTTCTTCTTTCATTTCTCTAGAAACAGAAATATAATTTTTAAAAGGAGAAAAAGACTATGGGTACAAGGAGTATACAAGAAGTGTAATCTACAATTGGTCTAAGACCATTTCCTCCTCTTTTTCCTCCAAACCCCTGTACATCTTCTTGAGAACAATAATTCACACTTTTATATGCGCTTTCTCCTCTGCAATCACTGACTAACACCTCTCGCAACTTCTCTTCATCAGTGACCATCACCTTCCCCTTCCCCTTCCTACCTGCAATTGGCTTTGATGAGCCCTTCAAACTCTTGCCTGCTGCCTCCTCCTTGAAAGGTGGTGTCTTGTCAATATAGACTACTAGACCTATAAAAAGAGAGAATTAGAGAAGAAACAAGAAAAGAAAAAGTTCTACTTATGAGAAACAGCCCTTGCTGACTTGCAAACTCCCTTTGACGATTCACCTGCTATTGCCAACTTATCTGCTACTACCTTCGGCCACAGTTTGTACCTTTTCCCCAGCCTTGTTACCTCCTACTAATAGCATCTATGTCTATCCGAGATGCACTTGATACATGATGGGTTGGATGGGTCGAGCTTGCATTCAGTGCTGACCCATTCACAAAAATCACACTGTGAATAAAATAAAAATTATTTAGAAAGAAAAAATTGAAAAAGAAAGAAATTTACCTTGCCCTCGACCAGGTGCAAGGCTTCCACTACATTCTTCCTCTTGCAGTACTCCCACATCATCATCACCAGAAGGGACTGACCCTTCTCCACCATCCTCTCCCAATAAGCTGCCTTTGACTACTTAATGAGCTCTTCCTCAGTCAGTAGTTGCGCTGCTGCCGCCGACTCGCCTTCACCATTTGGGGGCTTGTGCCCTTCCTCCATCATTTCCATCATTGCCCCTGTTATATCTGGCATGTCTGCTGACACCTCTGCCACCTTCGTTCTGCCTTTCCCCTCAGCCTTCTCTATCTCTCAATGAAACTCCTCCTCCTTGATCTTACTATCCAGAAACAGCTGGAGGAGCCACTTGTGGGCTTCCTCCATCCACTTCTGGACCTCTGCATCCTGCTCCTCTCATTCTTGTTCTGCCCTCTCAACCTGCTCCTGCTCCTCTTGCTTCTCTTGTTTCTTGTACTCCACCCACTCTTATTCTTCTCACACCTCTTGCTCAACCTGTTCTGCCTCCACCCTCTCCCTCACCTCATGTTCCTCTTCCTCCTTCACTCTCACTCAACCCTCTCTGCCTCCACTTTCTCTTTGACCTCCTGATGTACCATCTCTGCCAACCTTAGCATTAGCAGCTCCCCTACCCACTCCAACCACTCCCATTCTTCAAAAGTATCAAAGGTCTTGCAGGCCTCCATTTGCCATGCAACAACCTCATCATCCATCAATGTTTCTTTCAGGGCCTTTATGACCTGATTATACACAATCTAAGAGATAAATTAGTGAAGAAAAACAATTAGAAAAACAAGACTCACTAGCAACTTGCAAAATTGTTACCCCAAAATCTTGTAATATTTAGGCTCAGCAACACCATCTGGAAGTGACTACATTTGGTCACTGACTTTCTGTTTTGCAATGGTAATCACATTCTTCGTCATTTTGGATAACTTGTTGCAGTTTTCTCAATGTTGTGGTATGTAATAGTGTCGACAGTTATGTCTAAAGAGGAATGTGACACACTGGTCACACTTATAAATGCACCTCAGCAATTGCTAGCAAATCATGTGATTGACTGAGGACAGTCAATATCTCAGTGAGGAGGAGATAATATGACCCCTCCATCCCCTGAGCCCTGTATATTCAACTATACAACTACTAGATGTCTATCAAGTCCTTCAAACATAAATACAAACCCTTCGAACACCCCCGATAGCTTCTGAATATCCCAAACAAGTTCAAGAATTAACAAACTCTCTAAACGCGATTGAAGCTTTCCAAATGCGAATGAAAGTTTGCATATCAAAGGGAAGACACTATACAAAGGCTTCATTTCTCTTCTATTTCTCCCTTTTCATTCAATTTCTTCATTCCCATTCAGTATATTCCCCTTAGATTATTAGAGAGGCTCCCTTTTATTATATACACTCAAAGGGATTCTTGTTTTAGAAGATATATATACTATATGTTGTAGCTAGTGATCCAACAAGTTAGATATTCATTTCCCTCTTGCTCTAAAGTCTAAATCTTCTCTAAGACTTCCTCTTGACTTCCTCTTTCAATTTTCCAACTTCTCCAATCATCGATTGATCACATTCGCGAATGATTGAAGACTTCCTTTTCATAATCATCGATCATAGGCTGTGTCAAGACTCTTTATAGTCATCCTTGCACCTTGTTCTGTGTTCAGTTCTCATACATGAAGTAGATCTATCACTGTCCACCCAATCCTGATACTCCTGACTACGACACCCAGCTCTCCAGCCTTGAACTTTGTCTAGCTAGGTCAGAGCAGATTCACACCTGCAAAGTGTGGCAGTGTCTGATATTAGGCCATGATGGTGTCTACCAATGCAAGTGCAAAGTACTATTCGAATACTCTCCACAAGACTTCATCATGGAAACAGGAAAATGGGCCCAAAGTGACTTTATAAGTTTGTTAATGGATGGGTACCTGGTATCCTTGTGAACACCCAATCCAACAATGATAGCAAGCTTTTGACAAATGGAAGTGATACAAAAATATCTCCTTCTATGTAACATCCTATTCATCCAAGCAGCAAAGCAAAAGCTATAATCTTTCTGTGCTTTTTATTCAAGCCTTTGCATACTATCTTATCTATCTAGATACAACCTATTTAGATGGTTTCCATGATAAACAGTGTCTCTTACTCTTTTAGCTAGTCCATGCTATCAATCAGGAGCAAGAGCTAGCAGCTCCTATGGTTATTGCTTATCTCATGGGCTGGGGTGATGTTTACCAATCACATACTTACACAGCTATTTACTAGTCTTCCTTTGTTAGTGTATTGTTAAATGCATTTCCAGATCTGAAACCTACTTGAAGGTGAGCACTTGTTTTGTGGTTAAGTGCAAGCACCTAATGCATATGTTTAGACCTTTGTCAGATGTTGAAAGTGGAACCTGGACTCATAATAACTAGGGAGAGAAAGAGGTTGATAGTGAGGCATCCACATCTAATATAGAGGCTAATGCAGCAGAGGTAGGCCCATGACCTTCACTATCTGGTCTTTTATTCTGATTAACTCTCTTAAGATGGTAACAGTATCATTACTCTAGATCTTGACTCCACTGGTAGAGTATTTGCAAAATGTCAAGTAATCAATTATCAATTTTGCAGTGAAGCATTATCAAAGTACAATATGCTTGACTTCTTTGTTGAAACCTATGAGACAGAGATTGGCAAGCACTACCATGATGAGAATGTTGATAATGAAGATGATCTGGATACCTCTCACAGACCAGGGCAGCCACAAAATAATTAAAGTTAGTATCTTGACCAGTACCCCAAAGCCAAAATGTTACTCTGAGTCACCCAGTCTCAAGGTTACCAGAATTTGCCCAATTTTGTGGGGCAGTGGTTTCCAAGATGAGATGATCCAGTGAAATATTCATTTGACTGTGCTGCAATGCTTGTCCTGTTAAAACCATGGTGTAACCTCCTTTCTGATCTCAAAGAACCATCACAGACTTGGGAGGCTGCATTTGACAAGTTTTCCAATAGAGCTTCAACCTGGATAAAGTTTATTCTATCTGGGATTCAACATTTTCATGAGTGTAAAACTGCAGTACAAACTAGTCTAGAAAATATCATACATGATGCACCAAAACAGATGGCAGACATGTTTGATAAACAAATGGACTTAGAACTTGGAGAGGATGCTGAGGAAGTCAATCTTGGTTATAGCGAGGAAGGCCTTGCAGCCTTGATTGCCTCTCAGAAGTCTTGGCGAGAGAAGGTACACAGTTATCTTGCTATTGAAGTTGCAAAGAAGGTGAAAGTATTTGAGTCAGTTTGGCATAGCTCCTTCTTGGGTCACATCCTGTTAAGAATGCCATGGGCGATGATTTTCAGAGACTGCTAGCCTGGCAGAATGTCACAACTGTAGTTGCAAGTCTTTTCGTTGATCACAAGGCAGGCCTTTGAGCTTAATAGGTCTAGAAGGATATAGAAAAATGTTCTAACAGGAACGTCCTCAAAAAGAGTAATGATTCCTTCAGAGTTAAGTTGGACTTCTATAAAGAAGTTATTTTGTGGGTTGAATCCGTTTCGTGCCTCTGCTGAGAGTTTAGGGAATATAGGCATGAACAGTTGGTTCAATAGTTCCAAGTTATGTTTCTCTTTTCTTGTTCTGATAGAAAAGTAGTCTGATGATTCTGATTGCATTCGTGCTACTACAAGTAATCTCACAGGAGGATGAAGTGATGATCCGCTTCGCCCTCAGGGTTTATATAGTATTTCTAAAATAGGAGTCATTATGAGTCAGCCTCTGCAGTCACCCCATTTTCTATTGTTCACAGCCTTCAATTAAGGTTTGCCATTGTTCCTAGTCATTCTGCAGAAGGCTGTGTGCTTCTGATGACTCAATTCTATTGGGCATAGCCTTCCGCAGAATGAGGCTGTGTTGTCTCATAACTGGGTTCTATTGTTCTTCTGGTCATGAGATCGCCGTTGTTTCTATCTCTTGCCTGGTGTATCGGGTTTCTCTTCTTTGACTGAGGAAGCTCTTTTTGGTCCTCCCTTTGTGTCTGAGCATATAAAAGGTGTGGGGTTGTATCCCTATGCTTCAGTTCAATCCTTGTCAATCATCATGACTCCTTCCCACCAAGGCCACTACGTCTGATTCTTCAAGCAGTCTGGAGTGGTGCACCGCACTGCTCCTGTCTTCCTTGATTGTGATTCTTTCCACTACTACCTTCAGTGCACCCCCTCCGACGCCGACCTCTGCTGGTCCTCCTTCTCTTGTTTTGCTTGCGGTGGCAAGCATAAGGTCAGAAAGTGTCCGTATGTTCGCTAGCCAATCCAGCATGTTTGTGGCTTGATGGAGGATCTGCTTGGTATGTATCTTGTTTTGTCTTTGTTAGTCTATGTTTATTAATAATAGGCTTTCCTTCTTTTTAGCTTGGGATGACGACGCCCCTCCCCCTACTTCCCAGCTCCCTTTGGAGGAGCAAGTCGATTGGAGCTCTGATCGTTGGGGGCATCCCCTCCCCTTTGATGATGCTAAGCCTGAGGACTGGGCTACCAGTCCCCCTTTCCGTCCTTGGACCCCTGGTCCAACAAGTGCTTTGTCTAGTGGTAAGCCCTTAACTCTCTCGCCCTCTTCATGTTTATTGACTCCTTATTTCTCAGTAGAAGATTTGTCATCATTGACTAACGTCAACGTCAAGATTGAGGAGGAAGAAGTTCCTCCTAGTTTATTATGGAGTCCCACTAACGATTGGTTGGGTGAGGAAGCGAGAAAGATAGCAATAGGTTTCATCGAGGGGAAGGCTGCTGAGTTGCAGGCTTCTGGTGGAGATACCAATGGGGCAATCTATTGGGGTAATAAATTGGCCACATTAGATGGTCAAGTAGTCTCGAGTTTTGTAGAGTTCTTGAGGGACAGTATGGTGCAGGAGATTGCTAAGACAGACTAGTTTAAATAGTTAGTCGGACATGGACTCCCCTTTTTGTACAAGTAGTCTCTGCTGCCAATAAAGACAGCCCCCTCCCAAAGAGAACAGGCATAGAAAAGAAAGGAAAAGAACAAAGAAAAGAGTGGAATTTTAAGAGAGTGAACGCCAATTTCATGACACAGAATCAAATAAAAGATGATGTCTTGCAGTAGGGGTCAATGTTTTCATTATTGCTAGCTCACAATATTGAATACAGTGATGTGATGTGGAGCCATCTGAGCTCTGGAATCTACCCCAAGAGATGATGGGAGGCAAAATAGAAAGGGAGCTATCAAAGAAATCGTGAAAATCGAAGAAATAGAAGAAATTGGAAAATCAGAGCACTCTCTAGAGTGCTAGAAGCGATCGAAGAGGCTCAAACATAAAGTACTAGATCTGGGACGATGGAATCTATCTTCCTTCTCTATGATACAAACATATCTACAAGTAAATATATCTGTGAAAACAAAGATCCCTTTGTATGCTATATAGTAAAGGGATGAGACTTCTGAATAAAGCCACCAGTGAAAGGGTCAATAAAAATAATGAAAATCTACACAATGGATGTCTGGCTATCAGATGCATCCTTTGATATAAGCTGCGACTGCGAATCGAAGGATCAAAGAATTTAAAGAAATTCAAAGAATTTGCAGATAAATCGATAGACAGGAAGCCAAATCGCGTAGTCGAGGACATCGTAGCAGTGTAGTAGGTGTCTTGGGGATCACGTTGATATATAAAACATGTCCTCTGGAGCTCAGGGGACCAAGGGGTTGTATTAATGGTGTTGGTGGTGGATCTGTTAGTCAATTGACACTAGAGAATGGAGCAGAACCCCAAGTACTGTTTCTGAATGACAATCACCTTCTATCCTCAGAGCCTTCATTTGCAGCTGTAGATATAGTTATGCTCAAGGATGATCAATATTGCATGTATAACATTATTCTTAGGCATCTCAAAAATACTATAGCTCAGCAAGCAGTTCCCCCTCTCCAAATGATTATTTATGGTAAAGGAGGAACTGGAAAGTCAAAAGTTATTCAGACTCTAACAGTGTAGAAGGCATGAGGGATCTCAAGAGAGATTCCTCTCATTCGTCCAAGGGGTATCAGAACATGTAGGAATCGATTCAGTAATTGGATAATAGTGAGAAGGGGCTTCAAGGTTTTTGAAGGCTTGATATATTGGGCAGGAAGGAAAGATATGTATTGGGGGAAGGTGTCTCTTATGATTAAGTGACTATCTACTTGATATATATAAGAGGAGGTGAATAAAGGGACTTCTTTGTAGGTATGTGTACAAAGGGTAGCTCCTTTGTGAGAGTATGTGAGTGGGATTTAGACAGATAAGTGAAATGGAGATAGGAAAAGATAGATTAGATAAAGAAACAAAGGAAAGAGACCTTTCCAATAGGTTAAAGGTGTTTCTGATGGAGTTTGTGTTTTTCAGAAGTGTTCTGGTTAGAGGTGGGTGCTTTGTAATGGGTAATTGGAAAGCTGAGTCTGAGTTAGGAAAAAGATTATCTGGGAGTAAAATAATGTTATCATTATCATTCACCCCCCTCTCAAAACCCGGTTGTCTCAACAGGATATCAGCCTTGGAGTTGGCTTTGCTAGTGACATAGTGGAGAGTGAAGTGGAAATCTTGAAGCTCTATAAGCTATCAAGCCTGATATCTATTCAGCTTCTAAGGCAACTTGAAGTACTAGAGGTTGGCATGATCTATCCAAACCTCAAAAACCTGTTTAGCAGATAGCAGCCATTTTTGAAACTCTTGAAGTGCAGTCATGATTGCAAGTCACTTGCAGTCATAAATCTGGTAATTTTGTAGCATTGATATGTCTGCTTCGTGTATGAGAACCGAACACAGAACAAGGTGCGAGGATGACTATAAAGAGTCTCGACACAGCCTATGATCGATAATCGTGGAAAGGGAGTCTTCGATCGTTCGCGAACGAGATCGATCGGGGAATCGGAAGGATCGGAAAGTCGGAAGAGGAAGTCTTAGAAGATCTAAAGAGGATCTAGACTCGAGAGCGAGAGAGAAGTGAATATCTAACTTGTTAGATCACTAGCTACAACATACAGTATATATATCTTCTAGTACAAGGATCCCTTTGAGTGTATATGATAAAAGGGGAGCCTCTCTAATGATCTAAGGGGAAAGTAGTGAATGGGAATGAAGGAATTGAATGAAAAGGGAGAAATAGAAGAGAACTGATGCCTTTGAATAGTGTCTTCCCTTTGATATACAAACTTTCATTCGCGTTCGGAAAGCTTTGATCGCGTTCGGAGTGTTTGATGATTCTTGAAGTTGTTCGGGATGTTCGGAAGCTATCGGGAGCATTCGGAGGGTTCGAGTTCGTGTTTGAAGGACTTGGTAGGCATCTAGTATTCGTATAGTTGAATATACGGTGCTCAGGGGATGGAGGGGTCGTATCATCTCCTCCTCACTGAAATGTTGACTGTCCTCAGTCAATCACGTGATTTGCCGGTAGTTGCCAAGGTGCATTTATAAGTGTGACAACTGTGTCACATTCATCTTCAGACACGACCATCTACCCAACCGCGTACCACGTCATCAAGAAAACCACGTCAAGACAATCAGCAATGGCGAAAAACGTAATAACCATCGCGAAAGAGAAGATTTGTGACCAGATGAGGTCGCTTCCGGATGGGGTTGCCGAACCCGAAGATTACAAAATCTGGGGGCAACAGTTCTGCAAGTTACTGGTGAGTTCTTTGTTTTTCTAATTGTTTTCTTCCACTAATCCATCTTTTAGATCGCATATAATCGGGTCGTAAAGGCCCTGAAGCAAACATCGACAGATGATGAGGTCGTCGCGTGGCAAAAGGAGGCCCACGAGACCTTCGACGCTTTCGAAGAACGAGGGTGGCTGGATTGGGCGGGGGAGTTGTTGATGCCGAGACTGGCAGAGGTGGTGCATTGGGAGGTCGAAGAGAAAGCGGAGGCGGAGAGGGTAGAGCAAGAGCGAAGGGAGGAAGAAGAATGCGAGGCGAGGGAGAGGGTGGAGGTGTCTGCACGGGAGGAATGAGAGAGGGTCGAGCGAGAGGAGCGCGAGCGGGTCGAGAGGGCAGAATGGGAGGTGCGCGAGAAGCGGGAGCGAGAGTTACGGGAGGAACGGGAATGGGAGGAATGAGACGCGGAGGGCCAGAAGCGGGTGGAGGAAGCCTACGAGAGGAATGGGAACAGGAGGAATGAGACGCGGAGGGCCAGAAGCGGGTGGAGGAAGCCTACAAGAGGCTCCTCCAGTCACTTATGGATGGGAAGATCAACAAGGAGGAGTTCCGTCGAGAGATAGAAAAGGCGGCGGGCGAGAGCGGAACAATGTCACAACTGTAGTTGCAAGTCTTTTTGTCAATCACAAGGCAGGCCTTGGAGCTTAATAAGTCTAATAGGATGTAGAAGAAAGTCCTGACGGGGATGTCCTCGTACAGGGTGATGATTCCTTCTGAGTTAAGTTTTACTTCTACAAAGAAGTTGTTTTGCAAGTTAAATCCGTTGCGTGCCTCTGCTGAGAGTTTAGGGAATATAGGCATGAACAATTGGCTCAGTAGTTATGGGTTTATGTTTCTCTTTTCTTGTTCTGATGGAAAAGAAGTCTGATGATTCTGATTGCGTTCATGCTACTACAAGTAATCTCACAGGAGGATGAAGTGATGATCCGCTTCGCCCTCAGGGTTTATATAGTATTTCTAAAATAGGAGTCACTATGAGTCAGCTTCCGCAGTCACCCCATTTTCTATTGTTCACAGCCTCCGGTTTAAGGTTTGCCATTGTTCTTAGTCATACTGCGGAAGGCTGTGTTGTTTTGATGACTCAACTCTATTGGGCATAGCCTTCCGCAGTATCAGGCTGTGCTGTCTCATGACTGGTTCCTATTGTTCTTCTAGTTATGAGATCGCCGCTGTTTCTATCTCTTGTCCGGCATATCGGGTTTCTCTTCTTTAACTGAGGAACCTCCTTTTGGTCTTCCCTTTGTGTCTGAACATATAAAAGGTGTGGGGTTGTATCCCTACGCTTCAGTTCAATCCTTGTCAATCATCATGACTCCTTCCCACCAAGGCTACTACGTCCGATTCTTCAAGCAGTCTGGAGTGGTGCACCGCACCGCTCCTGTCTTTCTCGATTGTGATTCTTTCCACTACTACCTTCAGCGCACCCCCTCCGACGCCGACCTCTGCTGGTCCTCCTTCTCTTGTTTTGCTTGCGGTGGCAAGCATAAGGTCAGAAAGTGTCCGTATGTTCGCTGGCCAATCCAGCATGTTTGTGGCTTGATGGAGGATCCGCTTGGTATGTATCTTGTTTTGTCTTTGTTAGTCTATGTTTATTGATAATAGGCTTTCCTTCTTTTTAGCTTGGGATAACGACGCCCCTCCCCCTACTTCCCAGCTCCCTTTGGAGGAGCAGGTTAATTGGGGGTCCGACAAGTGGGCTGACTCTCTTCCTTCCGTCAAGAAGGAGGCAGTTGACTAGGCTGCCAGTCCCCCTTTCCGTCCTTGGACCCCTGGTCCATTAAGTCCTTTATCTAGTGGTAATGCCCTTAACTCTCTCGCTCTCTTCGTAACCGCTGATCCTTTATCTTTTTAGTTGAAGATTTGTCCTTGTCGTCGACCAATGTTAACGTCAAGATTGAGGAAGAGGAAGTTCCTCCTAGTTTGTTGTGGAGTCCTACCAACGATTGGCTAGGTGAGGAAGTGAGAAAGATGGCGATGGGTTTCATTGAAGGGAAGGCTGCTGAGTTGCAGGCCTCCGGTGGTGACACTAATGGGGCAATCTACTGGGGCAACAAGTTGGCTGCATTAGATGGTCAAGTAGTCTCGAGTTTTGTAGAGTTCTTGAGGGACAGTATGGTGCAGGAGATTGCCAAAACAGACTAGTATAAATAGCTAGTCGGACATGGACTCCTCCCTTTGTACAAGTAGTTTCCGCTGCCAATAAAGACAGCCTCCTTCCCAAAAGAACTGTCATAAGAAAGACAAGAAAAGAACGAAGAAAAGAGAGAAATTTTAAGAGAGTGAACGCCAATTTCATGACAAACGAAGGCAGCGGAGGTGTCAGCAGATACGCCAGACACGACGGGGGCGTCGACGGAGACGACGGAGGATGGGCACCAGCCCTCGGTTGACGAAGACGAATCGGCGGCAGCAGCGCAATCGCTGACTGCAGAAGACGAGATTGAGAAGTCGAAGGCGGCGTATTGGGAGAGGATGGCAGAGAAGGGACGGTTGCTCCCTGCGATCACGACATGGGAGTTCCACAAGCGAAAGGCGGTAGAAGAGGCTTTGCGCCCAGTCGAGGGCAAAGTAAGTCTCTTTCTTTCTCTTATTTTTGTTTTTACTAACAGACTTCTTTATTTTGCAGTGTGATTTTTGCGAGAAGGTGGGCGCGGAGTGCGAGATCGGCCCCGCGGATCCGTTATGCGTCAAGTGCGTAACGGATAAGCACAGCTGCTATTGGAAGGAGGAAACCTGCCTAGGGAAAAAGTTCAAGCCGCGGCCCAAGGCGACAGCGAAGGGCGCGACCAAGTCGGCGACGGCGGAAGAGTCGAAGAAGGGGGTTTGAAAGTCGGCGAGGGCCGTTTCTTGTAAGTGTTTCTTTTTCTATTGTTTTTCTTTTATTCTTTCTAACTAATTCTTTTTCAGGTCCAGTTATCTATATCAACGAGACGCTGCCTTTCGAAGAGGAAACAGTGGGCGAAGGCTCAAAGGAAATGACGCAACCGATTGCGGGTCAGAAGGGAAAGGCGAAGGCGGCGGCTGTCGATAAAGACAAGTTGCGAGAGGTGTTGGCGGCGATCGCGGAGGAGAAAGCGCGCGTAAAGGCGCGAATCGTTGTTCTCGAAGAGATATTGAGGGGTTTAGAAGAGAGGGAAGAGGAGATGGTCTTGGACCAGTTATAGATTTTACTTTGTTTTTTGTATAATTTTTGTAGCCTCTAGTCTTCTCCTTTTAAAATTGTATTTTTTTTTTGATTCTAAAAAAAATGAAAGAAAGACTTAAAATGAAAAAGAAGTGCGTAGCGATGCATTACGGCAGGTTTACAAGTCCTCGATTGCAACGCTATCAAGTGGTTCGCTAGCTAGCAAATGTTCCATCTCTCTAAGTTGTGAAGTCGATATGTCGAGGAATTGTTTGGGAATTGCGATCGATCTTCAAGCGAAGTATGGGATGACTCTAAACACAGCGATTGGGTGATGTAAGACGGATCCGTCAAGCTCTGCGATGATATAAGCTTTTCCTAGGTTTCGAGATATCACGACTAGGGGTCCTAGGTATCGAGGACGCATTTTTCGATTGAGAGACTTCTCGATTTTCGTGTTCCGAATGAGTATGAGATCGCCAGTCTTGAAGTCGTAGTCGCGAATGGTCTTCTCGTGTTTCTTCTCAAATCAAACGGCGGATCGTAGGCGAGCAGTGAAAACCTTCGATTGAAGTTGCTCTAAGTCAGTGTCTCGTTTCTGTAGAGCAATCGCGCGTTGTGAAATTAGATCAGTCGTCGAGAGAACCGAATCTGGAGCAGGAAGGAGATATGTCGCTTCGGAAATATCTAGAGGAAGCAATGGCTGAGACCCTGTGATGGCGAAGTAGGGTGAGCATCCCAGTCACTTTCGAGTAGTGACGCGCTCAGCCCAGAATATGGAGTAGGCTCCGATTGACCATTGCGTCTGATTGCCATCGACGGCTTTGAATAGCGATTGTCGTACGTCAAAGTGAGATCGTTTGACTATTCCGTTCGCGCGAGAGTTATATCCACTGATGCGAATATGGTTGATCCGATAGCGCTTGGCGAGGTGATCTACAGCTCCTAAGAAGGCCGTTCCATTATCCATGATGATTTCTCGAAGAGAGCCCCAACGACAGATTATATCCTCAAAGATCCATTCGCTAATCGATTTTGCTCTTTCCGAACGAAGCATTCGAAATTCGGGATAGTGGGTGAGGGAGCATCGTCCTTGTACTATATATCGAAAAGGACCAGATTGGGGCATATGCATCGTGTCGATGTAGATTTTGGCGAACAGGGGAGCTGGCGTGGAGACGGTCAGAGGAACGAGGGCTTGCGTAGTTTGGCGAACTTGACAGATATGACACGTCCGAATGAACCAGACTATGTCGGGGGCCATATGAGGCCACCAGAAGTGTTCGGAAATGATCGATCGGGTAGCAAAAATAGCCTTGTGACCTGTTCGATCGTGAAGTTCCGTCATGATTGCTAATCGGCGATCCGGATTGATGACTAATTTATGAGCTCCTTGTCTATCTTTTCACCATAGTCGGTCGTTGTTGATGAAGCACTCTTCACAGTATCATATAAAACTTGCGTAGTCGCTGTCGGACATGTTGCTCAGTCGTTCGAGATCTGAGAGCCATTTTCGAATGAGGATAAGTCGTTGATCATCTTGCTGAGCTGCTTCCGATCGTGGAACGATGTTGTATGAATCGGTACGTGGATGGATATGGTCCTCCTCCTCCTCACTGAAATGTTTACTCTGTGAGTAAACTGAGGTAGGCATTCGAAGGGATTTCATTCGGGGTGCAGGCGAATCGTTGATATGGTGCATTAGTCCATGGACACGATCGATCCAATCATTGAAGTCTTTATCAGTCGGTTCTTCGTCGTCTTGGTCATCGGGCTGTCGGGGGCATCGAGAGAGACCGTTGGGACCGTGGTTCGAACCAGTGACGTGTACCAAAGTAAAATGGAACGTGAGGATCGCTACGATCTATCTGTTAATACTAGCTTGCGGCGTGATGTCTGGGTTTGCCAGCATTCCTTTGATATACTGAGCGTCGACTTCTATAATGAGGTTCTGCATGCCGATGAGGTAGAGTCGGAGCGATCGCAAAGCTCGATAGAGACCGTAGATTTCGAGTTTTGGTTGAGAGAACCGTCTTTCTCAATTGTTCAATGTGATCAAACCAAATCGATTATAGTACCGTTTCTTTGGGTTGTCGGGATCGCATTGGCAGAGATGAAAGCCAACAGCGATATATGAGGTGTCAACGGCGAGTATCACAGGGGCGTCAGAAGTATAATCCAGAACTCGTAGAGCGGGCGATTCTAGAAGGACTTGCTTCAAGTCCTCTTGAGCGGCGAGTTGATCGGGACTGAATTTGAAGGGCATATCCTTCCTAGTGAGCTTGACTAGGTGGTGCACTCGATGCACAAAGTTGTGAATGAATATTCGAACGATGCCAATAGTGCCAAGAAAGGCTCGAACTTTGGAGAAGTCTTCACAGGGACCCCAGTTTCGGATCGCAGATACGTGTGATTCGTCCGGTAGTCGTCCTAAGTGAGTACATCGGTGTCTGAGAATGGTGGTTTCTTCTGCACACAAGAACGATTTATAGCCTGACATGGTTCCACTGCAATATTTCATTCGCTGGACTATCCGATTGAGATTCCCAAAGTGTTCCCACATGAATCGTTGAATCCCATCATTTTTGGGAATCGTTTCATAGGATCCGTCAGGGAGTACGTATTGAGTCGTGGGACCCTTCACAGGGATATCGTCGATATAAGGGATCATAAACTCCGGAATCTCCAGTTGGAGAATATAGGTGATGTCGTCGTGAAAAACGGGCACGGAATTGGTCCATCCCATGGGTAGGGTAATGAGTCGATGAGCCCCATAGGGTGTTTGGAATGTGGTTAAATCGCGAGATGAAGGCGCGATCACTCGTTCGTTGTATCTGACGTAAAGATCGAACATAGCGCCGCAGGATTGACCACCAAACTGTTCGGCCAAGTGTTCGGGGAGGAGTTCGAGGGTTCGTAGACACCAGCGTCGATTTTTCGCTGGATAACTTTGCAGACTTTGTGATAGATACCTGGGGGAATCGGAATATTCTTTTGTACCCAAGGCATATGTGGTATTACTGGGAGATCAACGGGAGGGAAAAAGTCGGATCTGAAACGTCCTCATTCGGAGTCATTCCAGGTGAAGGCAAGATCTTGTTTTCTCATGAAATCATGAAGGAGGGCCCTTTCCTGAGGCCAAAGGAAATCTTGGGGGTGAGCTTTATCGAAAAGCTCCATTCGTTCAATCGTATATCGTTCGGTCGGAGTAAATGTTGGGGGGTTCGGGTCAAGTGTTGGCATGTCCGCAAGTGGATCGCCAAGGATTTTCCAAATGATTCAGAACTTGTCGGGGAGTTCAGCTACTACGGAGCGAACTTTCTTTGAGACAGGTTTATATTTCTTTTTCGATGCAAGGAAGGTTGCAATTTCCATCGATCAATCGAGACGGTCAGAAGCGGAAGGTCGATTGCTAGTCGATCGAGATTTAGAGATAAGGTCGGGGAGGTCACAAGCGGATAAATAAGTGTGGGAAACTGTTGAAACTTTATTTGTTGCGCATAGAGGCGCACAGGAATTGATAGATAGCATAGATGTAGCGTGGTCATAATCTAGAATTATCGCGATCTCTCCTTGATCAGGAATCAAATCCTCAATGAGCGAAAATCCGAATGGTGCTTTGGTAGACCTCGTGGAACCGTCGGAATCGTGACGGTCCTTCCGCTATTCGGATCGCAAATGGTGATCGTCTGGTTTTCGTCGGTGAAATTCTTGACGAGACTTTGAGCTAACACATTGAATGGTCTTCCAAGCAGGATATCGTAGGTGGGAGCGCGAATAACATGGATCTGGAGGTACAGGGTTATGTCGCCAATCTGACAGGGGACATTCCTCACCAGACCTAATGACTGGTCTATTTCGCCGTTGGCCGATTGCATGTTAAGTTGGATGGTCAGGTCATAGATTAGTCCTAGGTTGTGACAAACGGCTTCGGACATAGCGATTATTTGAGATCTGGGATTGACGATGCATTCAATCGTTTCTTTATGATTGATCAACATGACGATCGATCAGAGAGCATGTGATTCTTTTGCGACGGTAACGGTGTGAGGAGTCTCGTCAGACAAGAGAGTGTTTAGATATGATTCGTAGGGGTCGGGAACAGTGATTGAACAATCGTCGTCATCGCAATAAGGGAGGGCGTCATTCGGAATTGCTTCTACTTCGACGGTTTTGACTGCGATCGGTCGACTAGGTGGCTGAGTTCGTTTAGGGGTCACTGCCTCTCGAACCTTCAATCAGACTTCAGGTGAGAGGGATAGCAACTCTTCGGGGGAAAGCGTGATGCAAGGGGTTTTCATCGAATGAGTATAGACATTGGAAGCGATCTTCGAGTCTTGAATCAGTGCCTGGGTGTGGTACGAGGGGTCTTTGTCTCTCTTTGCCATCGGAGAGCCAAAGTTCCGGACATGGGGCGGTATGTAGTTGGACTCTTTCGCTTTCGCGAACGGGTGTTCCGTCGTAGTTGGTTGAGTCGGGGTGGTCGCGATCGGAGCACTTGACGGTTTGTCGGTCGCTTTCTCTTTGTCCGGTTCCTGTCATCAAGGCTGAACTATCTCTACTCCATCGAACGTTTTCTTGCTCCTTAACATGAAAATCTCTTTTTCAAGAGCGGTGATCCATTCGTTGGCGGTCAGTTGGTACGTTTTGGTCATTGGATCGCATTGGATACCTGCTGAAATTCCATACATTATTCCAGCGGTCGGAGTCAGGTTTTGTTTATACCATTCGTCCATTCGTTCTTTCAGGGTTTTTCCTGGCATTTGCTGGGGGACGAACCTGTCGTTCGGGAGTACGATCCTTCCTTCGAAGTTCTTCTTGCATCGACTGTTCTGGATGTATTCGCGGCAGGTCGGGCAGCTTCCGATGAAGTGATCGGGACTTCCACAGAAGACGCAAGTTTTCGGCTCGAATGGGTTGGGAGCGTTGGGTCGTTGTTCCGATGATTGTGGCGATCGAGGGGGCAGGTTTCGTTTCGGGGGACCTCTATTGTCCAGGGTTTTGACCAGCGTGGTTATTAGTTTTTCCATGAAGACGCTGAGGTCTTCTTGTTTTGTGGCAGGGGTAGTAGTCGTCATCGAAGTCGTAGTTTCGCACAGTAGAAAGGTGTTCGGAGACGCTCCATACAGAATGAAATGGGCCGCCTCGTTGATATCGTTTACCCCATAAGGATTGTCAGGGAAGTGGTCGGGAAACTTGATTTCCAGTCATCGGATGATTCTAGTCCAGAGTTCGGGTTGGAATCCTCGGACGAAGGCGCAACTTTGTTCTGCTTCAGAGATTCTGTTCTTCGATTGCAAGAATTTGGTAATCGCCAGGAACGATCGGAAATACGCTCCGAGTTCGTTCGTGTTCATGATACCTAGTCGTAGCTGTTCTCCAACTATTTTGTCCATATCGGCAATGGACCACTTTTGATCGTCTTCTGATCCTGGGTATAGCTTATAGATGGCGGCAACGAATTCATTGAACGTATGTCCAGTTTGGAACTCCGTTTGGTATTCCCAGAGTTCGGAGGTATCAATGTCGACGTACTTGCAGGCATAAGTCTTCTTAGCATTGTCATTGGTGATGCTACTATCAGAGATATATTTTTTCTTTTTCCTTTGCTCGTCTATTCCCATTTACATCAGACAGTTTACACCAATAACCACTTAGCCACCCAAGCTCTGCTTAGTAATGGAAGGTGACCAAGCCATATCTATATTTAGTCTACCATCACTCTCCTTATCTACATGACTCATCCATAGTCGTTACGACTCACATGTAGTCAATATGACTCATACTTAGCTAGTATATAAAGCTAGCAGTAGATAGACTTAGGATAAGTCTGTTTCTTTCATTAACACCCCAATCAGTAGTCTTCCAACCCTTTAAAACCCTACACCCAGAGCCTGAAGTAAAACCTTGCGATCAACCCTAGACTGCCATCTAACAGCTACAATTAGCGAAAAGACCTCTGAGGTCTTGGAAGTATCTTCAAAGCTCATGAGGTTGTTCGGGATTGAACTTCGGGGTGGTTGAGTAACCGTGAGTGGGCATAACTAGAGTTGGTGGAGTCGTCATAGTCATCGTAGAAATTGAGGATAAAGACGGAAGTGATATAGTAGAGGATGGTTCGTCGGGCGAATCGGGTTGGTTGATCGAAGTTGAATTTCGATTTATTTGAGAGCTGGGAAGTGTTAGTTGGGTCGGATTGGTGTTCCAAGTGAATCTATCTCGTAGGGTAGTACTTCGAGTGACTCGATTGTGCGTCAGGAATGGCAGTTCGAAGTACTGAGTCGAAGGAATCTTTTAAGATTTTAATAGTGGGCCCTCGCAGTGGGCTCCAAAATGATATGTCTGCTTCATGTATGAGAACCGAACACAGAACAAGGTGCGAGGACAACTATAAAGAGTCTCGACACAGCCTATGATCGATAATCATGGAAAGGGAGTCTTCGATCATTCGCGAACGAGATCGATCGGGGAATCGGAAGGATCGGAAAGTTGGAAGAGGAAGTCTTAGAAGATCTAAAGAGGATCTAGACTCGAGAGCGAGAGAGAAGCGAATATCTAACTTGTTAGATCACTAGCTACAACATACAGTATATATATCTTCTAGTACAAGGATCCCTTTGAGTGTATATGATAAAAGGGGAGCCTCTCTAATGATCTAAGGGGAAAGTAGTGAATGGGAATGAAGGAATTGAATGAAAAGGGAGAAATAGAAGAGAACAGATGCCTTTGAATAGTGTCTTCCCTTTGATATACAAACTTTCATTCGCGTTCGGAAAGCTTCGATTGCGTTTGGAGTGTTCGATGATTCTCAAAGTTGTTCGGGATGTTCGGAAGCTATCGGGAGTGTTCGGAGGGTTCGAGTTTGTGTTTGAAGGACTTGGTAGGCATCTAGTATTTGTATAGTTGAATATATGGTGCTCAGGGGATGGAGGGGTCGTATCAGCGTGGGGGTAAAAGCCTTGGAGACATAAGCAATAGGCTTCCAAACATTGTCTTGTTTTTGTGATAGTATAGTACCCAAAGCATAGTCTGAGGCATCAGTCTCTACATGGAGTAGATCATTATAATTAGCAATTGACAGAACAGGGGAAGTGGTAATAATTGTTTTCAGGGTATCAAAGGCATCCTGGCATTCAGTGGTCCAGTTGAAAGAAGTGTTTCCAGTTAACATATTAAGATGATTCCAGCAAAGTGATGGATAAATTGACAATAGAAATTGCAAAATCCAAGGAAAGCTTGCACATTGCACTTGCATTTGGGGGTTAGCCAGTCAGTAATTCCCTGAACCTTGACAGGGTCCATTTTGATGTGGCCTTCAGACATGATGACACCTAAGTATTCCACCTGATGTTGATTGAATTTGCACTTCTCAGGCTTGAGGTAGAGTTTGTGTTTGCAAAGTGTGGTTATTACTTCATAAATGTGTTGATGGTGCATTTTGAGATCCTTGTTGAAGATGAGGATGTTGTCAATCATCAGCAAAAAGGCCTGCAAGTTATATGTATTTACAAAGCTGAAAACTGGTGACAAGGTTGCCTAGCCAATAAAAGGTAGGCTAGACTTGTATTCTACATAAATTGTTCAGCTTTTTTAAAAGGTGCAAAAGAAATGTAGACATTGTATGTAATTGTAACAAATGTATGAGGCACAAATCTGGCATCCCTTTTATCAGATTTCAGCCCAGACAACTGGCAAAGCCTCAGAAAAGACAACATATGTTCTGCTAGGATTTCTGCATATGTATACACTTTCAGCAGCATACAATGTCATAGAAGCAGTGCAATCGCATTCATTCCTCACCAGATATGGGGAATCCTTTGGCTGCCCCTTCCAATTATTTAATTCACACAAATTATGGGATCAAACGATAATTTATTTGCAATATGAAGACACAATGAGCAGTGACAACATGATAAGCAGTGATATCACCAAAAGTGAGTTGATGAGGGACATAAGATGACATAGTCCCAATGAGACTACAACAGGTAGAGTTAGGCAGAGAAAAATGACAGGGCTGACCTCTGAAAAAGATAAAACAGGGATGGGGATGGCGGTATAGGATGCAGGCTGCCGCGTAGGCCAATTCTTGTAAGTGCTGCAAAAGCTTTCAGTGAGAAATCACCAAGGCAATTGAGAGTGTACTTACTTTGATTCTATTTCTTCCTTTAGCTCTTTCCCCGAGGTGCTGATACGACCCCTCCATCCCCTGAGCACCGTATATTCAACTATACAAATACTAGATGCCTATCAAGTTCTTCGAACACGAACTTGAACCCTCCGAATGCTCCCGATAGCTCCCAAACATCCTGAATGACTTCGAGATTCATCGAACGCTCCAAACGCAATCGAAGCTTTCCAAACGCAAATGAAAGTTTGTATATCAAAGGGAAGACACTATTCAAAGGCATCAGTTCTCTGCTATTTCTTCCTTTTCATTCGATTCCTTCATTCCCATTCACTACTTTCCCCTTAGATCATTAGAGAGGCTCCCCTTTTATCATAACACTCAAAGGGATCCTTGTACTAGAAGATATATATACTGTATGTTGTAGCTAGTGATCCAACAAGTTAGATATTCACTTCTCTCTCACTCTCAAGTCTAGATCCTCTCTAGATCTTCTAAGACTTCCTCTTTCGACTTTCCAATCCTTCCAATTCCCCAATCAATCTCATTTGCAAATGATCGAAGACTCCCTTTCCACAATTATTGATCATAGGCTGTGTCGAGACTCTTTATAGTTGTCCTCGCACCTTGTTCTGTGTTCGGTTCTCATACATGAAGCAGATGTATCATTTTGGAGCCCACCGCGAGGGCCCACTATTAAAATCTTAAAAGATTCCTTCGACTCAGTCCTTTGAACCACCATTCCCAATGCACAATCGAGTGACTCGAAGCACAACCCTACAAGATAGACTCACTCGAAACATCAATCCGACCCAAACGACACTTCCCAACTCTCCAATAAATCGAAATTCAACTTCGATCAACAATCCCGATTCCTCCGATGAACCCCCTCTACCTTATCACTTTCCTCATTATCATCAATTTCTACAACAACTATGACAACCCCACCAAACCTAGTAATGCCCACTCACGGTCACTTGACCGCCCCAAAGTTCAATCCCGAACAACCACATGAACTTCAAAGGTACTTCCAAGACCTCAGAGGTCTCTTCGCTAACTGTAGCATCACCGACGACGATGCTAAGAAGACTTACGCCTGCAAGTACGTCGACATTGATACCTCCGAACTCTGGGAATACCAAACGGAGTTCCAAGCCAGACACATGTTCGAAGAATTCATCGCCGCCATTTACAAGCTCTACCCAGGATCGGAAGACGATCAAAAGTGGTCCATCGCCAACATGGACAAGATAGTCGGAGAACAGCTTCGACTAGGGATCATGAACACGAATGAACTTGGAGCGTATTTCCAATCGTTCCTGGCGATTACTAAATTCCTGTGATCAAAGAACAGAATCTCTGAAGCAGAACAAAGTCGCACCTTCGTCCGAGGATTCCAACCCGAACTCTGGACTAGAATCGTCTGACGACTGGAAATCAAGTTCCCTGACGATCCTTATGGGGTAAATGATATCAACGAGGCAGCCCATTTTGTTCTCTATGGAATGTCTCCAAACACTTTCTTACCGCGCGAAACTACAACTTCGATGACAACTACTACCCCTGCCACGAAACAAGAAGACCTCAGTGTCTTCATGGAAAAATTAATGACTACACTGGTCAAAACCTTGGACAATAGAGGTCCCCCGAAATGAAACCCACCCCCTCGATCGCCACAAACATTGGAAAGATGACCTAACACTCCCGACCCATTCGAGCTGAAGACTTGCGTGTTCTGTGGAAGTCCCGATCACTTCATCGGAAGCTGCCCGACCTGTCGCGAATATATCCAAAATGGTCGATGCAAGAAGAACTTCAAAGGAAGAATCGTACTCCCGAATGACAGATTCGTCCCCCAGCAAATGCCGGGAAAAACCCTGAAAGAACGAATGGATGAATGGTATAAGCAAAACCTAACTCCGACTGCTGGAATGATGTACGGAATTTCAGCAGGTATCCAACGCAATCTAGCAACCGAGACTTACCAACTATCTGCTGACGAATGGATCGCCGCTCTCGAAAAAGAGATTTTCATGTTAAGAAGCAAGAAGACATTCGATGGAGTAGAGATAGTTCAGCCTCGACGACAGGAACCCGAAAAAGAGAAAGCGACCAATAAACCATCGAGCGCTCCGATCGCGACCACCCTGACTCAACCTGCTACGACGGAATATCCATTCGTGAAAGTGAAAGAGTCCAACTACGTACCGCCCCACATCCGAAACTTTGGCTCTCTAATGGTGAAGAGAGACAAAGACCCCTCTTACCACACTCATGTGCTGATCCAAGACTCGAAAATCGCCTCCGATGTCTATACTCATTTGATGAAAACCCCTTGCGTCACACTTTCCCCCAAAGAGTTGCTATCCCTCTCACCCGAAGTTCAATTGAAAGTTTGAGAGGTAGTAACCCCTAAACGGACTCAGCCTCCTAGTCGACCGATCGCAGTCAAAACCATTGAAGTAGAAGCAATTCCGAACAATGCTCTCCCCTATTGCAACGACAACAATTGTTCCATCACCGTTCCCGACCCCTACGAATCGTATCTGAACACCCTCTCATCCAATGAAACTCCTCACACTGTTACCGTCACAAAGGAATCGCACGCTCTCTAATTGATCGTCATGTTAATCGATCATAAAGAAATGATCGAATGTATCATCGATCCCAGATCTCAGATAATCGCTATGTCCGAAGCTGTTTGTCACGACCTAGGACTAATCTATGACCCAACTATCCAACTAAACATGCAATTGGCCAACAGTGAAATAGACCAATCGTTAGGTCTGGTGAGGAATGTCCCCTGTCAGATCGGCGACATAACCCTCTACCTCCAGATTCATGTGATTCGTGCTCCCGCCTACGATATCCTGCTCGGAAGACCGTTCAATGTTTTAGCTCAAAGCCTCATCAAGAATTTCACCAATGAAAACCAGACAATCACTATTTGCAATCCGAACAGCGGTGTTATAAACTGGTTGCTGATGAGATGGTTTTACTTCGGAGAGCTCTGTCCCAAGACGATGATGATGTCTCAAGTCCTAGTTGTTGGATTGCTAACGAGGAATCAGACTTAAGGTCTGTGTACGACTAACTAGGAGTTTATATACTAACTACGCTACTGCGGATGAGTCAGTATAAACACGAGGAATACATGAGGAGTACATGCGACGAGTAAAGATAAACATGATAAGAGACTCGGAGCATGTGAAGAGATGAAACATAATGGTCGGAAATGAAGTATGTCCTATCTCGGATAAATGAAAAGATATGGAATCGTGGGGAATCCCAAGTGGAGATAAGACCTGTCCGACTAAGCAATGATGACTAACATAGAGAGGAAGTGAAAAATTTACGTCCGTGACATACACCTCGTTTTTCAGGAAATTCGACCCGAATTTCAAACCTGGGTGATGTCGGTCGTTTCGTCCTCTGGGCCCTGAGTCTGGATTTCCTCATCAGTGGGGGCCTCGATGACCACTGGGAGGGAAGCGATGGGGACTATTTCCGAAGCCGCTTCGACGGGGGAAGGGGCTCGGACTGTCTTGATGTCGTCGTCGTCCGGATATTCTAAGTCGAGGTTGATAGGGTACTCGACTGACGCACCGTAATCGATGATGGTTTCCGTCGTCGCAAGGTCTTGTTGAGCGCGAAGGAAATCTTCTCGGGAGAGTCGCTCAGCTCGACGACTCTCCTCTACGAGCTTGACGATGATGGCGCGGGTGGTGACGTCGTAGCAGTCGACCCATGTGCGCTTCTTCTGTCGTTGGAGCTCCCAAACTTTGAGCTCACTTTCGTCCCAGCGGTTCTTCCAATACAGGGCGCTCCTCTCCGATGCTTTGAGCTCGGCTTTCAAGACATCGCGTTCTTGTCGAAGTTCTCGGTTCCAGTTACTAACACTATTGCTGTGAACCGTAAGGCGTGAAATGGTGACGGCAGGGTCTTCGGGAGGAGGGGTTTCCGTAGAGTACTCCTTGAAAAAGTCTTCTGCATGTGCGCGAGCTTGTCGGCGTAGTTGACGAGTGGAAGAAGAAGAGGTGGAAGGACCGGGGGTAGGGGAACGGATGGCGGCGGACGAGGGGATTCGTCCAGCGCGTCTGATGGCAACTTGAGGAGAGGGAGATCGAGTGGCGGGCATTATGAATGATGGTTTAGCGACGTTGGTGTTGGGAATAACAGCAGTGGGTCAGTTCGTCAAAGTGGGGAAGGACTGGATGGAATCGTATCGACGATTCTGAGTTTATAAATGCCTACTCGACCTAAAAATAGAATCTTTAAAAATGGACAGCTGGAATGATGACAAACGAGTCAAGTCGCCGTTTGAATTGAGTCTTCGTAAGTCTTCACAATTTCTTTAGCGTGTCGTAAGACGTTCGATCGTTCTTCCCAAGTGGTTTCTTCGATCGGATAACCTTTCCATTTGACCAAATACTTCCGTCGGCGTTGAACTCCGGAGTGTTGAAGAATAGATTCAACTTCGTACTCTTCTTCGTTCTCGATCAGATCTGGTGGAGGTCGAGATGTATCAGTAATATCAGGGTGGAGCAACTTATCTTCGACATTCGGTCTCAGGAGTGATACGTGAAAAACTGGATGGAGCTTCCATGTTCGGGGAATACTGATAAGGTACGCAAGATCCGATACTTGTTTTAAGATCTTGAATGGTCCAGTTCTTCGGTTATCTAGTTTCTTGGCGGGTCGAGTCGTCTTGATGTTCTTGGTTCATTCGTTCGGTCTGACCATCGGTTTCAGGATGATAAGCAGTAGACAGTCCAGAAATGGTTCCTAGGAGTTTATTGAGAGCTTCAGTGAATTTTGATGCGAATTGAACTCCACGATCAGAAATAATCTTCTTCGGCCATCCATGGTGTTTCCAGATGTGATCACGGAAGAGTCGGGCAGCGCCTTCTGATGAGAGATTGGAAGTCGTCGGAATAAAGTGAGCTCGTTTTGTGAAACGATCGACGACTACCATCACGGCGTCGTATCCAAGCGAGTCAGGTAGTTGAACAATGAGATCGACGGTTATCTCAGTCCATGGTTCGGTAGCGGGGGGTATAGGTTGTAGGAGTCCTGTCGGCTTCGAAGGATAATTCTTGTTTTGTTGACAAGCAGGACAGGATCGTACGTAGTTGATAACGTCTTGAGAGATGCCATCCCAAACAAAGTTTCGGAGCAGCAGCTCCTTCGTCTTCTCAATGCCAGGGTGTCCAGCATGGGGGTAGGCGTGGGACAGTCGTATTATGTCTGTGCGCAAAGATACTTCCTCCGGCACCACAATTCGACCTTCAACATCGCGAACCAACCCATCGACTTGGTCCCAAAACAGTGAGGCATCCTCGATTCTCTGTGAGATCTTTTTCAGTATTGGTAGCTGTTAGAAATTGTACTGGGAACGTACGCATTCAAATGACAGTCGAGACCACTCGACTAAAACGCCATAGAACTGGACTTACCCAGTTCGGTTGTTCCCAGTATATATACCAGATTGCACGTGATTGGCTATGGATCTGCTCGACGTTCATGAGAGACGGCCTCAGCGCGCTCGATCTCATGTCTCGAATTTCAGATTCGTGACAGTAGCTTGAAGCGTAATCTTGCGAAAAAGTCCGGTTCTGAAAGCTTGATGATCGAATTGATCCAATGTTCATCTGCGATTAAAATCTCATCTTCCACCTCGCCTTTACCCTCGTCGAAATAATCCGGGCGCCTGGATAACCCATCGGCCTTGTTCTTTCTCCCCGGGACGTACTCGATTTTATACTCGTATCTCGATAGGATTTCTGACCAACGAGCACGTCATCCAAACAATACGCGAGCTGTACTGAAATACTTGAGGGCGAGACTGTCGGTACGAATCAGAAGGTCGTGTCGTGAGCCTTCCAAAAGATGTCGCCATGCTTTAAGACAGTCTATTATTGCCAGAAGTTCAGCGTCGTGAGTTGGATATTTCTTTTCAGCAGGGGTTAAAGATCTTGAATGAAAGCCTACGGGTTTCCATTCGTTTCCATGTAGCTGAGACAGTATTCCTCCTAAGGCAAAACCAGAGGCGTCAGTCTCTAAGCAGTATGGCAGGTCTTGATCCGGTACTTCGAGGACAGGGGCATTCGTGAGGGAGTGTTTCAACTGATCAAAGGCGTGTTGTCGTTCGGGGGTCCATTCCCATACAGTATCCTTGCGGAGTAACTGGTTGAGTGGTTGGGCGATCTTCGAGAAGTCCTTGATATATTTTCTCCAGAAATTTGCGCTTCCGAGAAAGGATTGGAGTTGTTTAACGGTTCGAGGTTCGGGCCATTCGGCAATGGCTTTGACCTTCTTGGGATTGGTTCTGATATGACCTTTCGTTAAGGTCATCCCTAGATAGATCACCTCTTCTTTCTCGAACTGGCACTTGACGGGTTTGCAGGAGAGCTTGTTCTTCTTCATGATATCAAGGGTCTTGAACGTCCAGTAACGCAGTTCTTCTAGATCATCTCCGCAGATGAGAACGTCATCGATATAGATAAAAACACAACCTGATTTTAACACTTCGGCAAATCGCGTATCGATCATCCGTTGGAACGTAGCTGGAGAATTCCGTAGACCAAAGAACATCACTCTTGGAACGTAGAGTCCCTTGACCGTATTGAAGGCAGCTTTCCATTCGTCGCCTTCTTTGATCCGAATGTTGTTAAATCCCCATCGGATATCCACGACTGTGAATAATGCAGCAGATCGTAACTTGGGTTGTTGAACGATTTGATGGAGAAGTGGCAAAGGATATCGGTCGGGAACGGTAAAGTGGTTCAGATAACGGTAGTCTTCGATTGGTCTGTATCCAGCGTCTTGTCCTTTCGCATTGATTTCTTCAGCTTTCTTGCTTAGGAAGAAGGGAGCGGCCTGGGGTGAGGTCCCTTTGAATATTCGTCCTGTGGCCACATTTTCTTCCAAAAACTTCTCTAGGAAGTCTATCTCTCGAGGGGACATCGGATAAGTCTTGTCATTCTGTGGTGTGAAGTTATCTTTGAGATCAATGACATGATCAAATTCAGAATGAGGTGGAAGGCAATCGAAGGACTCCTTGGCAAAGACACTAGCATAGTCTTTCCAATAGACCTCCGGTACAAACTTTCGCATATCTTCCTCCACCGTGCTGGCTCTAGACTCGTCCGATTTTGAAATACTTGCCAGCAAGACCGATTCTACCACAGAGGGCTCTGCTTCGCCGCTACAATACCGACGGGAAATCTCTTTGCCTCTGAGAGCCAGTGTTGAACTCTCCCAGTCGATACTAGGGTTTTGAGCTCTGAGCCATGGGTAGCCGAGGATAATATCAAACTTGGATCCGAGGTCGGTCACTTCCAAACGGATCCTTTCAGTGTGTCCACCTGGAGCTTCTATCCAGACATCTGTGTCAAAAACGATCGGGCCTCCTCGGTTCTCTGACCCATCGGCATTCCGTACGGGGATTGGGGTTTCCAAATCCTGAAGAGTAAATTCGTGACGAGTTGCGAAATTCTCGTCTATAAAGTTCCCAGAAGCTCCACTATCAATAAGACACGTGGCGGGGACACGTCGGCCACTGTCTGCAGTCTTGATCCAAACGTCCATCGTAAGTCCTGAATCGCCCTTTTCGATAGTACCAAGAGTTCGAAAGTAATTGCAAGAAGTAATGGTACATCGAGTGGTATGGTCCGCGACGTTGGGCGTATCGTCCGAACCTTTCAAAAACCCTGAGCCTTCAAGTCCGCTGCCAGCCTCTTCTTCCGATCATCTGACCAATTGCGTATACCAGTTTTCGCCATGTCCGACGGAGTCTCACTCGCTGCCAGTGTAGTGGGCGAGTTGACGTTCTCCACGTGGGACTCAGTGGCAACGACACGTATGTCTCTGCCTCGTCCTCGTCCTCGTCCTCTGTAGCCTCCTCTACCTCGAAAGTATCCTCCTCGACGTGAGGAAGAGGTATCGGGTAGATTCTTCGCATCACCGGCGTTTCAGTTTGGGCAGGCGTTCGCGAAGTGGCCAGGTTGGCCACAGGAGTAACAATTCCCATACGGGATCGTATTGGTAGAAGAGGTAAACTCCTCTCTCTTGATGGTGGGGGCTGCTGTCGTTTGGCGGGTCGTCGCTGCAGCCACATACGATCCTCGTGTTGGAAAGGGATTAGAGTACTGGGGTCGGGACGTAGAGGACTGTTTCTGTGAGGCGAGAATGTCCTTTTGGTGTTGATAGCGTGTCGTGGCATCCTTCCATTCTTGAAGGGTGGTAGGGACGGTGGGGAGTCGGTAAATATATTCAATGAACTCGGAATCGAGTCCAGCTTGATAGAGATCAATGAGGGCGGCATCGTTGAAACCGGTATCGACCTGTAAAGCGCCAAAGCGCAGGTTGTAGTCTTCGATCTTCTTCTTTCCTTGGCGGAGATTCTTGATGTCGTTATGAGCACGGGATTGTCTGTCGATTCCTTCGAATGTTGATCGGAATCGAACTACGAAGGCGGCCCAAGTAGCAGTCGGGCCAGTCCAATTGACAATTCTCATGTCGTTGGTCTCCTTTTCAGACCAAGTTTGAGCCATCATGCCCTTCATGAAAGAAAGGGCGAAGGGGATTTTGTGTTCGTCGCGGTACGGCTTCCCCATGAAATACAATTCGCAGCTGTTAATAAACTTGTCGACATCTTGTTGTCAACCAGTGAACTCATCTGGCTTGGCCATCTTTATCTCGATGGTGGGAGCGGCAGGAGGTTGAGGTTGAGGTCCCAGTGGGGGTTGAGCTTGACCTTGAGCAGCGAGTTGTTGTTGGAGATCTTGAATCTCCGCTGCTTGGTTTGCGTTCGAGGTTTGAAGATTAACCATTTCCCTCCGTAGATCGTTCATGACTGCGAGGATTTCGTTGAGATTGGGAACAGGGGGGTTAGCGCGAGAACCCATTGGATCTGGTGATGGTGAAGATGAAGGTGTTGTTAAAGGTGAAGACGGTCGAGTTGGTTGTTGATACGGGAAGGGTTGATACCTAACAGTAGGGGGAGTGATGGGACGTTGTGAATGAGCGGCGGCGAGCAAGCGAGTTGTTTCGCTTCGAGTCCTTCCTAGAGCGTGTGCGATACTCGGCAATGGAGAAGCTTGACTAGCTTCTTCGTTTGGATCTGGGAAGATTCGGGTTTGTGAGTAAAGCGATTGAGAAAGGGGATTATTCTGCTCAGAGGAATCGTAGAAGTTCTCGTCGTCGTCGTCCAGTGTTAAAGCGAGGGTGGATCAAGTAAGGGGGAGAGAGCAAGAAGGAAGTCTGATTCTTGTTATAAACTGGTTGCCGATGAGATGGTTTTACTTCGGAGAGCTCTGTCCCAAGACGATGATGATGTCTCAAGTCCTAGTTGTTGGATTGCTAACGAGGAATCAGACTTAAGGTCTGTGTACGACTAACTAGGAGTTTATATACTAACTACGCTACTGCGGATGAGTCAGTATAAACACGAGGAATACATGAGGAGTACATGCGACGAGTAAAGATAAACATGATAAGAGACTCGGAGCATGTGAAGAGATGAAACATAATGGTCGGAAATGAAGTATGTCCTATCTCGGATAAATGAAAAGATATGGAATCGTGGGGAATCCCAAGTGGAGATAAGACCTGTCCGACTAAGCAATGATGACTAACATAGAGAGGAAGTGAAAAATTTACGTCCGTGACAAGCGGAAGGACCGTCACAATTCTGACGGTTCCACGAGGTCTACTGAAGCATCGTTCGGATTTTCACTCATTGAGGATTTGATTCCTGATCAAGGAGAGATCGCAATAATTCTAGATTACAACCACGCTACGTCTATGCTATCTATCAATTCCTGTGTGCCTCTATGTGCAACAAATAAAGTTTCAACAGTTTCCCATGCCTATTTATCTACTTGTGACCTTCCCAACCTTATCTCTAAATCTCGATCGACTAGTGATCGACCTTCCGATTCTGACCATCTTGATCGATCGATGGAAATTGCAACCTTCCTCATGTCGAAAAAGAAATACAAACCCATCTCAAAGAAAGTTCACTCCATAGTAGCTGAACTCCCCGATAAATTCCGAATAATCTGAAAAATCCTTGGCGATCCACTCGTGGACATGCCAACACTCGACCCGAACCCCCCCACATTTACCCCGACCGAATGATATACGATTGAATGAATGGAGCTTTTCGATAAAGCTCACCCCGGAGATTTCCTTTGGCCTCAGGAAAGGGCTCTCCTTCACGATTTTATGAGAAAACAAGATCTCGCCTTCGCCTGGAACAACTCCAAATGAAGATGTTTCAGATCCAACTTCTTCCCTCCTGTCGATCTCCCAGTAATACCACATACGCCTTGGGTACAAAAGAATATTCCGATTCCCCCAGGTATCTATCACGAAGTCTGCAAAGTTATCCAGTGAAAAATTGATGCTGGTGTCTACGAACCCTTGAACTCCTCCTACCAATTGCGATGGTTCACCATTCTAAAGAAAGGAGGGAAAGAACTTAGAATCATTCACAGTCTCGAACCACTGAATCAAGTCACGATTCAACATTCAGGAGTCACGCCAATCCCCGAACACTTGGCTGAACAGTTTGGCGGTCAATCCTGCAGCGCTATGTTCAATCTTTACGTCGGATATGATGAATGAGTAATTGCGCCTTCATCTTGCGATCTAACCACATTCCAAACACCCTATGGGGCTCATCGACTAGTTACCCTACCCATGGGATGGACCAACTCTATGCCTGTTTTTCACGATAATGTCACCTATATCCTCCAACTAGAGATTCCTGAGTTTACGATCCCTTATATCGACGATATCCCTGTAAAGGGTCCCACGACTCGATACCTATTACCCAATGGATCCTATGAAACGATTCCTGAGAACAATGGAATTCGACGATTCGTATGGGAACACTTCGGGAATCTCAATTGAATAGTCCAGCGAATGAAATATTGCGGCAGAACCATGTCAGGCTATAAATTGTTCTTGTGCGCAGAAGAAACCACCGTTCTCAGACATCAATGTACTCACTTAGGATGACTACCCGATGAATCGCGTGTCTCAGCGATCCGAAACTGGGGTCCCTGTAAAGACCTCTCCGAAGTTTGAGCCTTCCTTGGCACTATTGGCATTGTTCAGATATTCATTCGCAACTTCGCGCATCGAGTGAACCACCTAGTCAAACTCACTAGGAAAGATATGCCCTTCGAATTCAGTCCCGATCAACTCGCCGCTCAAGAGGACTTGAAACAAGCTCTTCTAGAATCACCCGCTCTGCGAGTTCTCGATTATACTTCTGATGCCCCTGTCATACTCACTGTCGACACCTCCTATATCACAGTTGGCTTTCACCTGTGCCAATGCGATCCTGACGACCTGAAGAAAAGGTACTATAATCGTTTCGGTTCGATCACATTGAACGATCGAGAAAGAAGGTTCTCCCAACCAAAACTCGAAATCTATGGTCTCTATCAAGCCTTGCGATCGCTCCGACTCTACCTCATCGGCATTTGGAACCTCATTATAGAAGTCGACGCTTGATATATCAAAGGAATGCTAGCGAACCCAGACATTGCGCCGCAAGCCAGTATTAACAGATGGATCGTGGCGATCCTAACATTCCATTTTACCTTGGTACACATTGCCGGTTCGAACCACAGTCCCGATGGTCTCTCTTAACACCCCCGACAGCCCGATGACCAAGACAACGAAGAGCCAACCGATAAAGACTTCGACGATTGGATCGATCGCGTTCATAGATTAATGCACCATATCAATGATTCGCCTGTGCCCCGAATGAAAACCCTAAGAATGCCCACCTCAGTTTACTCACAGAGTAAAAATTTCAGTGAGGAGGAGGAGGATCATAACCACCCACATGCCAATTCCTACAACATCGTTCCGTGATCGGAAGCAGCTCAGCAAGATGATCGATGACTTCTCCTCGTTCGAAAATGGCTCTCAGATGTTAAATGACCAAGCAACATGTCTGACAGCAACTACGCAAGTTTTATATGATACTGTGAAGAGTTCTTTATCGACAACCATCGACTATGGTGAAAGGATAGACAAGGCGCTCACAAATTAGTCATCGATCTGGATCGCCGATTAGCGATCATGACGGAACTTCATGATTGAACAGGTCACAAGGCTATTTTTGCTACCCGATCGATCATTTCTGAATGTTTCTGGTGGCCTCATATGGCCCCCGACATAGTCTGGTTCGTTCAGACATGTCATACCTGTCAGGTTCGCCAAACCACACAAGCCCTCGTCCCTCCGACCATCTCCACACCAGCTCCCCTATTCGCCAAAATCTACATCGACACTATGCATATGCCCCGATCTGGCCCATTTCGATATATAGTCCAAGGGCGATGCTCCCTCACCCACTATCCCGAATTCCGAATGCTTCATTTGGAAACAGCTAAATCGATTGGCGAATGGATCTTCGAGGATATAATCTGTCGATGGGGCTCCCTTCGAGAAATCATCACGGACAATGGAATAGCTTTCTTAGGAGCCGTTGATCACCTCGCCAAGCGCTATTGGATCAACCACATTCGCATCAGTGCATACAACTCCCAAGTGAACGGAATAGTTGAACAATCTCACTTCGACGTATGACAATCACTATTCAAAGCTGTCGATGGCGATCAGAAGCAATGGTCGATCGGAGCCTACTCTGTATTCTGGGCTGAGCGCGTCACTACCCGAAAGCGATTGGGATGCTCACCCTACTTCGCTGTCACTGGATCTCAGCCATTGCTTCCTCTAGATATTTCTGAAGCGACATATCTCCTTCCCGCTCCAGATTTGGTTCTGTCAACAACTGACCTAATTTCGCAACATGCGATCACCCTACAGAAACGAGACGCTGACTTAGAGCAACTTCGATCGAAGGTTCTCACCGCTCGTCTACAATCTGCTGTTCGATTCAAGAAGAGACACGAGAAAACCATTCGCGACTACAACTTCAAAACTGGCAATCTCATACTCATTCGGAACACGAAAATTGAGAAGTCTCTCAATCAGAAAATTGTCATGAAATTGGCATTCACTCTCTTAAAATTCCTCTCTTTTCTTCGTTCTTTTCTTTTCTTTGCCTGTTCTCTTTGGAAAGGGGGCTGTCTTTATTGGCAGCAGAAACTATTTATACAAAAGAAGGGGGAGTCCATGTCTGACTAACTATCTAAACTAGTCCATCTTGGCAATCTCTTGCACCATACTGTCCCTCAAGAACTCTACGAAACTTGAGACTACTTGACCATCTAATGCGGCCAACTTATTACCCCAGTAAATTGCCCCATTGGTGTCACCACCGGAGGCCTGCAACTCGGCAGCCTTCCCTTCGACGAAACCCATCGCTATCTTTCTCGCTTCCTCACCCAACCAATCGTTGGTGGGACTCCACAACAAACTGGGAGGAACTTCTTCCTCCTCGATCTTGACATTGACGTTAGTCAATGACAACAACAAATCTTCGACTAAAGAAGGCAAAGAAATCAGCAACTACGAAGAGAGTGAGAGTGTTGAGAGCATTACCACTAGACAAAACACTCAATGGACCAGGGGTCCAAGGACGGAAAGGGGGACTGGCAGCCTAGTCAACTGCCTCCTTCTTGACGGAAGGAAGAGAGTCAGCCCACTTGTCGGACCCCCAATTAACCTGCTCCTCCAAAGGGAGCTGGGAAGTAGGGGGAGGGGCGTCGTCATCCCAAGCTAAAAAAGAAGGAAAGCCTATTATCAACAAACATAGACTAATAAAGACAAAACAAGACACATACCAAGCGGATCCTCCATCAAGTCACAAACATGCTGGATTGGCCAGCGAACATACGGACACTTTCTGACCTTATGCTTGCCACCGCAAGCAAAACAAGAGAAGGAGGACCAGCAGAGGTCGGCGTCGGAGGGGGTACGCTGAAGGTAGTAGTGGAAAGAATCGCAATCGAGAAAGACAGGAGCGGTGTGGTGCACCACTCCAGACTGCTTGAAGAATCGGACATAGTGGCCTTGGTGGGAAGGAGTCATGATGATTGACAAGGATTGAACTGAAGCGTAGGGATACAACCCCACACCTTTTATATGCTCAGACACAAAGGGAAGACCAAAAGGAGGTTCCTCAGTCAAAGAAGAGAAACCCAATACGCCGGGCAAGAGATAGAAACAATGGCAATCTCATAACCAGAAGAACAATAGAAATCAGTCATGAGATAACACAGCCTCAATCTGCGGAAGGCTATGCCCTATAGAATTGAGTCATCAGAAGCACACAGCCTTCTGCAGGATGACTAGGAACAATGGCAAACCTTAATCGGAGGCTGTGAACAATAGAAAATAGGGTGACTGCAGAGGCTGACTCATAATGACTCCTACCTTAGAAATACTATATAAACCCTGAGGGCGAGGTGGATCATCACTTCGTCCTGCTGTGAGATTACTTGTAGTAGCACGAACGCAATCAGAATCATCAGACTCCTTTCCCATCAGAACAAGAAAAGAGAAACATAAACCCATAACTACTGAGCCAATCGTTCATGCCCATATTCCCTAAACTCTTAGCAGAGGCACGCAATGGATTTAATGCGCAGAACAACTTCTTTGTAGAGGTAAAACTTAATTCAGAAGGAATCATCACCCTTTACGAGGACGTCCCTGTCAGAACTTTCTTCTACATCCTACTAGACTTATTAAGCTCCAAGGCCTGCCTTGTGATTGACGAAAAGACTTGCAACTACAGTTGTGACAAAAATGTGCCCTCAATACCTAGGACCCCTGGTCATGATATCTCGAAACCTAGGGAAAGCTTATATCATTGCAGAGCTTGACGGATCCATCTTACATTGCCCGATCACTGCGTTTAGAGTCATCCCATACTTCGCTCGAAGATCAATTGCAATTCCCGAACAATTCCTCAATATATCGACTTCACGACTTAGAGAGATGGAATGTTCGCTAGCTAGCGAACCACTCGATAGCGTTGCGATCGAGGACTTGTAACCTGCTGTAACACACCTCTACGCAATATTTTCTTTTTTCATTTCAAGTCCTTTTTCGACTCTTCTGCTGTCGCCAACTTGGTCACACCCTTCAATTCTGCCTTGGGCCATGGTTTATACTTCTTCCCCAGCTGATTCTCCCCCTTCCAATAACACCCGCGCTTATCCGTTATGCACTTGACGCACAACAGATCGGCAGGGCTGATTTCACATTCCACACCAACCTTTTCACAGAAATCACACTACGAAATAAAAGGGTCCATTAGTAAAAACAAAAATAAGAGAAAAGAAGGAGACTCACTTTGCCCTCAACCAGGCGCAGAGTCTCCTCCATTGCCTTTCGCTTGCGGTACTCCCGCATCGTAATCGCAGGGAGCGACCATCCCTTCGCCGCCATCCTCTCCCGATAGGCCGCCTTCGACCTCTCGACCTCTTCTTCTGCAGTCAGCGATTGCGCTGCTGCTGCCGATTTGTTTTCGCCATCCGGGGGCTGGTGCCCGTCCTCCGTCATTTCCATTGTCACCCCCATCATGTCTGGCGTATCTGCTGACACCTCTGCCGCCTTCGTTCTGCCTTCACCCTCCGCCTTTTCCGTCTCTGGATGGAACTCCTCCTCGTCGATCTTCCCATCCATAAGCGATTGGAGGAGCCTCTCGTAGGCTTCCTCCATCCGCTTCCGGTTCTCCACGTCCAGTTCCTCCCATTCTCGTTCCTCCCATACCTCTCGCTCCTGCTTCTCTCGCACCTCCTGTTCCGCCCTCTCGACCCACTCGCGCTCCTCTCATTCCTCACGCTCTGCTTGCTCTCGCTCCTCTTGCTCCTCGCACTTGACTTTCTCTCATTCCTCCCACGCAGATGTCTCTGCCCTCTCCCTCGCCTCGCATTCCTCTTCTGCCCTTTGCTCTCACTCTACCCTCTCCGCTTCTGCTTTCTCCTTGACCTCCCGACGTACCACCTCTGCCAACCTTGGCATCAGTAGCTCCCCTGCCCACTCCAACCACCCTCGTTCTTTGAAAGCATTGAAGGTCTCACAGGCCTCCTTTTGCCACGCGACGACCTCATCATCCATCGATGTTTGCTTCAGGGCCTTCACGACCCTATTATATGCGATCTAAAAGATGGATTAGTGAAGAAAAACAATTAAAAAACACGAGACTTACCAGTAATTTACAAAACTGTTGCCCCCAGACTTTATAGTCTTTGGGTTCGGCAACTCCATCTGGAAGTGACCTCATTTGGTCGCAAATCTTCTGCTTCACGATCGTAATAACGTTCTTCAATATATTTTGAAAGGCTTGATGCAGATGCTTGACGTCATGGTATGCAATTTCAAGATGGTCATGTCTGAAGAAGAATGTGACACACTAGTCACACTTATAAACGCACCTCGGCAATTACCAGCAAATCACGTGATTGACTGAGGACAGTCAACATTTCAGTGAGGAGGAGATGATACGACCCCTCCGTCCCCTGAGCACTGTATATTCAACTATATGAATACTAGACGCCTATCAAGTTCTTCGAACACGAACTCGAACCCTCTGAACACTCCCGATAGCTCCCGAACGTCCCGAATGACTTCGAGATTCATTAAACGCTCTGAACGCGATTGAAGCTTTCTGAACGCGAATGAAAGTTTGTATATCAAAGGGAAGACACTATTCAAAGGCATCAGTTCTCTTCTATTTCTCCCTTTTCATTTGATTCCTTCATTCCCATTCACTACTTTCCCCTTAGATCATTAGAGAGGCTCCCCTTTTATCATATACACTCAAAGGGATCCTTGTACTAGAAGATATATATACTGTATGTTGTAGCTAGTGATCCAACAAGTTAGATATTCGCTTCTCTCTCGCTCTTAAGTCTAGATCCTCTCTAGATCTTCTAAGACTTCCTCTTTTGACTTTCTGATCCTTCCGATTCCCCGATCGATCTCATTCGCGAATGATCGAAGACTCCCTTTCCACAATTATTGATCATAGGCTGTGTCGAGACTCTTTATAGTCGTCCTCGCACCTTGTTCTGTGTTCGGTTCTCATACACGAAGCAGATGTATCAGCGCCTATGGAGCCTTGTGGGAACCTTGCTTTTATTTTGCAGCAGGTTGCAGTTCTGAAGGAGTGGGACTGCTCAGCCTCAATGAGCCCTCACTCCTGTCATTGGGTTGTGGATCATGTTGGATGGGCTGGCAAGTAGTTTGAGATTAGTTGTGGGTATTAGCATCTTGCATGTGCAGGGGACCTTCATTCCATTCGCTTTTGTTCTATTCATTTTTATTCCGGTAGTCCTCCTGTATTCCCCAAGTATGGTATGCTTCATTTTCAAATCCAGATTGTGAGTCATGTTGCATGAGCAGGTTATCGGCATATAAGTCTTCCATATCATTGCCACCTTGGTCCCTAGTCTCTTTGGCTTCTGAGCGCCAAAGCATACTCCTGTGCATTAATTCGAGGTCATTATGTTCAAGGTCAGATTCCATTTCAGGTTCGTCTCCTGGTCCATAATGATTACCCAGTGCCGGTACAGCTCTGTAGACATGTCAGTAAACAAAGCACTAGTTGAATATACTTACTTATTCCACCATTTAAGCATCTCCTCAATCCAATCCTCACTAAGCCCACGCACCAGATCAAAAAGCTTCAAGATCATTTTGTAGAATATCTCCAAGTCGAACCTCCCATCAGTTTTGCTCCAGGTATCAACCGAACTGAGCATAAAACAAGTCTAGCAAAACGATTATCAGTAGTAGTTGTACTATAAGACATTTGATTTACAAACATACCATTACAGCTGCATATGCAATCGTGTGTGGGGTTACTGCCTTTAGATGATGTATCTTCACCTTGCATCCTTTGGTTGCCTTGCTGGAGGTACCATTTGATGCAGTGCTGGGTCTGGTAAATATATGCCGATAAACCTTCATGGTTATCTGTCAGTAAAGAACCATCTGAAGTCAGTGTGAGATATGTACATGGACAAGAACATGGCCACATAAAAGGCCAATTTCTCATTCATCTTCATCATACTGAATACTGTCATCATAAAGAACATGGGGCAGCTCCTTCGACCCTACAGAAAATATGCCATAAAATCCCTGACATATTCAAGTGTATGAAGCTGGTATTATGAATTAGAATCTGCACTTACTGTGGAGACTCATCAAATGTGGTGAGGGCATGTTGCGGACACAGCAGACATGCTGTTTGAATGTGGTTAAACCCATGTTGTGCCTTGGGGCCATGAGGTACCAGTGCAGTTGTAAAAGTGCCAATGTCGAAGTTTTCGTGAATGATGTATCGAATGCCATAAGTATGAAGTGAGTAAATATCCTCACTTTGGGCACTACTTGTGGCATCAGAAATCTCGGACAATATTAGCATAAAGATAGAAACTATCGCATATGTATTACTCACTATATCCACAAAGTGATTCATCATCTCTGGGTTCTACTCAAAGGTAAGGATGATGTCATTGAAGCCTGGAACGAGGGAAGTAAAAGTCTTGAAGAAGTGGATGTGATATTCTCAGACTGCATGCATCTTTTGGGTTTCATTTGGACAGGGTCTATACAGTGGAAATGAGCAAGCTAAGAGGGTATAAATGAAAGGCTTATGCAGGTTCCAATCCTTCCTCCTCCCTAGCTTTTTCTGCAAACTCATCCTCCATACCATCAAGTAAGACAAGCCTTGGATTGACAAAAGGGTCAATTCTGAGTGGGAACTATCAGGCCACTTTCAGATATGGTGCCATCAGACCAGAGTTCCTGTGAACAGTTAACAACCCTAGTGAAACCAGATAGGTATTTACTTACTCAGACTTTTGTGTTTGCCATTGACCCAGGATTCTGTCAGAGTGCATATTAGGTCAACAACATGGGTAGCATGGTTGTTTTGTGGAGGGGGAGGTGAATAAGAGGACATGGGGAGGGCTGATTGGGGGGGAAGTAAAGTTGGGGATGCATTATTGATGCATTGTTAAATAGTATGATTATGATGATGTCATGAAAGTTTATTATTAATCTAAAAAATTAATGGGCTACCTCTGCCCAGGTTGTAGGATATTGTTCGAGTCCTCAAATACTGCTGCAATGCATCAGCGATTTTGCAAACAGTATAAATCTGTGCCCACAACAGTCCTACAAAAGAGACAGAATGACTTTGAGGTTATTCAAGCCAGGAAAAAGAGATGCATCTATAATCAGCCTCATCATCTGGACAAGCTTCAAGAGGTTCCTGAAGCAGATATTAGATGGGACAACAGGGAGAACACAGTGGATCCTGTGCATATTATTCAGGTTAAAAAATATTTTAATACTAAAAGCTACAGATCTATGTAGGTTGATGTACTTCCAGAATATAGACCATCAGGTCTTCCTACCCATAGGCATCACCTGCCTAAACATTACAGGGATGAATTACCCCCTATTCCCCTCCCCCCTATCCCCACCATTGACCTGATTGAATCTGCTATTCCTATCCCTCCCCCCACAACCTGACCCTTGGTTAGAATGCAACCCAATGAATATGGGGTGTATCGGATTTATTCCAGCTCACTTCCTACTTACACCCCTAATGAGTTAGCAAGTATAGACGACCTTTGCGACCTTCTAAAGCCTACTGAGGATGAAACTTCATCTGAGCATCCTTGGTGGTCTTGCTTTGCCTCTTCCCTCTCTAGGTTCACCCCAAATAATTACTTTGCGCCATTTTTGAATGTGACAATGTTCTGACTCATGAGTTGGTTCTATAGCAGCTCAAACTTGAAGTCTGTTGGTGAAATTGATTGGCTGGTTAGCGAGGTCATCCTCTCTGAAGATTTCAATAAGGACAACCTTGTAAATTTTTCTACAATATGAGAAGCATCCTGTTTAGACTCATATTGGGATGATACCTCACCAGTCTTCTCCGCTGGCAATGGATGGATCAAAAAATCAGTACCTATCAGCCTACCAGCAGAAAATATGAAGCACGCATCTGAGGACGAGGCTCCCATCTTTGAGGTTGATGGACTTTATTACCAGAGGATCACTGAGGTTGTCAAGGTTGCCTTTCAGGAACAATCTGCAGCAAAATTTCATGTTTCCCCATTTCAAGAATATTGGAAACCTACTGAAGACGTACCTCCTGAACAAATCTATTGTGAAATATATTCCTCCAATGTGATAATCAAGGAGCACAAACGAATCCATGCGCAACCCTGAGACTGTAATCTTGAAACCGTTGTTGCCACCATCATGCTGTGGTCTGATTCTACACATCTTGCATCTTTTGGCAATGCTTCCCTCTGGCCAATTTACCTTTTTCTTAGTAACCTGTCAAAGTACACCTGCAGCAAGCTGACACCATTTTCTGCTCACCATATTGCCTACATCCCGAAGGTATGTGTATGCCAATTTAGCTGTAGAGCCATTCAGATACCTTGTTACAGCTTACTGACACCATTCAAGACTTTTATAAATGAGTCTTTGGGACATCAGCAATAGCTGCCATGCTAAGCTATTGCAAGCAGGAATTGATTCATGCAATCTGGCTTATCCTCATGGACGAGGATTTTATAGAAGCATATGTGAATGGTATTGTGCTGCAGTTTGCAGATGGGATTTGATGCCATGTTTTCTTGCAGTTATTGACCTATTTAGCAGATTACCCTGAAAAGTATGTTTTGTTTTTCTTATAAAATTAACTAACACTCTCTTCATAATCAGGGTACTATTGGCATGCATCCGTTTCCTTGCCAAATGCCTGTGTCCCCATTGTCTTATCCCTAAGACAGACATCTTCAAACTTGGGACCAAATTTGACCAGCGTTGGTGGAATACACACATTTGGGAAGACAATCACATATGAAGAAGTAAAATTGAATGAGTACAGATGTGGATATATGTGACTAGTAGGGGCCTCAAGAGTATCTGGGTTGATAAACTCCTTAGTCAAGAATCCCTGGTGCCAACACAGGTGAGTACATTATCACTCACCTTGACTACCCTACTTACTTTGATCACAGAATGCCTTCTCAGTCTGACTCTCACCTTTTGATTTCGACTTTCACGCAATGCTCATTCTGGATTTGTTATATGAATTCAAGCTTGGCATCTGGAAAGCCGTCTTCACACACTTACTATGGATCCTGTATGCATATGGTGGAGATGCAATACAGACTTTGAATGAAAGGTAAGCAGTATCTATTTTCGAGTGCTTACTTACAGATTTTGTAATAATAGGTTTCACAAAGTTCCTATATTCAGAAGAGGTACTATATGAAAGTTCACTAGTAATGCTTCAGGAATGAAGAAGCTGGTGGGAAGGGACTTTGAGGACTTGTTACAGGTGAGTTTTTCTCATTCCTTCCAGCCATACTAATAAAAATTAAATATAAAGTGTGCTATTCCTGTGTTTGAGAAACTGTTGCCATCACCCCACAACGAAGTCGTGGCGATGCTGCTTTTCAAACTTGCTACTTGGCATGTGCTTGCCAAGCTTCAACTCCATATGGATATAACGTTAAGTTTCCTTGAGACATCAACAAAACGAGTTGGCAAAAACTTATAACAATTCGTCAAAGAGACATGTGGATTTTTCCACACCACTGAGCTCCCACAGGAAGAGACTGCACGATGATGTCGAATGGCAGTTGCCAATCCAAAAGGAAAGGAAAGTACAGGCACAGAGGACTATTGAAAGAAGAAAACACTCAACTTGTCGACTTACAAAATCCATGCTCTCGGAGACTATGCAAATATGATCTGACAATATGGAATGACTGATAATTACACAACATAGATCATATGTACCAACAAAACAATATCTATCTAGCTAATCATTTGTCAGGGTGAGCTAGAACATTACTGCATCAAGTGCTTTTATCCAACAACCAACAAAATCAGATTTGCAAGTGGTATCGTGCAGCGTCAATGGTGGGAATGATTACTCTTCAAGATAACTGAACATGCACAACATCTCAACCAATCACACACCCAATCCAATGAAGATGAGAGACTTCCCTTCACCTCACCCGATGCTCACCACCATATGTCAGTGTCCACAAAACACCACAATGACATTTACAAGTGGGTTAGTGATCATTCTGATAACCCTGCATATACAGTATGTTTTTTTTGGTTCGCTCTTGAGATATTTTCTTTGACAATCCACAGAATTTTATCCCCCATCTGAAGAACCATTTACTCACTCGTTTGCTTGCCATCCCTCATGACAGTGATGAAGTTGAATTTACACCTACCCAACACCAATTGCTTCATATTTTCAACAATCATATCTACCACCACAAAGTCCTATGTATCAACTACACAACTTATGACCTCCAGCAGGATCAAGACTCGATTAACCCTTCAACACATACCGACATCATGCTTCTCTCACATGAAGACAACACAGCCAACCCTCACCCCTACTAGTATGCACGAGTGATCGGTATATTCCATTTATTCATCCAGCATCTTACTGACACATTGATGTCCTTATCAAAACCTTGTTGGATGGAGGTTCTGTTGGTGCAATGGTTTGGATGCAACCTAGATGGCCCTTCCAGCTGGGTAGCAAAGTGTCTCCATTAGGTGGGATTCCTCCCAGCCAGTGATCCAGATGCGATAGGGTTTGTCGACCCACAAGATGTAATCTGTGGATCACACGTGATCCCCTCCTTTGCATATGGGTGGACCCCACTGTACTTGGGACCCTCAGATGTTCATCAACCCAGTGAAGGTGATGAGGATTGGACATATTATTATGTGAACTGGTAAGTACTGACATGATTACAAGACCTATGATTCCTATTGATATTCCTACAGCTTCATTGACAGGGACATGTTTATATGCTATCGAGGTTGCGGGATTGGACACAAGTCTATGCAAGAGGCTATGCAATGCATTTTTGATGACCGCGACCCTTTGGATATGGAGACCGGGAGCCTAAGAGATGAGACTACAGAGGAGGGTTTGGACAGGGAGGAAGTTGTCAGCATAGAGGCAGGAGAGGATATAGAGTCAGATGGTAGCATTAGTGAGTCGGAGGATGACTTGGGTGACTTTGATGGAGGAATTGAAGAAGGCGATGGGATGGAAGGCTTTGCTGACTTGTAGAAGTTCACTCTAATAGATTTTTTGAAGACAGTTGAATCTGCCATCTACAACAATTGGTAGTCAAGTTAAACTAAGTCCAACTGAGTACTCCTGGTACTTGGATGTATCCCTGATACTAGTCTGAGACCTACTATGTATGAGTCAAAATTCTGGCACAAGGATGTAAGTACTGGAATCATCCATGTAAGGCTATCCAATGTGATCAAAATTCGGGTTATGCATGGTACTAGGTTTACCAGTACAGTGTTTCCTTTGAAAGACATTTTAAATGTACCACAATCCTGAAATTTAGCATATAATATGCAAAGTCCTGGAGGCTGTTTTAAAATCTAATAAATTCAGAATACATTCTCTTGCAGGGTTTACCAGGGCAACAAGCTCATACAATTTTTTCACCCTTTTGCTGATAATGTAAATCAAGACATGTCCTTCAACAATTTGAACATGGAAGTGTTATTCATCATGTTTTGAAAGGTAGCAGGTGAGTTGGTGAGACCAAAGAACATGATGAGAGGTTTGAACAAGCTGCAATTAGTTTGGAATGCAGCCTTGTGTTCATCACCTTCCTTGATGCAAACATTGTTACAACCCCAATGAATATTGAGCTTGGTAAAATATCAGGCATTCTGGAGGGTATCAATGAGTTCATTGATCAAAGGGAGAGGATAGCAATTCTTGACAGTTATATTATTGAGCTTTTGGTAATCTTGGATGGGGCAAAGTCAACCATCCTTCTTCTTGATGAAGAAGAAAGGAGAAGCAATGGGGGAAATGGATTTTTGAATTCGTCCAGTGTAGAGGTTTTCTTCCAAGAATTCATCCAGTTAAGCCCATTCATCCACAGAAAGGGGATAGACCTTACAGTCAAGCTTCTCTTCAATTCCAGGAAGAAGCTCAATAGTGTGATCCCAGGGATAACTGGGTGGGAGTTCATTAAAGTCTTCCTTGGTAAAGATGTCTTGGAATTCATGGAGATATTCAGGAACAATTTCTTTCCATGTGCAGTCCTTCTTCTGGGCTTCCTAGGCCTTGATTGTGAGTTCCTGAGACTTGGTTATTATCAAACAAATCTGGATAGCAGGATTGAGATCAACTATGAGCAGTTGATCACCATCCTCAAGAGTAAGTTTGTTGATGTCAATAGAATCTGGGAAAGGGGAAGGATGACAGTTAGAAGGACATCGATCAAGAATGAGAGAATTGGCTTTCCAGTCAATAGAGGGGTTGTGGACCTTTAACTAGTCATGCCTGAGGAAAATCTGAGAATTACTGAGGTTTATGACACTAAGAGTGATTCGCTCAATGTGAGAATTGATCTTGAGTTTGAGTGTGACCATTTCAGAGATGGGCCCTTCAGAATTGGGTTGTCCATCAGCGCTGTACACAGGGATTGGTCAGGCAAGCTTGGAAGTATGTAGACCATGTTTGTGAATGTACTTGATATCAATGTAGGAACCTTCACAACTGCTGTCAATGAGAGCAGTTGTGAGGTGTTTGGCAGGGTTATCCAAGGTAGTAATGACAGTTTTCAAAGTTAATTGTTTTCCTCTAGAGCCACAAATGAACATGTAGGCTTCCTTGAGTTCATTGAGGGCTCAGATAGCATTCTCTGTTATAAGGGTATTGATTTGATCAATTGTGGTTTGAGTCATCTCTAGTAATTGAGCAGGATAAGACTATCTTGAGAGAATAGGGATTGCCTGATTAGACTGTTCCTTAATTGCATTAACAATTTCTAAAGGGGAAGAAAGAGAGTCAATGTTGATTGAATTGATAGAAGGGAGAGACAGTAGTTCAGGGATGGGAGAGTTCAGGGATTTGGGGTGCTCAATATTTACATCTGGCATAGACAGTGGGGGGAAATTTCATTGATGGGCTTGGTAGTATCATGTAATGTACATCCCATCGTAGTATTACAAAGAATAGAAAGGGGAGAAGAAGTAGAAGGGGGGGTGTCTGATACTGTCTATTCACAATGCTAAAGCAAACAGGCTTCTGTCGTATAGAGGGAGCATATCTCTAATGACTGTTACCAAAATCCTGATCAATCAAGTCAGGGGTAGGTTCATCTGTGCTATGTTCCTCTGTGGAAAGGAAGTTCATCAGCTCAGAAATCTCATCAGTGGTCAGTTTGTGCTGGAGAGCTTGAACATTGACCTTCTTGAGCTCCTAGGGATACTCTTGGTGAAAGTGTCTGACCTGGCCACAGTTATAACACCTGTTGGTCTGTCTCATCTTGCTCAGGTCCATGAGTAGACCCTGACTGCTATAGATAGTACCTGAAGGTACTTGTTTGTCTTGAGGGGGTAGGGGTTAGAAGTGTGGAGTGGAGGGATAGAAAGATGGACAAGCAGGAGGGGCAGATGGGCATTGGTAATGTTCCTAATCATGGAAACATTCCATGAGTTGTCCGATGGCCATAACCTTCTTGTGGTACTTGGGGTAGGTAGTGGGGAGGGGAGGCAACAAGTACATTTGACAAATTATGTCCTGATAGATATTCTTCTCAATAATCTGGATGCATTCTTTATCCTGGCTGACGAGGCTAGCTTGGTGGAACAAGAGTTCCAACTTAATAAAATAGTCTACAATACTTAAATGTCCTTGTGAAAAGTGTTCGACTTCCTCATGGGCACACTGCTCTGTAGCATGGTTAGTGAAAGTTGTGTCCAACAAGTCCTTGAAGTCCAACCAGGGACCAAGGGCAACCAGATTGCTGGTAGCATTTGTTCAACCAAAGTACATATCCACATACTACTAAGTCTATTTCAGCATTGTGCCAGTTGTGTAACAGTTGCCAAAGTCTGCAACTATCGCCAACTGTAACTATTTACAACCAAACCCATCTATGACTTTGGCATGGTTTTGGGGTCCTTTTCTGTTATTATGTAAGTTATTATAAGGCGACAAAAAAAAGCAGTTATCTACTTGTTAAGCATATCATCAGCCTCGCCTTCAACAGTATCACCTTCAGCATCAAGATTAAGTAGCTCACACAACTTCAATTCTTCCTTCAGCCCTCGCATACTCAGTTTGTCATATGCTTCAACCCAGTATAATTGTGTGAAGTCAAAGAGATCCTTGATAGGGATTGATACTGTCTTGGAGATAGGCATAGGTATTGCATTGTCAAATTCAACTGCATGGATGAGTGAGTTGATAACCCCATCCATACGTGGCTCTTGATAGGGATCTGTGCAATTGCTAATATTATCTGGCATAGTATTAGTTAGCACTGAGTCATTGCTGTGCAAAGTACCAAATGATCTCTTGAGCCACTTCTTGATAGCATTTGCCTGTAGGTGTTCCTCTCACAGATATAGTTTGAGTTCTGCAAGAGTAACAAGAGTTTTATTCCTAAGGCAAGTGTGTAATCTTATTAGGATGGTGCCAAACACACTCCAGAGATGCTCAACAGGGATAGTTTGGGCATATAGACAGAATTTGGCATGCTAATTGAGTGAGTGGCTGTGGGGGCTAATTAGGATGAGAAATTGCCAACCATACTTTGAGGGGATCAAGTCTTGTACCCTAAAAGTATAATATCAGTAGTTGTAAGAGTGTATAATAGATGGGATACTACCTTCTTCTCTGCTGATGCTTGCATACCATTCATAAAGTTGTTGATTGCCTGGAACTCCCTTGTTCCAGCCATATATGCCTTGAACTCCCCATAAAGCTCAGCTGGGGGTAACTGATTATAAAAGCATACCCACAGGTGATAGAGTAGGTTGTACAATCCAGCTGCTGTGGAGAAAGATGCTGCCTGGAATGGGTGAGCCTTGTGAAATGGATTGAGGAGAACTCCAGCGATAGAAACCTCTTGGTCAGTTTTGTGCCATCGCTACTCAATGCTAGACAAGATTGCATCGCAGGCAGGAAATATCTTCTGGATCAAGAAGGGTAGAGTATCAGATATATAAAAAACCAAATGTAATCAGAACATTATCGACACGACAGTAAGCTGCCTGGGTTATGTTTGTGGCCCTAGCAAGGGGTTCAAGGTGATTTTTCATCCTATTGCAAGTAATGTAATATTAAATTGCTATAATCCAAATAAAGATGTACCTAGCAATCCCATGCCAAAATGAACTACTCTTGATAATCGCAATATTCTTCTGGGCCTTCGCCCGATCTCCAAGGATCAATTGCTGCATTGAGAGAGGGAGCTTTTCATCATTTTCAACAAGTATCTGCAAAGAAAGTTGGATATCAAGGAGACGACAGTATACAAAATAATGGGCAGTCCAGCGGGTAAGAACAGCATGAATAACTGCTAAGATTATTAAAGAATTGGTCAACTGGACTTCACATAGAAGTGCAAGGACATAGGTCTTGCTCTGAAGCCAACCAATCAGTTCGCTTGCTTAGTTTGCATGCTGTAGGAATGATGTGGCACTCTTGAAGAAGTCTCTGACAATGAGATTGATCTATATATTGAGCTTTAATACTGATTTACACAGCACAACAAAGACTACTGTACCTGATGGGCATAGCAGTCAGGTGTGACAATATGTGGAAACTTCACCTTCACCATCTTGCAGGCTTTAAGTGACTCACCTGAAGCATTAGATGTGAATGCAATAACAGTAACACCCCAGTTTCCTTCTAGTTCATCAAGCACTTCAAGTGTGTACTGAAAGAGATTGTCAGCAGTCTTCCTCTCTGCTGAAGCATCATATACTCAGACTGTATGTGTCTTTCAAGACTGGCCTTTGATTAGTTTTGAAAGGAGTACATAGGTTGGAATAAAATAGACCTGGCCATTACATGATACCATGAACGCAATAAAATGGTGGTGAATACCACCCATCCATCCATCACATGAAACTGTGGCCTCGAAACCATGAGCTTGCTCCTTGGCATCCTCCTTGAAAGCTTTCAGTATTGCAGGAAGCAACTGTTGAGTCAGAACCTTGCGTGATGGACTTTTCACATTTGATATCCAGCATTCGCAGAAAGCTAGCCATTCTGGGTTGTCAACCCATCAGAGGGAAGCCAGCACTGGCTGTAAGATGAGCAAGAGAGGTCTCAAATAGAGCTTGCTCCCCTTTCGACCACACTACCTCAGTATCTACAAAAATTGAGGGACGAGACTGAGATCAGGAGAGATGAGTACATTTTGATGGCTGGGACTAGTTGGTAGCATTTGATGGAGTTGGACTAGGAGCATGAGACAATGGTACTGAAAAGCTGGGTGTGGGTAAATGTTGGGTGGAGAATGCATTAGTAGATTGGGCTGATGCAAAACTGAAATCCATAGAGATGGGTTGTAAGGCAAAAGTAGCTAAAGGCCAGGGTACAGGGTGGGTAGTTACTGCCTTTAGCTGTGTGTAGCTTGGGCTTGCTGCACTGCCCTCGGCAGCTGCTCTGGCTTAGATACCATATGGCTGAAGCTCACAGTTGTAGAGATAACAGGTGAGAGTTGTTGTGCGTGAAATAAGCCAGCCTCGGGCAGGATCACCCTGGCCTTGTACCCACACTGTTGTGAGACTTGTCAGAAAACTGGTCATATTTACAGTAGCAGAAACATACCTATACTCTATTATATCTCTTGAATGCACAGACTCCCAGGTGCCTACAGCAACTATCCCATTATCAGAGGCAATTTCCTTTGCAATTTGCCCCTCAAAACATTGCATACACCATACCTTTGCTTTACTGCTACTATCTGTAGAGTCCAGGGTCTTGGTTGCATACCCTGGATAGTCATGAAAAAAGGCTGTCCACCAGCCACATTTTGCGGAGGGAGGTATATTGGATAGGTAGTAGCTAACATAGAATACCACTTAAGTACTCAAGCTAAGCTTCCAACAACCCTTTGCCCAGGCTAATGATCAACTGTGCAACCTGGGTGAAGCATGTAAGGCTTCTGCTTGGTTAAATAAACGTGTTGTATACATACTTGTGTAAACTTGCATAACTTAGCCTTGTTGTATTGTCCTTGTGACCAGCAAGCACCTGCAAGGTTGTGAACTGACGTAAATGTGGATGGGTGGTCAGCACCTAGATGGCATCGCAGCCAACTAATGCCTGCGCAGAGAGGGTCTCAGCCTCGTCATATAGTCCTTGTGAGTAGTAAACACCTGTGAGGTTGCAAACCAACGTAAGGGTGGATGGGCGGCTAGCACCCAGATGGCCTCAGAGCTAGCCAATGCCCACTTATGAAGGGCTTCAGCCTGGTCATATCATCTTTGTAAGTGGTAAATGCCTGTGAGGTTGCAAACTGATGTAAGAGTGAATGGGCAGTCAGCACCCAGCCCACTTATGGAGGGCTTCATCCTTGTTGTATCATCCTTGTGAGCGGTAAACAGCTGTGAGGTTGCAAACTGATATAAGGGTGGATGGGTGGTCAGCACCCAGATGGTCTCAGAGCCAGCCAATGCCCACTTGTAGAGGGCTTTGGCCTCATCGTATAGTCCTTGTGAGTGGTAAATGCCTGCGAGGTTGCAAACCGATGTAAGGGTGGATGGGTGGTTAGCACCCAGATGGTCTCAGAGCCAGCCAATGCCCACTTGTAGAGGGCTTCGGCCTCATCGTATCAGCCCTGTGAGTAGTAAACAACTGTGAGGCTGTTCACTGATGTAAGTGTGAATGGGTGGCCAGTGCTCACCTAGTCTTTGTAGCTAGCAAACGCTGCTCATCTGCCTCACATCCAGTGGGTGGTAGGGAGACCCCGAAACCATACCAAAGTCATGAACATTTGACTATTAGCAACTGTTGGTAACTTTCTCATGTTTTACAGTTGGTGACTATAACTCTCAGTCAATAACTGGCACAACACTGGCCTATTTGGCAGTGATGCCTTCCTTCATATAGGAAAGGGTGACCAGCTATTCAGAAGGCCTGCCTTGCCTGTGGTGAAACAAAGACAAGGCAGTGGCTAAAGGCACAGGTGTGTACTAGCACTAGAAAGTAACCTACATAGACTACAGTAAATGGCAATGTTTTTTTTAATAGTTTAATGCAAGGTTTTGGAAGGTGTACAACTTTTACACTTGCCTGGAATGTAAAAGATAGACAGCACATTGGCTGTTCAATCTTTACACCTCAGACACTTAAATTTAAGAAATACTATGCACAGGCTATGTGTAGCTATGTAACATAGTTAGTCTAAATTTAAGCAGATTTAGTCAAATTTACAGTCACCTGAGAGTGACCTCTAAATCTCCATACTAACACCACCACCCTCAACCTTATCACATTGGCTCAACATTTTGACAACCCTCCCCATTTCTATTCCTTGGTCCCACACCCTTAGTAAGTCTTTACTACAATATTTAGCTACTAACTAATAAATGATATAGATTGTCCATTGCATTGTGCATGGGTATACCATGGGTTGGATATTCCAGCACCCCCCCACCTCATCACATCGGTCACAACTGGGCTTGAAAGCCCAGTCTTTGATGTTTAACTACCACCACCACCACCATCGGATAGACCACCAACCACCGACAAAAAGCCAAGACCAGGCTTTCGAGCCTGTTCTTTAGCCTCAACCACCACAGCCACCCTCCTACCTACACCCACAACAACAACAATGACAACAACAACAACAACAACAACAACAACAACAATGATGATGACAATGATAATGATGATGACAACAACAACCACTACCACCCCACCACCTTTACACCTACACCACACCCACCACCGCTGCCTTCCTGCCTATACCCACCACCACCATCTCCCACCTACATCTACTGCCCCCGTCTCCCACCTACCCCTACCACCTCTGTCTCCCACATACCACCACCACCTCTGTCTCCCACATACCGCCACCACTACTATCTCCTACCTACCCCTACTACCTCCATCTCCTACATACTGCCACCACTACCACCTCCTACCTACCCCTGCCACCACCGTCTCCAGTATTGCGAGGGCTATGGTTGAGGCTGCCAAGAGCAACTACATACTTATCCCGGGGAAGAGCATCATCATCGAGCCCACCTCTGGAAACACAGGCATCAGCCTTGCCATAGCATGCACAATCAAGGTAGTCTATCCATCTCCCCCATCTAGTACATGGGCTGAATACTGCAGACATAAGTGATACTCAGTCATCATAACCATGCCCGACAAGATCTCTCTCATACGTTCACTCACACCTTTCATGCATCTCACTCTCCAGGAGAAGAAAGTGTCCCTGTGTGCACTCGGTGCCCACATCATCCCTGCCCCCACTGAGGCTGCCTGGGACTCTCCCCACAGCCACCTAGGTAACCCGATCTTGCTATCTCCCATCCCCCTTCTGACCACAACAGGTGTCACCAAAAGACTCACAGAGAGTATCCCCCATACCGTTATCCTTGATTAGTACTGCAATGTGCCCCAATCTCATCCTCTCAATCACCACCAGCTGCTGACACCCTCTCACAGGTGAATAATCCTTGTGCCTATGAATACACCACTGGCCCAGAGATCATTGACGCCATCACCTCCACACCCTCCATGCCTTCCTTCCCCCCCCTACCACCACAGCCTTTCCCCCCACTACGACCCATACAACCACTGTGACCACCTTCCCACAATGCACAGTCCTTCAATGAAAAGCCAAGACCAGGCTTTCAAGCCCACTGAACATTTGTTATATACAACAATATGGTACTCCAATCCACTGCTCACACCTGCCCCCTGTCTCCGATATTGTTAACCACAGCTTCGAATTCCCCAACAGTGGGATCTTCATAAGGGTAATGTTATAAACCAGTTGTTCGGAATGCGTTTTACTTCGGGTGTTCTGTCCCAAGAGATATAGGGTATGGTTCCAAGTCCTTGTTATGAGTAACTAACGAGGAATCAGACTTAAGGTCTGATATGTACAAGAGGTACTCTTTATATACTGACTACTTATCTGCGTGAGTCAGTGCAATATAACATGTGTAAGAGATAAGGGATGAGTCATTGTGGCCGATGACAAATCATAAGGGGTTGAAACATAACGGAAGTGAAAAGTATCCACATATGGATAGAGTAATGGGGAATCCCTGGGGAATCCTGGAGAAAGGCAATGGGGAATCCCAACAAAAGAATGTGGGGAATCCCGAGATAAGATACAGGTTTGCATACGATAAGATAAAGGAAAAGAAGAAAAATTACAACTGAATTACAACCATGACAGGTAACCCATTTTATCCTCCTTGTCAAATGCGCAAAGTGCTTTCAGCTCCCCCATGGCCCATTGCATCGTTGCATTGAGGCGCTGTATTTTTGGGGTGAACATTGTCTCTACAGTAAGGCCTGAAGCCTCCTCCATTGCAGCACCAATGATTTTGAGGGTGATGGGGTTAAAGGCGAAATCACTTTTCTGTAGATCTTGCCCATCCTTTCCGATCTCACTCTGGTTTAGAATGTTTGGATCTTGGGCACTGATTTTTGAAAGCCAGAGCTCAAGGAGGCTAGACTCCACAGGGCATTCACAATGCAAATACCCTTCTCCAATGCCTTAGAGGGAACCCCCTTTTGTTAACTTTGATTTTGCTTGACCACCTTCACTACAGGTGATACATTTGCACCTGTGATCCTATTTGTTATATAATCAATTTGTAATGTCTGAAATAAAACTGGATTCAATTTACCTGATTCTCCAGAACTGCAGCTACAACCAAGGGACCAGCCTCAATAGTCCCTTGCCATGATGCCAGGTCTTTCTTGGCTACTAGGGAGATCCTATGTGTCAACTTGGTCAATGTGCCTTTTGAATAATCATATATCATGGATTCTCCATCTATAAAAATTCTTAAGTACCTAAGAGTGAACATTCCTGAGGGTACATTACCTTGATTCCTCTCCAGCCTAGGTAATCCCCTATCCTCAGAAGCTAGAGTGACCATAGCAGCCTCTTCCATAGTCTCCTGATCAACTTGTATTGAAGGAGCAGCTTCTTCCCCATCCTTGGGGTCAGTAATAGCACCTAGATAGACAGTTAAGACAAGGTGTAAGAGTTTCACAGTAGAGAACTGTCAAGTATTAACACTTCACTTCAGCTTAACTATATAGATTTTACAGTTGAGGGGTGTTAAGTATTGACACTTCCTTAACTGTAAAATCTATACAGTTAAAGGGCTGTGAAACATTGACACTTCCCTTCAACTGTAAAACCTATACAGTTGGGTGCCATGTTAATATTTAACACTTCATGTTAACTGTAAAATCCATACAGTTGAGCTGAGGTGTCAGTTTTTAACACTTCACATCATCTGTAAAATCCATACAGTTAAGCTAAAATGTCAATATTTGACACATCACACCAACTGTATAGGTTTTACAGTTGAAGGAAGTGTAAAATATTGACATTTCAGTGAACTGTATCAATTTTACAGTTGATGTGAAGTGTCAAATATTAACACACAACCCAACTGTATAGATTTTACAGTTGAGAAGCTGTTAAAAGCTGACGCCTCAGCTCAACTGTGTGGATTTTACAGTTGAGGAGGTGTCAAAGACTGACACTTCAGCTCAACTGTAAAATCTACACAGTTGAGGGGTGTTAAAAAATGACACTAGACTCACTCTCAGCAGTAAGCTGGGCAAGCTGGCCTAATAGTTTTTTCTTGTAAGCTGTAAAATCCCAACTGTTGAGTTGTGAGATGCATTGGTTAGAACTGAGCTCACCTGGGCCTCTGAGCCTCTGCCTTGTTGGCTTGTTGGCCTTGCTGTATTTTGCAAGTGCTACCCTGACTTGCTGAATTTAGTCATCAGTCTGAGTTTGGACATTGGTTTGGTCATTGGTCATTTCATAGTCAATGTCCATGTGGGCATCACAGTTAGCCATTGTCAAGTATTGAAACAGTGGATGGATGGATGGATGGATGGATAGTACAAGTCTGGGTATGGGTACCTTAACAATTTGCAAGCGAGGTGGGCCCACCTCATTTGATGCTGCATCACTCAGTTGAACTCATTGGATCTTACAGTTCACACAGTTTCACACTCAGTTCAAGCGCGAACCTGTTAAATTTGACAGTCTGCATTGCTGAGGATGTGACTAAATTTGCAACACTAAGTATGTCTAGCTTGGCTTTGCCTCACTATCCATACATCTTCCCCCACTGATTTAAAATCTGGAGGTAACTCCTCCCCCCCTCTGAAAATTTTTCATTAGGTAGAGGAGGATCATACTGATCGCCTGATGCATCTGCATCTTGATCTTGATCTGAGCCACCATTATCAGTGGCCCACCCAGCTGCTGAGTTATTGTTAGCTTCACCATCATTGGTGTATTCATCGTTCAATACTTCATCATTGAATGCACCAGCATTTTCATTGCCTGGCTCTATTTTTGCAATGAAATAGGTACCTATGGTACTATACAATAGTGCTAAAAAGGTGTCATTACTGTCACCTTCTGACTCTACCTCACGATTGTCAGATGAGTTTTCCTTGTCTCCAACATCCTCACAGGATATTGCACACAGCCAAACTGTGTCCACAGATTCATGTATCTCAGGATCCAATATGGTTCCTGCACACAGCCTTAATTCCTTGTCTGCAGTACTGACTTGTACTGCTGGCTCATCATCATTATCACTGATCACAGCGCCAATGATGTTGGGAGGCCACCTGGCCTTGTATCCATATTTGCACAGCTTGCGCAAATTACCAGTATTCAGCCAATGGGTGAGCTGGTAATATAGTTTCAAGTCGGACTCATCAGTCCACTTGATCTTGCCCTCACGTCGGGCCTTCCTAACCATGGCGACTACCCAGTCACCATCTTTCTTTGGCAGGGAGTTTTGACAACAATACACCTCCCTCCAATTCTTTTTACGAGACTTTTTTGTCTCATCTTTAGAGCTGGAATGCTCTGTTTTATGTTTACGAGATGACCTGCATCTCTTACTTTTGTGGTGATGAACGCACACACGTTCTTCCCCTTCCTGCAATTTTGCTGGTTTTCTTGACTTATCGTGAGTTCGCACTGCTGTGCGCTGCTCACGATCCTTGTTGGGTGCTTTATGCCTCCCATCAATGTCTTGATGACTGCGCGACTTCGCACAGTGCTCAGGTTTGTTGGGTGCTTCAGCCCCCAACTTGGAATCAGGCCCATACAGCCTCTTGACTGTCAAATGAATGTGCGCGCATGCCCATTCATATCCTCTGGACGAACGGTGGGGGGGGGACATACGTGAATGGATGCACTTATCCATTCCGTCATCTTCCATCCCTATTGCCACTAATAAGCGGCGTCGGGCGCTTGGCCAAGCCATACCGTCAGTTATTTTGTCTAGCCGACGTTTCCAAGCATTCATATCCTCCCCTCCTGGCGATAGACGTTGACACGCCTCTCGCGTCCGTGCCATCGTTGGTCCAGTATGGAGCTTCCTTGGCTCCTGAGGAACTCGCGCACTCGTGCGCCGTTCATTTTCATCGTTGGATGCGGCATGCACCCTATCGACGTCTCGATGACTGCGCGGAATCGCGCTGTACTCGTGGACGCTGGGTGCATGTGCTCCCAGCGGATATGATTTTTGAACGGGCGGGCGTGCCCGTTCACGTCCAATAGACGGACGTCGGTGGTGGGAGGTAGATGGACGGACGTACTCACCGTGTCCGTTTACTTCCCCATCTACTTCCCTCTTCCCATCTGCGCCAAGAGGCGGCGCCGTTCGGTCGGCCAGTCACTGACTGGTCTCGGAGGTAACACCTCCCTCCATCCCTGACGTCTACGACGTCCTCCGTCGTCGTCGCTGTCGCTGTCGGAGCCACTGGGCTGGTCGCGATGTCGCCGACGTCGTTGGTGGTCGTGGTGGTGGTCGCGAGAGCCGTCGGGCTCGTCGTCGTGGCACTTCTCGTGCCCCCAATCGAGATCGCGACCGTCGTTGGACGGTCGTACATACGATACCTCGGGCGGTACATCCCGTCCGAGTCGTACTCCACGTCGTGTGGAGACGTAGACCGCCGTGGGCGGTGACGTGGCACGTCGGGTGCCTCGCGCTGGCCTCGGTGGGCCTCCGGTCTGTCGTCTGCGGCCTCGCGCGGACGTCGTGGAGCAGCGGAACGCTGCGAGACGTAAGTGGGAGGGACGGGGGAAGTAGGCGACGTACGGTGCGGGGACGTATATCGTCGACGACGATACGTCCCTCCTACTTCTCTGCTACTTCTCCCGACTTCCCTCTCGTATTCCGCGAGTTTGCGGTGTCGGAATGAGGAGCCCTGGGGCTCGTGGACATGAACGCTCGCGATCTGCGAGCGCAACGGTGGTGGGCGTCGTTGATGACGTGGCACTCGTTGTGCCTCGTCGACGCCGATTCCGCCCTTGCCAGTTGGCATAGGGCCTCCTACAGGTGACCTACGGTCACCTCCGTCGTTGTTGCGGTGGTCTGGCACGTCGTCGTGCCCGCGCGAGGGGGATGGGGTGATGGTGTTGGTGGTGGCTGTGCTGGATGTAAACGACGTCATTGGACAACGTTGTTTGGTCTCATTTGGGGTGGTCCCAACAAAGTGTGCTGGATATTCAAAAAAGTGTAAGGGTTGGTAGATTTGAGTGCCTTGCTCAATCACTGCGTTTCAGGGTTTTGTAGTAGGTACTGTGTGAGATAATGGGATGTCGAGTGACTGAGTGTAGATAATGAAATTTTGAGGTCACCTGAATTTTCGTTTAGAGAGAACGATTGAGATCACCTTATCCGATCTCGAATCGCCTCCACTTTGACTGCCCAACTTTTCCCTCAACTACCCACACCTACGTCGCCTACCGTTGCCTGCGTGTATCCACTCATTCGGCCTCACATCAAGTATTTCCATTACCGCTTACTTGGTATATACTGATTGCTTCTTCGTATTCTGATACAGTCTTTATACATCTCAATTTACCTCTGTGCATTGGGCCAAAGGGCTTGAGGACTTGGCGTCTAAGTCCATTTTACACCATCATGTCCGAAACGAATAAGGCTGCTAGTAAGGGTCGGAAACAGGTATGTACATCTGCAATGAGATTTCCGGTGTTAGCTAATCTACTTCCTACAGTACTACAAAGAAAAGGATTGGTGCACATGCAATGATTGCATACGAGCGCATGGACCACAAGGCTAGCAACTGCCAGCGTATACGCGTCGAAGGCATTGCGACAAGCAAGAACGTGCATTGGCAGCACAGTCAGTCAAACGACCTCGTGCACCACTATTGCCATATGAAGAAATGAACGCATTCAAGAAATTCCGATCAGATACTGAGCAAACCCAGGCGAGCAAACCCCAGGATCCAGTAGGTGTCCAAGACATCGCTATCGATGATTTTCAATTGGGTGATGCTGGATGTTCTCATACATCAATTCCGGGTATGTTTCTATGCACCTCGCTTGCGTGTTATTAACCTCTGACACAGATTCAACACTGCTGGATGCGACACCAAGTCTGGATTCACAATATATCACTGCGCTGTCAACCATCAAGTCAATACAGGTGGAATATCACCTCCTCAAGCACAATTTTATTTTTCCCATTGAGCTCGACTTTACTTCTGGCAACAAGACGATCCCTATCAGTACCTCGGGTGTTGCCTTCTCACTGGAAGAGGCATTTGCCCCATCCACTCATGATCTCGCGTACACCAAGACAAATGCACCTCTGCATTTGTACGCAGAGTCTCTCAGCAAACTTCTAGCTGCCCTTGATGAGATAGAGACTAATAGGCAGGAAAATGTGCAGGACGACTGCCGTGCAGTGATAAAACAAATAGCCGATGAAGCCAAATTTTTGCGCTATCGTGTATCCGCCATTTGGGAAAATTGGTTGCTTCATTAGGAGAATGAAACTTCTCACTTCCCACAGGTATTTTTCTATTCCGAAAGTTCATGTACACGCTAATATTTCTTCACAGGAATTTACTGCCGATTACTTTCAACCTGAAGATCTGCCAGGGGAGGATTACAATGATCCCCCTCAGTCTGATGAATTCTATGGCACAGCTAGTCTTGAGCAACCTCCAGATGAGAATCCTGCACCCGATAACAACACCCAACTCCCACACATTATCGATGCACCCCCTCCACCAAGTCATATCCTACAGGAATCTGCCACACATTGGTTTTGGCAGATAATCCTCCTGCTTGCTACATGGCTCAATCTACACTACCATTTACCTCATCACGCTTGTACTCTTTTACTCAAGGTACTCCATGTTATTTTTACAGGTCTCGGTCATATCAATCCTGGAGACAAGGCTCCGCTTACACTCAATACAACATTTCACCAACTCAACTTAAACGATGAGTTCAGCATTTACCCAACATGCCCGACTTGCCACCAGATCTACCCTAGTGACTCACCAGCCTCCCTCAAATGTTCAAAATGTTATATCCCATTATTCAAGTTCTGGCGTGGTGATACAAGTGGCCCATCATGCAAAAAATCATCAATTCCTATCCTCCAATGCCCCCGGCGTCCAATTTCAGACCAACTGGCACGCATCCTCAATCGGGTTGGGATTGAAGATGCATGTGATGCATGGCGTACTCAAAAATATGTGTGCAGGACAAAAACAACAGTTATGGATGGAAACATATGGAAGACGATTCCTGGACCCGATGGGAAGCCTTTCATTGACAACAATCCAGAGTGTGATGACTGTGATGAGCTCCAGATTGGCATTACACTTGGATTTGATGGGTACATCTGTATATCCTTTGCGATTGGCTGCTAAGACAGTCATATTTTATCTAGATTTAGTTATAAAACTTCACAAGCAGGTTCAGGTGGTACACACAGTTCTGGTGTACTGTCAAATTGTATTGCCAACCTTCCAAATCATCTCAAGTGCGTTAGTTTCACATCTCCTCATATTAACTGATATTTTATGTGAATAGGTATCGCCCACGCAACCTCCTTCTGTATGGGATGACCCCCACATGTGAATTTTCAGCAGACGAGCTTCAACCATTCATGAAAGACTATGTGGACGATCTCATCAATCTGTACAACAATGGGATTGTTATCCGAACACCCAAGTTCCCAAATGGATGGCGGGTACGTGTAATCCTTATTGCAGTTTGTTGCGACCATCCAGCCATGTGCTGAGTCTGCGGATTTGGCAACCATCGCAAGGAGGAAGGTTTCTGCTCACGATGCAAGATACCACACAAGGACTTATGCACAGAGGCTGCCATGATGAATGGTAAGTGTTCTCTTATCACAATTTAATAGCAACTAATTTCAGGCAGGATTCGAGCCTCATAGCGGTGCCATACACAGGCAGAAGGCTCACGAATATGCTCTTCTCACTGATGATAAAGCCCGTCAAGCTTTTTTCAACGAACACTCTGCGCGATACTTTGAACTGTCAAGGCTACCATACTTTGATCCAGTCCAGATGACAGTAATTGATCTGATGCATAATATCCTACTTGGTTTGCCTTTCTCATCTTTCATTTATCTAATCTTACTCTCCAACTTCAGGTGTAGTTAAGACACAATGGTATGATGCATGGATTCAAACAAATACATTGCATCAGTGGACAGCAACACTCAAAGTCCAAAGGGAGTTAGATGAGATACACAGGTATCTCAAAATGGTGCGTTTCTCTTACATCGCAGTTGACTGCTGATCCATTCCTGTGTAGTTTGAGATGCTGGACTGGGTAGCACGGCTCCCAACTCAAGTTGGATATCCAGCGGGAGGGTCACTAATGGCAGATGAATGGAAAGGGCTTGCACTCATTTATTGCCCAATCATCGTATGTGTATTTACTTCTCTCCAACTTCACATGCTTATTGCGTGTGCTGCACCCAGATTCCGCTTGTCTGGCAAACGTGGTTACCTCAAGCAGCAGCAGATTTGACGAAACAGAACACCAAATGGGAAGCAGAAGAAGAACGATGGCTCCGGAGACTTGCAAGTGGTAAAGCCAAGAAAACGGACGATAAACCTGCTGAAAAACCCAAGGCATGCATGCAAAAAGGTGACGAAGAGTGCTTCCTGAAGCTTGCCGCAGCCCTCAAGATTATTATGGCACGGTCAATCAAAGATTCTGAGATACCTCGAGCAAAAGAGCTCCTTTATGGATATCTGTCTGGTTTTCTCAAAGTACGTACTGTTCCTATTCAATTCAATGGCTAATAAATCCTTGCAGTTTCACCCCGACAACGTTAAGCCAAACCACCACTGGCTTACACATATATTCGACCAGCTCAATGATTATGGGCCAGTGTACAATTTTTGGACGTTTCTTTTTGAACGTCTGAATAAAGTCCTCAAGAGTTATTCAACGAACAACCATGCCGGAGAAGTGGAAACAACATTCTTCCATGCCTTTGCACGAGATGTTGCTCTCCGAGATCTGGTTCTTTATTTTTCTTTTTTATTAACTAGATATTGACTATTTTATACAGCTGCTTCATCTCGAATCTGATGAAGCTTCTAATCCCGAAACCATGTGCATGCGGGACTCTGTCAGACTGATATTGGATACTGATGCAGATGTCTGGGGCACTGTTGCCTCCCTTGCGCGTGAGATTGATGAGAGTACAGTTGACAGTATGCATATCTCATTTTATCTTATTGATTTGATACTCTATTGATTGATTCTAGTTTCACAATGGTTTTCTCTTAGCCAATTCACGATGCAGGCATTAACCTCAGACCAGCAAAAGCACTTGGTCAGTCTGTATCAAAATACTCACCCAGATGCTAAGGTTCTTGGCCGCACAGTTAACACTAACGATTGCAATGCCAACTTCCTCCATGGCCGTGCCAAATTTCACCGACACATTGTTCTTGATGGTCGATGGATTGTTCCTCATGCGTCACTCATGCGAGCACCAAATTCAATTATACAGGTTGAAATTCACGATGTATGCTATGTGGGACAAGTACTCAACGTGATCACGCACAAGCAACCAAAGGTTGAGGATGTGGTAAAGGTGGTTGAGGTTCAGTGGTTTCGCCATTTACAGGATTTCAATACAGCATATTGGGACCCATAGTAAGTCGTAAATCCTTTCCCTTAGTTCTCTCGGTCTCACTGCCAATTTAGTCCTGAGCTTGAGGTCTACTTCTGGCACCACTGCACATTTCTTGATCCAGAAGACAGTGGACCACTGCGGCTCATCCCCATCTCATCCATCCAGTCTCAAGCCTGCCGAATATCGCTTTTAAAACCAGGCGCGGATGCAAGCTTGAGTTCCAGTTGGGTATGGGCCACTGTAGGGTTGACACGGGTGCGTTTTCTTTCTCTTTTTCACTTGAGTGATGCTAATATCGATCTTAGGATGTTGTAGTCGTTTGAACATATCTGTCTATTGCATCTAATCTACTGGTTGAGGTTAATACAGAAGTGTCCATTCTAAGGCACATGAAAGATGATACATAGCAACAAAGTACAGAAGGAAAACCAGAGAGTACAGATTACACGGCAGCAAAAAGGTGAGTCCATGAGCCCATGAGTCTATGACGGCATTTTAGGTTACAGAATCAGCAGCAAAGTCCATGTCTTGAAGTATCTGAGGGAAACCAGCAAGTATTTTTCATCCCAGTGTGTCATCTTGTTCGTGCGCATCTTGATTATTCCATCCTTCAGGGTCCTCCGCCTGTGTGAAAATGCACTCTTCTGTGCGTCCGCCAAGATAACCTTTGTACCATTCTGTGTTGAGCATGATAGGGTATACATAAGGGAATGGGGTGGTATTGTTTTTGCGGCCAAGGTTAACCCATTTGGTGAGTATGCGTTGCTTTCCTTTATTCGTTTTCTTTCATTCTTCAGCGCAGATTTTGTCCAGATTGTCATAGACTGTTGAAATCTATAGAAGAATGAACAGCAACACTATCCAGACAAATGAAGGAGTGAAAATCAAACCATCGGAGCACGCCAGACAGGTCTAACGACCTCCCAGACATGTTCATTTTCCATCCGAGCTGGATCCATACCAATTGCATGGGCAATCTGAACTCGGCGTATGTCTTTCTTGATTTCATCCTCCGTTTCCAACTCGCTGACTTCAGATGACATCCACTCTGTCTCCTCTAGAAAGGGAGATGGGTCAACGTTGTACCTGGCTTGGTACTCTTTTTCCACAGCTTGGAAGCGGTCCTCTTTCCGCTTCAGATATTGGCAGTAAGTTTTAGAATATCATGAATTGACCATTACTCATGTGCTTCTTCCTCTGCATGCGCTTATTCTTGGTGTTGGTGACACCCTTCTTTTGTGCTTTCAACTCATCCTTTGCGCATTCCACCACCGTCTTCCACAAGTGGAACTTGACCTTAGCAAAGTACAAGACGTCTTCATAGGTAAACTTCACAGTCTTGTGAGTTAGTTCCGCTGTTTCTTCAGTCTAGGCAGTATCCGGTGAGTTCCATATCCATTATTTAACCCGTATACTCACCGTTTGGTCTTTGTAGACTAGTTTTGCAACCTTTTCAAGGATCCCAAGGTTATTCAAGGAGTCTACGCGCTCGTCAAACTTGAAGCGTTCAGCAGGAAGTTCCCCAACAGGCAGTGGAGATATGTAAGTTTTGACATCGCCTGCGCGTGCTGCCATTTCCTTCGTAACGAAGCGCTAATGTATTCATTAGTTACAGCCTCTTCTGCGATCATTCTTTGCCGTACACACCTGAAGCTGTGTGCGGGTCTCTTTCTGCTTGTCAGTTAACCTGCCAGCCTCGATGCTGAGCAGTTTCTTAGGTTTGCGCATCCTTTTTTGCTTCTTCTTTCTTCTGCTGACTGGTGCCTCGCCTTCATCGCCACCAGCATCACCTTCGTTGTCCGTTTCCTGCTCTATTGCGTATCACTTATTTCTGATGTCGTTCTCTAGGTTTTCAAGCTGGGCACTGATTTCCCCAACAGTTGCAGCAAGTTCTAGGTTCGGCTGGATACCTGGGGCAGGTTCAGATGGAAGGCGATGGCCCAGCTGTGCAAGGATGGCAGCGATAACATCTGGAGCAATGGGGGAAGTGAGGGCATGGCTGGATTGACCTGGATTGAAGCCAGGGGTTTGCGAGGCTCCAGAGAATGCACGGGATTGAGGATAGCCCTGATTCCGCATAAGTGGAGGAGGGGGGGGAGGGAGGAGCGGTGACAGGTCTTCTCACAATAGATCACCTTTTTATATGTATTTCGCTAGTCTTGTCGAAGCTCAATTTAGCAAACAACTGCTCGAACAGTGACGTCATCCTTCTTTTGAGGTTAATTGATCTTCCTTGCGATGGTATAACCTGACCCCGAGAGATTGGGTTACCCCACATAATATATGTTTTCTGAGGTAGCATCAGTCCAGCTTGTCTAACCTATCCCATAGGCAAACCAGCTTTTGTATTTTATTGAGTTTCTACATGTACCGCTTTACACTAAGCACGGTTATCGGCATCACAATTGAGTTGGTCTGCTATGTCCTACCTAGCCTTGGATATTCCAACAGTTGTGAATCTCACTGTACCTCATTTAATCAGCCTTGCATTCCATGGACTTAGCTCTCATTAACATTTGTATTGATATGTATGCAACCCTTGTTTAGCAACCTCCGAAACGCGGTGAATACCTAGGTATGAATACGACCAATCTTTATTGGGACTCAATACTCGGTAAAATCTGCTGTAAATACATGTAAATACCTGCCTTTTACCACTCTTTGGCACAAATACCAATAAATACCATATTAAATAATATGCCTTGGCCTTGGCAGGGTCTGTACCAGACTCATCCATTACAGAATCACTAGAGAATCACTAGGGAATCACTAGGGAATCACTAGAGAATCACTAGAGAATCACTAGGGAATCACTAGAGAATCACTAGAGAATCACTAGGGAATCACTAGAGAATTACTAGAGAATATTGCTAATTTGTAATAAGATTATAAAACTTACAGAATTTGGTTACTAGTATTCACTAGTTCTCACTAGTGATAATTTCACTAGTGATTCACTAGTGCAAACCTATATATGGTAAGTTACATAAGCAACAAATAGTCATAAATATCACTAGTGATCACCAGTTTTCACTAGGGATTCACTAGTGATCACTGGTGAAAACTGGTGAATTTGGTGGTTTTTAGTAGTATATAATAGTTTTGTCCAGTTTAAACCCTCATAGGACAGGAAGCCGAATCGCGTAGTCGAGGATATCATAGCAGTGTAGTAGACGTCTGGGGGATCATGTAGATATATAGAACATGTACTCCAGAGCTCAGGGGACCAAGGGGTCATATCAGCATTCACCACCCCCATTGTTTATCAGAACAGGTTGTTGTCCCCATTGTTTACATCTTTTGATGATGTGAAACACAAGACATGTGAGAAATCCATCTCATACTCAATCATTAATTATCATGTCTCATCCATCGCAAAGACCCTCATATAGCACCTCAGAACCTGAAGAGGAACTCGAGTACAAAGATGCACCTGAGGATCAACTTGAGATCCACTCGCCCTTCTCATTACAACTCCTTCCTCCTCTTCCTTCCTTGTCTGCACTCACATCTGGGTCCTTCACACCTCCAAACTCTCAGACTCCAGTCTCGTTCTCCTTTCTAGGTCTCCAACCTCAACGAACCCCTTCTCCTTGAGAGCCACCTGCTCCCCTCCCTAACATAAACCCTGATCCTGATCCAAGTCCTCCAACACCACCTCCTCCATCTCCGAATAGTCCCCCACCTACTCCACCAATGGCTACTGCTATATCCAGCAAAATCAAGCTTGCCGAACCTAGCACCTTCAATGGTGACCCCAAGGCCTATAGGGATTGGTACTGTCAGGTTATCATATTCCTAGCTGGCTGAGGCATTACTGATGCCATGGAACGTGCCCTTGTCACCCTTTCATACATGAAGGAAGGAACAGCCACCGTCTGGGCTCAGCAATTCATCGACAACTTCCTCAACCAGACTAACGCTCAGGGTAATGCTGTAACAGATATGTTATATACAGCCACCATGCTGTGTTTGTATGTATTTGTACCAGATACCTTAAGTACTAGTTACGCTTAGGTAAATAATAAGTTTACATCCCACTCACGCTTATACCAGATTGCCCTAATACATTGGTTCTGTGCATATCCTGGTATTGAGCAAAGTGTGATAACTTATCCCCAACCCTTACACTTTTTTGCACATCCACAAGAAATTGTGGAATATCTGTATAAATCAACTTTGATTGAAAAAAGCTTCCCTGTTGATGACACAGCCTCCATCAATAACAAAGACCCACATGAAGACTCGAATCATATGGGCCTCAACAGCACGCAACTTGCAAGGCAAACTGCCTGACAACGACGACCTGGGAATGGTGCAGATGAGCACCATCACTGATTCAGGCATGCCATGTCACAACCTCAGTAACACCCAAAGATGGCCAGCATCGGCCGTAAATTCACCCCAGAGTGAACAAAGACATTGTGCCAACTTAGATGATGGCAGCTCCCAACTCACGGAAAGAGAGGAGTCATTGCTGATGACAAGTTGGCATGTAAGCTTGACAATTGACCCTACACTTGATACTTTAATGCACACCCTCACTGAGGGTCAAGTGAGGACAGGAATCCCTTCCTTGTCACGAAACCTGAATGAACGAGTATACATTCATCAAATGTTAAATCTATTACAGCATAATGAAATAGATGATCAATATGAGCAACAAGACCCATCGCCCACACCTAGTCAGATGTTGACTGTCACCCATAACAAGAGACAACAAGAAAAGTGCCTGCAGAATCACGAGGCATCGAGTGAGATACTCTCCAATGTAGTTGATCAGGTCAATGTACTCATTCAGATGAGAATGGGCAGAATTAGTCGTGAGGAATTCATGAAGCTAGCCAATGACCTTAATAAGGTTATGGTGTGTAAGAATAGCGACAACACCTGTCAAAATAAGATGGATACAACCACTCGTCCAGATAGGGATGAAGAAGACAAACTTCTGCAACAAGCAGAAGCTGAGCTTCGCCATCCTTAACAAGAAGACGAGACAAGTTCCATCTATCAGAGATGGCGAGCCACAGCTGATCAAGTTGATAAACATTGACATAGAAGTAAGAAGAGGAACAACCAGAACAGGTCATTCGAACAAGAAAATGAAGCGGCCTTGAGACCGGGCACATTCACACTCAAGGACAGAGTGGCCATCCAAAGGTTGAGAAATGGCGACATCCATGAAACCAGAAGATCTGGCCTGGACGATCAAGGCATCACCTTCAATGCTTCTGGAGAAACCATAGATTTATAGGCAGAAGGACAAAATGAGCAGTCCAAATGAGACTGCAGGCTGCCCTCAGATAGAAGGCAGTATCACCAGTCAGACGATGGTGATTCAGATGACCCAGATCAAGGATTATCTTATGATGATGAGAACGATCATAGTGAAACAATGGATACTGGAAGTGATCAGTTGAGAAATCGACCCTCTGATGCTACTAGACATGGTAGTAAGAGAACGTCTAAACAGATGTCAAAAACAACAATACAACATAGAAGTTGTAGCCATAAACCTTATAAATATGAGGGGAAAGATCGACACTCTGATTACCTCAGAGACATTCATTATAAATATCATAAACTAATTGATGAACAAGTGGGCAAACCACTGAAAGGAAACCTATCCAGTTTCCGAACCTCATCACCTAAACTGCCTACTCCAAAAGAGTATAGCAGTGAAGAGGACATCAAGAAATTCGATGGGTGGCTTCAATCATTCTTGAGATGGTTGAAATTGTCCAACTATGCTGGACCTAATGCTGAGCCAGAGCATATCGTGTTAATGGCTATTTATCTTGCAGGCAAAGCAAGACAGTGGTTTAATGACAATATCAACAGCATGTCTAGGCAGAAATGCTGATGGACATTTAAAGAGGTCATAACCAGACTGTATGACCAGTTTATTCATGAAGCATCTATACAGGATGCTACGACGAAATTCTATTTGAGAAAGTACACCATGGAAGGTGGTGTCTCAGGATTTTTCTATGACCTTGAGAGGTATGCAGGATGTATAATACATGAGCCTGACTCATATACATTTAAAACCCAATTATTATTGGGTCTACCTGCAAGGATAACCAACGCAGTTGTCCAGAAAGGTGTTACCGCCGAAACCTTGTCACTTGAGACGATCCTCAAAGTAGCTTGACGTGTTGAAGAGAGCATTCGAATAAAGCATCGCTACAATGAGCGATGTAAGGCAACATCTGGAGTAACCAGTCAGCTGAAGGCAACTGCGAATATGCGGCTGCTTACAAATCAGATGATGAATAAAGAGATGCTGTCATATTCGAAGCCAGCATACAATAAGTACACTAACAAATGAGGTCCATACTGACCATTGATATGTCTGCTTCATGTATGAGAACCAAACACAGAACAAGGTGCGAGGATGACTATAAAGAGTCTCAACACAGTCTATGATCAATGATCATGGATAGGAAGTCTTTGATCATTCGCGAACATGATCGATTGGGGAATCAGAAGGATTGGAAGATCGAAAGAGGAAGTCTTAGAAGATCTAGAGAGGATCTAGACTTGAGAGTGAGAGAGAAGCGAATATCTAACTTGTTAGATCACTAGCTACAATATACAGTATATATATCTTCTAGTACAAGGATCCCTTTGAATGTATATGATAAAAGGGGAGCCTCTCTAATGATCTAAGGGGAAAGTAGTGAATGGGAATGAAGAAGTCGAATGAAAAGAGAGAAATAGAAGAGAACTGATGCCTTTGAATAGTGTCTTCCCTTTGATATACAAACTTTCATTCGCATTCGGAAAGCTTTGATTGCGTTGATGTGATGTGGAGCCATCTGAGCTCTGGGATCTACCCCAAGAGATGATGGGAGGCACAATAGAAAGCAGCTATCAAAGAAATCATAAAAATCAAAGAAATAGAAGAAATCAGAAAGTCGGAGCACTCTCTAGAGTACTAGAGGCGGTTGAAGAGGCTCAAACATGAAGGACTAGATGTGGGATGATGGAATCTATCTTCCTTCTCTATGATACAAACATATCTACAAGTAAATATATCTGTGAAAACAAAAATCCCTTTATATGCTATATAGTAAAGGGATGAGACTTCTGAATAAAGCCACCAGTGAAAGGGTTGATGTAAATGATGAGGATCTACACAATGGATGTCTGGCTATCAGATTCATCCTTTGATATGAGCTGCGATCGCGGATTGAAGGATTGAAGAATTCGAAGAAATTCGCAGAAATCTGAAGCATTCAGAGATAAATTGCTGGACAGGAAGCTGAATTGCATAGTCAGGAACATCGTAGCAGTGTAGTAGATGTCTGGGGGATCATGTCAATATATAAAACATGTCCTCCAGAGCTCAAGGGACCAAGGGGTCATATTAGCGTTCGGAGAGTTCGATGAATCTTGAACTCATTCAGGACGTTTGGGAGCTATCAGGAGCATTTGGGGAGTTCGTGTTCATATTCGAAGGACTTGATAGGCATCTAGTATTTGTATAGTTGAATATACAGTGCTCAGGTGATGGAGGGGTTATATCACTGTATAGACTGACTGACAACCATCAGCCTTACAGACCACCGCCAAATAGACCAAGTGGTTCTGGAAGTAAACTGACGCCGCAGGTACCAGCACATAATAGGAACCAGACTATCAGGACCGAGGTTCCAAGGGGGTTCTCTGGGCCTAACATGACACAATCTAGGGTTGACAAGTGTTCTAAAAGGGCAGTTGGATTCAAGATGGAACCACAGTATGTAGACAAGTAAGTCAAAACTAGAGTAGTCTACTATAAAATGTGTATGTTATATATGCATAGTAAATAAAGGGATTTTATGAAGGACTAAGAGGAACAAACATCTAAGGGTTGTAAGGACCTTGTATGTAAGGGGAAGTCATCTACAATATAGCCTTCAAAGGGGACTCTAACAGAATGTATGGGATGAAAAGTAGAAAGGGAAGAAAGGGACCATTATGGATGGTCCGAATGGTGGAGTGGCTCAGAGTGCGCAAGTTGAGTGCACTCGGATGGCGCACGGCTTTAGGATTCCAACAAACCAATTTCAGAATGAATCTGATCAGTAGATCCTGAGTTATCTTTGGTTTAGTGCGCAGGACGAGTATGCTCGGATCGTGCAAGATAATATGACATCATCCAAAGGTGCGCAGGATGAGTACACTTGGATCGCACAAGATAATATGACATCATCCAAAGGTGCGCGAAATGAGTGTGTTCAGATGGCGCATGGTATCAGGTTCAAGATTTCTGACACAGACAGGATCGTCTGGTGTAAAATGCTACGCGTGTGGCAAATTTGGCCACTATGTGACTGATCTGAAATGTCCCAATTTTGGGAAGCCCCGAATGGCAGCTATCCAAGAGGGGGAGGATGCATTCAAAATAGTAGCAGAAGACACTATCAATAAGAACAACCAAGAGGCAGATGAGCCTCAAAACAACTACAGAATCATAGTTGAGGAAGAGGAGGATGATCCTTTACAAGGATCACAGTATACATCACAAGGTGAAGAGTAGCACCTCCAAGAATATGATGAGTATGAGGAGTACTTACAAGAGGAAGATGACAATAACATCGTCAATGAACAGATATGTTCAATCCGAGAAACGAGTAACCCTACTCATAAATTTATAGTGTCTATAAACAACAAACAAGTGTTCAAAGAGGACACTCAACCCAAATCATGGGTTCATAAGTCCAGCAGACAGCAGGACCACCCAGCAAAGCTAAGCACGAAAGTAAGGCCTTTAGTGGCCCGCATGGAATTAAATGGCCTTGTAGCCATTGTAATGTTCGATACAGGCAGTACCTCTGATGCCATTAGCCCAGAATTTGCGAGAGTTGCAAATTTGAAAATATATCAGTTGAAGGACCCTGTTCCGATCCAACTAGGATGCCACAGTAGCAGATCGCGGATTAACTATAGTACTTACTGTCCCATGCGGTATGAAAGTATCGCAAAGAAATACTACTCCGATATCATAAATATCAACAGATTTGATGCTATAATTGGCATCAGGTTCATGCGTGAATTCGAAATTACACTAGAGCCTAGCATGAAACAGATAATGGTCTGCAGAGTAGCTGCTCCCGCTCTAACTAAAGGGGAGGAAAATGATGAAATCATGTGCAGACAATTGCTGCAATGAACTGAACAAAGGTCTACTGAATGACTAGCAGACACAGAACCAAAAGGTTCTGCAGGGAAGATGTCCGGACAGGACGTCATAGAAACTGACAAACCAAAAGAGTTTGTCAAGGAGTTTTCAAGAAAAAGGTGTTCAGACGTGAACACAAAGAAAATAAAAGAGAGTACCCCTACTGTGTCTAATGAAAAGATGCTACTGAGTGTAGCTCAAATTGTTCAACTGAACGAAAGGACTGAAACATCCCTAACACATGAGGACAGACCTTGCCTTCGAGCCAAATGGATTGAAGCGTGCCAAGATATTATGCACGGAGTACCCGAGGAATTGCCTCCGGTATGTGGTGTTAATCACCACATACCCCTTATCGACAAGGATAAGAAGTACAATTACTACCTTCCAAGATGTCCAGACTCACTAAAGCCTCAGCTTATGGTGAAGATCACGCGGTATACATGCACCAGATGGTGGGAATCGGTGCAAACCAATCAAGCAGCTCTGATACTGTGCATTCCAAAAAAGAATGGCACTCTACGGACACCAATTGATTGTTGTAAACGCAACAACAATACTTTAAAGGACATTACGCCCTTTCCAGACCAAGACTAGATCAGATATGATGTGGCCAGTGGAACAATAAGGTCAAAAATTGACTTATCAGATGCTTATAAGCAGGTACAGACAGTACCTGAAGATGTGTATAAAAGCGCGTTTGCAACTATATATGGCACCTACGTGAGCCATACAATGCAGATAGGAGACTGCAATGCACCTACTACATTCCAGCAGGTAATGACAATGATCTTTTAAGATTTCATTGGCATATTCATGCATGCATATCTTGATGATCTATTCGTCTATAGTGCTTCCATCTCAGAGCACGAAAAACACTTGGGCCTCGTGTTTGGTAAACTACGAGAATACAAGTTCTACCTCCAAGAGGAGAAGTGCGAACTGTGTCATGATCCCAAACTGACTTGGTATCAAACCTAACCAAAGATCATGTATTCAGCAAGAAGCATCCAATAGCCCTGATACCCTTTATCTTATCTTATCTTATCTTATCTTAGATAAGATATCACTGTCCCTCACATATTATCTTATCTCAGATAAGATACACTACTATCTTTACCTATGCTATCTTATCATGGACAATAGCATTCCTCCCCATTGTTCTCTGAGTCAGAATGACTCATATCCCATTTCTCTATTGTTCTGTCATCACTCCATTGTTCTCTGAGTCACTGTGACTCATATTAATCTACTCCATTGTTCTCCTCATTGTCTGACTCATGGTGAGTCACAATTCAAACTCCTCATTGTTTTTTTATCCATTGTTCTTATTTGCCATTGTTCTCAAACATATATAAAGGGCCCCCTTTTGACCAGTGAGGAGTTCAGTTCACATTCAGTTCACTTTTCACCACTTTATCCCCCCCTCCCCCTCTTCCCTTGAACTCACCCCTAGTACTCAGTACCTAGTGCTATCCCTTATTGATACTACTTGTCTGTAGTCAATACATCCAATCCAGTCTAGTCTCTTAAAGCTATATCTTGTGTGATTTCACCTAAGCTCTCTTAAGTGAAGAATTAACTTAGGAATCACCCCTTGACGTTTTCTGTAAGTTGAAGATAGCCATTGTGGACTATCTTATCTTACTTCAGCCCTGCTTATTCATCACATTCTCTAAGTCTCAGTCCTTATTGGAGAGACCTCACTGTGATACGTATTCTTCTAAGTCAGCTGTTGACTTCATTCTTGCTCTCCTAGTCAATACTATCCATTGAGTTTGGATAGCCTGCTCATCTGTACATCCTAGCCAAGGATTACTCAAGCTCCATCAAAGGAGGAAGTGACCATTACTCAATCAATCCACATCTCCCCCGAACAACTAGGACTTACTTGATTGACGTATAACTCCTGTCAGAGATATATTTTTTCTTTTTTCTTTTTCCTTTGTTTGTCTATTCCTATTTACATCAGACAGTTTACATCAATAACCGCTTAGTAATAGAAGGTGACCAAGCCATATCTATATTTAGTCTACCATCACTCTCCTTATCTACATGACTCATCCATAGTCATTATGACTCACACGTAGTCAGTATGACTCATACTTAGCTAGTATATAAAGCTAGCAGTAGATAGACTTAGGATAAGTCTGTTTCTTTCATTAACACCCCAATAAGTAGTCTTCCAACCCTTTAAAACCCTACACCCAGAGCCTGAAGTAAAACCTTGCGATCAACCCTAGACTGCCGTCTAACAAGAAACAGACTTCCTTCTTGCTCACTCCAAACTATACAACCTCTACTCTGTCTGGCCAGCACTGAAGGTCTTCACCCACCAGATCAATTTCACCACCCAGACATCAATATCGATTAGGCTTGCTCTCTCCCCTTGTATTCCCGTCAAGCCCCCCAATATCCAACTACCACCATTCCACCAATGGTTTTGACTTGTTCATCATCTACTATCCCTCACCCTGCTATCCCTCTCTCCCAGGAAGGCTCTCTCCCTCCTGTCCCAGCTCCCTTCCATGATGAGACGGTTGACCCTACCCAAGAAGAAGAACAAGAACAAGAACAAGTGGGTCCCTCTCACTCAAAAGGGAAAGGTCGAGCTGAGGACAATGATGAGGATGAAGAAGAAGATCCACATGTATCCTTTGAAACCATGAAGCAGGACTACCAACAATTGCTGCAGGTCCAACAGGACCAAGCACAAGCGAGTCATAGAATCGAACAACAACTTCAAGTATTAATGGCCAACCTCATAGGCCCCCAACCCCCTGCCCCTCTTGGGCCATTTCCCCAATGTTATAAACCGGTTGTTCGGAACGCGTTTTACTTCGGGTGTTCTGTCCCAAGAGATATAGGGTATGGTTGCAAGTCCTTGTTATGAGTAGGCTAACAAGGAATTAGACTTAAAGTCTGATACGTACAAGAGGTACTCTTTATATACTGACTACTTATCTGTGTGAGTCAGTGCGATATAACATGAGGTAGAGATAAGAATGAGTCATTGTGATCGATGACAAATCATAAGGGGTTGAAACATAATGGAAATGAAGTATGTCCGCATATAGGTAGAGTAATGGGGAATCCTGGAGGAAGGCAATGGGGAATCCCGGAGAAAGATGGTGGGGAATCCCAAGATAAGATACAGGTTTGCATGTGATAAGATAAGAGAAAGAAAAGAAAATTATGACCGTGACACCCAACCCTTCCAAGCACCCCCAGTATTCCCTAAACCTGTCCCTGCCCCTGCCCCTGCCCCTGCCCCTGCCCCTGCCCCTGTCCCTGCCAAGATCAAGATGAACCCTCCTGATGAATTCTCTGGTGATCCCACCAAGCTTCGCAATTTCCTGCGTCAAGTGAAGCTGAACAATTTAGGATGACAAGGAATCTCAGAGGCCGACAAGATTATCTACGCCTTGTCATATATGATTGGAGGAAATGCAGAACCATGGGCTGAGCGTCAAGTAGATGCTTACACAACATTGAACTGGGTTGGTGCCGATTGGGCTGTCTTTGAACAAGCCCTTGCCTGAGACTTTGGAGACTTGGACCCCAAGTCAACTGCTCAACTGAAGATCAAGGACGTCAAGCAGTTCAACAAGAGCGCAGAGGAGTACAACATCAATTTCAATCAATGGGCCCATGATACTGGATACGGACAAGAAGCTTTGACGACTTTATATAAAGACAGACTCAACCCCTCCCTTTTGTGACAGATCTACCTTTCAGATCGTCAACCAACCACCCTCTTTGAATGGCAGTCTCATGCTGCTGAACTTGACAGGTGACATCGAGAATTTCTGGCTAGAATGTCTTCTAAGCCCCAGACTTGCAACACTTGCATCACCAACACCCCCTACTGACAAGGACCACTTGCTGGTCCCTCCACCTATTCCAACCCTGCTGCCCCCAGAATCAAACAAGAAGAGAAGCCTGCTTCACTAGGAGGAATTCCCAAAGGAGTATGTTTCAACTGTGGATGATTTGGCCACTTTGCCAGTTCTTGTCCCAATACTCCTAGGATGAGTACTTCTGGTTCTGGAAGCCGCTCCTTTGCCCCAGCAGTAAGAGGTCATGGAGGAAAGAAACCTGGTCGAGGAAGAAATGTTCGAGTTCTGGAGACCTCAGCCTCGATTGAGGAGGTCAACTCCAATGAAGATTCTCATCAAGATTTCAAGAAGTGTGGTATTGTCAACTGGGAGCCTAAGAGGAAAGAAGAGCTGAAGAGAGCTTTGGAGAAACAGGGTTTTTGAACAGTCCAGACAATAGCTCATGCATTGCGGACTCCTTTTCTATGTGTACTACTACCCCTATGCAATCTATTTCTCAAATTCTTGGTGCACTTGATTCAAGCGAAGAAGCTTTAACCATACCCCTTTGGTTGGAAACTACAGACACTAGTAGACGAATTGCTGCTAGTGCATTGATAGACTCTGGTGCCTCTGGATGCTTTATAAACTGGAACTTCATGCAGGAGTGCGATATCCCTTTTTATCGATTGGAAGGACCAATCCCCATGCGGAACGCAGATGGGACAGACAACCGAGGAGGTCCCATCGAATATGCTGTAGACCTGTAGATGGAGACGCCGGATTTTCCTAGGGAACGAACCCATTTGGAAGTGACGAATTTAGGAGATATGATACAGGTTATCCTCGGCTACCCATGGCTCAAACGTAATGATCCCCTAGTTGACCGGAAGGCTGGAATACTGACTTCACGTCAGACTGTGGCCCCAACCAAGACTTCGCAGGCTGGAGTGATAGTGTCATGAGTAGGCTCTACATTAAATGGCAACTCCTATGCCAAGATTATCAGATTGGTCTCACTAGGAGACCATGCAAGACCCACTACTGTGGAGGAAGATATGAAGAAGTATGTGCCAAAGAAATACTGGAGGCACTGGAAGGTGTTTATGAAGACTACCTTTGATGAACTTCCCCCACGACAACCAGAATTTGACCATGCAATTGATCTTGAACCTACCTTTAGACCCAAGATCGGAAAGGTGTACAAACTCACTGAGTATGAACAAGGAAAGCTGAATGAATTCCTGGAGGAACAACTTGCAAGCGGATGAATACAACGATCAAACTCCAAACAAGCTGCCTCGTTCTTCTTTGCTCCCAAAGGTGAAGAAGTTAATGCCCAAGGAGAAGATGCTGGACTACGTCCAATCCAAGACTATCGCTATCTGAATGCTCACACAATCCCAGACGCCTATCCCTTACCTCTCATCTCTGAGATTATTCAACAGACCAAGTTATCAGAAGCGGAACTGTTCACAGTCATGGATATCCGATGGGGCTTTAACAATATTCGTATCAAAGAAGGAGACGAATGGAAAGGAGCCTTCAACACTCAACGAGGGCTGTTCGAACCCACTGTCATGTTCTTTGGAATGCGAAACTCGCCTGCCTCCTTTCAATGAATGATCGACGTTCTCTTCAAAGAGGTTATCGATTCCAAACAGGTCCACATCTATATTGAGGATATCTTGATCATGGGAAAGGACCTTACTGAACTCACCTATTGGATGGAACGAACTCTAGAGATCATGGAGAAGAACCAACTGTCCTGAAAACCTGTCAAGTTCCAGTTCGAGAAAAAGGAAGTGATTTATCTGGGGATGATGATCTCCAAAGGTCACATTGCTATTAACCCCAAGAAGGTTGAGGCGATCAGAACCTGGCCTATCCCCCAGAAGAAACGAGACCTTCAATCCTTCCTTGGCACTGCCAACTTTTGGTGAAGGTTTATCAAGGATTACTCCCTGATTGCTCGTCCTCTCAATGAGCTCCTACAAAAGGATCAAGAATGGATTTGGACCCCTAGGCAACAATGTGCCTTTGATACCCTCAAGAATGCGCTTACCTCTGCTCCTGTTTTGAGAACCCCAAAGCCAGACCTTCCTTACCTTCTGGAGATGGATGCCTCTGGTGTTGCCTTGGGTGCAGTCTTGACCCAGAAAGAGAATGACGAAGAAGATTGGCATCCCATTGGCTTCTACTCCAAGACCCTCCTCCCAGCTGAATGGAATTACCCCACCTATGACTAAGAGCTTTTGGCCATTATATCTGCCTTGAATGAATGGAAATACCTCCTACAAGGGACACAGCAGCCCATTATGATCAAGACTGATAATCAGTCCCTCCAATACTTCATGACCAGTCATCAACTCTCTAGATGCCAGGCTAGATGGTCTGAATTTTTAGCTTGCTTTTGGTTCAGAATCAGCTACCAGCCTATGATCAAGAATAAGGCTGATAGACTCTCCAAGCATCCAGATCATTACCCGGAGTCTTATGAGGAGGTGGAGGACAAGGTCCTTCTGCCAAAAGAACTTTTTGTCAATGCGCTTTTCATTAATGCGATCATCAGTTTATCATCCCCCAACTTTTTATCCAAGCTTTGCTTTTATTCCCCCCTACCCCTTGAGATCATGGCCAAAATTGAAGATCCCTCTTCCGGATACACCCACGTAGATGGCATTGTGCGCGATACTGGAGATCATATAGTTGTGCCAAAGGATGTTATCAGGTGAAATATAAATACTTCACTTCTAGAACTACTGGAGTTATACATTAATCAAGTAAGTCCTAGTTGTTTGGAGGAGATGTGGATTGATTGGGTAATGATCACTTCCTCCTTTGATGGGGCTTGAGCAATCCTTGGCTAGGATGTACAGATGAACAGGCTATCCAAACTCAATGGATAGTATTAACTGGGAGAACAAGAATGAAGTCAACAGCTGACTTAGAAGAATACGTATCACAGTGAGGTCTCTCCAATAAGGACTGAGACTTAGAGAATGTGATGAATAAGCAGGGGCTGAAGTAAGATAAGATAGTCCACAATGGCTATCTTCAACTTACAGAAAACGTCAAGGGGTGATTCCTAAGTTGGTTCTTAACATAAGAGGGCTTAGGTGAAATCACACAGGGTATAAGCTTAATAGACTAAACTAGATTGGATGTATTGACTATAGACAAGTAGTATCAATAAGAGGTAGTACTAGGTACTGAGTACTAGGGGTGAGTTCAAGGGAAAGGGGGAAGAGTAGACTAGGGGGAGGGGAGTGGGGTAAAAGTGGGTTAAAAGTGAACTGAACTCCTCACTGGTGAAAAGGGGGCCCTTTATATATGTTTGAGAACAATGGGCAATGAGAACAATAGGAAATAAGAACAATGGATAAAAGAACAATGAGGAGTTTGAATTGTGACTCACTATGAGTCAGACAATGAGGAGAACAATGGAGGAGATTAATATGAGTCATAGTGACTCAGAGAACAATGGAGTGATGACAGAACAATAGAGAAATGGGATATGAGTCATTCTGACTCAGAGAACAATGGGGAAGAATGCTATTGTCCATGATAAGATAGCATAGGTGTTACGATGAGTCTCTTTTTTGGTTATTATTTCCTTTCTGTGTGCCAGTTCTCTTTACTATCATTTTCGATGCTGCGATTGTCACGCTGTCACAACGTGACCGTTACCCGACCGGTCGAGTCATGGTCACAAGTGTGACGTTTGTCACTCCTTCTTATCTTTCTTATCTTATCTTTTACACTTAATCATTGCTTACACAATTGTTCCATGGATTGATTACATAATCACATTTTCGGACTCAGCTAGGGTAAATATAGGCAGCTCGGAATTGCTTGTACTTCTCTAGGTTGAACCACAACTTGGACTTGCCAACTTCTTGTTTGCATCAGCTAAGACCCACATTGGACCTCCCAGAGTGAAGACCTGAGTCCTGCTTCGCACCTAACAATAGGTAAAGATAGTAGTGTATCTTATCTGAGATAAGATAATGTGTGAGGGACAGTGATATCTTATCTAAGATAAGATAAGATAAGATAAGACAAAGGATATTTGAGCTATAGATGCTACTTGCTGAATGCATGATCTTTGGTTAAGTTTGATACCAAATCAGTTTGGGATCATGACAATGTATCTTTGCGCATGGAAATTATTCAATTGACCCACGACACACCCACTGGTGGCCATCCCGGTATTGAGAAGACAAAGGAACTGCTCCTCCGTAATTACACATGGGAAGGTGCCCCACAAGATATCACCAATTATGTGAAGTCCTGCCTTGCTTGTCAACAGACCAAGGTTTATCCACAGAAACCTACTGGACTTCTCCAACCGTTACCCCCTCCTACTAAACTGTGGCAACAGATCACTGCTGATCTAATCATGGAACTCCCTAATTCAAAAGGATTTGATGCTTTTCTAGTTGTGGTGGACAGATTCACCAAACAGGCTCACTTCATCCCAACAACTGGAAACCTATCTGCTAAAGGAACTGCTGCGCTGTTTCAAGAACATGTCTGGAAGCACCATGGATGGCCAGAGAAGATCATTACTGATCGAGGAACCCAATTCTCATCGAAATTCGCTACGTCATTGAATGAACTCCTAGGAACCACTTCTGGGCTTTCTACCACCTATCACCCCCAAACAGATGGACAAACCGAATGAACCAATCAAGAGTTAGAGCAGTACATACGGCTCTACACTAACTTCATGCAAGATGATTGGAAAGATTGGTTAGCTCCAGTGGAGTTCGCTTATAACAACCAAGAACATTCCTCCACTCACCAATCCCCCTTCTGGCTTGAATATAGTCGACACCCTCACACCCCCTTATCAGTTCCAACCCAAACCTCAAATCCCGATGCCAATGAGTTTTACGTGCAACTTACTAGAGCTAGAGAGAACACTGAAGAATCTCTTCAAAAGACCGCTAATTCAATGAAGCTCTATGCCGATCGAAAACGTCAAAAGGAACCCACATTTTACAAAGGACAAAGGGTCTGGCTTGATGCCAAGAATTTGAAAACTGGCTGGCCAGCAAAGAAACTGGATGTCCGCCAGCTCGGACCTTTTATAATTCTAAAACAAGTATCGCCTGTGGCTTACCAACTAAAGCTGCCACTGTCATGGAGGATTCATCCTGTGTTTCACGTTTCGCTACTCAAGGCTCTAGAGGAGAATCTTGATCTCCACCCCCCAATCGAAGAAGATGACAATCTCCGACCACCTCTGGATGTGATCGAAGGAGAGCCCAAGTATAAAGTGGAATGTATCTTGAATCACACCCCAGGAAAATGAAATCGACAATACTTAATCAAGTGGAAAGGCTACCCAATAGAGGCAGCCACCTGGGAACCACGATAGAACCTCAAGCACGCAAAAGACATCTTGATGAATTATGAAAACTCTATTCAAGCGGCGACTTAACTTTCTTTCATGAATACTACTGACATCATGATCGTTGAATCTCTTTTTCTCTTTTTCAATCTCCAACAATTATAAGGACTTCCCCTTCCCGACAATCATCAAAAGAAGCACGAAATGCCCTGCGAAGTTCGTTACGCCTGCAAGTCGACTGGGAGGCATCCACCTTGAGGGAACCCCCCGCTTCTACCTCCAACCTCCCCCCTGATTCCTCTTCCTCCTCTTCCTCATCCGACAGTGTCTTGGTTACTCGACAGTTCAAGAAGCCAAAGCGGCACACCGATACTATCGACAAGCCAGGATGAAATCGTAATTACTGAGGGCTCCCCTTTGCCAAGGTCAAGCACCTATCTGGGTGCCCCAAAACCTACGTCCCTTTTATTTCTGGAGCACGTTGATGCAAACTCAACTACGACCATCACTGGTACACGTTTGACAAGGACAGCGACTTTGATGACAAGAAGAATCAACTTGAAGATTGGCTGGAGGCATACCAAGTTGGGCGCCAACTTTTGATAGTTATACTAGACCAGGACGAATCCGACATCACCACCCCCACTATCCCCGAAGACCCCATCTCACACTGCATCCATCGCATTGCCAACTGACTCTATACTGCCCGGAACGGCTATTGCTTGATGATGGATGCCAAGTATGAAAGGATCCTTGACCTGGAGGAGAATGCTGTGATGTGTAGGGAGCTGGCTGAAACTTGGTTGCGACGTGCCCAGGAGTTGGACAACCGCTACCACTGGTTTGACCCAGATGGACACCTGCTTCAACCCCCAGTTTATGATGGCACAACCTAGGGACTGCATGCTGTTCCCAAATGTTGGGTATTCCTTGCGCCTCCCTTCTGGATGTGTGGTTAGAGAAGGTGATATCTACTGGAGAGTTGAGGAAAAGTATACCTAGTGGATAGTCTTTGATCCAACAACTATCCACTCATCCCTCCTCTTTATCGCTCACCCATCTCATCACCCCTCTGCCCACCTCTACCATCCCCTTACACCTCCCCTCCCCTTGACACCCTTCCTTCGCTTCGAAGAGTCTTCTCAAAATTCGGGACGAATTTCCTTTTTGTGGAGGTGAATGTCAGAGATATATTTTTTCTTTTTCCTTTGTTCGTCTATTCCTATTTACATCAGACAGTTTACATCAATAACTGCTTAGCCACCTAAGCTCCACTTAGTAATAGAAGGTGACCAAGCCATATCTATATTTAGTCTACCATCACTCTCCTTATCTACATGACTCATCCATAGTCGTTACGACTCACACATAGTCAGTATGACTCATACTTAGCTAGTATATAAAGCTAGCAGTAGATAGACTTAGGATAAGTCTGTTTCTTTCATTAACACCCCAATCAGTAGTCTTCCAACCCTTTAAAACCCTACACCCAGAGCCTGAAGTAAAACCTTGCGATCAACCCTAGACTGCTGTCTAACAGAACAACAGTATTGGGTAAGTCCAATACTATGATGTTTTAGTTAAGTGGTCTTGACTGTTATCAGAAGCACACGTTCCCAGTGCAATTCTTAACACAATCAACATTTCTGTTCCGGCAGAGAATATCAAACATAAGTTGGAAACTGTTGCACCTCAGTACAGTGTTCCTAAATTCTTTTATTAACACCTTCTCAAGGTTATCAAGGCAGCATTCAATGAGCCTGCCACAGACCACTTCCACCTTTCACCCTTTGAGTGTCGATGGAGGCCCATGCCTGATTCGCAATCTGAGCGATTCTTTTCTGAGCTTTATATGGGTGATACATTTACCAATGAACACGAGAAGATCTGATCACAGTCCCACAGTGATGGCTGCCAACTTGAGACTGTTGTTGCTGCGATTATGCTATGGTCTAACTCCACTCACCTTACCAGTTTTGGAAATGCATCCCTCTGGCCGATATACCTTTTCCTTGGAAACCAATCGAAGTACACACGTGGGAAGCCCTCTGCTTTTGCAGCACATCATCTTGCACATCTGCCAAAGGTACATATTTACTTTCTGTTGGCTTCTAAGTTCTCACACAATGAATAGCTTGACGATTCATTTCAAGACTGGTACCACGCTATCTTTGGTAAACCAGTAACAGCCCAGGTACTGAAGCATTGTTGCCGAGACCTTATGCAAGCAGTATGGCTCTTACTGCTCAATGATGATTTCATGCATGCATACCATGATGGAATTATTATTGAATTTCACAATGGGATAAAACAACAAGTCTTTCCTCACTTTTTCACGTATTCTACTGATTACCCTGAAAAGTAAGTGATGTTGTGTGCACTTTGGTGATGATCTGTTATTGATCATTTCATACAGAACCCTTCTTGCTTGCATCAAGTTCCTCAGCAACTATCTGTGTCCTAGATGTCTAGTGGAGAAGTCCAAAATATCTGATCTTGGTACAGCCCACGATTGTGTAGTATGCACTCAAAATCAGCGATTAGACACCAAAAACCACCAGAACAAGATCAGACATGTCTGACAATGGATTTATGAGAATGGTACAAGTCTTACAAGTGTGCATGTTGACCAAGTACTGGTATATCAGTCACTGATCCCAACACAGGTGAGTACTCATCATGATCAGCTGCATTTTCTCATGGTTTTCACTCAGAGTGCATTTTCTATACACCTCTCATCATTCAATTTCAATTTTTATCAAATGTTCATTCCTGATCTTGTTTACCCACCTCATGCACATATTATATGCAAATGGTGGTGATTTGATTCAAACTCTGAATCAAAGGTGGGTTTTCATATCATAACACTTCTCATTCTGATGTTATATCAGATACTGACAAGTCCCAACCTTTGGGCATAACACAATTCATAGATTCCATCACAATGCATCTGGTATGAAAAAACTCGCAGGAAGGGACTTCAAAGATCTCCTTCAGGTAAGATCTTGTTCCATTCTGTTCTGTCTGGTAGCTTATTGATATTCCAATAGTGCGCGCTTCCAGTTTTTGAAAACCTTTTGCCAGAACCACACAACACCATTGTTATGGACCTTCTCTTTGAACTAGCAACTTGGCATGGACTCACCAAACTTCGGCTCCACACAGAGCAAACACTAAACAATCTCAACAACTCAACAACAAGGCTGGGAAAGCTGCTCCACAGCTTTTCTTCTATGACATGTGCTGTGTACAATACCTGAGAACTCCCTGCCAAAGAAGCTGCACATGGACGGTGACAAGCTGCCCTTACAGCCAAAGGTCTAAGCGCTAAACAGAAAAGTAAATCAACCACCAAACAGCTGCCAAACAAGTTCAAACGATTCAATATAAACACATACAAGACTCATGCGCTTGGTGGGTATGTCAAGGCAATCCGGTTATATGGTATGACTGATAACTATACAACTCAAACAGTAAGTATATCTTTGCCTCTCTTTACTGGATAAGATGCTTATTGTTGCTTAGGGAGAACTTGAGCACCAGTGTGTGAAGCGGTTTTACCCCCAAGTGCACAAAGGCCAAATTGCACATAGCATTGGCAGACACCAATGCTGAGAACACATCCTGCACAGAATGATGCAGTTGCAGGGGGACATCAGGCCTGAAACCCACAAGAGGAAGCATGGACGAACTATACCATCAAGTGTTGGAAACCCTGCTGTCTGTTTTGATAAACAGGAGGCCCTCCCATATAGTATGCCTGATGCTCATCATCATATATCAGCAGATGTTCATCACAAAGTCAACCTGTCTGAATAGCTTGGTGACCATGAAGAAGACCCAGCCCTTCAGGTCTGTCATTATTTTTTCTATTGCACTCACAGTGACTTACATGTCTTATCAAGGACTTCTTGCCATGTTTGAAAAACCACCTCCTTGGGCGAATCCTTGAACTGGATTATAACAGTGACGAGACTGATTTCACATCAGCAGAACAAAACGCAATCATGTTTGTCAACAACTGTATCTACCGGCACAAAGTTATTCATGTAAATTATACCATGTATGATCTTCGGCGCGAACAAGACTCCCTAAATCCATGTACAAGTGCTGATGTCATGGTTTTGTCTCAGAAAAATGAGGACTCTGTGCATCCCTATTGGTATGCCTGAGTTATTGGTGTCTTTCATGCAGTAGTGCAGTTCAAAGGCCTCCTGTCTCACCCTACTATTGAACCTGGAGTGCAGCAAATAGAATTCCTATGGGTGAGATGGTTTGGCAGGGACCTGACTCACCAATCCAGATGGAAAATGAAATGCCTACATCGAGTAGGCTTTGTCAATAACGAGGATCCCACCAGTTTTGGATTTCTTGATCCAAAACTTGTCATACATGGTATGCATTTAATTCCAGCATTTGCTTTTTGTCGCACCCAAGATTTATTACCACCCTCGATCGCTTGGCGGCCCTTAGAAAATGATGAAGATTGGATGTATTATTATGTCGCTATGTATGTACTGACATCACTTTTCTAAATTACAGTTCCACTCACCATATTGTACCTTTTGCATGTAGGTTCATTGATCGTGATACAATTATGTGTTTCCGTGGTGGCGGCATCAGTCATTCAGCTGTACAAGATGCATCAAACAAGTTCCTTAGCAATCGCAATTGCCTGGACTTGAGGAAGCGCCAAACACAAGACCCCGAGGAGGAACCAGAGGGGTCAAGCAAGAGTGGTGATATCAGGGAACTGGCTAACGCTGGTGGGGTTGATACTGATGTGAACGATGGTGTGTGTGAGGATGAAGAAGATTCTGGGTACACAGACCTGGAGATCCAAGGGGTGGATCATGATTGGGATGGAGATGAGGATGATGGGAGCAATGACAATAATGATGCACTTGGTGCAGAGGATGGCAAAGGCAAAGAGGGGGAGGTTGGGCTGCTTGGCTTCGCAGAGATGTAAGTAGATGCTGTTCTGGGGCTGGCCTTGTCAAGCCTTTTATGTCATAGCTAGTCTTGTGAATACCTTATATGTTGTCTCAAAGTCTATTAGTCTTCACATATGTAGCGTTCATGGCCCCAGGTCTCATAAACACCTCACATGGGGTGCTAAAAGTCTATTCTATGTGCTAAAAGGCACTCGGGAGTGTCTTATTAACCTCGTATGTGCCGTTCAACTTTGCCAGTCATGGTTCACCTTGCCTGAAAGATGACCAGTCTGTCATCCAGATAGGGTGCCGCCTACCAGACTACTACACTGTTGGATGATTTCTGCTTGACTAGTGAGACCTAGTATAAGCTGTACCAGACTAGCTTGGGCTTAGCAGACTTGCGGGAAGGATACAAGTATGAAAATAGAATTATATTCACATTACACAGCCTTTTACCACTAACAGGTCATGCATGACTTTAGCACTTTTGCTGATGCAGTGAGTATAGTGTCTCATATTCAATGTTGGGATACAGTGACTCTAGTTATTACTTTCCAGAGGGCAAAATGAGACACTCAGTGAGTTTTTCATCATTGCTTTTTAAGTGATTTCACTTAAAAGTCTTGAGACTGAATATTTTTCAGTGAGTCTACACATTGAATTTGCATGATTTCACTTCCCGCAGTGTGTATAACCTTTTTCTCCAGATCAGGCTGAATCAAATCATGCACTACCGAACTAGCTCCACAAAAAAATGATATAAATAATGCTAAGAGAGTCAATCAAAACACTAACAGTAGCAGATACAAGAGTGATATCTACAGGGTATGATGAGAAGTCCTGCAAAGAGAAGAGGGATTTGGGTGTGATAGATATAACCTTGAATGAGAAATAATAATATGTAGATGGGCGAAATCCTTCTCAGAGAGCGAGTTCAGCTTCCAGCCTTCGGACCTCCTCTTGATGCCTTCGAAGTTCTTTTAACTTGGCTTGTTTTTCAACCAACCGAACCTGGTCATTTTCTTTGATCGAGATGGCAGCCGGAGATGGTTTAAGAGGATGGATAGGTGAAGGGTCGACATCTTGCGATATGATCTCATCGAACCAGACTTGAGAAGGGGAATCCATTGCGGCTGGCGGAAGAATTGTGGGGAAGGGAGAGGAGATTCGGTTCCAACCATCATCCATGAGATCGAGGGGTAAGGGTGGCATTTCTGCGAGGTTATCAGATTGACATTCAACCGTAGGGAGATGAGATGGAGATGGAAACGAGAACGGTTGTGATAGCGAACCCGTCGTATCGATGGCATTCAGTAGATCATCCGAGAGAATTCCGAACGACGCTGAATATGCGAGCGCGGCACTGTCGGAGGGGATTGCAGTGATGGCTGTCGACCATAACTGAATAGATGGCTGATGTGCGTCTAGGTCGCTTGGCGCGACCAGTTCACCTTCACCAGTGGGGTCGAACATGAAAGGCATCGATGAACCTAACGCGTCCGATATGAGGTGTCTACTTTCAACATCGAGCAAACTGTCGTGAGCCAGCTCGGGAAAGGACGTCAAGTTAAAGGCATCGGGGGTTATCGATTGCAACTCGCTGGAAAGCAACCCAACATGTTGGACTAGGTCGCAATTAACATTAGCATCGTTATTCAAGGGATACCTGTAAAAGACTACATACGCTTGTCTGTCTGGACTGGGAATTCCATTGTATGGTCCCCAAGCGAAATCCAATCTTTGAAATGCTTCACGTCAAAAATTGTCGATGGATCCAGCTCTTCTGCTGTGACGGCATCAGCCATGTCAAAATTAACTTGAAACCAGGGATCAAGTTCGGGTGATTTCAAGGTAATATCCGATGAAGGTAGAGGATCAGATACGGCTTGCGGATGTCTCTTTGTAGTGAGACCACGAGGACGTTTGGGGGTAGGGTAGGAGTCTGCCTCTGATAGACGGCGTTTTCGATTTCGGGGAGGGCTGTTGTCGACGAAAGTAGCCTCAAACGAGGGATTGGAGCGAGCAGAAATAGACGAGTAGTAGTCGAGTTCATTTGAGCTCTCCACTTTAGGAGAGTGAGGAGATGGCGGAAGGGTCATGGGTGGGCAAAGTGAAGTCTTGGGTGTCGAAGGGCTTGGGCTATTGATGTATACACCTTAAGGTGAGAAAGACACGGTGACAGAAGTACAACGCACCAGGATCGTTTTGCTGGCCTAGTTCCGGAAGGATTTAAAGAGTCATCTTCAGAGTCTGATGGAATTCGGCGCTTGCGACTGGCGGTTGGGTCGGATGGAATAAGATCCCTGATCCTTTCTGGGGATGGTGCGGGGAGAATTGGTTCGGGGGAACTTTGAGTGGAACGATCAGGGGACGGGTACGACGATTGCGCCAGCTTCGAATTCCGAACGGCAATCTCGTTTGAAAAATCCTGGTGATTTGCGTCCATTTCCTGAAGCTCGTCGTGCGACGCCTTCCCCTTCGTCACATCGCGCATTACAATGCTTTTGTCCGCCGCATCCTTCACCACCGCGTCCAGCTTTCTTGCTAGAACACTTTCTCTGAATTTCTCCGAGTACAGACTCTCCGTAGCAGCTTTGAGAGCCATAAAATCCAATATGATATTTGATTCCAGTGGTCGGCCTGGGTCATCATTTACTAAAGCGCGGTAAGCCGCATCAACCGTTTCTGATCGACGATTCGAGAAGTGCTTGCGCGAAATGGTTGTCCAGCCCATCCGGCGTCGAACATTCATGAACCAGGCGTTGATATGCTTTAACGGAGTACCCGTGCTGTGCGACATCGCCAACTTGATGTCGTTCGAGGGATATGGGTCGTGCATATTTTTGAGTAGCCATTTGTACGCAGGTGCAACGTATGCAGGACAAGGGTCATGAGTCCAACTGTCAGCTGAAGGACGTCGGTCTCCTGACGTGGGGGTGGATGGAGACTGCACCAGTCCGTCATCCGAGTGAGATGGAGAAGGAAGGAAATTCGAGGGAGAGGTGTCCTTGGCGGACACCCCGGAAAAAATGTCATCGAGCTCATTCATCAACTTGGTAGTGATAACCTCCGATTCGCTGCGGAGATTGAGAAAGTGGTCACTGATTATTTGGATTCGGGAAGCGAGGCCATGCGCGTTAGTTATTGACCTATCATCCAGGTTTTGCAGCTTGATAGCTTTGTCGATATCATTTACAAGCGTGAGCCACGTATGTTGAAAGGTATCAAGAATGTTTGCATCGCCAGAAAGTGCGGAAATAAAGTCGGATTCGAAGAGACTAAGCCGTTGAGGTATATTCATGAGGGTTGTGGACGGGGTAATAGAAGGGCAAGTACTACTAATACCGGATTCTGTTTCAAACGCCGCGATGACATCTTTGGACTCCGCTCAAATCTACTTCTTGCCGACTCATTGTCTGGTCGTACCTCGAAGGCCGAAAGCAGCAGCATCCTCCTTTGGCGGTATATTAGTTGGACAACTTCCAGATATTATCATTATGTTCCTTGTTACCATTGCTTGAATCCCTGACTTAATCGACAACTTATACCCATGCATTCAGGTCTACCCCTTTGTTTCCATGCTACGATCATCGACGATCCTTTCCACCGCCAAGGAAATCGAGCAATGCTGTACTGGCGGTCCGAAGCAGCCTCCATCACCCGTTCCCACATTCTCTTTCATCATAGCTTTCGTTGCCATTTCAGCTTTGTCGCCATGTGACAGAAAAGCATTCTCTTTTGAAAGATTGCTCTAGATAAAGTAGAGATACCTTGGGTTACGTAGTTGGGAACTCGTATAGTAAACGATCAAGCCATTGTTCTCCAAATTCAGTGTCGTCAAGTTTAGGCTGACACAAAAGTTAGAAGTTATTGACGGCGGCATTTCGGCTTCACTGCTGAACGCAGCAAGATAGCACTAATACAGCACAATGCATGGCTCTGTCTCACCAAATATTATGCATTATGAGTTGATGCAGTATGAGTTGGTGTACTGTAAAAGATTGTTTTTTTTTAAATCAGATTTCAGCTGTGGCAAGGATTAAGTCCTAAAATATAACCAAAATCCTGCAACCAGTACTAGTACTTTCAGAACTACAAGTCCGAGTATCGATCTCAGCTTATTCAATGTCTACCTGCGAGAGATACATCTTCTTCTATTTTCCACCTTCCCACCTCCCGCATCGCTTCGGCATCGCCAGCTTCTAATTCCGGCGCAGCAAGGAGCGCGCTTACCATTTTCCAGGGGTCTTTCCCTCCGCCGAACCGCAGGATCTCCCTCTTGTATTTTTCGCCGGTCTCACGACTCAACGGGTCATGAGAGAAGACGTTGCGCCATACCCTGGATGCAATGGCACGGTCAAAAAGATACGAATAATATGTAGCACCGTATCCAAATAGATGGCCGAATTGAGTTTGGAATGACGTGTCAGCCACGTATGGGATGAGTCCGACAGTATTGTGCATGCGCGCGAGTGCAGTCGTGGAGTCGAAAGAAGGGCTTTGAACCTCGGAAGAGTGATAGATCTGGTCTATCAAGGCGAGAATAATCTGGCTGTGAGTATCGATGGCTCTACAAGGATCTGTATGGTGGTTGCCTGTCTGTCGAACGGCAGATGTTCCGTCGACATCGAACAAGGAGAGAAGGATAGGCGACTTTAGGAAATGTTCCATCAAGACGGAGGGTAATTCCACAAAATCTGTTGCGCAACGAGTTCCTGAAACATTCTGGTATTCTGTGCGACCCAACATCGCTACAGGTCTCATTGGTCAGAGGGTAACTCAAACGCAAGAAGAATTGCGGAAATTTACAGTGCATAGCATGTCCCATCTCATGGAATAACGTCAGGACCTCGTGCCACTCGAGAATGGTGGGACCTCCTCTCAAGGTTGGCTTCGCGAATTCGCACAGCAAGACAACCAGAGGAAGCTGGAAAATACCATCCTCACCCCGAATCCTGTGTCGTTTCACAGACTCAAACTCCCTGTGCTCGTTAATTTGGGATTCTGCTCCAGCGGCTATGCCATCGCCAAGTTCGTCGTCCTCGTCGGTCCTTCTTGAACAGCGGACGGTGTAGTGAGCGGCTCCGCTCGCCTTTCCCTTCCGGACGTATAAATCTACATATATCCATCCCAGCAGGCCCGTTTCTTCGTCTACTACCTCCAACTTGTGGACATCTGTATGCCAGACTTCCCCTGGCGCGACTTCCGCGGGGCGTAAGGAAACCCCATAGAGATGACGAAATAATCGCGAGAGACCCATAAATACTGTACCGAGAGTCAAAGGAGGTAGAGGTAGTGGCGGAGCAGGGGGGTCAGGGGGACAATAAAAATCTCTATCCCAAGCTTGGATGATGGGCAGATGAGGGGTATTAAGGTGTGCCTGTTTACGCAGGCTGAGTGTATACAGTGCACTCCGCGCGTATCGTCGTGTATGGGCCATCAATGCATCTAAAAAATGTTTCACGTTCACTGTCGAGGGTGTTAATGATCAAATGTACATGGGACAATTTTTCTCTATGCTAACCGGGGGATTTGGCCATTTTATCGGCAAGTGTCATATCGGCAAAACTGTCTCTGCCAACCAAACACGCAAGTTCAGCCCGCGCTTTGAGAAGTCTCTCAAGGACTTGGATTTGTTCCTGGGTACTCGAATAGGCCGCTATGTACACCCGTCGCCGAGGTTCTTCATTAGGGGCGGAGCGCATAATCATTTGGGCCTGTAGAGAGCCGGGGTAGACAAGGAGATCACGCTGTGTGCATCGAGCTTGAAGCTGTAATCTGACGCCCATTCCTTGATCATTGATTCCTTGTAACTCGGAAGGTTTGATGGGAGTGGGTGGTCTCGCCCTAGTGGCCTCCTTCAAAAACCGTCGGCCGAGAACGAGGATCTCTGAAGAGAGCGAGACAAATCGGGAACGCTCCAATGGGGGGAGGTGTATTGCAGATTTTTCAAAGTCATGCCAAAATATGAGGGCGGTTTGGTAGGCTTCCGGTCCCAGGGTTTCAACGATGGTCGGATCAGAAAGCACAGTTTTCAGAATCTGCAGACACGAAACAATGAATTGTATTGAAAACTGATGAAGTGCCATCTACATACGTCGTAAAGGTCGACATGGGTGTTCAAGACATTCATAGATTCGCACAACATCTCGTATGCATCGTTGGCGGCTTCCACCCAAGCACGCTCGGGATGGGCATTTCGGACCAGCTCGGTTAGATCAATAACGCCGCAGAGCATGTCACTAAGCCTGTCCAGGTTCTTTATCACCTTGAGGAGTTCGTCGCGAGACTCCCGGGCCCGGAGAATGCGCTTGGTGAGCAGGTGAGCACGAACGAGAGTGGCATTGGCGAGGGATATCAAAGCCTGAGGTTGATTGACGGAGCGGTGTCCGAATAGGCCCGTCGGAGACAAGGGTGATGATCTCGCGCCAGGTGCTGGTTGGTCGAAGAGCGAGAGAAGAATCCTGTCGTCGACTGAGGCAGGCAAGGTGGAGACGGTTGAAAGGAGGCGGGGGGGTAGGGCTGATTGCTTTTTGTGCCAAAGGCGTCGGGTGGGACCTGAAAGAGCATACCTTGCGGTCCTGGCAAGCATAAATCAAAATCAGTTTGACGTGCAAACCGTTCGACGCGTTGACATTGAGTTTGCGAGCATTTACGTAATACATCATGTCAATGCAATGCTTAAAGTCAATTATGGTCACGAATGAGGGTTACAAAGGTATATGTCGAGTGAAAGCAAAATAAAATCTAAATGGCTGATAGAGTCGATGCATAATGCTACACGGAGTCCAAACTCGGGGCTGGTGAAAGGCTGTTTCTTCCGTTGTCGATGCCGTTTTGGTGATCACTATGGGCATCAGCGTGATCGGATCCCATAGCTCGGTGACTCCCCCCATTTGGCCCGGTGCCGATGGCTAAGTCCCCGTTGGAAGGAAGCGCTCCGGGTGCTGGTTCCACCGCATAGAACCAGAATTTGCTCTTCTTTCTTCCTGCTACCTGTTCCATGGCAACTTCAGATGGTTTGACCGCTGCCGCACCACGAACTTTGATTTTCGATCCACTTGTCTCCCCACCAGAGCCTCCAACAGCGCCTGCTGATGGCGCGCCTGTTGACGTGGCACTGACCGAGCTTTCTTCTGTCCGTGCGCGTTTCGGAGGCGGATCAAGTTGAGTTTCAGGGGGAGCGCCAAGTCTTGATGACCGTCTCTCCCCCCGCCATTGGCTCCAGACATCTGGTGCTTCCCGTTTGCCATTCGCATTTAGGACTGCGCTGCGAGCTGACCTCCTTTGGGGGACTGCAGGCCAACGACGCCGCCTTAAACCAGCCCGATGCCCGGACCGGAAATTAAGGTAATCATCTTCCTCGATTTGATCATCATAGTCATCATCCTCTTGATAATGGTACTCGTCCCCATCGTCCTAGGTCCCGTCAGCAGGAACGTCACCCATTTGAGGGGGTCACTTGCCTCACTGTCCGCGACATGGTTATACACATAATCAGGTTTCTGGGTTTGGCGTCGTGTCCGAGTTTCTCGGATTTCAGCTTGAGCTAGCAAAGCATTTCGCGCCTCGATCTTTTTCCGGACCTTGTGTACTCGCTAAGAAAAATGGGGTGAGTAAATTGAGTCATGGAAATGAAACGGACATTCTAACTACTCCTATCCAAGAAAGGACTTACTGCTAGCTCCGCGTCAATGGCGTCTATGCGGCTCTCCAATGCGGTGATTAAGCTTAGGTGACATTGTCCCAGTCGGGTCTTGCGCTCACGGTCGGAGGGGGCGGAAGCCTTGAGATGGTCGATTGTAGTTATGTATTCCTCTCGGGTGGAAGCAAGCGCATGAAAAGTAGCAGTCGTCTTCCATGGGTTTGTGGACACATAGATCCGCGGAGAATCTGAGATAAGGGAAAGTCAGCAGCCGAAGAAATGAGGTTTTAGCCGGGCAGTGCAGCCTGAGAACTCAAAAGACCAGTGATAATGTTCTGGGCAAATACACGCAAATACCGGCCGTGATTTATCAGTGGGAAAGAATTAATCTGCACGGACCATCTACAATCCAGAAACGCTTTCGTTGACTGTCTTGGCCCAGCGGGATAAGCTGCAGTTTGTCTTGACTTTTTGGGTCTTCAGAATCTGGAGGGGCCGTTGAGGCGTCCTTTTTCTTGTGTTTATTTTGTGTGACACCCCATGCACGATCGATTGCGGTCTTGATATCGAGATTGTGGCAAAGCTGCAATTCCACCAGTTGACGCAGAATCTTGAGCTAATTGAGACGAGGGGTGAGTGTTAGAAGGGGGGGAGGGGTTGCCACCGTACCTTCAAGTCCCAGGATGCGGCAAAAAAACCTCCTTTCATGTTTTCGAATGGATCCAAGTTCATTTTTGAATCATCATTCCAGAAAATTGTCCGCTCTGATGACTTGAAGTATTCTGAGAGCACACTTGCGAGGGTGGTGGAGATCTGATCCGGGCTAAAGTCCGCAAGACGGGTGGCAAGGGTTCGTAACATCACGGAAACATGTCTGGACATGCACTCACCTCAAGTTACGCGTCTGCGGTCGGAGGTTCAAGATAAAGTGGGCAAGGATGCGTGTCAAGATTGGGTTGGGTTCACAAGAAAGCAGGGCATTCTCGAGGCTAGCGACAGGTCAGCATCAAAGGGGAGCAGATACGGCGGGGGGGCTTACTCCATCGGTGACTCCAACCCCTCTATCTTTCCTCGCAAATCGGTGAACCTGCATATGAAAGCGTAAATAAACATCGCTTCCCAACGGTCTGAGGGGTGTTTGGCCGAAGATGGGGGACAAATGTGGCCTATTTTCTTCGCCCCAGATGTGGTGGCCATTAATGATGCCACAAGTCAGTCGCGACTGGTTTAAGGGAGACGAGCGACAATTTGGGTTCCGACAGTGGAGACACTTATTTTATCAAGTGGACAAATACAGGAAATACATAAAACTGCTAAACCGCGCTTTCATCCAGGTCCAACCTGTAAAAAGGACGTGAGTTTGCGGTCGATGAAGCACAGTTGTCGGTACGTACCTTGGGGATGTCGTGGTGCTCGCTGAGGGCCTCCAGTTTGGCGTTAAACTCGCTCACACGGTCTTTATGTGTTTTGTGGGCCAATTTGGCCACCCTCTCAGCAAGCTGGTTCGGAGTGAGGTATGATTCACGCAACAGAAGTATGAACTCACCCTCCGTTTCTGTATCTCTTCGAATCGCTTCTCTGCCTCAGTCTTTCGCTCGCTACTGCTGTCTGCACCGGGAGAGTTCCGGTTGCTTGTAGACGGCGAGCCCGACTTGGGTTGGTTTTCCTCGCCCAAAAGTGATTTCCTGACTCGCTCGCGTTCGTCAGTGCCAAACTTTGATTTCAGTTTCTTTTTCTTTCTGGTTCACGGATCAATTCACAGAAAGCGGAAGTAACTCAAACACTCACTTCTTGACAATACCCCCCTCCGCCACCCCACCCTTCAGCTTGAGTGAGCCCCCCGGACGAACGTCGTAGTCAGACATGAAGGCTGTCACACCATATCCTCATGTCACAACGTTACCTGTCATGGCCAGTCTCTTGAATTGACCAGTCTTGCGGGCACCTCTCATGGCCACGCTCTCGTTTCCTGCCTTTATCTCCTCGATTCCGATAGTTACACGTGCGTTTACAGCAGCAACCCTCACATCCACAATCCTCTATGCATGGCTCCGATGGCTTCGCGGTTTAGACTACAACCCATATCTAGCACTCATCCCTGGGTCCAGTGTGTTTTTCCCATGGACTTTCTTCACATCAGGCTTGGTGGAAACAGGCGTATTTGAGGTCGATACTCCCTGCCATTCCTCACACTCTCCCGCTGAACTTGCCGCAGTTTATAGTTACGATGATCTCTATACCTCCGTCGCTTCGCTACTTCGAGCGACTGTGGGGCACTGCAGAGACCATCAAGTTCATCTTGATTTGCATTATTATTCCAAACCTCATCGCCGTTATGTTCAATTGGCTCGAGTTTGCGATCACTCGCAACGCAGACCTTTTTCTGTTCGTTTTCGTCCCAACATTCCCATTCTCGTTCCTGACGCATCGTTTTGTAAGGTACGGGATGCAATACCATGGTCAGATGGCATTGCAAATATCGGTCCTCGTGGCCTTCACCCAACTTATCCCTGAGCACCAAGTTCAAGTTCTAGGTGTCTTAAAAGCGCGAGTCAAGGTAAGGTCTAGCTCTATGATCCCTGACCTAAACCGATCAGTCTTCAGAGACTACCAATGATCTATCTCACACTTTCAACAATAATGACGCTCATTGGATTCCAATGTCCTTTCATTGTCATTCAATTTGGCTGGTTGGTATCTTGGGTATACTTGCGCTTTTACAAAAAGAATACAGGTGATATTGTGGGAGGAGAGTTTTACGGTGACCGAAGTGAGACATTTGCGTTTGTGAATTGGTTCCCTCCAGCTGCCCAGTAAGCGTTTATACCATCTCAGTGGTCAACCTCTGTTCACTCATTCACCCAGCCATCCGATCTCTCTTCTCTCCAATTCTACGCATTCACTGGCTATGCGATTTCACATTATCCCTTCTTCCAACCCAGACATGGAATCCGGTGCCTACAATCAAGCCCCTGGCAGTGCCCGAGCAGAGGCTGAAAGAAGACGGTATGCAACGTTGAATTCTTCATGATCAACTGCTGAACACCTTTTGCAGTGCAATAGCCTTGAAGGCCCTCGACAACCGATTGGCCAACTCTTCACCGCTGTCTTCCCATTCAAATCTTGCCACACAACCGCCGCCCCCTCGGCCACCACCTCCGGCGGCATCTCCGCGGGCGGATGGCCCTGCCATGCCATCTGCCCCCAATGTATCCACGCGTGCTAACGAACGCAAAAAGAGTATGGGGGAGCCAGATGCTGAGGACTCGAATAATCGATAGAATCTTCGCTACTGTATATTTTCGAAAATCTCTTTTGTCAAGTCAATATTTGGCGCATTCCATTTATGTAGGCCATAGTCCGACCCAAACACCACACATGTCTCGACGGCCGTCCACTCTGTCAATCACTTCTCAGTCCGTAGGAAATGGTGACATATCGCAGTCGTTCATTCGTCCGCGTGCTTCATTATCAAGGACCGATGAAAAGCATGTACGACATGATTCAAAAACCGGGTTACAGCTCCCAGCTGACACGTCGAGTTTGGACCCGGATGAACCCTTCACGAAACACACAATAGCAGAAGTGAAGCTGGTGCAACGCCGACTGAGGTGGGTTTATCCCGTAAGACATGCTCACCAGATCTCAGCAGCTCAAATGCAGGGCCGACGCCGACGCGAAACAGAAGGAGCTCAGGCTCATGGTTGGGTGCGTAATTATACTCCTTGTGCCAACAACATCTTTATATCCTGCCACGAAAGCACAGAGAAAGATATCGCGATCTTCTTCAAGCTTCGAGCTCTATCATATCGATGGCACAATCCTCGAACCGCGTGACGGAGGCTCTGGAGGAAGCGAAGGATATTATTACTGCACAAGAAAAACCTCCACTCCCTAATCATGTTTCAACGTCGGAGGAAAACGGTAAGGCGCATGCCCTTTTACCCGACATCCTCGGAGTGACGCATCTCAACAGATGGTGATTTACGTACATTGCATTTGTTTTCCGTGCACATGAAGCTGCTGTTAGATGCCCCCGAGCATCTCTGGCGGCTCATTGAAAAACGAAAATATTTTTCAGCGGCTTGGCTATATTTGTTAGCACGCGTAGTTCACCATGCACTCGTACGCGACGATGAACAAGACGAAGAGGCTACCTGGTGCAGCCAAGGATTGGATGTTCTCGTACGCTCCGAGCGCTGCCTTTCCTTGCTGCCATCTGATTTCTTTTTGTAGGAACAATTCCCTCTTGTGCAACGACAGTGGGATGCGGTCTCACAATTTCGTGCGCAGGTAATTCATAAAGCAACCATGTCACTTCGAGAATTTGAGCTATCTGCTGAGGTATGATCTACATTTTTCAACCTCTTACGCTTTAACGACGCAAAGTAGGATGCTTCTGCTTCCCTTCTTGCCCTTTACTTCCTCGACTCCCGACCACTCAGTGAGACTTTGTCGGTCTTCCTCTCACAACGAGTAAAAACTCTCCACATCAAACTGGCGTGGGCGTCAGAATCGTCGACTTCCAGCCCCGATCAGCTTACTTCCGATCCGAAGATAAATAATGGGCACCTTCCAGACGATGCAGGACTCGCTGACAACAAGCACTCGGGATTTCGCAGGGCACCTGTTCAAGAGGTCAAGCAGGCTTTGTTGGCTGCTCTTGACGTCGTTTCTCGAACTCTGAAAATCTCTCGAGATGTGTTCCAACTAGATCCCCTCACTCGCTCTTCGATGATAACCGGTGCTTTAGAATACATTCAATCCGACTCCCCCAATCCCACTGCTTCTGGGTCTCTTCATCCTGAACTACAACTCACCACCCAAAAGGTTCTCGCGACCCTCCCTTCGTCTTCGCATTTTCTTCTTCTGCCACCGAATCTGAGGTTTTATAAACCTTACGTTGACCTTACTTCCTCCTCATCTTTCGTTCCTCAAACCCAACTTAGTGAAAAACTCGGCGCGTGGTTCCGCGAGTCTATCAAAAACCTGCATACCGCGGCGGAGCGGTGGATATCCAACCTTCGTAGCGTAACCGAAGTATGGAATGTCAGATCTTCAATTTTGAAGTGGATCAAGACGGCATCGGGTTTCGAGGAGCAGGAAGCTCTTCTTATAAAGTCCATTTTTGACGACTTGTGCCGAGAGCGACTTGTTGGGATCTGGAGATCAGCATTAGCAGACGCAGGAAAGGCCTTTTCTACGAGGTTGGGAACGACCATCTCGGCTATAGCCAGCTCCGAAGATGTCCGGCTCGTAGGTGAGCTGGGAGTCTTACATTAACCGAAGTGACAATAACGTCGTAATTCAGACACTTCTCCTGTTGAATATCTTTTCCAAGTTCCACCTTTGCCCTCTCTTTCCCTGACAGGTCCCGTATCACTGTTTGTCGACTCGTCATTTCAGAAGTATAAGTCTACGCTACGACGGCAACTGATCGGTAGGACTTTGCTCCTGGACCAGGTATTGAGCACCCTCGAGAACTGTGCTCGTTCTCTTCAGCAAGACCTCTCCCGGGTGTACTCTGAAGAAGGGGGCGATACTGGGTAGACTTATGTTTTTTATGTTGCCATTCTTCTTCTGACCTGAATGATTTTAGGGTCTTAAGTGAACAATTCACTGAAGCGTACAGGCCTGATGCCGAAGCTCTTTGCTTGGGTGTTCTTCGTACCCTCAGCTCCAATGCTACAAGCCTCATGGACGACCCCAGTGAGTCTCCCACGTTCAGGAAACTGAATGACATTAAAACGACGTAGGAGGTTCCATAAATGGCCTAGTTTTTCTTGGAGGGGTTGGCGGTAGGCTATCTTTATCCTCGTCCTTCGTGGGAAATATTAATTGTGGGGAAATGATGGCAAATCGTATGTCTCCAGGATTGTTCTCAGATAATCATTACCCAGCTTACTGTTCGATAAGGTTTTCGAAATGATACTCACACCCTCCATAATCAGATCATTGACTGTTGGCAACAACGCACTGTAACGAAGACTGTTCGGGAGTATTGGGACGGCTTCCATCCTCCCTCTCAAACATTCACGTCTTGTGAGTGCTCCGATATGCAACTATTACCCTCACTTATATATGTGGCAGTATCCGTGGCATCGATGGAACCTCTGGCATCTACATTTTCCTCATTCCCACGGACAGAACCTTCATCACATCTATTACATGCATTCCTGTCATTGTCCAATGCCATCCAACAATTGGGGATCCATCAAGACCCATTGCGACGAGCAGAGATCGCTAAGCAAACTCTCAGTTGCTTCGTTACCCATCTGGTGGATGATAAACGTTGGGAGATTAGCGGGATCCAAGCATTGTCAGATCTAGCACTGCTAGAAAAATTGGCTAGCTTTTGGGGTGTAAAGCTGGACAACGTCTGCGATCTGTTAGCAGGAAAGGCAAGTCAAGTCCAAGGAACGGTATGTTCCATTTCATAATTGCACATCGCGTTCTGATCATTCTCTGATTGCATCAGATTCAATCTGTGACGTCCATCTCTCACGAAGAATATGTCGAAAAAGCGAATGAATACCTTTCCAGGACTCAAACGCTTCTTGCAACACTGCTTCCGTCACCATCAACTCTCCAAAGCACATCGATTGAGACAAGCGACAAATCTTCTGCGCTTCTCTCTTATGGTCTACCTGACCTCGAGCAGACTTTCCAATCCGCGGTGCGAGTGGCAAAGCCAACCTCGCGGTTTGGGCTTTTGCTGGTGGGGGGATGACGGGGGATTGGCCTCACATTATCAAGGTTCAGTCACGCGTTTTCGGTTAAAAGAAAATTCCTTAAAACGGATCTGGCCATGTTTTGTGGATCTCTCCGCCTTAAGTAGCCATCGCCTTTGTCCAACTCACTTTGATGATCCCTACCACTCCCTAGATTTTCTGTATTCTTAACCCCCACCGTTAATTCATGTTTTAATGGAACCCATGCGCATAATCTCAGTTCCAGATCAAAGCCATGTCAAACGCGGGTTCCTCGCCCTCCATATCGCTGGCGGTCAGGTTGGCTTACCCATTATCGTCCTGACGTTCATTCTATCGAAGAATGCCTCCCGTCATCCCACCTTAATTAATTTTTGTATAACTTGGATCATCTGTTCTGTTATCTATTGTCTGTTGTAAGTCACCCGTCTTCGCGTTTCTTTATCTCCTTTATGCTCACCCTCCTCGAGACTATACAGCAGCTGGGACGCTGGTCGTAATAATTCTCCCAGTCGTGTATGCTTGATTCAAGCTGCTATGGTTGAAGGTGGACCTCCCATGTGAGCCATATCTCTTCGCCGATTTAAACTCTTATTTCTTATAATTCAGGGCAGCGGTAGCGGGCCTTGCTGTTGTCATCCAGGTAAGACGCCATATGATCATGCATAGTTCTGGGTTACCTAGGGGCTTCCCCAAGTTATGGAAAACCTTTCGACCATCAGATCCATTGTGTCTGAGAAAAATACCTCCATCTGTCGCAATGGCGTTGGTAAGACTCCTTACACAAAGTCTCCTCGTCCACAGTCCTGACACACCTCACCATCCAGGCTCTGGCTCCCCCTTATGTTGTCTTTGTCGTTTTCACTGTCACAACCGCACTGGTGCGTATCCCCCCCCTGCTGGCTTTGAACCACAACTCACTTCTATCACAGTTTGAAACGAAATACCCATCCACTGTAAACTTTGACAACGGCCTCTATTGCGTTTTTGCCTGGGAACCATTGTGCGGTAATTCTCTTTTCACTTCGGCCCCTTGTTCACATCAACTTCGCCAGCTATTCTTATTCCGGCCCACTCTTTTGCCTCGCCACACTTGTCCTGATTCTGGGACTTGAACGTATGTTGTTTCGGCCTCTTAATCCCCTCTGACCTTATCTCAATCATTTCATTCAGTGGCGGTAGTGATCGACCTCTACCGACTGAAGAAGCTCATTCGTAGGGTGTTTCCGTTCGCCGAGCAAAACTCTTTGCCGTCACATTGCATTCGTGTTTGCATCTTTACGTTTTATTCTTGGTTTACCTTTATGTGAGTCAGGACCTGTTCGCTTCGGTTCGGTTTCTGACGAGTGTACATAGCGCATGCATCCTCTTTGCATCAAACTCCACCTCACCCTGGGGTTATATGATCGAAGCTTCCAGTAAGTTTCTCACCCCATCTTCACCTCTTACTTCTCAATCTAAATTTTTTAAGTACCCCTTGCCATTGTCGCCATATTTGGGACGCACAGAGTGAGAGATTTGGATTATCTTCAGTCTAAAATCTAACTCAAAGACGACAGGATGTATTTCTCGTTTGGTGTATCTGGAGGCGTAATCCAAAGAAGATCAATCCGGCCAACGAGCTCACTCCTGAAGGCGATGTCCCACCAACGTCCTTTAACTCAGTCGGATCAGTATAGCACATGGGTGCATGTCGTGGTGACCTCGGGGATTCTCATCTACCGGAGTCCTGACTGGCACAGTCTCCGGGCAAGCAGAGATGGCGGAGATTATACAGTGCTCGCAAGAGCGAGACACATACCAGGGTAACGGAGACTTTGTACCAACTCGCCCATGGACATTGTAACGGACAAAACGCCACGGCACATGTATAACCACCGCCTACAATGAGAATATACACCCGTGAATCTATGCCCCCCCTCTGTTGGAATATGAGCCAAAGATCTCGAATACTGAACAAGGACATACACTAGGATATTATTTCTGGCAGCAAAGCGAGGTTATATAAGAATAAGTGTATCGAGTAGTATCACTCACATCGGAATGTGTATCAGCTTGACGAAATAACCAATAAAACCCATTACAGCAAATCCAATCGCCACGGCCTTGCAGATTTGCAGGAATTCTAAAGGTAGGGTATTAAGGACGGATACGTGGCAAGATGTCAGATATAGCTGCAAACCTTTCGGCGAAGGTTTCGTGCATCTTGTGATGAACTGCAAAAAATGAAGTCAAAAGCCAGTGGTATCGGCCTCGTACTTACTTGATTTCCGTCGCGAAGAAACTGCTGGGGAATGTCGACGAATTCTTTGATTTTGTCCGACATGGTTGCTCGCTGGATGAGGATATACGTGACTTTTCTCACGCTTTCCTTCCTGCTCACCTCAAAGGTAAGCACCGTCGCGAGATTCGAACTGGAGCGAACACTGAAGTCAACACTCTTTCTAATCGCAGGGCACGCATGAATGTGCCTGAGGGGCGGTCTGATCCTAGCCGCACGTTCCCTAAACCGTCGTCCCATCTTTTACAATGCAAATCGAAACCCCTTCGTCAGTACCAAACGATTTCTCAGTTCCCTCGAAGGGCCTTCTCGTCAAAGAATCGATGCTCTCGTTCACAAACTCCACGGCTCAGTTTGGAAGAGTCACCTAGCTGACATTCACCGATACTACCCCGTTCTTGTCGAAGACGTAAAGAAAATCAGGAGCACTCACGCTGATCAAGCTCTTCCCTCCCCGTTGAGCAGACAACAGCTTGTTGAAATTCTCGACGTCTTGGCTGCTTCTGGTCGCCCATTTGATCTTGCTCTCGTGGAAAAGATCCTCTTCGACATGCCGGACGTTTTTGGTCTCTGCCCGACGCCGGAAGATTACACTGCTATTATCTGTGCTCTTATTAGACACGGCAACGTTCAGACCATCCATCGCTGGCTCTTATCGATGCCTAAAAAATCTGGTCATATCACTCCTTCTCTACCACAGTGGCATCTTTTTTTAGGGCACTGCCGCGAGAAAGGGGAACTGGGACTGCTTCGAGCTGCGATCAAAACAATGCGCAAGTCTGGTTGCAGACCAACGAACGCCAGCTTCAAGATCCTCATCGAAGCATTATTTCATGCTTCGCCGCCCATCCCTCAGATCATTGTTTTCGCTTCAGTGATGGACGACATGATGAAGGAGGGTTTAAGATACGACTCGGCCGTTGCTGAGTCCCTTCGTTGTGGTTATTCTAACCTGGGGTATGATCAGCGTGGCTCACAGGTTGAGCAGCTCTACCGATCACGCTTCATGGAGCTGAAAGAAGACAAGGAGGAACCCGAATGGAATAATCGACTACGGGAAGAGGCTGAGAAATGTGGCACGAGGGCTGCGGTTAAATTATGCAAAACCTATCGACGGGATGGCGTTGTTGTCTCTCCTCTCATGTTAGCTACCATTTTATGTAATTCGACCAACCTCAGCGACCTCCGCTACGCCGAAGAGGAACTTCAGGTTCAGGCTAACGTCGTTCACTGGTCGATCTTGATCAATAACACCATTCGTATTGGCGACGTGGCAAAAGCCCTCTCGATCTACACCCAATCCCAACAGTCAGGTGTACGCCCCGATGCTGCTATGGTACACCCCATCATCAACGCTCTTTGCGTGACTGCATTTAAGCCACCCAGCGAGGCTTCCATCGACCAAGCGCTTTCATTATATCAAGACCTGGCCAGCGCAGTACCACTCTCTCCAAGAGGATCAGCTTTACCACCGAAGTTGCCCACAACTCGTCCAAATCGTTCCCCTGGGCCTGACGCTATGATCTATAATTCACTTCTCCGTGCCGTTTCATCCTCAACGAATATTTCAAAATATTACCCTAAAGCGATGTCCTTGCTGGACGATATGGAGGCGCGGAATATATCCATGAACGACAGCATGACCACTACTTCCCTAATTATTCTCCTTATGCGAAATTCATCCGACGCCTCGGAGGCATTCGACGTTTATCGACGCATGTGTAATAAGGATGGTATCATCATCGATGCCAAGGGTTATGGTGTTCTGTTGAATGCGTTCTGCAAACTATCATTCCCTGGCCAGCCCCTTCCATCCCTTCGATACTACTTCGAAATGGCTAAAGACATGCAAAAGGCCGGGCATAGCGTAACGGCGGAAGTGTATACCATTCTGTTGCGACAGCTGGCGTTCTTGGCGACAAAAATGACAGAGAATGCATTCCTCATAACCCTCAGAGATGATCTAATCGCTACCATCCGCCGAGCGCACAACCACCTCACTGTAGACGCCTCTTTCTCTCCGGATCCTCCTCTGTGGAATCAGCTGATGGACACATATCAACGCGCTGGCTGCTTCGAGGAATCATACAGAGTCTGGGATATGATGTATCTGTCCGGAAGATTTGACAATACCAGTGTGAGCATCATTCTCGATGCTTGTGGGTACGCTGGTGCCTGGGATATGGCGAAATATATTTGCTCGAAGCTTTTGGAGGATGGTTTCTCCTTCAATCAACGGAACTGGAACGCCTGGCTGGAATGCTTGTGTCGCCTAGGCAAGCTAAACGAGGCGGTGAAAATAGCATGTCTAGAGATGGGGGAGCATCAGGATGATGTCGCCCCTGATGTGGAGACCGTCAGGATTCTGCTCAAGTTTGCGATCGAGACAAACCAACAGAATGAAGTTCAGTCTCGTATTAAGCGATATATACCGAAATTATGGGAATCACTCCCTGTAGAACTACGGCAATTGTCATAGCAAAAAAGCAAGTGTATGATGCGCCTGGTTGAACAATGCGCTGGAGTCTAGGAAATAAAAAGTGAATAAAATCTAGATTATCCTGCCAAATCAATGTGAAAGTTCCTCTACAGAAGGGCAGTCGCACTGCAAAGAGGTGAGTAATGTTGCACGACAATCAAAAAAAAATCGACCCACAATGAGATTCAGATCACCATATGCTAAGCAGGAAAAGCAAAGATGTCAGTTGAGAACCGAGACCGACCCTGAACTTACCATCGTCTATTCGAGAAACGGCCGGCCAGAATTTCCTCCCGAGGAGCCATGGCACCGGATATGCGGCTGCCTTGCGTGAGTAAGGTCTAACAACAAGTTGATCAGTCTCCTTCGTGCAATCCTTCGAAGAACGAACCGATTCCACTGTTCCTCGGGTAGAACAATAACAGACAAAGAATGAGGCGAATTTTTGAGAAGATTGTTGTCCTTTGGTTGCTTTCCGGTGATGATATCTTCTGCTTCTTGACGAATCTGAATCATCGCGTCACAGAACCTGAAGGACTATGAAAACCGGCGTTAGAATTCAGGCGAAGAGGCGGCATACATCTCAATCTCCTCCAACGTCTCGGATTCGGTGGGTTCGATCAACATGCAAGTCGAGACCGGCCAGGAACATGTGGGAGGGTGGAAGCCGTAATCCTGGCTCAAGCCAGTCAATGCGTGAAGGAAATTAATCACAAAACAAAATGTTCAACCTGCAAGCGTTTGGCGAAGTCGGAAACCTTCAGCCCAGCAGCTTTATCAAATTCTGCTAGATCGATTAAAAGTTCGTGCGCCACCCTTCCGTTGTTATTCTTGTATCGCAAGTTATAGTGTCCAGAAAGGCGGGATGCCATGTAATTTGCGTTGAGCAAAGCGATCTTAGACGAGTCAGTCAACCCTTGTCCACCTAGCATCTTAATGTATGCCCAGGAAATGAGGAGAATCGATGCACTGCCATATGGTGCAGCAGAGACAGCGTTAATCGCTCGTTCACCACCAGTAGGTACGACTGGATGGCTGGGTAGGAAAGGCGTTAGGTGCTCAGCGACACAGATTGGTCTATATTTCGAGAGCGTTCAATGAAGCAAACAGTACCAGTCAACTCGTAATACTCACCCAACCCCCGGGCCACCACCACCATGCGGACTGATGGTCAATCTAGTGAGAAGGTTATAGGCGGATATCATGTCTGCTTACATTGCGAAAGTTTTGTGCAAATTCAGATGGCATACATCCCCTCCGCAGGTCGCAGGATTTGTAAGACCGACTTGAGCATTCAGGTTGGCACCTACGGTATGTTGAAGAGATAGATCCCACACCCACTAGGATTTGCTTACCATCCAGATAGACTTGCCCTCCGTGGTTGTGTATAATTTGACAAGCCTTCAAGAATATCGATGAAAGAACTGTCCTTGACAAAGGAGGAATTAAAATACCTGTCGCACACCATCTTCAAATACACCAAAGGTTGAAGGGTACGTAATCTATGATTCGATCAGATAAGTTGTTGAACGTGTAACATGAACAAACCATGAGGGCCGCGACGTTATCCTTGTGTGTTTCCGCCTTTAACTGGAGGTCTTCCAAGTCAAGATTGCCATCACTGTGAGTTTTCACGGCCACCACTTTGAGTCCCGCCATGACCGCAGACTTCGAAGAAGATCAGCGGGACGAGTTCAAAGTACGAATCAAATAACTCACCGCAGGATTCGTGCCATGGGCGCTTAAAGGTATGAGACATACGTCGCGATGACCTTCGCCACGAAACTCGTGATACGCCCGAATCACACAAAGACCTGCGTATTCTCCAGCAGCTCCGGAGTTGGGTTGGAGAGAACAAGCGTGGAATCCAGTGATTTTGCACAAATCACTTTCCAGTTCCTGGCATTCTGTAATTTAGGGGACGCTTTAACTCGCTGAATGCATGATCATACCTTGATGATATCACGATAACCTTTAACTTGATCCATTGGTGCAAAAGGATGTATAGAGCTGAACTCGGGCCAGGTGATCGGAATCATACTACTGGTACTATTAAGTTTCATAGTGCAGCTGCCGAGAGGTATCATGGAGTGAACCAGACTTATGTCCTTTGATGCAAGATGATGTATGTAGCGGAGCATCTCGGTTTCTGAATGATGTTTGTTGAAAACTGGATGTGAAAGAAAATCCGAGGTACGCCGAAGAGACACGGGTATCGAGGGGGTATCTGGGTGCTTGAGGCTCGACAAGGAAACAGGCGATACACGGGCGGCCGAAGCAAAGACGCTTATGAGAGCCAACAAGTTCTTAGGCCCGACACTTTCATCCATTGTTACACCGACGCGCAATTTGTCGACAGGTCGAAGATTGATGCCAGCCCCGTGTGCGGTCTCGTGTACAACGTCCGAAGATTCTACCACTCTGGACACGTCGATTACGAGGGTATCGAAGAATTCGTCATTTGTGGTTTGATAACCGAAACGCTGGATAGTGTCTTTGAGTACTTGAGTGAGACCGTGTACTTTTCCTGCGATATTTCGAAGGCCAATTGGTCCGTGATAGACTGCATACATAGCGGCAATATTTGCCAGGAGGGCTTGACTGGTGCAAATATTGCTTGTTGCCTTCTCGCGACGGATATGTTGTTCTCGCGCTTTGGAAGCAAATTGACGCGACAACTCAATCCAGAGATTAAGAGAACATACTTTGTAACGCTAACCTGTAAGCTGGTTGACCAGTGGTGTCCTTGCTCCTGCCAATCAAACGGCCTGGCATTTTTCTCTTGAGCTGGTCTGTCACGGCAAAGAAGGCGCCGTGAGGACCTCCGTATCCAATAGGAACACCAAACCGAGCCGAGTTTCCGAGGATGATGTCCGCGCCCCACTCACCAGGAGGTTTGAGCACGGTCAGGGCTAGGAGGTCCGTCGCACACACGACCAGCGCCCCAGCTGCATGTATTGATCGTGCAAGATTACCAAAGTCCTTGATGCTCCCGTTCACGTCTGGGTATTGAACAAGCACACCACACAAATCCTCACGCAACAATTCGTGGTCCAGGACTGAGGCAGAGTCACCGACGACTAAACGAATACCGAAACCTTTGGCACGTGTGCGAAGAACTGAGATAGTCTGGGGAAAGACGCCATGATCAACAAAGAATGACCGTTTCTTTTGTCCCGAGCTGGCGAAGGCCATGACCATACCCTCCGCGGCAGCTGTTGCTTCATCTAACAAAGAAGCGTTGGCGATGTCCATGGAAGTCAAAGACATGACCATTGTCTGGAAGTTTACGAGAGATTCAAGTCGGCCTGTAAATATGTATGATGAGAAGGAGAGTTTAGCAGAAGTATATAGTATCAACGACCTTGAGCGATTTCAGGCTGATACGGTGTATACGGCGTATACCAGGCTGGGTTCTCCAGAACCTGAAAAAAAAAAAAAAAGAAAAACAGTGTTGAGACTAAAAGACGCGTGAAAAAAGAGAAAACTAACGTTGCGCAAGATGACTGGAGGAACGACGGCATTGCAGTAGCCCATGCCGATATAACTCTTGAAAACCTTGTTCAGGCTACCCAATTCCTTGGCTCTTGCGCACAACTCTGATTCACTAAAGGCAGGGATAGACTCGTTGTTCACAGGATTTGAAAAGAGGCGTATTTTAGAAGGGACCGTCGCCGAAATGAACTCGTCCATTGTTCCATAGCCCAGGTGCTGTAGCATCCTGGATGCTTCGCGATCATCGGGTCCTATATGCCGCTCAGGAAATGCATCTAAAGGCGCGAAAAGTGACGAGGGGGTTTTAATCGAGGCAAAGGATCGTGTATTAGGATGAAGAGGGTGAAGGCGAGTGGATATGCGTGCAAGCAGACTGAACACGGCCATTGAGTTGGGAATCTAATAGAGCGAGAAATCGGGTACCACGAAATCCCTGAGTGAAATTTCACCGAGTATTCACCGAGTCAGTGGAAAGGTGAAAAAGGTCATGATAAGGGGCCATCGATGCCCTCGATACTGATAACAAAGGATCGCATTTAGAAACTGTACCCGCCACACAGAAAGATCTGATGTTCCAGGTCTAATAGCGCGCTGGCTTTAGGTCTTCACGCTAGTACAAATTTTCTTTTCTCTTCAAATGGGGGTGAGTACCTCCATTTAACATGTAGGGTCGTACATATTAGGGATGCATTGGAAACACGACAGTCAAGGCATAAGCGCCAGCCCGTCTTGACACGCATAACGAACAAAGTTTAGTACGTCTTCGGAACGTCTTCTGTCGTAAAGAAATACGTAAGATGTTAGTCTCGACTGAGGTAATTTACACTGACGGTGGCTCTTCAATCTCTGGCGATTCTTTCACTCCAAAGAGACCGTCGGCGTCAATGGCTCGAGCGACTGCTTGCATAGCGTCTTTGGCTGAGACGGCGGCGGCTTTTCCTACCTTTTCTTCGTAGAATTCAGTCACAGACAGGATGTGGGAAAGTAATTCTCTGGGTTCAGCCGCCCATGATGATCTTCTAGTAGACGGAAGCGATAGAGTGCGCAGAAGGGACACCTGCTTCCTCAAAATAGAGGAGGAGCGTACTAGTTCATACTGCAAAGATATATAATATCAACACGAAGTGTACCCGCCGCAAGGACATCACTTACAATAAACTCGTGAATAGCCAACGGGGAAGGAAGAAAGATTTCCGATTTACAAAGCGCAAGGTCCAGCATAACAATTACCTTCAGCCATTAGCACGATGCTCATGAAGATAAATCTGAGATGTCCGGTACCGCTCACTTGTTGAGAGAGGCGCTCCACCCCACCAGTTGTGATAAGGCTGTCTAGCTTGTTAGACAAGAAATCAAGTAATCCGAGAACGGCAGTCCAAAGTTCACTCCATTCGTATTCTGGACACAATCCGTTGATACTCACCACACAGGAAAGATTGAAACTACGCACGCAAACGAATCCGTTCTTTCTGTATGAACCAGATGGTACGATGGCAAATCCCGATGCAAGTACTGGAATTGATCAATAAACGTTTAAATTGTTTGTAGCCACCTACGTATACGAAGCAACCTCTAATCGCTTATGTAGGTTGTGACGCAGCCAAAGTACACAACAATCTAGGATTGCGCAAGTTGGTGGTCGTGGGAGGGGAGAGATCGGGAGCAAAGGTAACCTCTTCCACCAATCAGGTTGTCAATAAGACGGAGGGGAATAGAATAATGGTTCCTCACTTGACGGCACAATCTGATATGAATTTGTGCAGGTTGACATAATATAGTCATGACTTGGTCGTTTTCTGCGAACGCCAGCAATATCTTCAGAGACAGATTGGCATAAGCGACGGAACGAGGCGACGATGTTGAAGAAGCATGCGATAGCAAATATGAAGACAGAGTCAAAATAGTGAAAGCGGCGGGAGATGACTGGTCGTTCTTGGTTTGCTCGCCCGGCTCTGCATATATCTCCTCCAATAACACGGAGCAGAAAGTAGGGTTGAGATAGAGAAATTCAAATATAGGGAGCAGGACGACGCTGGCCTCGATCGGTCTATTCCAAAAGAATAACATCATCAGTACGCATGATGTATCGATTGATAGGGGGGAAGCGTACTGGTTCTTGAATAATTCTCGCGGAGGGTCAATAGGTTTTGAGGACAAAGCGCGATCGGGTCGTAAGGAAAAAATTACAGATCCTAGAACGGTTGTCAGACTCGGAGGCGAGTCATCTGAGATATCCTGATACGCTCTGCGTCAATAGTTAATGAATTTCCAGGCAAGTCCTCGATTCGGAAGCACAAACTTTATGGCGGCATTGATGGCGAAGTTGGAAGCCCAACAAATTTTGCCCATAAAATCCTTGTCGCTAGTTTCTTTGATTCGTTGAAGATAAGGGTTGAGCTTCGCCGCATCCGACTTGTGGAAATCTGCCAGGACGGCAAGCAATAGCACCGCTTCGAAGGTAAAACGTTCAGTACTGGGAGATTTGACGAACTGTAGATGAAAGAAATGAGAATCATTATTTGATTTCGTCCAGAGAGAAGTGACTAACATCGGTGATAGATGGGAATAAATCGCGTCGGAGAAAATAGGCGCCTGGACTGAGTTGACCTATGCCGCACATGAAGATAATGGCCAGTTGAATCATTTGATGACGAAGACTAGCTGGTGAAATGTAAATGCATCATTCTTCAGTGGAGAAAGGACTCGTCATACTCGGCGCGGTCTCATCCCCGATGGTGTCGTTAATCATCGCAGTAAAATCCTACCCTCCCAGGTCATGAAATACTCCGTGAAGTCCGTAGAGAAAACTTACCATAAATATTTGATCACTTTGGTTCACGCCTCCGGCAAAAATCTCCATTACTTCCCAGCCGGTAAGGTTCTTATGAAGAATGCATCGAATTATGATTGACAGGGTCTCTAGTGAGTGAGCCTTCCTGACATCGTCGTACGGCATGTTGCGAGCGAGTTTCAAGCATGCCGAGAATAAGCCATTAAATGTTGGCTACTGAACTTGATGGTCAGAAAAATGCAGGAAAGAGAGGCAAGGCCGGACCTTCAGGCCGTTTAAACACTCTTCCTTGGTTAGCCCGCCCAGCTTTCCGACCAGAAAGTTGCGATCGACATCACATAACAAAAGATGAGACCAAAATGTCTCCGTGTTTTCGTATGGGCTGATCTGGGGCGGCGATAAACCCTACAGAGAAAGATAAGCACAGAGAAACGCAAGATGGTGGTGTTTCGTTCCTGCAGTAACTTATTGTACGTACTGACGAATTTTGAGCTGATCTGGAACGAGTGGTTTTTGTCCAACATCAGACGAAACCAAAATGTTTTCTGGCCAAGACCACTAGCATCACATGATCTGAAGAAAGCGCTATATCGCCTAGTTGATTCCAGAGATGCCTGCGTTAACCATCTCCATGACCCAGTCCATCAGTGTCTCGTCTTGTATCCGTACGCCTTCCATCAGATGTCTCACCCCAACGAATGCTTTTCGTCCCCGTCTCTCACCTTCTTTTTCATCGTCCATTTCTCCTCCATCACCTTCCTCATCTTGATCTTGATCTCCGATATCTTCGATGACTCCTGGGAAACCAAAGTGGTCGGCATCCACACGAGGAGCGACATCAGAGGACGCAAAAGACGCTCGAAAAAGGATCCGGATGCAAAGTAGTGCCGTCAAGGAGCTTGAAGGTGGATCAACAATGGGCTTTCTGTAAGTTATGGTGGTATTTCGTTGCGGTGGAGGCGGTCGCTCGGTCGGATTGCTGTTGGGGTATGGAGACGTCTCCGAAGGCAACGTGATCGTATCACTTTGAGAGGGGTGCATCGAAGGGAGTTGAACGGGTGAAAAATGGGTAGGGATATGAACTTGAAGTGCTTGTTTAGGAAGGGGACGGTTTGGACATGATGACCACAGGCATGGAATTCTAGGGGCGTCTAAAGATGAGAGATGCTGCAGAACATGTTCGTAAAGTTCTCTTGGAGAATCAAATGCCTCGTGGGTGCACTGTGAACGATCCCAATGGCATTTAAACCTCTCGCTTGTAATGATTTTCTTTCGGCGGTCGACACCCCGAACGACGAATTTTTGAGGAGGTCCAGGCAACACCATTGCCTGAGCCTGAGGGAACACCACATTGACATTTTTTATGACATCAGAAGCGACAAGAAGTGGGTGGCGGTCCTGGAAGGGTGTGAAAGCATCTTTGTAGAGATTCCAGAAGTCGACCTGTGTGAGTTCGCCGTCAGGGTCTGCTACAAACATGGCCTTCATCCTGGAAGAGCGATTAACGTCATATAGGATAGGCAAAAATGTGATTTATACCAATCATAACAACGTTGTGGTTCCACTATCTCTATGAGACCCTCCAGTTCCTCTTTTGTAAGCTCGTGGTTGCAAGTACTAGCAGCCGTCAATGCAGGAACGGTATGAACAGTTCCGCTGACATCGACCGTGACAGTTTCTTCGACTTGCTCTGAAAGCAGTAGGCTGACGAGCACCTTGAGGGTTCTTGGCATTTCCGGTTGGTGCAAGAAGGCCCTTGCCATTGGGAGATGGGAGAGATGAACGTAGAGATAGTTCAAACAGGACTCAAGCAGAGGTTTGTCACTGAAAAGTGGAAGATATTTGATAGACGTGCGGACAGCTGGCGAGCTCTCCGTTAGGTGAACTGTGTTTTGAGGATTTGATAAAATCAGGGTAAGTGCCGTAAGCGAAGCAATGATTAATGATCGATTTGAAGACTGGGATGCAATGGCGTGCAGTGGTGGAAGTGGATTGCTGGAGAAGACAATCACAGAAGGCAAGATGACGGCGGATGCTATAGCTTGCAGAAGTTCGCATGCATGTAGAAGAAACTCGGTGTTATCTTCGAAACGAGGATCCAGGTTATGAAGGATTCTCAGGATCAAAGGACGTGTACGTGGATGGTTCCCGAGCTCCTGAGCATTTGGGTCGTTCAGGCTTGCATTCCGAAGAATGAACAACGACTCCAACGCATGCCGTCTTTTTCGCTCTTGCCACGGATCTGGCGAGAAGATTGAACTGGTCTCTGGGCATTCCTTATAACCCTCCCTTGCATACCATTCCGGCCATTCAAAAAGAGTGTCGGTAAGCCCGGGAATAGCTTTCAGCATGAATTGCTCGTTGTCGCAGAGGCGACACAGGCGGTCCAATGCCCATCCAATCTCTGTGTCGATTCCGGAGCGAAGGGATAATAGCATTCGGTTGTTGGGCGTTGCTTCGGTATACCATCCTAGCACAAACTGTGAGAAATGGGATTGAGAGAAAGCAAGAGACATACTTTCATAATCATCCGTGACATTTGGCCGAGCCGTTGACTGGGGAGGAATATATCCTGCGGGTCTATAGTAGGCCGGCGCTGCCAGTGTCGCCCCACGAATGGGGGTAGAGTACATTGATGCTCGTGGACAAAGCGTAAGTTCGGATTTCTGTATACCTAAATAAGGAAAGTATCGCTCGTTATGCTAAGTGCGCCGGTCCGCGTACATAACTTGACATGCGCCCCAACTTGATGTAGCGTGCCAAATAGTATGTGGGTGCTGTGATCATAACAAACCAATCACTTTACTTTATAGCTCGATCTCCACCCCTTTGACCCATCGGTCGCCCACATCATCATCCTCGGGGAACCGCATCTGCGTCTCTGGGCTCGGCAACATCCTTCCTCGAGCAGGGCCGTACGACCGTTCGCGTAGATCAACGCCTTCAAAATATCTCTCTAATCCCGCGTTTTGCTTGAACAGCCTCAAGACAATTTCTCGGGTCGGATTTATCGGTTGGATATTCTCCTCAGCGACATCTGAGGCAAGACTCATCAATTCTGAGTGGAAAACCACGGAACTGCCGTAGGCTTACATCTTTGTGATCCCTCACAAATCGCGGTGTAGAATGGCTGATTTCTTCCTCGGGAAAGGCTATCAACACTCATATGCTGAATCCATTCTTCGGAAGCGGCACAAGTAGACTATCATAAGACGAAGAGTCAGTCATGAGGAGCACTAAAAAAAGTATTAATCACCTCCCAGGAAATGATACATGCTATATAACCATACTTGATGTGCTCGAAAAGCATACCGACAAAAAATTTAAGCCGTGATGGACGCATATACACCTTTTGTGAAGTGACTTCTTCAGCCCTTAGAGCTGCCTGACAAGCTTTCTCAAAGGGCTCCTTCTCTCTTGTGGGAAACAGCGCGGCCAAGGAGTCTGAGAAAACGGTGGCACAGTCGAGAGGGGGCAGTTTACCATTATTGATCAGTACATATGCCACTTGTAAATTAGCTGAAATGGCGATATGTGCGCAGAATGCCGCATAGAGCGAAGCCTGAGATTCATCAGCGGTTGGGTTATCCAAATCCTCTCCGTTCAAGGATCTATGCGAGTTGATGATGTTATTGGCAGCCCGGAGTAGCAGATGGGCAGTTAGCGAGAGAGGAATGCCTCGAGAGGAGGAAAATATATCATCTCCGGTACCTGCAATGGCAGATAGAAGCTCGGTAGATGGACTTGGGACGAGTGTTATATTGAAGTCATAAACGCCAACATATACAGGAGTTACTTCTGGGTGGGCAGAGCGAACCTGGGCCATAACCCTACTGGGAGTGTTCAAGGGAATAGCAGCGATGCCCAACCGTGTTGCCAAAGCCACAAAAATATAAACGAGGGATAAAGGTATAGTTTGCCTGTTCGTGGAGAGAACACTATGAGGAAATTGATTCAAAATGTGGGTGAAGTGCTCCACTGAGTGTTATTCGTAAGGCCGGGGAGTGGTATGCACACATTACAGAGATACTTACGATCGGCCTCGCAAAAACCCTGAGACTGCATGAATTCACAGATACGCGTGCTAGTATCAGCAAGCTGCTCGCGCGAGTTACCGAGATCTTGGTGGTGCTGTCCCAATGAGAGATATTCTTTGCAACACTGGCTGAGATCGTCAAGTTGGCGAGAAATCTGTTTCAGGCAGGTTAATAAATCCATTACTGGGGAGCTGGAGGAGATTGACTATCGTACCTCCTCCACGGAGTGTCCAAAAAAACTAGACAAGGCAGAGATAGCATCCTCAAAAGAAGGGGCAGCTTCGTCTTCGGTCTTCGTCAAGCGGCCCCACAAGGATATAGCATGACACCGAGCAATGACACCAAGGATCTGCTTGACCCAGAAGCGCCGAGTAATAGTTTGGGGTAGACCCAAACCGCTCTCTTCCTCTCTTTGGAACGGATAGGGCACGGGCTTTTGAGCCTCCAAGTTTAACGCGTCCCATACATCAAAGCCATAATCTTTGATGAGCGATTTGGCCGGCTCGCTCCGGCCGGTCCTTTGTCGCACAATGTCGTCCATGAGACGGAGAGCATCGCGATCAAGGCGACGCCGTTGTGCGTACATGGATCTCCAGTTGCCAACATTAATCTCTTTTCGTTGGGCTTCCCGCTCGGGATTGCAATGTCGGTAGCGCGATTTATAGTGAGGCTCCCATATCGAAGAAAGGATGGCTGCCTCTCGCAAAACGGAATTTGTCTGTGAACATTGCAAGAGGGTTTTTACGCTGTCGTCCGCAGATACCTCAAGATGCTTCAGTACATGAGTGTAGACGTCGAGATGAAGCATCCGGTCCAATTGTGGCGGATATGTCACGTGGTTAGCTCCGTGTCGGTAAAGGTAATAAATGAAGCAGAAACATTGTCAGCAGCGAATGTAAGTATATTATATTAGTCCGATTAACTCGAGTCCAACTGTCCATGAATGGTCCGTAAATGTCTCGTCCTAATTCACCAAAAATTCCTCTATCCCATCCAGAACACCTTTCCAAAATCGATCTACAACTTCCGTATCAAATCCATTTTCATCGTATCCCAGACTCACCCATAGTCGACCCACAAATGTGTACCCGAACATCAGCATGCCACCCGACCTCTGTCGAGAACCAGTCGTCAATGTATGGAGCTCGATTTCAGGGAAGGTGGCATGTTTGTAGGTTGCATCCAGAATTCCCAATAGAGATAAACCGATCAGAACTGCGGATGGCGCGGCAGGGGTAGAGGGAGGCGCTTTTGTGGCTGGAGTGACCTTTGAGAGCCCTCGTTCTTTGTCGTCGTCCTCTTTCGCCCAGACACAAGCATTGTGTGCCCTCAGCCGCGTCATTTCGCGAGTCCTGGAAATCACCAGGGGATGTTTAACGGCACGGTTGCTCTGTTCCTTGGCCAAGCGGGCACGATGCCACATAGTTGCCGATATATCCCCGGAAGTCGGCAGAAACGAGGGTAAAATAACATTGAAATAACCAATTGCGAGGAACCAATAAGAATCGTTTAATGGCCGAGGTATAAAGTATGGCCGGAGGTTAAGCGCCGTATACATCATCCTAGAAAACGACATTTTAAGAAATTTTACTCTTTTGATGATGAAAGTATGCTCACGTTGGTAATTCTCGTTTATCAAAGGACAGTTTGGCCCACGCGATATTGCAAAGGGCGAAAAGGGCGCTTGAGATCGAGACCCCGTGTGCTTTACAATTCTTCAGAACCTTCTTCGTGCGTTCTTCGTCAAAGGATATTGTGGGAACAACGGTATGAACAGTTCCACTAAATTTCTTGGGAAATGAATGTCCACCCTGTACCGCCGCCAATGAAAAGAATATCCATAGAACACACAAGATACATACAATTAGTTTGTCCTGGTTCTTCTTAAAGTCTACTTGAGCTGCCGCCTGGCGAAACCGTCCGGGCCGGAGAGGTAATTTATCTTCCAAACAGCTAGGAACCATTGCTGACTGTTGAATAAGGCTCAGAAAAAAAAATGGCGACAGGAATGTACTGAAGTATACTTACATCATCCGATATTTTCCCGACGCGCGAGTGCCATTCATCATGTAACATTACATCCAGCTGACTTTGAGTCTCGGTGCCCCCCAACAAAGCGAAGAAGTGGCTCGCAAATTGATGAAGAGCCATACCATCACCCAAAAAGTGTCCGACGCACAGGAAGAATTCACACTCCATTACTGCAGTCGGCTTTATGGTAGATTTCGCAGCGGTCTGCGATATTATGAGATACGACAAACGATCGTTTGAAAGAGTACGTGGCCCATTCAGGTACGACTCGATGAGCTCTGTGAGAATGTAAGGCGATTGGGGAAAGGTGATTACCGACAAAAAAATCCCTTACCATCTTTGCTCTTTGTACAATATCGCAGTGCAAGGTCAGCATCACTGAGCGCGATTTCAGGAGAGTTGGGTGGTTGGTAGCTACAAGGACAGTGATGAGTGAAGCGGGGAAGCTGTCGGCGAGCCACTCACACGAATCGGATATCATCATAGTTATGCATCTCTACTTTTGAAGCCAAAAGAGGATGGCGGATGCGAAGAATAGCCCACACAGAACGAACGCGTTCACGCTGTACACGCTCCCGTGGGGCACGAAATCCAATGTGCAGATACCTGTGACAGCCCCATTCAAGAAGTAAATACGAAGATTGGGGAGAGATATTACATGTCATTGACCCCGCTTTGACGAGAGGGAAGGTAATATGAGCGCTCGCTGTCTCCCAAAGGACGCTCGAAAGGGCCGATGTTAACATTAACGAGTGTATCTCCAGACCAGGAACTGGTAATTGGGATTGGCTTGGAGACATGCATGGGGGTATCATGGTAAAAAATTGGTCGAGGTAGGACAGCGGTCATGATGAGAAAAGGACAAGGCCTGGTGAAAGAAGGTGCAGGCGAAAGAGGACGTTATACGGATCAGCTCTGAGACATTGACCTTTTTTTTTGGTTGACACCACTTTTCAGGTCAAGGAAATTAGGATTAAACCAGATCTAGAAAACCAAAATTGGAGATAACATATTATATAATGATATCAGATTCCGATCGAAGATTTTATCTTGTTCACGAGTACTCACAACGGAGTAAAATGACCGTGACCATAGTCCATGAATTAGTCGTCTGAGTGCAGTCTAGCCTAGGATTGTTCTTATGATTCTTGCTTCTCAGAATCCCAAACGACGTTCTGAGAATCTTTCGTTCTATCTCCCACTGCTTCAAGATCTATAACTCGAATAGGGGGTGGTGCTAGTGCTGGCTGAGATTTGAGCCACGTATAATACCTGTCCACGGACATTTCATTTGGGCCTGAGAAAAAAACGAGGTATGGAACTTACATAGTTCCAGCGACGATGACCGTGATCGAGGTCGCACGGTTGCTATAGATGTCCGTCAAACAAAGCGAAATGTGTCAAACGCACATGTACGTACACCGTCAAGATGTCACCAAATATCCATACTCCGAGCAACGTCTGGAGCACTGATCGCGCAGCCTACATCAGAAGTGGGAATCAACGATGTGCACCGGACCCGAATATACCAAACTCACGCCGGAGAACATGTGAGTTATTGGGCTGGTGATCTTAATGCTCAATAGGCCGGCCACACAAAGAAGGAAGCCAAAGACACCCGTGGTTATGCTTCCCCAGAAGAAGATATTCCCCTGCCACGCCTCGCCGTGAATCAGGGTCCTGAGCGTCCCGAGTTCTCCATGGAGCAGAACAAAGGGGGCAAGGAAGACAGCGGAGCCGGCATTGGTCCAATATGCCAACTGGATGGTCGAGTCGTTGCAATGGGGTAAAGACCCCTTGATAAGAACTGCGTGGATGGCGATAAATAAGGACGACAGAAAGCCGTAAAATAAAGACAAGAGGGTTGGAGCGGACCCCAGTGGGATGTCCGATGAAGGTGCAATGCCTAGGAAGAAACCGACAGCGACAATGGTGGCGGCGAATATTATGTTCCGTGATGGAGTGATACGCGTATGCAGTGAAGAAACAAGAATCGTGAGTGGAATAAGCAGACCTCGTGCGATCTTGGCAAAAATGAGGGCGAAAATTGGTTGATGGTGTATGGGCATACCTGGAAGAAAGATGCCTCTACATCCCGTAGACAAAGTGTGTTGAAAACGAGTCCGATCACGTTTACGAGGATGACGGGGACTAGTTTCTTTGCGACGACAATGTCCATCGCTGGTATTTCCACCCGTTTCGAGACGAGGGCTGCAGCATGAAGCAAGATGACGGCTAGGGTGAGTTGTATGAAGAGGAAGAAGAGGGGCAAATCTGGGGAATTTGTCAAGACAGCCTTATTCCTGAATTGTCGCTTTCAACAAGGGCGCGGGGATGAAAAAAATGGTGCATACACGAAAATCATCTGTAATGAGAAGAGGGGTTATCGACCGGATTGGACAAGGATAGAGATACCTACGACGAGAGCGGCAAACATGTAGAAAACGACGACTGCAACGACCTGGAACACACTCGCTCTCTCATTGCTCCTGGTGGACATGTTGAGGGAGGTGTCGAGAGTGACAAGCACTCAAGCGAGCGAGACAAGTCGATCGGAGATCGCCGGTGCCGCTATGTTTAACCCATTCAGGGGAAGGACGGGCTTGGCTCCACTTGGGTTTCTCACACA